>JAWWEE010000105.1:55175572-55203322 GCA_035221455.1 Xenops minutus | reverse complement strand
CAACGAGTTTTCTGTATATGGCAGCTAGCGAACTGATGTCGGGGGGGTGGGGGGGGGGGAAGAGACACTGCTGGTAAAAAAAAAAGAAAAGGCTATAAATGTGGATAATCGGAGTTGATCCTTTCAAAGTTCACACCGCGTAAAGCTGCAGAGCAAAGCCAGGCAAATGG
Source organism: Xenops minutus (assembly GCA_035221455.1). Taxonomy (NCBI): domain Eukaryota; kingdom Metazoa; phylum Chordata; class Aves; order Passeriformes; family Furnariidae; genus Xenops; species Xenops minutus. Next base: position 55,203,152 of record JAWWEE010000105.1, on the reverse strand, counting down.
GAGGGGGATGTTCCGTAAGAATCAGCTGGCTGTTGCAGAGCGAGAAAGGGGAAAAGTGATCCCCTCAAGACAGATGTCATTGCCAGACCATACTGGTGAGATCGCAAGTTACAAATACAGTGAAGCCAGAGAATATGCCAAAAGGGAAAGAAGGGAAAGAAAAAAAAGGAAAAAAAAAAAAAAACAAACCACAGAGAAAAGCAAACAAAAAACCCCAAACAAACAAACAAAAAACCCAAACCAACCCACAATGGACAGAAAACAGATGCAAAACAGCAACAAGATGCCAGAATAAAATGAGTCTTAGGCCAGCATTGGAACGCACCGCAATCCCTCACCATTCAGGATGATTTAAATGGATGGAAAAGGGATTAAGGTCTAATCCAGCAGTTGCTCTGTTTGAATTAATCTCATAGGAGTCAGTCAGGATATGTATATTTAGAGAGGGGAAGAAGGAGAAGAAAGCAAGCAAGAAATTGCTGGATCAGGCCCTGTATATAATCTGAGGAGACTTGAAATAGTTCCTTGAGCCACGCTGGTTTTAAAAGCTGATTATCTGATCCAAACCCTCAGAGATATTTCAAACAGAGAAGGTGGCACTGCTAAATATGCAGTTCTTTCCGCAATACTGAACCCCAAGTCTGCCTGCCAGTTGTTGGCTGCTGCAGAGGCAGTAGCCATTTCACTCACACTGACTGGGGCCCTCTCCATCACTGCAGCGCCTTCCTTGGCTGTGATCTTGCTTTCAAATGCCACCGATTTTCTGGGACAGTCTCGACTGTGAGGAGACTGTCCCACTGGGTCTTGGGTTTCCTGAGAAGCCCGAGTGATTAAAGAGATTCTTCTTCCTTTCAAGCTCAAACATTTGCTCAAGCTGCTTTCTCTTCCCTGAGTAACACTATCAGTCTGAGGCAGGGCACTGAAATATCTACACCAGCACTGCCAAAAACAGCCATGCATATTTCCAAATGGTTATGCAGCCTTTAGTAAATCACCTAAGCGTGAGCAAACTGCTTCAGGCAGTGCAGAAAAAGACAAATCAAAATGCTGGGGACGAGGAGTACCCAGAGACAGTGTAGATGCACTGGAAGACAAAATATTAAGTGCCAGTCTCAGTCCCTAACACACAATATCATTGAGGAATACAAAATATTAAGTCTCCAGTCCATAACACACATTATCAGTAGCTTGTTTCTGCATTGTGTGGGTATCCTTTTTGTGTACAGGTGGGTGTATGTGAGGCAGGAACCAGCTTATGAAAAGGGGATCTTATAAACCACAGCCCAGTGCTCCAGTCCAAGAACTATGGTATTAATTTTAGCAGTTCTGACTATGAGCAGTGCTGGGTTTATAGCTCTCCAGCAGCCCTCAGCATCTCCAGAGGGACCAGCAGTTCCTTTCAGAATTGAGACTACTCTCAAGGAAACTGTAATACTTAAAAAACTCCACACCAACACAGCATCAGAGAGAGATGAACTTAGTCCTTCACCTTTTTCAAAGTAACAATATCATGTCCCACCCTTAAGGGGAAGGGAGCCCACAAAATTTCCAGTTGCTCATCATTTAAAAGGAATGAAAAAAGTCCAAGGGCTTGCAAAAGAAACTTACAGAGTTTATTAGTAAATTATACATCTGGCACAGAAATTGGTATAAATTAGTCCCTTATCTTCTAGCACAAGCCCATGGTGTTGTGTTATTTTACCTTTACATAGGTTAAAGATACCGTAGACTACAAACTCTAAGACAAGGGAACCTTTTGAGGAGAAAATTTCAGATGAAAGTACTTACCTGTTTGCTGGGAACTGAGGGAAGGAAGTGAATGGGATCACTCAGGGAAAAAAAATTACAAGGTGAGAGTAGCTAGGAATATGAGTCCTTTCCCATGTCAGAAGCAAATCAACAAATACTTTTTCCTGCCTTTGTGGACTTAAAGAGAGAGTTGAAACCTGAATGGCAAAGCCACCTTTTTGAAGACTTTTAGTTCAGGTAAAATGAATGAAAATTTTCAATGGCCCCCGAAAGTAAATACTTAATCTGACCTGGGTGTGTGCTATACACCCACAGACAGTACAACACAGGTAGGTTTTGGGAACTTAGGATACAATCAACAAGCGAGTGCACTGGTAATGCCTCTTTGCAGGCAACAGAGGTCACAGCTGGGATCTCAGACTTCCATTGCCAGGCAAATATAGAGGCCTGAGTTTGCTCTTCATTGCTGTTTTGAGCATAAAAAAACCACCTACCTTCAAACATCACTGTCTGCATTCTCCTTTTTCCAGGAAAATATTGGCAATTATATTACCCTACCAATACCAATTGTGCATTTGTGTCTGTTTCTGTACAGCTTGTGCGCTGGAAATGTGTTTTGGCTTTAGTTCAAATCCACTTCAGTGCCCCCAAAGAGTTCTTCATTGTTATAAAAGCTTGCTGAGATTGTTTCCAGTTTATACGCAACTGTTTCTAAACCCTGGGACCTGTGCTTTTGGTTGTCTATCAGGAAAGAGTGGCAAAGATTAAAGAAGTGCATGCCTTTGGCTGCATACTTTAAAATAAAACAGCCGTGGTTTTCAGAAACCTCTTTTAAGGTGTAATAAATCCGACTTTCTAAATGCCCAAGGCTGTGTTTATCTAGAAGTATCTTGGGGGAGATTGCTATGTCTATTAATCTGTTTTCCTGTTTCCTTACCTCAGGGCTTAAAGTCTGCATAAACCAACCAGATAGAAGGCTGTAAGGGAAAGTCTCCACAGACAAGTATCTCCCTCTGCTTTCTGTTCTTAAGCAACACTCTCCTAGTACAGGGGAGTCATTAAAGTTCCTATAAAGCAGGAGCAGTAGATGAGGGTGATATGGTAGGGACAAACCAGCATGACCTCTGTCTTAGAAGAAACCTCAAACCTGTTCAAGGCCTTTAAAAGAGTTAACAAAACAGTGAATAAAGGACAACCAGTGTCTGTATTTTATTTAGACTTTCAAAAGGCTTTTGATAAAGTTCCTGAGAAGAGGCTATAAAGGAAACTTAGTAACTACAAGGTGAAGGGTAAAGTCCTGCATGGATAGGGGGAGAAAAAAGCCCACGGCTGAGAGAATGGAAACAAAGAGGAGGAACAAATGGTCCATCTCAGCATGGAAAAAGCTTACATGTAGGGTACTCAAGAGATTAAAAATATGACATGTGCTTGGGATATTTATTAATGATTTGAAGGCCATGGTGAAGAGCAAAGGTGACAAAGTATGTGTCATGCAAAATTAGGTAGGTGGGTCAAATGGAGAAGCATGAGAAATTGCAGAGGATGAAAAAAATAAGAACACTGAGATAGTAGATGAAATTCAATACACATAGGAGAAGAATGATGTGTAGAGAATGCTACAAACTACTTAAGCAGGTGAGTAGGTTTTGAATTTCTTTTAAACATCACCAAACACATCAGGCACCTGTACAGAAAACTTAAGGAAACTGACTTCTGACCATCCAGTGGTTGTTGAGAAAGTCTTTATGAAAAAGTTTGAAAAAAATAAAGCCAATAAAAAAACACTACAATCCTGTGATTTCATATTAGCAGATGGCATGACCTCTTTTTGCCTTGACCCTCATATTCAGATGCAGCTCACCATGGTCAGAGCAGAAACAAGAAAAGTCACTGCCAAAAGATCTGATGAATCTGAGTTTCTTCTGGCTCTGTTCCTTATGCTTACTTTCTCTTGGGGCTGGAAAAGCAACAGCTCCAGACAAATCTTAGTTCTGAGCCAAAGGTAGCCAGGGCGGCCCTCTTATGTGTGGATTTGCTATTATCTAGAAGAAATTAGTTTATAATATGGTGTTTCCTGTCAGTAGGCCACTAACAGCTGCCTGGTTTGATTAAACTTCTATGAAATTAGAGTATCTGAGACATTTTTGATTCCAAATAGGTTAGAAATGACCAACTAGTTCAAAGGCCACAGTGAAGGCAGAAAGGCACATACACACACGTGGACTCGATGATCCTTGTGGGTCCCTTCCAGCTCATCAGATTCCATGATTCTGTGATTCCGTGTACAGACAGCCATTTTGAAGCCAAGATGAAGAAAACAGCCCTAAAAGTTCATTAAAAACAGACAGAAAAGTGAAGTAAACTGTGGCAGAAATAGAACACACTTGGCTATATTGGTGCAATATATATCTGTTAAATTTAATAAATATCTCTCTGGTTATATTGTACTGAGAAGGCCATGTGGATTCTCTTCTTTCCATGTTACACTATAAAAGCTGTGGCACATATTTAAACTAGAGTTATGAAATTTATTGCACTATAATGGGGTTTGTTGGGCTTTGACATCTATCTTTACTCAGAGTTAACACTTAAAAATCAATATTTATTTGGGGCTGACAGTTATCACAGTTTAGAGCTTTTTCTCAGTCTCAGGCTTTTGGTTACTTTTAACAGTGGGCAGAGAAACTGTGCTCTGCATTTGAGAAGGTAGGATCCGTAGCCAGGAAACATCCACAGTCAAGGCTTACTCAGTAAAAATACACACTACTAGAACAAAATATACATTATTAACCTCTGGGACTCAGTGCTGAGGAGAAATATGAGAAAGGAAGGTTTAAAATTACTTTTAGTTACTGTATTTAAAGGTAAAATTGTAAGCTACATGAAACCTGATATGGGACAGATAACAACCACATTGACAGGTATAGCATAACAACCAATATAGAGAGAACAGAAGAAAGTCTCATGGATGATCACTGAAGAATAAGGGCCATCTCAATTCACTTCAGCTTTATAAAAGCTTGGTATTGTAATGCCTCTCTAATGAAAGGAGAGAGACGAACCCACATCCAAGAGACTATTCTCTAGAGATGTGTATGAATCCTACATTCCCTGTCTGTTTCTTCTGAGACATTTACAATCTTATCTGAAGCAAGATACCTTAGGCAAGGTACCTGTGCTTATTCTGGCTAGGATGGAGTTAACTTTCTTCATTGCAGTTCCTATAGTGCTGTGCTTTGGTTTTGAGTCTAAAACAATGTTCATAGCACACCAATGTTTAAACTGTTGAAGAACAGTGCCTGCACAGCCTCAAAGATTTCCCTTTTCTCCATTCTGTCCCCACTTCCTGGAGCAAATAGGTAAGAGGTGAACAAGCAATTGGGAGAGGACACAGTCATGACAGCTGATCTGGCCAAAGACTGCTGTATACTGTCATGTCCAACAATGAAAACAGGGATAGAGAAAGAACAAGGAGTTTTTTGGCTTTCAAGGTGTCCAGTGCTTGGAGACTGGCTGTTACACTTGTGGGAGACAGTGACTGACTGCTTGTGGTTTTCCTTTTCTCTTTCCTTCACCAGTAAAAAAGTTTTCTCACTTTTTTTTCCTCTTCTGTCCCCCATCCTGCTTTGGGGGCAAGGGTGTGTAAGCAGCTGTGTGGGAACTTGACTGCTGGACAGGAGCAGTGCAAATTTCCGATGTCCCTAAATGAAACAGCTGCACATATGAAAGGCAAACCAAGACAAATGTAAGTTTTGTAAAATATGAGTAAAACAACACCAAAACACATAATTTTCAGTAAATCATAGAGAAATGAGGCTTGGATTACCTATATTGAGTGGAGATTTCTGCAGAGCACCTCAATAATATTTTGTGGATTCTAATGATCTCTGTCTCAGATGATGCTTTATCTATCCATCCCACATGCATAAAACAGATTCCTGTCCAAAGTTATATCTATGAAGCAGTATTTAATGTGCTCCCGAACAATCCATCTGAGCCTTGTGCCTGTGGCAATATCACAGGAAATGCCAACACACAGCACATAAAATGTCAGCTTTCCACAAAGCAAGAAAAGAAATGCTATTCCTTTATGCTATAATATGATGCCTCATGCAGTTTTCTTGAAGGTAGATTTTTTTGTTTATATTTGGCTTCCAGAAATTTTTGATGCAGAAGCATACGCTAACCTGTTCCATAGTGCCGCGACATTTAATAGGATAAGTGTAGTGAGGGAGACTGATTCCCCAGCTTTGATCTGCCATGTGGCCACAAGTAAGTCACCCTATCTCTCTGTGCTTGATTTTCTTTCACTGGTCTGGATTATTGATTTGAGTGTAACTCCTTTACAGAGAGACTGTCTCAGGATTTTTAGACATGATGGCAGAGATGGCTGACCTCTCTGACTGGGAAGTGGGTGGTGGCTGAGACATACACAGGCAGAGTGCTGCAGTAAGCTGTAGTGGCTGGAGATCTAAGAGCTGTTGAACTCCTCATGGTCCTATCTCTCCATGGCTAGAGAAATCTGTGTATATTGTTGGGTTCCATGGCAAGGTTTTGCCTCCACAGATAGTCCTTGTTTTATTGTCTCCCACAGTCTGGGATTAGGATCACCTTGGAAGTCTTTTCACAAGCATCCTAAGCCTCAGAAAAAGCAAGCTGGGAACCACTGGCCTGCTAGGGGGCTCTCAGCCTCATCAGATGTATGGCATAATTGTTGCTAGTCATTAATGGAGTTGACTGTCAGACACACTTTCCATTTCTGCAGTGAGAGCTTCTGCAAAATCTGGAGAGAAGCAGGGAGGAGGATCTAGGGATTGGCAAACTGCTCTTAGCAGAAATCTTAAATAAAGGTGAAAAATAACTTCTGACAATTTCAGACCAAAAGTCCAAAGAGAAGAGGGAGGAGGAAGAGGAGGATTGCAGTCCTGGCAGCAGTCAAGCAAAGCAGCATGTCCCTGGCACAGGAGGAATGGAGGACATGCCTTCTGCAGGGATTATGCAGAGCTGCTGGAAGTGAAGCCTGAAAACCAGCAGAACGGAAGCTTGGAAACTGTGCCCTGGGCTGAAGCGGGTAATTTACTTTATTTAAAATAAAAACAGCTTAAGTTGAAGCCAGCCGGAAATTCAGCTGACTTGAAGCTGCAAGTAAAATTAACATAACACTCTGCAGGTTGAAACATGGGGGAAGCAGAGTGAGGGATTGAGCCTTCAAGTCTGGCAGGGTAAGGAAGCTGCTGCTGCTTCTGCAGTGCTGTTCAAAATTATCCCTTAAAGCTAAATTCATTGCAAGACCAAGCTAGAAGACCATAATAATGCCTGTTGGCCTTAACTGCAACAAGCAAAAAAAGACAACTGCAGCGGAATCATCACTAAAAAGAATAATAGTATGACTAGCCCCCCAGATTGATAGAGCATGATTAGTACAGCTGACAGACTGAAACATCTTGGCCAGGAGTCTGTCGATGTAAATCCGTGTAGCTCTGCCACTGACTTCCGCAGTGAAGCTGGGCCAGTTTATTCCATAAAGAATCCAGGTCTTGAATGCAAGTAGGTATAGCCTATGTCCTGCAAAGTGGTCTGTGCTGGGCAAGGACTGGAGAAGGAGAGGGCCATGGTCCACCCTTTCACACTGAAAGTCCCAAGATAGCTTTCGTGTCTTTGCTTTGGCAATCAGAAGCCATCTAATCATAGTGATAGCCAGACAGCTAACTCAGCCATGTGAGCTAATGTATCCTGCTACTGCTGTTAGACTAATTCCAGTCCCCAAGCTAATCCTCGTAGAGCTAGCTTGTAGAGCTAGCCTGTATAATTCAATACTATATTGCATTGGCAAACCCTTAAGGAGTGCGGCTGTGTATGTGTGCAAGCAAGAGAGAACAGTTAAGTGATGCTGTACTCCCAGACTTGTGTATAACTGGGAATTTTATTTGCCCGTGTACTGATGACCAAAGATCCAGCTCTTTTCCTAGTGTTCACAAACCAATTCCTATGTCAGTAAGTGGCTTAATTTGAAAGACACAGCAGCTAATGTAGCCAGCTATAACACAGCACAAACTATTCTGCTTCTATTTCCCCATAACTTACACTAGCAGCAATAAAGGTAATCTTGTCTTAATATCTGAAAGCAGTTCTTTCTCAAGTATGGAGATTTTGCACCAGTGTGCCAGGATGCAAACCAGTGTCATTGCATGCTGAATAAGACAATGTTGTGTCTGAGCATCATCATGTTCTCACTGCAAGGTAACATTTTTGCAAGACCAGGATTGGTTTTCCTTCACTACAAATATCACAGGACTCTTATAGAAAGAATTCCTTAAAAAAAGGATGCTTTTTTTAATCCGCTTTTTCATACAGAGTAGTCACTGTGTCATTAGTGTGCCATTTACCACCATTTTGTTGAGTTAATCTGAGTGTTGTTACAATATCTCAGCACCTCAGCATCTCTGCTGTCTTTACTGGAACAAGCAGCTGCATGGAACCTGTGATCAGAGAGATTACCACTGTTTACAGTGAAGCATAAACATGAATGAGCCTAGACATGCTTGGAAGGCCAAGGAAGTCATAATAAAACTTGCTCAGTGTTTTTAATGAAGGTGTTTGGAGCTGTAAGATCATAGAAGTGATTTCCAACCCGAGGAATATGCACACATCCATGTTGAATCAGCTGAAGGGAGCACTGACAGCAGATGCACATTTTTCTAAAGGACACATTTCTATATGGCTATCTTCTGCCTATAAAAAGGGGTCCTAGCTGAAATTTTGAGACAAATCAACTTCTTTATAACATGGATTCCACACGCATAAAAGGAGCAAAAATACACAGTGGACTTTTTTTTAAAATCTGTTTTTCCAGAAAGAAAAACTGTTGCAGACATAAAAGTTTTTCCAGGCTTGCCCTGGGTACTCTTTGAAATACGCTGTATGGACAATACACACTCAAACCTCTGGCTGTCTCTAGGAGATATTCATCCTGTCTCTCCTTGGCAGGCTCAGTTTCTTGTCCAGCCCCACAGGATTTATTGCCTCGTTGTGGTAGGAAAAAAATCGAGGCTAGTGACAGACCTTATATGGGTATGGAACAACTGAGATGGAGCAGCATGCAGAAACCTGCAAGAAATACAGGTGTTCTCTGACTTTCTTCCTCCACCCTGTGGATTATCTGGGCTGAGAAGCAGTGCCTGTACTAGCACCATGAACAATCTTCATATCATCTGAGTGGGATTTCCAGCCATCCATGAGTGGAAAGTATGTTAGTGATGCAGCAGCACCATTAAGGAAAGCAGTGGCAGGAGGCTGAGATCTTTTGGACAGGGTGGTTTGTGCTTCCATTACTGCCTAGTAACACATAACTCTTTATGAGGGTGTAAAATTGCTCTTTACTAATGTTTTTCTCATTCAAAGGTCAGCAAAGCCACAGTGAAAGTTAAAGAGGAGGAGTGCATGACTCTAATGGGACTGCTGAAAGCAACTAGCCACTTTCAGAGAAGAAGGACTTAATCTGCTGTTTTATAATGGGGAAACCAGTGCCAGTAGTCACCACCATAGTCTGTGGGCACGTGGCAGGCAGGATGGCAGCTGAGGGGCTGGTTTTGCTACTGTGCAGATTTACCCAGCTTATGCAAGGCTGGTAAAAGCCACAAGCCTTTATTCAGAATGGAGTACAGGCCAAAAAAAATGACAGGCCAGAGTCAAAGTAAAGCAGGCCAAGGTAACCTAGTCCCATCAGGAGTGGAAAATGGCCTCAACTCATTCAAAAGTCACAAACCCAAAGAGAGCTTTTTTAGAGGTACTGTTTCAGTTCTGACTCAAAGGCATGGGTAGCATAAAACAGCGTGGCTCCACAGATGGTTCACACCAAATCAGCTGCTGGCCAGTGTGTTAAAAAAACCCCTCAAATTGTCAGTCTGTGCCTCATTATTTGCTTCTTAACCATTTCTAGTGAATCTATACCGCTCCAATAGGCGACAGTGCTATTGAGAATCTGCTGATTCAAATCCCTCCCTCCTCAGCAGAAAGCCAGTGGGAGGAAGGAAGGAAGAAAGAAACCCAACTCGACATTCTATTTTTCCCCCTTCAAATAAACCCTAAATTGCTTCTTTAATGCACTCGAGGTTTTGAGCAGGGTAGGAAGCTCTGATACAGAATGGGGCTACAATTTTGTTAAAGACAGGCTCTGCAGTAAGCCTGTGAACTCCAATAAATTTGTAACTCTGTTCCCAGTCAGAAACAGAACAATAGCCTCTCCTGTTTAATTGTGGATTGCAGCAAGTGGTTTCATGCTCAAACCCTCTTGTAATGTAGTCCTCTCCTTTTAATCATCAAAGGTGATCTCTGCCAAAGCAGCTGACAGTTGCATTTGATCAAGTGTAATAGGAACAGTCAGATCTTCCAGGATCCTTGTAGTTACCCATTTTCCATGTGTAATTCCAGTCTATTTCATACAAGTTTAATATGACAACTGTATTACAAAATTAGAGGGAGGATTTGGGGTGAGATGACTCACTGTTTTTGGGGGATTTTTTTTATTAGAAAATCTGATCTCAGAACAAAAGCCACTTTCTATTCCCAGCCCTGCTACTGACCCCCTGTGTGACCTTGAACAACCTTTGATGTCTAGATGCCTTCTTCCGCTTTGCCTGTCATTGCTATTAAGAGACTGTGAGCTCAGCAGAGCACTGACTGCCTGGTTTTGGGGTGCCACTGTAACTGCTATTACAGATGAGTGTGCCCTTAGAGTTGGTGACATCTGGACTTACACCACTCACATACATATTAGTAGCTATATAAATATTTATATTTACCACAATATGTATGTATCTGTATATATACCTGTGTAAATGCACTCCATACAGGTTTTAAATTTGAGTATTTTAGGGTTGAGGAGTCCCAATTTCAAAATCAGGAAAGAAGACCCATCCTCCATCCTTCAATACAACTGCACTTCAAATAGGTTTTCTAGCAAAACTTCCTTTGGACTTTGCCCTGTGGTTTTCACGGTTCAGTTTAATTTGGCCCTGACAAAACAAAGCAAAGCAAAATGTCTGTTGCTTGTGGCTGCTGCTATCTAGACCCACCAGTGATGCTCAGAGGTGTCCACTGCCTGGGTGTAGATCACATTCCTTATGCAAAGATTCCATTCTATATTTTATTTCATCACAGGTCAGGAGCATCGAATCCCTCTCACTTGTGTGAGATGTCAGCATTTGGGAAGGTGGTTGCTGGTGGGGAGGGGAGGACAGAAGACAGTCAAAATGAAAATGGTTTGGTTAATTAATTGCAAGTACTGCTTGAAGGACCAGCACGTATATTTAATCAGTTGCCTAGTAACAAACGGTGTATGATGTGAATGCTATCAGCCCGCAGCGTGAGCAAAGGATGGTCCCTTTCTGTTTTTATCAGCCACCAGCATGCATACTCTGGGTGTTGCATGCCCTTGTGCTTAGAAAGACTGCTCTGCCACCTCACAAAAGCAGTGTGGTGGCAAAGAGTCCCCCCATTTTGACTCTGCCATTTCTGCTCCTCCCCCAGACATCTCAGAGAGAAGACTGTCTCTTTTTACAGGGAGTGACCTTTTCAATAGTGAATCAAATGACAAGAAAAATTATCCAGATCTCCCCTCCCCTACACCCACCTTTTTTTCTTTATGAAGTTATCTACACTCTGGGAATAGAGTGCAGGCATTGCTGCTGCGCACGTTCTATTACTGACACCAGTGTCACCATTAACGATATATATCTTCCATAAAAACTTGTACAGAGAAAACCAGAAAATCATTGGCATTGGGACAGAGGCAGAATTAATATGAAAGTGTGTTTGTTGGTTGTTGGGGATTTTTTTGTGTCTTTTTTTTATTCCAGTGACCTTAAAGAAAGAAGGGCAATGGATGGATAGACGTTGGATTGCAGCACATAAAACCCGCCCAAGACAAACTGTACAGTTCTGTTTCCTGTAGGTGAAAAAATAACTCATGACCTGACAGGCAACTGAACATTGAGTACTCCTTTGGTGCTAGTTTTAGGAGCGAATTTGACAACAAGAATTTGCTTGTAGTTTTCCACCACCCGTATGCCATTATGTTAGCTGGGCCTGATAATGCAAGGACACAAAAATCACTCACACTGCCTATCTGTATTGCGAAAGAGAAATAAAAAGGGAGCATCCATAAAATAAAAGCTCCCATTTATGTTTTAACATGCTATGACAATGTTTGTGTGTCCTTATCAGAGCTTTCTCTCCTCCCTCCCCCTCTCCATTTGTAAATCCCACTGGATAAAAGACTACATCTTCCATAAAGAATTCCCACCAGAAATCTTTATAAATCCTCCATCAGTGAAATACTCTGCTGTCATGCTGAGCAGAAGCTAATCTAATTAAGACGGGATCTGCTAAATTTAATAGCCTGCTATGAATTTTTACGGACATCTGGTAACTGGAAGGTTGGAACGACTCTGACACATCAAATATGCATTGTCCAAATGACCAGTATCAAGCCGATTATTTTCCCTTTCTCAGTCACTTGTAGCTGATGTAGGATGCAATCACCCCCTCAGGATACACACATGTGACTCCATCTCAAATTAATGGGGGTGAAGGTACATACATGCTGGAAAGCAGAACTGGGCCCCTGATGCTTCCTCTAATGTTGTTTTTTCCTGATTAATGAAATATCAGGATATACCTGCATTATATTTAATTGTTTGCAAATACTGTAAATGATATAGCAGGAGCTGAAGTATGTGTTAGCACACTTGTCTTCAATATCTGCAAGTTATGAATCCAGATTTGACTGGCAGCTTTCCTCAGTCAAAGTCCTGCATGATGTCCTTTGATTAAGCACAGTATTCCCAATGGGGACTGGAGGACCTCCACAACTTTAATTATTTCTTCCTGGCCCTATAGCAACATGTTAGCAGGAGAAGGCAGAGGATGGAGGGTAAGTCGTTGGAAGTTTTATCCCTTAAGCTTCCAGTATGAAAATGGGTTGAAACCCTCTAGTGGTTCTCCAAGAAATGGTGAACTGAGCTGTTACAAGGCTGGTCACATCCCATAAGACATTATTTTGAGAAGGGAGCACGTTTACAGAAGTCACGTCTTTCTCCCTCTCTTCATTAACCACAGTAGGAGAATGCCACATTAATGAACTCCTGGAACTTTTGTGGTTTACTAACTCATCAACAAGAAAGTGCACAAACATTATTTCCACCTGGCAGATTCCATAGGTGTTCAGCTTTCCTAGGCATCACTTTGAGCTTTTTATAATAAAACCGCAAATACACACACACACACACACATACCCAATTCACACTCATGGTTATGTAATTTTCAAGACAGGGCAGACATCAGACAAGGCACAATGCCAAACCTTTCAGAATGAAGAGTTTTCACTTTAAAATCTGTATTTCCTTATTTGCTGTCTTAGTAAAGAAACCATTTTTCTCTTACTTCCCTCAACCATCTCTCTCCATCCCCATAATAAAGGACTCAAGTAAATTCAGCAACACAGTGGGAGTTGTGTCAACCTGATGTGATGAGTTGGCGCTTGAAAATTTAATCTCTTTACCATCCACCAGCATTAAATGTGTGTGGTGTGACTCTTAAACACATGCCAAAGAGCAGGGAAGTTACAGGACTGGCTTACAGATTGCTTAGTCGCTGGCTTCATGAAACAGGAACAAACACATGTGGGGCCAAGTGGAGAAAACTGGGTTCCGTCTGAATTAAAAAAACCTTACCAAAGTAAGGTAAGTGTTCATATAGTGAAGTTGGAACATCTGTAGTGAGCAGAGACTGGGAATCCAGCTGAAAGGATTGTATTCACAACTGGTACAGCCTTATGTGCAGGCTAGTTTGTATGATGGTCAGTGCAAATCAATGTCATGCCAGAGGTGCTGTGTTGACTTACTCCAGGCAGAAGTTTTGCAGTCAGTTCCTTGTCTCGCCCAACAGCAAGGTGGGCACTGCAGCGCTCTCTAAGGAAAACAGCAGAATAGCAGGTCTCTGTCCCCACAAATTACCAAACTGGCCATTCCTAGGAGCCCATCACCTGGCATTGTAAAAGCTGGAGGACCTCACAGTCACAAATTTGCTAGCCATGCCCCAGCCTCCCTTCCTCCCATTAAACAGCACTGCTTCCTTCCAAATGTGGACCTCTGTACTCACTGAGGAGTAACTTTACTCCACAGTTAGGACATTTCATAAGTTCTTGGCAAGTCACAGTCTTGACCTGCTATGGATTAACTATGTGAATGAACAGAAACAGATACAGTCTGCAGAAGGATGTCTATGATTTCGTTACAGAGTGACACTGAATCGATTCTGTGGACCAGGCTAATGTTGCTTATTCTTTCCAGGCAAAATCCAAAATTAGCTTATAGTGGTGTAATGTGATTCCAGAAATGAAGTACACATCTTGCCTGTAATGGCTTTTGATTATCAATATCCATGTTTGTTTTTTGAAAAGAAATGAGAGTGTGAGAACAGTCAAGGTATACAAATGTTGTTCATTTTGTTAATGATAAATAGAATGAAATTTTAAGTAATGTGATGAAAGCATTAGCTAAAAAGTGTGTGCAATTATTACAGTAGGAGCTATTTTATAATTATTCTAAAGGCATCCTAAAAAACCTGAATAATATAAGAAATAAAAAATCCATGTTCATGGCATATTGTTTATCTTAAAATTTAAAACATATCATGATTATCTCCTTTGTCTACAACAGAACATACAGTAAGAGGGGTTTGTTGCATTTAAAAAAAAAACCAAAAAAACAAATTTAAGATAGCATTTACAGACATTTTCAGAAGGAAGGAAGGAAGGAAAAAGTGGCAAAATTTATAAAATTATCTAGACAATTTAGGGACCAGTTCCCACTTATGTTTCTTAAAGATGCAGTGAAAATTTGAATTTTAAGTCTGTAGGTACATGTTCTTATTTACTTCTTTAGACTCTCCACTCAGTCTTTTTAAAATCAAACCTGCTACATCATGACCACATAATTTAAAAGATGTTCATGTTTCTGAAAGTAGACATGTACCATTATGCTGAAGAAGTGACACAATTCTTCGCAGGTGCTTCCCAGAGTGACAGAAGCTGAAAACAATGGCTAGTGGAGAGCAGAACTGAACACTCACATGACCAAAAACTGCCTGTTTTGTGTTATTTATCTGCTTCTCTGAAAATCTGGTGGCAAGTAAGTCTGGATTTAACAAAACAGTTTTCAAGATGTAGTCACCTCCGGTAGAGATTCCTAACAGTGAGACACACAAAAGGGGCATGGCCTGCTTAGTAGCCCACCTCTTGTCAGGCACATCATCTTATGTATCAAACTGTTGCCTGTGTCAATTCTGTTTTGCTTCTACCTAGTTCAGGTGGTTTCTCAGGTAGTTGTTTCTTGAAGATTTTTCCCTGTAGGGACCATATTTCCTGCAGCCAGTATTGAGGCACTTTGGAGTCCATCAGGATATTATGCCCTAGCTAGGTACATGGTAGCTGGATGCCATGCCCACTGTCATAGCAGTGTCATGGTGCTGTAGGATTTCAAATCCTTCATACAGCTTTACTTACTTGTTCATTTCATGAGAACCTCGAATTGCTTAGTAGTTTTATACTTTAAGGCTAATCTGCTCAAAGGGCAAGTAAAAGCCACCCAGGAGCTATTCCCACCAGCCACAATCAGCCAAGCTGCTCATGCTTAACTCTCCCCAGCACAAGTCCAGTCTCCATGTCGGACAAGCTCAGAATCTTCTACCCTGAGCATAGAGACAATATGTGCTCTACTCTAAAACTCCACATGAAAAACAAAATCATGCTCTAGTCTTCCCTGGTAAAGATCTATTGACCAAAAAAATGCAAACTAACAAGCATTGCTAATTTAATCACATAGTGGCCAACTTCTTTAATAGGTATGACTAGAAAATCTAACACATACAGAAAGTTTTACTTGTAAAACATCCGAGTAAGTCAAAAACAAGAGAGAATCTCTAGATGCATTGCCTTCAAAAAGTGTATCTGGGTGGACTAAAACGTTCTCCCCACTGAGGATGAATAAAATACACTGTTTTGACTAGCTACTAAAACTCATAATAATTTTTTGATGTTAAATTTTGTTACCGTGCTTGTGCAGCAAAAGGTGGACAGTATGGGCTTTTCCAGAGGATATACATCCAGGATATCAGACCTGCTGCTGTAGTAATGCCAATGCAGTTATTTTCTCCAACCTGAGAGCTGGCACCTTACATAGGCATTTATCATGACACCATCCAAATAGCTGCCCAGTTGAGGATCTCCACAAGATCACTCCTTCCATCCCATCAGTGGTTTAGAAAGCAAAGTAGGGATCAAAGAAACATTAAAAATTGTGTTTGGGAGTCACAGGTTCTTCAAACAGCATGGGAGACTTCTATCACCCCAGGGAGTAGGAGCTCATTTCATCACCCTACTGCCATCCCAGACTCCAGCACAAAATGATTTACCAAAACTCTCCCTGCTTGCTCCATCACAACTCACAGGACTTGCAGATCTGTAAGGGCAAAACCTGCCAAACTCCAAGCTGTGCATTAAAGCCTCTCTGCACACACTCTTGTTTGTTTGCTGCCGGACCTATTTGTGGGCATGTGTACCTCTGGAGCCTCTAATGACAGAGCACAGTTGTCATGAGCAGTGTTTCACCAAAGGGCTGAAAAGCCCCACAGGTGCAGCTGTCTTGCTCCTGGGAGCAGGTCACATGGCTCTGCCCTGGGCTGGGTGAGCATGCCCTCAGCAGGTTGGAATGGGACTTCGGCCCTAAACCAATAAATTGTTTTCTTGGTTTTATGAACAGATTCTCTTTAGAAACCTGTATTATCTTGGCTCCTCTCTGAGCCACTTTTTGTGACAAAAGGAGTGCCTTCTTAGAGCAGTTCAGTAATGTGTATATTCAGCAAGGTACCTATACATTAGTACAGTACAGCTGGGGAAAGTCCACAGGTGCCACTATATGCCCACAGAAGAAGTGACTTATAGATGCTCTTAGAGGAATGGTGTCACTGAGTGACAGGACAGGAGCTCTGAGCTCAGAAATAACCACCAACCCTGATAGAAAAAGTTAAATACGGACAGGCTAATGTGAAGAGCCCTAGCCAGAAACTGCACCTGCGCACTGGTTAGGGCAATGGTGTGCATTAAACAGTCACTTTCATCTCCATAGGAGCTAGCAGATGTGTTGGCTGCAGTGTCCCTGAGTGGAGTCAAAATCCTTTGAAGTTCTTTTGTGTTGGAGTGCAGCTGCAACAAAGCGCAGCTTAAAGCCCAAGCCTACCTAAACTAGTCAGGGCTTGTATCTGGCAACACTAGTTCCAGGTGGCCCACAGTGGGGATTTTAGGTTTTGCCCTCCTTGCACAAAAGGAAGGTGGTGGTGCTGGCACTGGATACACATAACAGGTACAGCAGCATAACTAACCCATCATAAGCAATCCATGTTTAAAAACTCACTGAAGACTAAAAGATATTGTAGGTTTTACAGCAAAAGAGTGAAACGTACTGGCCAACCCAAGTCAAATATTCTGGGTCTGCCTTGTCACTAGCTGGGGTTTTCCAGTGCAGTAGCGAGCATGTTTATTCATGTCCTGCATGAAACAATCATGGCATCACAGCAGTAATGACAATTCCAGCATTAGAAAGAGAGAATGAGTCCAGGGCCAGTCAATGCATATGGTTACAGTCATGAAGAGGAACCCAAGGGTCATCGCAAAGAGCTAAATCCAAAGAAGAAAGGAGATCCTGCTTCCCAGTGCAAAAATATCCAAAATTAGGTCAGGAAGAGCCAGCCCTAGCCTAATATAAATTGTGCCCCCTAATCTAGGCAAACCTCTGAGTGTTTCCTTTCAAGTCATCCGCTTTACTCCCTCAGGATGTGGGGTTTGGTTTTATAGCTGCTATTTTCTACATCAGATATAAAATACAAATGCCGGGGAAGGCACAAGAAAGTTTGTAACTGACCCAGAAGGAGGCTAGGAAAATGGAGAACTCCTTGTCTGTCTGATGAAAGGGAAAGGAATCAGTAATGCTGAATGTATGCTTAGTAGATAAACACTGTATTAAATAACCATATCCATTCCAAGCCCCTAAGCTAGCAGAGCACAGAAGCACATGCAAAATCAGAAATGTTTCAGTAGTCCTGTTTATTTCAATAGAATTACTGCCATGCTTAAAGTTATTCATGTTTAAATGCTCTGTTTTACTCCAGTCAAAAAGCAGACATTTTTCAGACCTTGTAAGTTGTCTGTAATTTTAGCATCCAGGAATGTTCTAGGCATAAGTATTAATTTTTTTATTATTACTAATAAGAAATGGAATAGTATTGCAAGGGAGAAGATGGGTCACCCATTGCATGAAGTGATGGTGCTGAGATTGTAATTCCTAAACTATGCTGTCTTGACTCTTTGAGTTTGCTTTACTTGATTAACATAAGTACTGCTTTCTACTCGCAATGTGAAAAAATACTTACATCATGAATAATTTTGTTTACATTTCCTTTAAATGCATCTACCAATAACTAAAAGCTAAACCAACAAAGCAGTTCTCCCAACATACTAGGAAATAAGATCCACATTCTTTCCTAAAAGCCAGTTTAGGCTATGGCACTCTAGAAATGCTGTCTGTAGTTTCAAGTGGGCAGAACAATTCATTTCTGAAGCTTTGTCAGCCCTTGTATATCTAATCATCTGCTGATTCACACATCTGTATGGCATGCAGGACTTATCCCTGTTTCATGGGCATGACTGATACCTTTACTGAAATACTGATAATTTTTAATTGGTTGAAATCTTGCAACAGAAAATGCACAAGATTTGTTGTAATCACTCTTACTTCTTTTATATTTATTTACAAGACCTTTATAATCTGGGGTGCTGCAATGCAAAAAAGTGCTGGCAAGTTTTAATATCAGTTTATTAGGGACTGAATAGAAGCTTTGAACATCAGCACAGGAAAACCAGAAATTTCTAACAGGCTGCTGCAAGCCAAAGTGCTTGATGGTTTGACTTTTGGGGATAGTCCTGTGCAGGGCCAGGAGTTGGACTCCATGATCCTTGTGGGTCCCTTCCAACTCGGCATATCCTGTGAACCTGTGATTCTGTGATGAGTTCCCTAGCCGCATTGTTTGAAAACTCCACGACATATGGAGCACAAAGAGCCAAATCTCCTTTTCTCTTTGGAGGTTCTCTCCAGGATTTACCCTGACACTTGCTGAACAAACTGCATGAAAGAGATGTCTTGTCTTGTTCTGCTGGTTATCATTCTTGGGTTTTTTTCCCTCAGAACAATTTCAGCAAACACCATAAGCTTGTGACAGAGTGAATTTGTGATCTTATCCAATCATCTGGGCTGTTTGCAAAACTTCAGTAGGTGGCAGCGTTTTGTTGATAAATGTTTTGTTATCCAAGTGATCTCATTTAGTGAAACTGTTGCAATATTAATAAACTGAACTTATGATTGCATTTGCCAGGACTGAAAATATTGCCATCCTATCTGGCATTTACTCTTATCTGAACTGACAACAACATCCATTGTATTTATAAAAGGGGAAAGTCTCTATGTTTGTATGTGTTAGGGGCAGAGGGGAAAGAGAAAACAAGTGGAGAAGCAAAGGCAGATTAAGATTAAAACACCAAAGTTGTTGGCCATCTGATTTGTGATTGTAATAGATGAGCTTTCTGGAAATTCTGTTAAATTGTCACTGTAGTGGAATGTGTGGCAGAAAAGAATGGTTAATAAGTTATTCCCTCACCTCTAGCTCCCCAGTTCATATCAAGCCAATCTTGACAGGATCTGAAAGTTGTTACCACTTGGTAACTCTTTTGTGATCTACAGTCAATTCCTACTGGATAGAAGAGCATATCAGGGAAAAATTCCATCACAACTGCTATTTGAAAAGCCCAGATTATAAAAGACATCAAGATTCAACCCAAGAAAGAATCCAATACAGATTAAGAGGGCAAGTGCTGCTTTAGTGTCCCTTTAGAAAAAAGGAAGCTTAATTTATTAATAAATATGTGTCTGTGTCTCTGTGTGTGTATATATATATATATATGTATATACACACATGCATATGATTACTGGGCCTTAATAGAATAGATAATTACTTTTATAGTTAGGTTTCTGTGTAACGTATCCCAAGTTTCCTGTACTGAAAATAGCTTCCTTCTTAGTCCAAAGTCTTATGCACTGTTCTAATCATAAAGAACAACTTGTGCAGATGAGGACTGTCCTCACAGTCACCCATCTAACATGCAGTTACTTGAGGTTAAAAAAGAAAAATTAAAGTCTCTGATTCAGTTGAACTCCCAGAAAAGAAGATCAAAGTCATTGGTTTTATTACAGGCCCTTCAGATTAAAACTGACTTAAATACCCCAGGCTTTGGGATGAATCCCATGACCATTAAGATCTATGATGAAAGTGCCATTGACTTAAACAGAAATTGGATCGGGCCTGTAAAGAACACATTTGGACTAATATAAATCCTCTATAAATTAGATATAATAAATAGAGCAAAGGTGCCGAAAGAGACCTCATGACCACGTTTGCATATGTGGACATATTTTTTATTATTCAGGAAATTCCCTAAGATTGGGTAATCAAGAAGGGAAAGACAGAATCGATGTTGCCAAATATCAAGGTGATTTAGACTTTGCAGAGGAAATTGCATAAAGATTAAAAGGTCTTTCAGCCCTATGAATGAAAGAGAATTGGAAAGAAGAAAGACACAGCTATGCTGTGATAATGGCATTGAGATCAAACATCATTTAGGTATGGCTCAAAGCCTACATAAATACCTGCTCTCAACTTTCAATACAAATTGCAGTGTTGATCCTAGGGGCAAAAGTATAAATGACAACATGGGACTAAGACGTCAGAATCAAATTACGTTGAGGTGGAAGTGCAACGCTGATGGCATTAACAGCATGTTTTTGACGGCTTTCTTTCCCCCCATGAATTCATAGGCAGAGTCCAAAATGTCCTTACTCATCCCAGACCATAGTCATCAGACCTATTCCACAACTGGCACTTTAAAAGTTACCAAGGTTTTAAATACTCACACCAGCTCTGGAGTGATCATGAATAGAAGCACCCTGGTTATAAAAGGAAAATGTAATCTGAACAACTGAAAGGATTACAAGGAGTTTAACAGTCGTGTTCAACAGTTGCTAAGAGTCTGAAATCAGGCAGACTCACCCTTCCCATCTGTGAGGAAAGGGAAATGCCAGACCACCACTGGAACTGGGATGCCTGCCTAGGTGAAAAAGTGAACATGTTTAGAAACCAATCATTGGATTTTGATGTCCCTGAAATCAAAGAAGAACTAGACTTACAAAGTGGTCAGAATTTCACCCCAAGTGTTTCACTGCAAGATGATGAATTTGTTACTTGTAGTAGACACCTGAGAAAGTATGCCAGTGTGAATTCATGTCTTTAAACCAATACAGATTAAGCCTAAGAAGAGCAGAGTCTTCCAAGATTCATCTGACAGCACCTAACCAAAGGAGGGTTGGAACTGTGCCTGAGATGTAGGCTAATCACGGCTGCTCCGTATCCTGCTTCAGATAACTGTGGTGGTGCCAGCCTCCATCAGCCACTCACTGCACTTCTCAACACCTCTCTCTGTGATTTTACTTATACTCCCTGCCACAGTCACAAAACAGCATTCTTCTCTGTCTTCAAATGTGACCTTAAAAATGCTTCCCTTCAAATGAAGCTTGGCAGCCCTTTGGCACTGTTTACCTAGAGTCATGCCCATCATCAGATGGGAGGTGGGAGGTGGGAGTGGGGGAAAGGCAACATTCACATCACTTAATTTTAAGCAACCAACTTTAATTCACCATGTTAGCAATCTGATTTCTCTGTTTAATCCATAAAGACAGACAGGATCCTTTGAGGGATGATTAGGAGTTGTCTGAACTGCCCCCACAGGAACCTGATGGCAAGGTCTATCGATGCAGCTGTACTTAGTATGTTGGCAATTAGTACAATAGTACTCTTAGCTCTCTAAAGTTAAACTCAGCGAGTGTTCCCCCATTAACCCCTTGCATCCCTCATCTGTCAGTATTTTACTTTTTGTCTCTGCATCTATTCCTCTTGGGTTGTTTAGCCTGGAGAAAAAAAGACTCGGGGGAGTCTTATCACTCTACAACAACCAGCAAGGAAGGTGTATAAAAGTGGGAATTGGCCTCTTCTCCCAGGTAACAAGTGATAAGACAAGAGAAATAGCCTCAAATTGTCTCAGGATGGGTTTAGATTGGATATTAGGAAAAGTTTCTTCATGGAATGTGTTGTCAAGCATTGGAACAGGCTGCACAGGGAAGTAAGTTGAGTCACCATCCCTGAATATATTTAAAAAACATGTAGCTTTGGCGCTTAGGGACATGGTTTAATGGTGGATTTGGCAGTCCTGGGTTAATGCTTGGAGTTGATTTTAAAAGTCTTCTCCAACCTAAATGATTCTCTGATTCTACTGCATGTTAGACCATATCAAGAGGTAAGGAGGTGTGTGCCTTCTTCCAAACTACCTCACTCACACCTACCTCTGAGAGCATGTAAGTTCACTGCCACCAGTAACTGAGTTGTTTCGTTACCCTGACTGCTCCTGAATTCTCAGCATTGTAATACCATAAATGATAATAAATAAAGGTAAGCTAGGACAGAAGTAGGACTCTTCTAACTGTTGGTACAACTGTGTTTTATGACTGAGTTAGCAAGCTTCAGCCTTCTACTGCTGTGGGACCTGTAGTCTACAAAGAAAGATTGTGTGACTGTAGCATTAAGCGTAAAGGAATACATACAGGGGAAAAACTATAATCTAAGATAAGAAAGAACTTTATAGATGCTGAGCCATAATTAATGATGCAAAAATGTAAAGAAGCTGCAGACACATCAGCCTAGAGTCAAGGAAACTAAAAGGTAGAGAACTGAAACTCAAATCAATGGTATTGAAATATATGATGTAAGCATACTTTGTATTCTAAGGAACAAAACCCCAGAAATTTCTAAAGTCAGGAAGCAGAGTCATGATGGAAAATAAGTGATGCTAATAATGATGGAATATGCAGTAACAGGTTTGGATTCCCAATCTGCAAGGCATTTAGGCCTGTGATCATTTTTGTTGAAATCAGTGGAAAAGTTTTTGCTCAAGTGCCTTGTTTCTGTTAAAATACCTCGTCTTTATGATATAAGGGTGAAGGTGATCAGTTGAAGCTGAGGTTGAGTAGATAGATTATTAATCAGTCTAGTTCAAGAGATCCTTATTTCCCAGCTAAATTGTAGGTATTGTGAAAAGGGACTTCTTCTTTAAGGCATTCAGATGACCATTGTTTTTTGTTTGCCACTGTTAGCTGAAGAGTAAATATCAGCAGCATCAGCCCTTTCAGACTGAGGTACTTTCTTTCTACAGTATGTAGTGTTGGAATACAGATGTTAGTGTGTACAGAGGCTTCAGAGAACACAATGCATAAATGAGAAAACTTTGCTGTGAGTGAGGAAGAGCACAGTATCCATAGGTGCCCCCTAAAAAATGTTTCAAACAGGTCAGATCTCTTCAAGATGGATGAACCTGCACTACTTACTATGCCTTAGAGTAAAAATAAGGTGTAGTCTGATTCAGGGCTTTTGCTAACCACAGCTTTAATAATAGCTAGGTGAGAATACTAGCACTTACTATACCACGTCTGCTGGAGTCTGAGCAGAGGCCAGAACCTCGGTCAGCTGTCTTTCCTATGATCATCCTGAGAGCCTTGGATATTTCCCACTATACTTCTTGTACAAGGAGGAAAAGGTTGCTTCTATTTTATTTCACCTCACTGTAACAGTAAGCAGAGCATACAACAGGTGAAGCTGAGGCAGTGCCTAGCTACCTTGTTCAGTGTAAAAAAGGCAGCCACTTGGAAAAAACCAACATATACTTTAGAAATAGAGGGCTAGACCTCAGCTACAGTAGCATAAAATCAGATTAACTCCCCAGAAGCTGGAGTTATCACCATCTTGCAGCCGTTATGCAGTTCTGAGTCTAGCCCATGATGCTGTAAGTACCCAAGTTAAGTTCTCTCTCTGTATCAGTGTATGAATACCGAAAAGATTTTATAAAGCTTCAAAATAACATAAGGGCAAAAAGTGCCCATAGATAAGCAAAATAAATAAGAGTTTGCCACTTAGTCTTCATTTTGAAATGTCTAATCCAGGTCATGAAGGACCAGGCTAAAACTCATGCACATGTTAAGTATACAATGCCCTAAGATGTGTGTCAACAATAAATACCCAACTAATCTCTTGAAAAGGAATGGAGGTTGAGAAAAGATGTGCGGCTCAGAGAGAGAAATGCAAATGCAGATCGACCCTGTAATGAAAAACCTCCTTATTAAACTGTGTTTTATCTTGGAGCAGTCCCTCTTTTCGGAACACATCCAAGCAGAGATAAAGGCATCTTACCATACTCATTAAACTGTGCATGGTTTGATTCAATCAGACTCAGATCATTTGCATATGGATCAGTTTAATCTAGTTCTTCCTGTCTCACACCTATTGTTAATCATGCCTAGACTCCCTCCCCGCTTACTAATACTCATTCCCCCTCCTTCTCCATTCCTTTGATTCAAGTAGATAAATGAATAGGCATAAGGACATCAACATCTTTCTGAGTGATCATCCGCCTTGTATGCTCAGAATGTCTCATGTTTTACTGATTATGTCCTGGTTGGCATCCCATATGTTCTTGATAGTCCCTGTCTTTGCTGATTTAGGAAGACTGGGAAGACAGAGGAAGAATATTGACTCAGGCTCTAAACCCCAGCTTAGGTTTACCTCTAGCCACAAATTAAGTGAGATTTGTGTTCTTAGCTTATTCAGCATCATTAGAAAATATCTCTCCAAGTAGCATGTTAAACTTAACAAAGCAAATGCTTTTCTTTCAGAAGCTGAGTATTATTTCTACATTTAGCCAGCACTGGTGATAGCTGCTTTTGCATAATCAATCTACAGTGATAAGGTAGACACCAGAGTTTTGCATAAGTAGATATTTTTATGTATCAATACTGTTTGGGTCTTTTAATAGCAATGCTAGGGCTCTGTAAGACTTTCCCTCTGAATGACTGAACTTGTGCTACTTTTTTAGAGAACAATTACAGCCACAGGTGGAATGACTTTGCTACAGATATGTTGTCATGAATCCCAAACCTTAGCTTTGTTTCTTACTGTAGAGTTTACATTTCATTGTTCAGGATATTCTACCCAGCCACATCACAGTTATGGCCTTGAGGAGGTAATGGGCTTTATGATCATGTGAAGAATGTCCAACAGATTGGACAGTTAACACAAAACGTCTGGCATGGTGATTTTTCCACTCATGGCTGATTCTGTGCAAGTCTGTGGAGGAGATATTCATACACCCGTATTAAAAAGAGGATCTTTATTTTCACTTGTTGTGTTGTATCCTGTTCATAGTTTTATATAAATCCAGCTTTTCACACAGCCAAGCTAAATAAGTCATGGTTGACTCTCTTTCTGCAGTTAGGATATGTCCTCTAAAACATGAATGTTGGTATCCCAGGAGGAGCTGCCTTTTAGCAGCATAGGGGTTTTTTTGGCATAAGGATGGTGATTGAATTGCAGTTGGACTCGTCATTCATTCAGCCAACATGACATAAACTGACTCTGATCTTTCCACTGTAGTGACGGTGACCTGGGTGAATTCCCCCAGTCTGGAACGGATTTTGTCATGAACAGAAAGTGTGTGTAAACAGTGCAGATGCTGAGGGAGGGGATGGAGGACAGTACCCAGATCTGATGGTGTTGTGTATGTGTTTTGATTGACAACAGTAATATAATCCTGATGGACGTCCCATTCTGTGTTGCAAGGGAATGTATTGGCCAATGAGATCTCAGCAAAATTGGACAGCTGTAGGCAGCTAATAGAGGTGAACATGCACATCTCATGCATTAATATTCAAATTAATTTCTGCTGATTGTATTTCATCATAGGGTGATGCACTATTTATATTAGAAGTCCTTTTATAGTATTTTTTGAGTAAGGAAATCACAGCTCATGAGACGGAAAAGATCTCTCCTCAGCAAGAGGCAGTCTCTGTTGTGTTTTCATAGCATTTAGCACATTGGGCTGTGAGATCACTGAGCTCCTGTACTTTCAGACAATGAAAAATGAAACGCAAGACTTAATCTCTGACGATGATTTCCACAGGACATGGAGAATTCCACTAACTCTGCCTGCTTTCCTAGAAACAGGTAGAAATTAAAAATTCGTGCTAAAAAGGTTTATTGAATAATTTTATACCTTTGGGAGGGGCAGAAAGGTTATATTCAGTTTTGTTTACTGGGAAGGACTAAGGACCAGGTCAGCAGGATTTTAGACAAATTTGATGCTGTTCCACCTGTTAAAATTTTATGCCTGAAACTACAACAGCCTGACATTTTCCCCTTGTCTGAAGCACAAGAAAGGTTCCTTTTACAGAACTTGGGGATTTCAGCTGACTTAATGCAACGATTCACTGTCAGCAAGAATGTATAGATGACTGTGGCTTCACTAAGCCCTTTTCTGCTGCTAAGGTGGCAGTTTTAGATTCCTTGTCATGACATAAGTGAAAACAGCTTTGCAAAGCATGCACTGAAAGAGACTGATCTAAGGTTTAAGTACCTTCAGAACCCTATTTGCTAATTTAGAGTAATTGATTTTTCTCAGTCTTCATGTTCTTTTTAATTTATTTTCAGTGTGCAGTTTTTAGAGAGGGAGCAAATTTCTATCCTCTGGCACCATATTAACAAAGCAGTATCCCTACACTAGCCTACATCCCTGGAGCTATTGAGTTACCTGTGAGCAGTGGAATGTGGTCCCTCTGTGAGGATGGTGTGGAACAGAAAAGTGTCATATAAGGGTGGCAGTGAGCTTCATAGGTATTTCCTGAAAAGCGAGGAAGGCCAAGAATGCAGTATTGTGAGTTTGCTTCAGATGGGTGCAGACTCCCTTGTGCATTTTTTTCTTCTAGTCTGTCCCAAGCCTGCTCTCTGATATCTGGGCCATGTTCCTCTGCTGCTCAGACAGCTGAAGCTTTCACCCAGCTCCACTAAACAATGTCTATTTCTTCTTCCCATGTGATGAAGAAATAGGCACTAGCAACAGACACAGTAGTGGGACTAGTTACTCTTTGTACTCCATCATTGTGTCCAGGGTCACACCAGCTGCTGGGACTAGGCAAACCACTGTTCTGAGGTCCTGGGACACAGAGTAAATGGCATCTCTGGGCAATCATTGCACATGGGATGAGCAAAGCAAGACAGTTCTAAAAACCTGCTGTTTAGCTAAATTGGATCATAGCTAAATTGGATCATAGTTTTACAATTCTGTCAAAAGAAAATTCCTCTTGTACCCCTCCATACCCCAGCAAATTCATGGTTTTCCTTTAGAGAGTGAAAGACCATTTGATAACCTGCAGTCTGTGTACTGCAGACACAGGCTAAAGGAGAGCAAATGAGCGGAGTTCGATTTGGGAAAAGTGAAGCAATATTAATATCATCTCTATATCTAACAGCTGTCATCTGCACATGAATAATAGTCATCAGCATAGAGTACTCTCAATCACCTTTGCTTTTCCGCACGCTAAATTCATCATTCATACATGCAGGGAGAGTAAAAGTAAGCATAAATATTCAGCCTGCAAATAAACTAGGATTATGTAAGAAACTCTTCTGTTATTCTTTCCTTTTTTTTTTTTGTTTGGGTGTTTTGTTAGTTGTTTGGTTTTCTTTTTTTTTTTTTTTTTTTTTTTTTTTTTTTTTTGTTTTGTTGGTGTTTGGG
>JAWWEE010000105.1:55105486-55175472 GCA_035221455.1 Xenops minutus | reverse complement strand
CTAGGACTAAAATATGGCAAGAATGGCATTTTCTTCTGCCAGGAGACCACAACATCACAGTAGGTCATGATATAAAGCTTTACAGGCACGTGTCTTGAAAAAGTCCATCACTTCCAACAACTCTGCAAGCCCAGTTTCCCCTCCATTTAGAATTTACAAGCAAATTCAAACAAACTAATTTTTTTACTGCATATAAATGCTCAGGCAAAACTTAATTTTTTTAACTTAATACAGCTGTAGTAAAAAGTGGCATTTTACTGAAGAAGATATTTTTCACCATTATCTGCTATATATCAAATAACCAAGGCAGTCTGAATCTCATTGCTGAATGTGCAGCCTTTATAATCATTGTTCACTAAATATAGATTAAGTGGTTTGAAGAAAATAAACATTCTTCCTACTCTTATCTTTACAGGGATACCACTGTGCTTTGCATTTAACATGTCATGCATAATATCCACTATTCAAGATAGGTATCTATTTAGCCTTAATTCTTAGGTCATCACTGTTGTACTACTGCATTTCATAGGAGTATGGCTTAATGATAGTGCTTTCTTTTTTTTTCTTTTTCCTCCAGTATACAGGTGCTGGACAGTAGTTTTAGTGCAGACTCTATGAGTTTAGTATAGGAAGAATACATCATTAGCACTGTATTTGTCATTTGCCTCTGAGGCTTGCTCTCGTTGCAGTTATGTTAGAGGTTTGGTCCTGGAAATGAAGGGTTGTGACAGAGCAACCTGAATTTCTCATAGCAAAGAGCTTCCCTGCTGGGCTGTGCTTGTCTGGGGACAGGGCAGTGGAGAGAGCCCCACTGCACCGGAAGGAACAGGGACCAGCCAGAGCCTGTGGGAGGGGGTGGTCTGGACACAGGCAGCAGACTGCCAAGTCACAGAATCATAGAGAAAGACTCCACAACTTCTTTGGGCAATCTGTGCCAGTGCGTGGTCACGTGCACAGTAAAGAAATTCTTCCTCATATTCAGGTGGTATTTCCTATGCATCAATTTCTGCCCACTGCCTCTTGTCCTATTGCTTGTCAGCCACAAAAGGAGAGAAAAGAGCTCCCCTTGATATTCTCCTTTCAGATACTTGTAGGTATTGATGAGGTCCCTTCTCAACTATCTCTTCTTGAGACTGAACAGTCCAAGCTTCTTCAGGCTTTCCTTATAAAAGAGATGCTCCAGCCCCTTAATTATCTTCATAGTCCTCCACTGGACCCACTCCAGGAGCTCCCTGTGTCTCGTGTACTGAGGAGCCTAGAACTGGAAACAGAACTCCAGAAGTGGCCTCATAAGGGCTGAGTAGAGGGGCAGGATCAGCTCCCTCGACCTGCTGGCAATGTTCTTCCTAGGGCACCCCAGGATACCACTAGCCTTCTTGGCCACAAGGACACACTCGGCTCATGGACATCTTGCTGTCCGCCAGGACCCCCAGGTTCTTCTCCACAGAGCTGCTTTCTAGCAGGTTGAACCCCATTCTCTACTGGTGCAGGGGGTTATTATTCCTCAGGTGCAGGACACCACATTTGCCTTTGTTGCACTTCAGACCGCTTTTCTCTGCCCATCTCTCCAGCCTGTCCAGGTCCTTCTGAAGAGTTGCACAGCCCTCTGGGGTATCAGCCACCGCTCTGAGCTTTGTGTCCTCAGTGAACTTGCTGAGGAGGCATCAGTCCCTACATAAATCATTGGTGAGTAAGTTAAACAATACTGGACCCAGTACTGAACCCTGGGAGACACTTCTAGTGATAGGCTTCCAATAAGACCCTGTGCCACTGATTGCAAAGTCCATCCCAGGTTGTGAAAAGTGTGCAGCTATATCTGCAGAAATAGTAGTTTTGCCACAGCTAGTATTATCAAATTCTATCAGTTTCTTTAAAAGGACATCCGAGCTAATCAACAAATTAAGAATTTAGCCAAGATCTCTGATCAAACATGAGGCCGGTACCATTAAAGAAAAAGGGTGTAGAAAGGGTCTCTTTCCTCACTGAGCCCATTTCTTGAAGTAATGGGCAGGGGCATTGTGTAAAGCACTCACAAATTGATCCAGTACACAACCAGATTGGCTCCTCTTACAAACTGGTATTTACAAGTCCTGATCATACTAGCTATGGTTTAGATTCATGTTCATGCAAAGCAGACACAATGTATTTGATGGCTTTCACTTTCTTATCAGAAATACTCTGTGGAAGACATCCTGTACAACATTTGCCTTTCCATAGTTATATCATATCACATACTTCACAGTATCTCTGCACAGTCAGCCTCTGGTGTACAAAGGTTTTCCTCCCCCTGTCATTTGTAACCAATAAATTCCTATGTAAAAAATTTACTCTGTTAGTTTTTGCATTCTAAATGGCACTGTGTTTCCTTCTGCTAGACCACCAAAGTCTTCAGCTTCCTTTATGCTATCATCTAAACCTTATCTGTGTTCACAATGCCCCTCGGCCTCATACCAGCAACAAAATACATTAGCACACCTTTACTTTTTGAGATAAGGTCATTACTGAAAATAAGACTGGTCCCCAAAACTCATTCTTCCTCCCATCAAAAGTCATGGGCTATGGCACTTAAAAAAGGGAAATAATTACAATGTCTTTGGTAAGGGAGATTGACCCATCTTATCCGTGATCAGATATCATCTTCCATGTCAGTTAAATGAGAAGCCAGGTTTTTGCAAATAAGTTCCAACTATAAAGTTTATTCTTGTGTCTCTCTGTGTCTTGGTGTGCTGAACTCATGAAGAAAAGAGAAGACTAGTCACAGCATATCAGACAAATCTCGTAAACCTCAGAGTGCCTTCTTGTCCCAGAGCAGTAAATGGATCTAATAGTGCTTATTCATGTATATAAATGTGCTAGAGGGAAGCACTCTGGACTGCACAGGGTACATTTCACTGGCCAGTGATTTCCAGCATGTATATCTGAAATTGCAGTGAATAATGAACAGTTTGTCCTACTAACATCCACACTTTCTTCTCAAGCTTTTTGAAGAGTAGGCTTTTGTTGGAAAATCATGGATAAAGCCCCATGGCCTTGTGCAGCTTCAAGTTTCTGCTTGCAAATTGATATTTTGCAGATTACATATCTAACTGCACTATCCTGTAGGCACATAATACAAGAAAAAAAAATCTGCACTTTTTGTAGAATCAAGATTAATATTATACACCCACACTCAGCCAGCTTCAATATATAAAGACAGTCATTAACAAATTGATTTGGGATCTAAAGGAATTATTTCAAATGGTGAGTGTCAAGAGGTTTTTGTAACACAGACAATAAATACCACAGACATGTTGTGAGTTCTTTCCAGCCATGGAAGAAGTATCTCGCAGGTGTTATGTCACTAGGAATACCTGAAATCCATGCAGCACCTAACACATGGTATATCTAAAGAACATCCTAGCTTTGTTATAAAATTAAACCTGATTATTTTTTTCAATCCACAACCTTTCTTCTACATACTCAGAAATATGTCTCAAATCAGGGAGTATCTGTATATCTGGGCTGGAGTTTTTGTACAGGGGGTGTAAATAGCTCCCAATTTTTTCTGAAAAGCTATCTTTTGTTGAATTCTCTGTGCACTTTTCTGCAATTCTATCCTACCACAAGCTAGTCAAAGTCAGACAAGGTCAACTGTTGAAGTCTTTAAGGTAAACTTGCCTAGTCGAGAAAGCAGTACTGGGTAATTCTAGATGTGATAGACCTTTTTTGACTTGGTATTGATGGAGCAAGTGAATCAGGACAGTGAGAAAAGTCAGTGAACTTAAAGGATTCAGAATATTTGGAAAACAAGGGAAGCTTGATCATTTGTGGTAATAAAAAAGCCCTGGCTGTGTAGAGTGGGCAGTGATGATTTAATGTGAACAATTACATTCTTCCTGCCCCGTGATCCTAGCAGTGCTGCCCAGCTCATAACCACTCATGAGTCACTACCTCCTTTCTAGTGCATTTGCTTTTCCAGTAAAACTCCCAGGTCTATCCTGAAATTGCTGTGTAGCAATGCAGAGCACTCTTAGCACAGTTGCCTCATTTATACCACATCTGCAGCTATGACCCAGCAACAGATAACATGGTCTCTGCATGTTCCCTTCAGTCTGTCAGCACTCAAATATCATTTGTGCTGGTATGGGGTGAAAAGCAATAACAAAATGTGGAATATTATGAGAAATACATTATCCCTTTTATGTTGAAAGTCTAATACAATATGTATTTTAAATTATAAAACTATTCCATCATATAGAGAGAGTCTCTATATCTGCTGCTGCTATTCAGTTTAGTCTAAATCATGAAAATCTGAAATCATATTCTTGTTTACTGCCACCTTCTCCTCCCCCCTCCCCATTTTTCTCTCTAAGCTGCTTGAAAACATTCAGTTACCCAGCCCTGGAGGTGAAACTACTCAGAGAACTTCAAGGTTATGAAATGCAAAAGCTTGGCTTTTATTTGTTTCACAGTCAGTGAAAGCAGTGCACAGGATGAAAACCTCTGTTGTGCACCTCTGCTAACACATAAAGGAGGCTTAAATTGAGTTTAAAAAGCAAGAGTATTTTTACATAATTAAGAAAAAACAAAACCCCTGACAACAGTGTCAAACAAATAGTGATGTTGTTTATACAAATTTAGTGAAAAGTTAAAAAAAAAGGCAAAGAAATCACCAAATGGTGAAAGCAGATAAACAACATTCAGGGTGCAACTGCTATGTTTGATAGAAAAGCAAAACCATTGGTGAGAATTAAGTACTCACTGCAGAGAGGGAGAAACATTTGAAGTTATCAAAGAGGGAAGTCTTGATGTCAAAAAGAAAGAGAAATCTTGGTATAAAGGACAGTTAAAGCTTTTACTGTGGAATGATATGAATTTTGAAAAGTCACCCAAAAGAGGTAGAGAACAAACCAGGGAGTTAAAGAGCTAATAGCTGTTAAAAAATAAAATAAAAAAAAAATAAATTAAAAAAAAATTAGTATGATCTGAGCAATAGGTAGAAATGTTTTAGGGAGTTGAACTTAGAGATCTGAGGTGCTTTGTCTTGAATTGCTGGTTAAGTCATTAGGTCTACCACTTTTCTTTATAAGTCTTGTAGCAGTTAGCTCAGACATTGCAAAAGAAATTAAAATAAAAACTTTAGTTTCCTCTTTGCCTGGGTGGTGCCTGAAAAAAATACATATTTATATGTGCAGAGTTGTCAACATGTTACACAGCACTTGTAAGCACTATCCATATTCAACGATATGGTTGCACAATTATAAAGCACACGTGCTTGCATCTCTCTTGGAGATGTACAATAGGAAGCTGTTTGAAATACTGCCACAGCTATTGCACCCAAGTGCATTTTTACACAGCCCTCTTTGTCAGCAATTTATCCTTGTGCTCTAATAGTGACAACAATTAGGAGCACTGAGGTGTGCCAGAACTTACACACCTCCAGACAAACTGGAGATGGAGTCAGAGCCTGTTGGGCCTGATACCCGAGCACACCTCTTACAAGGTGACCCTGGCTTCTGTGGGGAGGGCTGGGAAAATATTAAGCAGTTCCAATGCCCGCGGGCAATCCTGCTGCAAACTTATTGCTGGTAATTGCCACCTTACACCCCAGCTTCCCCGAGTGCTACTGCTGTTGGTCCCCAGGTGTGGGCTGCCTTTGCTTTTGCTGCACAAACTGCTGGCAGCACAAACTCCTCTCGGGGAGCACAGCCCTACTCCAGATGTGGCTGCCGCGGACTCACACGGCACAAGTAGTAAATGATAAAGACCTTTTTGGGGCAGATGTTCCAGATGCTGCTTTCAGACCTGGGTGCAGACCCTGAACTGTTCCAGATGGCTGCGTTTGGTCCCGGGTATAGTAAAAATCTAAGCACAAACTGCTGTGACGGTGAAACTTATGACAGGGATGATATAAAATGGCTGCCAGCAATTGCAGAGGATTGGGCTGGAGCCAGGATACATTAAAATATTTGCAGTAGCCCCAGGAAAAAAAAAAGCAAACTGACTTTCAGAGGATGGAAAGGGGCTGTGTATTTGTGTTTGTGTGTGCTGTGGTATACGTGTGGGTTCATTTTTAGTGAAATCATGTACTTCCATCATTTCCTTGATGGCTTGATTTTGGGAGGATTTCCTGATAATTTGTGCCAAATGAAACTTCCTTTAGTTATCTCCCTGCTGTATCTTCTGATAACTTGCCCTGTTTTCTAGCTCCAGTCATGGCTGATGAAACTAGATTAAGCTTCCAAAATTACACTGCAGTGAATCAAAGCTAGAGAAAATAGCAAGGAAGAATTAAATATTGTCCCTGTGCTATGCTTCAACCAAGCTGAATCTAAATCACTACAAAAGCAGAGCTCTCTGAAAGTGTTCTTAGGGTGGGTGGGGAAATGCCACCTTCCCAACAGGTAGTGGTCTTGGTCAGAGTGGAAAGCAGAAGTCTATTTTGAGGGAGTCTGTTTTTCTTATATTCCCAACTAGATGGAAGAGGGAAGCTTTGCAAAGTACAGGAAAATCTCTTGCATGACTGCCAGCCCAGAAATGCTTGGGAGAGGAACCACACTTGAGCCACTCCATGGGAAATCCAGGAGAATGCCATGGAGGTGAAGAAAAGACCTCAGACTTCACCTAGTTAATTCTAACAAGATTTGTGTTGGTTTTATGTCTAGCAAGGAAATTATTTTCCTTAGATTAAACCACTGGGTTGGTTGCTGATTCAGAAAACATTGACATGGCTAAGCCTCTCCATCCGCATGGCCATTTGCAGTGCCTTGTAGAGACATGCTAGTGATCTCTAGGCAAACTAATTCAACCACTAGAAGCAATGTTCCCACCTCAGGACAACTGCTCCCCTCAGAGCAGCTAGCCTTCCTGATGCGGGGCTCAGAGCATGCCCAAGACATCCCTTTATCATTGCCTTGGGCTGCAACAGAGTTGAAAACTTTGTGTGTGGACTACTGTGAGGAAATAACTTTTTTTTGCTCATGCTCTTACCCAACAAGCTTCTAGGCACACATAGGAGTAATGGGAAGCTGTACTTTCTCTGGAAAGTCATGGCATAACTCTGCCTACAGGTTGCTGCTTGGTACCAGCCCAGACTGGCGTGACCATCAAACAGTTGTATACAGACAATCTAGAGCTTAAGGTTTCTGAACTTATATTAACACCCTTTGTCAGTGCTATTTTTGCATCTTCTCCTTGTGGTTATTATTGGCTTAAGGATTTAAATTAGGCATTTTAAAATACTTTAGGGAACCAGTAGAGAGAGATTAGCAGATAAATCAATTGCTTAAGCTGATGTGAAATCTTCACTTGTGGCTCTTAAGAAGAGTCTGCACAAATGTCTTTCAAGGGTAATTTAGGTGTTGTGGTTCTAGTGTAGATGACCTCTTGAGATGCCACAGGTGCAACTGGAATAAAAGCTCACAGCATTTGTACATATGCCAAAATGCCTCACCAGCAACTTAGTCATAGCATCAGCAAACATTTCTTTGGAAGAACTGCAGCTGACTTGGGCTAACCTAACACACACAGTCCGGGGCCTAAGCAGCAATGAGTTAGTTATATCTGTCAATCTGAAAACTCATCACAGGTACGTGGAGAGGTACACCTGAGGCATTCTTGCCTCCTTCTGGCAAGCCACCTCCCCTCGGGGCAGCAGTATGGGCACAAAGAAATGGCAAAGTCAAGGGCTCTGGGGAGGATTATCCTGACTTCACTTCAGCTCCCTAGACAGCTTTGGCCAAACAGAAAGTTTCTGCCACATACTCTGAAAGGTTTAAAAATGGACTTTCTCGCTCTGATGAAAGTTATCTGTTGTGCAGAGGTACCATGTGAGTGATGTCTGGGGCGTCTCTGCCTATCCAGACTATCTTTGGTGTGCAGTTAAGTTTAGACAGGATGATGCCCAGCAACTGTCTGAAGCCTTAAACTCCATTTTCTCTAAATTTTACACTCCTATCAGGAAATAAATCCCTCTTTGATTGGGGGTAGAATTGAAAAGCTGGGAGGTCACTGTCTTCATTGCTGTGCCTGCAGATACAAATTCACTCAGTTACTGCATAACTGTGAGTGACACAGAGGGCATCATAGGCCAGAGCCTGGTTCAAAAGTGAAAGAATCACATAACTC
This sequence comes from Xenops minutus, assembly GCA_035221455.1. Lineage (NCBI taxonomy): Eukaryota > Metazoa > Chordata > Aves > Passeriformes > Furnariidae > Xenops > Xenops minutus. The sequence goes on along the minus strand of JAWWEE010000105.1, from coordinate 55,167,366 downwards.
ATGGTAAGAGTGACAATAGGCATGATCTCACTGGTGATATGCTCAGAGAAGATAGAGGGGACAGAGTGGCAAGTACTTACTTTATCTTAACTGCAATACTGATAAGGCCTTCCTATAGCTCCTTTCCTACATAACTGCACCATCCATTTACTACTGACCACCATTTAGCTAACAACACTTTTTCTGCCTTTTCTAATGAAGGAAAACATTTTTGCTTTTGTTATGTCCAACAGAGTTAATAAGTCCCTTAGACTGTAGTAAATCCTCTTTCTGTTTTGTGGGGCATCTAGTACAGATTTTGGCAGTGACAGCAACAGCAATGCTTCTCCATATGGCCAAGTCTTTTCTGCCACCTGTACTCTAGGAGCACATTTGTCTGACATAGCACCCTGGTGAGCTCTCAGTGAAAACAGAGTCACGTCACACTAGCAAGCCCACAGTGTCCAGGTTTGGTTTGGCTCACTAACAAACAGCTGTTTCCAAACAGTTTCTGTTCAGCCAGAGCCAGACTGGACTTTATAAAAGTGGTCCTGGTAAAAGAAAATAAAAAATACTGAGTAAAAAGTTTTGTGCATATCTCACTTACTTTCAATTAGCTACCAGGTAAGAGGATCCTGAGAGGTTTTCAATTACAGTTTCCTATTGTCCCATGACAGAAGCTACAGATGGTTTACGTGCATTTGTTGTTTCATTGAGTGGATTTGATATATTTCTAGAAAAGAGCAGATTAAAAAAAAAAAAGTCTTGATTTAGTTTTGAGCTTTTCCACAATTAAAGATTATTCACAATTGGGATTCTGGTCCATTCTTCGCTTGAGGGTCTTCAACTATGAAATATACTTAGATCAGTTGGGCATCTTAGCAATTGTTATCCACTAATTTCTTCTTTTCTAGTCCATTCCACTTCTATCAATGTACTGAGTCAATTTCTACTCCAGTCCACTAACTTCACAAGAGAAATAACACTCATGAACAAGCCCATAGCTTGCTCCAAAACTGGGAGCAAAGTGAGACAATAGGATAACACTGCACTTGCATGGGGTGACAAGCTGACTGTGAAGATATAAATTTAGACAGACAATGTTCTTTGCAGTCACAGTAGGAAATTAAACTACACTTGTTTTAATGCACTTTTAAAAGAAATTGAGATAAACATACAGTAGTAAGCAACGATTATGAGGAAAGGTGAGAGTGTCAGAACTGAAGGCAAATCAAGAGGCCAATAAAAATGAAGAAAAGTCAGAGGTGATCATTTACATACATAACTCTTTCTGTATGTTGACACATCCTGGTGGATCATAGCACTTCAGAAGCTTAAAATGCCAAGAAGTTCCAAATATTTCCCATGACCTAGCTTATAGTGGATCTGAAACTAGTGTTCCTCATGCCAGCATACTACAGTGTGGTTTAGCAGTATGAAACACTATTCCAAGTGAAAGCAGCAGTTGGTGAAGTGTAACAGCTGCTCAGATTCTCAACTTGAAGATCCATGATGAACTCTTCTACATTAAAGAGATGGTGAAGTTGGATAGTTTTATTATTGTATGTCTTGTATCTTCAAATCCAGCAAGTCTGGTGGAAAATGTTGGGATTTGACGAGCACAGTATATCTCCACAAAATTAGAATGCGTTTCTTCTCCGGGTTTTGCCTCCCTCAAATTTGTGCCATGTTTTGCTCATCAAAAGAAGGGGACAATGATCATTATTCATTATCAATCATTATCAATTATTCAATTTCTTCTCATCAGGTCATGTCGATGTTGGAGGTCAAATCAGAGTTTTTGTGACAAAAAACTCCTGTAAAATCCCTTAAATCCTTTTCTTTGATTCAGATGCAAAATTAAAGAAGAATCAACTTACAGAAAGAGAGGAAATTAAATGCACACTTCATGCCCATCCCATAGTACGTAAATGGATTGTGCATCTTTGCAGGAATGTTTGCAGGTCCTGGGGGGTGGGGAGGGAGTTATGCCATCCATTTGCTTTTTTGAATATGAGCTTTAATATTCAATAGTTTTATGTTTTCTTGTAGTGATTTGGTCCTGAAGTTAACTCAGACAGTCTCACATGCAGGAGGTACCTCAGAAAATGTCCCACTTATGTATGCTGTATTAATAAATATGTTACAAACTTCACTATGTGGGAGTCTTAATCAGGCAGAACTTCTGCCTCCCTAAATTCCTCCTCATTCCTGATACAAATGAAATAGTTCTTCTCAGTTAGCCTCTCAACCCTTCTTACTCCCACAAAGCTTTTATTGTCATTCTTGTCTCTCCAACATGATACACATATTTAGCCCAGCTTGGTAGCATTTCTATTGGATTGAGAAAAGTCTAACTGCATCTTTGGCTTTCCTAATTGAGCCAGAGAAACCCAGCATGCCAGGTATGTCTCAGACTAGGTTTTCTCTGCTTCTGGGATTGGACCACACCAATCTCAGCAGCCACAAATAACATCTGCAATTGGTATGTAAAAATCTATCATGGGAAGCTGCATGCTGGAGTAGTTTGTGCCTCCATGTACCATATGTTTAAGTGAAAGAGTCTGACAATCACAGCAGTACACTGTCCAGAAGTCATAAGCAGTTAACAAAATGCAACATGATTGTTGGCAGGCCTGCTGATCTGGGTCATGCAGCCCAAGCTGAATTTATAAAACACGGTAAGCAGGATGGTAAGACAGGAAAGTCAATTTGTGTGTGAAACCATGCACCAGCCTGACAGGAAGGCTCTAAAACTGCCTCCCAGTTTTGCATTACCATTTCTTTCAGTCCAGGTGAGGAGTCATCTACCTGCCCTTCCACCAGAGCATAGCTCTTGAAGAGTCAGGTTTAGGGGTACTTCAAATTTTTACTCAGAAGTCCCCACATATGAGGGACATTAGGCTTGTTGTAGTTACACTCCAGAGGTAAGCTCATATGTTTCACAGTAGAGAGAAAAAGGGGTTTACAGGAAAGCTGGAGTTCCTTTCCAATTAGGAGTGCTGGGCTACATTTTCATGTGGTAGCGCAGGGTGGCACAGACACAGAGATGCACAGTCCCCCATACAGCTCATGCTGTGTTGTCCCTGCAGAAGACAGGTTCTATCTTCCTATGCTGAGCAAAAAGTGTGTTTGATGGGGCTCTGATCTCTACCAAAGAAAGGAGTGGATTGGGTGTTTTATGCAGGAAGGAGGGAGATGTTTGTGCTCAGGCAGCAATTATACCCTGAAATCCAGAGGCTGACAGTTGCTGCTCCAGGGCAGCCGACTGCTTCCTGCAGCTGGCTGCTTAATACTGCAAAGGTGATGAAACCTGAAGGGAGCCACTGAATAGGTGGTAATTATGACTGACACAATGACGGCTTGTGCAGACATGTAACCATGGAACAAAACACTGCAGTTAGCTAACAAGAGATCAGTATGAGTTTTTCACCAGCACCGTGTCTCCTGTCTGACACTTCTGAAACTGGAGGAAAAAAAGCATTGTGAACTTCAGCATTCAGAGACATAATAGGACAGATGAGCTGAGGGTGGAACAGCAACATCTCTCCCTTTCAGGGTGATTATAGCATGTTCTGATTCCATGTTGATTTCTCCAAAACTGCTTTTCTTACTTGCAGTTTTTTTCCTTCAGAAATGTCTTTTCTAGGTTGTCTCCCTGTGATATGGTTGACTACACTACACCTCCATCTCTCTCAAGCACACAGTCTTCTAAAGAGTTTCAGATAACTAAGGGGGCATTTGTGTATCTAAACCCACATTATCTAATTATTCTCTTTCTCTTCCTTTATTTAGGGGTACAGAGAGTCTTTCTTGAGTTATAAAATTATGCTTTTATACAGAGGGCTGAGGAAAGGACACTGGGACATCCTGTTCAATCAGCACATCTTTGGAACTTCTTCAAGTGTTAATGGATGAAAAAAAATCCTTTTCCTGCCGAGTGAAAGTATCTGAGATAAATCAGAAATCTTCTAGGTTTCTAAAATAATAGTAGTAGCTAGGAAACAGGAGAATAAGGACTCGAAATCCGTACTAATTGCATAAGCGCTGATCTATAGTCCTTCTTTTTTCCCTCTGAAGCAGAACACAAAATTGCCCTGGCAAAAGACCTGCTTTTGATCCCATATGAAACTAGTGACCAAAGTTAACAGATGAGATGAGAATTAGGCAGAGTAGGAACCAGATGAGAGCCCATGTGCTGAGGTGGGCAAGAGAAATTATTTTTATCACCCCAATGTGAAATTGTTGTTGGAAATCTTATGCAGTGGAAGTTTTATCAGAAGTGGTACAGTTCCACAAAAGATGCCCATCTCAATTGGCTACGCTTTCTAATTAAATGCCTTTTTTCTGAAATTTTCCAACTGTTTGATGATTCTGCCAACTGTGCATTTGCTTTCCATGGAAACTTAATGGAGTACTCTTCCCTAATGTACTCTGCTGGAATTACCCAATTTATATACCCCTTGCATCTCCTTTTAATCTTTGGACTTTTTCCCGTATAGAAAAGTGGAAAGTCTTTGCTTCACCCATCAGCCATGTAATTCTTTGGAAAGAACCTCCTAGTCCCCAAACCACCAGTCAGAGTTTCAGCAAAAATCTGCAGATCCTGAACACTCTATTAAACATAGCAAACATATAAAAATCATCCATTTCGCTCATGGTCTTTGCAGAATGATTTTATCTCTTCTGTCTCACTCATGAAATTTTCCTATGGTTGTCTAAACAACTAACTGTATAGCTCAATTATCATACCTTTTAAACTGTGTATAATGTAATGCAAAGTTAACGTAATGTAACTTACACAAAAGTGAGTGGAAAATGCTTCATTTTTCTGCAGCTATAGATTATTGTTCAATGGCCACTACCTTTGTCTATGCAGTTTGTCTCTCATTCAGGAGGTGCACATATATTCCAGATTTGGGTCTAACAACTATAGGGATAAACTGTTTAAAGAAAAAGTGTAATCCAATTTATATTTTTTTTCAATTATTTCACTGTTTTGAAACAATATGATTCATCCACTGTTGGTTCTGAGGCCAGAGATTGGCCTGTGGAAAGCAGTTGCTGTATAAATAAATATATAGAATTGTGTTTGTATCCCTCTGTGGCACATATCAGCTTTGGTTACCAGTCATTTATTTCTCCTGCTGTGCAAAACATTGAACACCAAGAATTAACTAAAAGTGGGTTTTCCTTTCCGGACTTTAATAGAGAAAAAAAGTGACTGTGCCTTTAGGGCTGCTTTCTAAATTCTACTTTCGATTCAGTCCTTACCTAGATCTTGTTTAAATGCATTAGGCTGTCACTCCATCTACCCTAGCATACTGTCTTGGACAGTGGCCAGTGCTTCCCCAGAGGAGCTTTACATGCCTGAGGGAGAAAGGGATAGTAGGAAAATAGTCAGGTGATCAGTAAAAGGAAAGGACACACAACTAAAGTTATTTCCTCTTACTCACAGTTCTTCTTACATCACCTGAAGCAAACAATATAATAGCGGGTGCATGTAATATAAAGTCATGGCACACAGACCACTGGAAATGCAGTGTCACAAGGAAGATATTGGAATATGTCTGCATAATGTTATTGGAACCATGGAGTAAACCTGCACATTTGAAAAGAGAGAAAAATCTGCTGTTCTAGGTTGTCTTTCACCATGCTTAAGAGGACAAGGAATTATGATATAGGAGGTTTCAGAGAATCTCAGTCTGCTTCCTACTTCCTATCATCCATTGCTGACAGATAGCCATAACCAGAGCATCAATACTCACTATCATGCCACAGTACAAATAATCACAAATTTATAGAATAACTGAGTTGTGAAGGGCCCTCCAGGTCTTTGGTTCAGTCTTCTGCTCAGTGCAGGGCCAATTTCAAATGGTAGAGGTAACACTAAAAATTAGGCAATCAATTTCATCCTGTTTCATCCAATGAACACAGTATCAGAAATCAACCTTAGCATGTTTGGGGAGAGCTAAGAATCAACATGGAGCACCTTGAGGACCACAGATCTACAGTGATAGACAACACAGATTGGACATATTATGAAACAATATCATGAGCTTGAGTATCATTTATAGTGGCATTGCATCTCGAAATGGGAAGGACACATAACATGGTTGTCACAGTAGTTGAACAGAAAACATTAAAACAACAAAGGTGAGTTTTCGTTTATTTTTCTTTCTTTTTTTAAATTTCTGCACGTTAGATGGATGTTGGTGGCATTATCAAATCCTTCATTATAATCATGGGGGCTTAAATATCTCTTTCCCTCTTTTTTATTAAATATAAAATGGGATTGTTACATAATCCTAAAATTCTAGAGTAGGGGGATTTATATGTGTAATCTGCATAGATAAAGTATCAGAGCTCACAAATTAATCACCAGAAGTTAGTGACATCTGAAAGTGGACAGGGAATCCTAACAGGCCCCCCAGAGAGTGCCTAAGGAGACACTTTGGCAGAAAACTGTGCTGACTTTCTATAAAAAGAGTACAGTGTAGTTAATTTTAACCACATAATATGCCTAATTAACTCATTATGCAAATATGTACATAATAAGCCACTATCATCCAAGGGCCCAAAAATCCAAGAACCATGTTATGAAAGGTCACATCCTAAACCTTTAGTACAGAGACTGAGGTAAAGGAAAAAAGAGTCAGGAGAATGAAAAAAAAAAAAAAAAAATGAAAACAAACCCCAAACTCAATAATAGGATTTACTGCTGGAAAGAACAACAGCAGGAGCTTTTCAAAACATAACCACTTACCTTTTAAAAGAAAATAAATATGTAGTCTGTTCTGACTCTTCATCTCTGCTTGTTTCATCTCTTTTTCCCACGCCTGCTCATCTGCTTTCATTTCTCTTCTCCAGTCCTCTCTTTCGATGCTTTCAGCATGCTTTTTTGTTCCACTTTCTCTCTGGGTCAGCTGAAGCCCTGAAGACCTTGAAAGATGTATGACATAGAGCTGTAGACCAAAGAGGGATCAGAGAATTTCAGAAGGCAGAGGTGGGCTGCCAGCACATGGGGGTAAAATAGTGATAGAAGTGGGGAGGGCTTGTTTGGATTTTCTACCTGGCAAGAACTTATTAAAAAAAAAAGGGTTTTTGGCAAAAAAAAAAAAAAAAGAAAAAAAAAACAAAAAAAAAAGAACATTAAAGCATTCTGATTTTCACTGCATCCATCCTCATAAGAAACTACTAGAGCACTGAAAGCGTTGATCACAAAAATGCCAGCTAATCAATACAGGGAATGTACTGGAAAATCATATTCAGCAAACAAAGATTATTTTCCTAAATGTAGAAGCACATCTCCCACTCACTTTCAACAAGGAGAGTCTTACTTTTTTTTTGCCAGTGTAGGAGACTGTGACTCCTTCTCTTTTTTCCCTGGGGTGAGACTACCAGCTAACAACATCCATCCCTTTCTGCTTGTTTTTGCTTCCTCTTGCTTTGAGAAACAAGAACCAGGGTAGTTGGCCCAGATGTGTCGCATCCACAAATTCTTAGGTAGGCACATAACCCTGCCACCAGCCTCCTTTTGCTGCCACAGACCTCAGTGAGCAGTCCTTCAAGTCCTTTATCCCACAGCTCCCTCCAGCTTTGACACTGTTCAGTAAGTGGGTTTTGTGCAATATTTCCTGATACCTTACACATTTTGCCCCAAACCTCTCAAACCTGTAATATATGTTTAGTATCCTACTTACTGCGCAGTCTTACCAGAATAATGGTGATAATGTTTTATCGGTCCAATGAAGCTTGTCTGGCATCATATACCATCCAAACAGGATTTTGAATTGTATTTTCATTGGAGATGATACCATCACACTTTTGACCTACTTACAGATACAGGCCCAAGTCTTATCTGCCAGATCTATCTGCGATTCCCGCTCCTCTTTCTCTGTATATTTATGTTCATGTGCTCCCTCTACATTCCTCAGAGTGCAATAAATCCTGCCTGCCAACCTCTTCGTCACCTCTGCCTCAAAACGGATTGCTTCAAGGTCAAGCAGTTCCCTTGTAATGTACAGTTTAACCTGATTTGTGGAGGCAAAGCTTTGAAATTTTTAAAATAAGGCTAAGGTAAAGTAAAGCTTGCAAATGAAACTCTGATGGTAAGCTGGAGTATTTCCCTCTCCAAAGAGTTCGAGCAGAGGGCACTGTGCCATCTGAAGCCATAAAGGCTGGAATTATATTATTTATTACTCCACACATAAGATGTACATCAAGTAGAAAAGAAAACAAATGCTGACAATGGTAAGTGATCAAACTCTCATCAACGTACATCAACAGGAGAGAGAATGAGGGACAAATTCTCTCCCAGTCTGCCTGCAAAGTCACACCAGTGAATACCAGTATTAGACCAGGCAGTTTCCAAAACCGTCATTGAAAAAAAACTAATAGAAAAAATGTAGGGTGGAGACCTTAAAAGTATGAAGAGATGACAAATAATTACAGAGTGTAAAAATCTTCTATAACATCTTGCTAGATTTCACCTGGATTTGGCTGCCATATAAGTGGTGCTCCAGTGGTGAGATGTTGGCTATTCTTTTGAGACAGCAGCAGCGAAGATCTGAGACAAAATAATGGTACGAGGATTTAACATGTGAACATAGATGACCTATGAACATTGAGCTTATGTAGGTTTATTGCCAGGAGTAGATGCTTTATGCTTAAAATAACAGTTTGGTAAACATGCTGAAGTGATGTAGTCCCTGTGGTAAAGAACTAATAATGTGTAATCCTACAGCATGGGTCAGTAAGATTCCAACAGCACCGCAGATATAAAAAACAGTATGTTATTAAAATTGTGAATCCAAATATTCAAAATCCTTTGGCCAGACCTCCTGAAGTCATGGAAATAGCTTAAAGAATATGCCTCTACTTTAAAATAAATAAATAAATAAAATTTTGTATTCTGCTTACACTTCTTTTGAACCCTAAGAGTGTCTCTTTTCATCTTTCTTCTGTACAATGAAAACTTTTGTTTTTTAATAAATGCTGCAATTTTCATGTACTCACCTGACTCCAGGAGTCAATCTTTGAAAAACAAATAAATTTCCAAAGATCATGAGAAAGGGCATAAGAACACATCAGGAATGAGCTGAAAAGACTTCTTGAAAAGGCTGACATTCCAGCAAGTTCCACTTAGCATTAGCTAAATGGATTAAAAACTGTCAGTCAACTAAAAATCTAGGAACAGATGCCCATACTGTATATATATTTTTTTTATTTTAATGAATAGTTCCAATGATAAATAACAGATTTCCCTATTTATAGAAAACCGGTATAACAAGAATATCAGATTGTGCTATTACACCCCCACATGCATACCAGTTTTCTATATGAAAACTTGATAATGACAAGAATTGTTGCTTATAGAGATTTGGAAATAACAAAAAGACATGGATTTTTGTTGTTGTTAAAAAGAAAAAAAAAAAAAAGAAAAACGGAAAAAAAAACCAAGCAAAAAAACCCCACAAAACACAACACACAAAAACCCACCACAACAAATCAAAAAAACCAACCTATTTGATTTTTTATTTTTAATTAATGTAGAACACAAGGATATTTGTTTAACATGAAGCAGAACTTAAAGGACAAGGAATCAAATATCCTTGTAATTTTCATATATGCTAACCTTCCTCACACATTTCACAAAATGCGTACCTGTATTTACCAACATGATTTAAAAAAAAAAAGAAAAAAACCCCCAACAACAACAACAAAAAAAAACCACTAAAAACTAACATTGCACTTTGTTAGGAAAACTGCCCAAAAGAGCTAGTATCGAAATATCATGTAAAATTCATATGCTAAGAAAAATTCCATTCAGACTGAGTCACAGAGCCTCATGCTGTATTTGTAAAATTCTCAAACATGATATGAGAGCATTATTGCCTTCAGGCTTGTTATTTCATCCCCTGGACACACACAGAAGCATATCATCCTTTCATAGGATTGATCAGCAAATATCCTCCAGAGCAGTTAGATAAGAAGGCATTCCCTTCTGCTAGCTGTAGGTTTTTGCTGTGTTGCATTTATTACTGTGGTGTGAAAATCTCCCACTGAGTGCAATACCTTTAAACACTTCTCCAGGTTTTTTTTTTTGTTGTTGTTGTTGTGAGGCATTTTGCCAAGTGGTGTGTTGTGTTATTTACCTTGGAAAAGAATTGTTGCAGCATAATTTATTTTGGTCTGGCCAGAAATTAGCTATGGAAGAAGTTCTGAGACCTGTTGTCTCATTACCAGCAGGTCTTCCATCTGCTTAATTAGAAGCGCAAATATTTGGAAATCTGAAATCCTGCAGCAACGTCTCAGATAGCATTTCTTTGTTGCAAGATCTTAAAAGTGATCACTGATAATTGTTGATTGTGCTCTGTGTGACTGTAATTACATGGCATTGATCTGATGTTCAGACACCACAGTGATGAGCTTAATATAAGAACCTAGATAGACTAGATACAATTAGACCAATAATCACTGAGAAGAGGTAGTTTAAAAGGGCAGAGGGAAATCACAAACAAATGTGAATGACTGAAAGAAAAAAAAATAAAGAAAAATAAAACACAAAAAAACCTGCTGAATATTTTATCCAGCAAAGTCTGTTCAGTCATTTAAGCTGCTGATCAAATACCAAACACTTAACTATTTTGTGAGCAAAAAAAAGACTATTTCATTCTTTCCCTGCCTGGAAAAATAAAGACACTGCAGCAAACCAGCTCTGAACTAAGCAGGTAAAGCATCAGGCTATCTTGCAGGCATGGACAGCTGGCCAGGTACCTCAAGGATTGTCCCTAAATACCAAGGGACTATCTGATCAGGCAGATAGGGAGGTGAGAAAGCAAGAGAGAATGTGAGAAGGGAGAATTAATTTCCACAAAAATGTCTGCTTGGCACTGTATAAAGTACTTTCACATTAGCATTTAGCATACCAGCCACACAGCTGTAAAAGAGTAGAAACCTGAGAAGAAAATGAGATAAAAGGGGAATATTGCTTTTTAAGTGGGCTGTGAACTTTCTTGTTCTAATTGATCTCTTACCATCCCACGCAAAGGAAAGCAACTGGCACATTCTGCAGATGGATCATTACTAGCACATACACAGGAAAACCTTTCTACCCCTCCCCACCGCTGCTGAAAATCAGGTTCACCCCCAGGCCAGCATGGGCATAACTGTTCTTCCCTAACTGTTTTAGGGAAAAGGGACCAGTGCTGATGGCATGATGACAAAGTAGCCACCCGGCATGTGGGCCAGCCCCATGTCTAATGCCTCTGCTACAGCATCTTCTCCTCATATTGCACCATAAGGGAAGGGAACAACTTTAGTTCAGTTGGTGAGGAGGAAAAGCTTTTTATTCAAATGCTTTTTCCAGGATTACCAAATCAGTGTGTTCAAAGTCACCACATCCAACTCAACCCAGTATCTGGTCCCCGAGGGTCTCAGAAATCCCCCTTATGGTAAGGGTAAAGGGTTGATGAAGGAGACCAGAGTGAACAGGGAAGGGGTTTGGGAAGGCACAGGTTGGTAAAAGGGAGGCTACGCTTCTGTCAGAGCAGATGAAATGGTTGGAAAAATAAAGAACGTTTCAGCCAGGAGGCTCTTTGGATCACTTTCATGAAATGTTAAAAGAGTGTTTTTCCCCTGTGTTGGCAAAACATTAAGAGACAACGTGGTCAAGAATTTGGATTTGATGCCAAAAATGCCGATTTAGCTCCTTTCTGAGAAGCTGCCCCACTAGAGAAGGACCTAAACCTTCATGGAGCTATGTGGAGGCAGATGGGGCCCAAGGAAGGCAGCATCCCTCCAGTCAGCTCATAAAAGCATGCTCTATGAAGCTTTTTTGTCAAAGCAAAAGCATACCCACTTTCTACAATTTAAATTCACAAACAGCTTAAAAGAATTGTTCAGTAAATAATTTCACATAACAAGTGAATCTGAGAAAACAGCAATCTGTTTTAGAATAATTTGAGAAGAGATAAGAGGAAAATTTTGTTGAATAAATTATCCATTATAAATTATTCTCCCACCTGCACTTCCAACCATCCTGCTTCAGTTTATGCTGTTACTTTCTCCCTATTGTAAAGCACAGGGAATATTCAACTTTCATGTGCTTGGCAGTAGGCAGAATACTAAACTGTATAAATAATACAAATTCAGCTTGTATTTTGTTCAGTGCTCAGTGGCTTTTTACTTCCCCTTCCAACATTTTTCTATTTTTATTTTTATTTTTTTTGGTAGGTTGAAATTCATGACCTCTGTCTCAGCATATATGTTACGTATCAAGGAAAAGAATATAATAAAGAATAAGAATGAAAAGATATCCTAACACTGACAACATGCAGCACTTTTCATTTGTAGATTTTTGGTGATTTGCAAAGGCAGATGCATTTCATTATGCCCAGCTTCACAGATGGAGGATCTAAGCCATTACACATATGTATATAACAAAATCTTCTTCTCACTTCAAATCCACCTGTTTTGCCTAAAAAGGTTAACAGTGCTTCCCAGTGTGAGAAAGGTGACAGCTCTGCCGTTGTGCAGAGCTCAGGGCAGAGGCAGCCAGGTAGCTCTGAAGGCAGAACCAGAGCCATGTCAACTTGCTGCTGCACCTGTGCTCGTTAGAGGCACCACTAATTAGCTTGACACAGCAACATGCTGCCATACCGATATTGCTTCCAGGACCCAATTAGTACCTCTGTGAGGTACAGCACTAGATGATATAGACACACAGCCTGTTCAGAGCTGCTCCGATACCACCAGCCAGGATCAGCATTCGCAGCCAGACATACCCAAGATGGGCCACTGGTAAGGCCATGTAGATACTAAACCTCCAACATTTGCTCTTGAGTTCAACTTACTGGATTGTGAAGTTTTCTCCACCCCAAAGGCAGGATAGAGCATATAGAAAAGCACTTTATTTTTTTTTAAACCCAAACAATAATCATAATCTCTCCAACTACACCCCACAAGGCAATGAGTTTGCTGTGGGTGGGTTTACACACTTCATTTCAGTCACTTAATTTATCCCAAGTGTACCTTAATAATCTGCAGTGAGCTGATATGGAGACATGTCAGCTGAAGCCAGAAGGCATAAAATCGCCTTTTTCTGCCTCCTTTTCACTGTACAGTGAAACAACAGGTTTCTACATCTGCCTGGGAAGAAGGATTCTGCAATATGTAGCTGAGTGAATAATATTGATCTGCTTTCTGATAAGAAACATTACAACAGCATTACCTGAAGAGCCAAATTTAGGATGAGGCCATGGATGTTCACCAACTATGAATTGGAAATTATCTGGAGATTTTATCAACAAGGTTTGCCTGCCCTCACTGCTTGCTTTCCATGTGGTGTCCTTGTCATAAAGACTCTCATGACGAGTACAGGTCCCAGCCTTCACAAGAACATGGACTGCAGTCACTATGACTTCTTCAGGGGTAAAAACAGTAATTCTCCAGCTTGCTGATTCCTGAAGTTGCCTTTGATTCAGGGCAGGCACCCCATGTAGACTCCCTGGACCACTAAAGCCACATTTTAGAAGTGAAATTTACCAGGGCAGAGTCATGAAATTACATTTGCCCCTTTTTTTCTAGCTGGTACACAGACAAATGTGAGGGACAACTTTTCATTCCCTAAGCTGCTGGTCTTTACCACAGACTAGAAGGGACTCGTGGAATAATCCAAGGCTCACACCAGACAGAGCTTTGTGGGCTTTGTTGCACAAAAAACATTGAGCATTTCAGCTTCAGTGTCCTCTATGGTCTACTTTCCCCTTCAGCTAGGAAATTGTAGGGAGAGGCCCTATGGTACCCATGTGATGGAGATCACATGCAAAACCAGCTCTTGAACTGTTCAGGAACTATGGTTTGCCCTTACCTCTCTTAATTACCTCTCTATTTAGACTTTCAGTGACATGATGTTCTGGGTGACTGTTGTGTAAGGAACTATATAGGTAATAATTACAGATCATAGTAGAATGGCTCGGTTTGGGAGGGACATCGAAAATCATCTTGTTTCCTGACATGGGCAGGGACACCTTCCACTAGACCGGGTTACTCAAAGCCCCATCCAACCTGGCCTTGAACACCTCCAAGGATGGTGATGATCCACAGCTTCTCTGGGCAACATGTGCCACCCTTACAGTAAAGAATTTCTTTCTAATAGCTAATCAGATACATTTTATTCTCTTTAAATTGTCTTCATGGGAAAAAATAGGACTTAAGTGAGAGTTTAGTAGTCACTGAGAGTTCTAGTCTTGCCAATGTTCATATTCAAATCAGCAAAATTAGTGGGGGATGCACACATGGAACTAAGCACATCTGCAGTATTGGCTGGATCAGAACACTCCGCAGCTGAGAGATCATTTCCATTTTCTCATGACAAGTGTGGAATCTTATAAGCCATTTCTGAGTGAGCTGTAAAAGTGAAATAAATTTTCAAGTAGTTAAATTTAAAACACACTTCTCTATCATTTTCAGGCAAAAAAATACAAGTGAACTCACACCAACATTGTGTTGTCAATTTGGCTTCTTAACATGTGTTTTTACTATTTACAAAAGCCTTTTCTCTTCACCTTTTAGAAATCTTCTCTAGATTCCATTTCCTTTTCTAATTACAATCCCATTTCTGTAGTAAGTCCTTGAAAAAGCTTCTCCCATGCCTCTAATCATCTCTCCAGTTATAATCTTCAAAATTGTGTTCCATTCAGTTTTCAATTTGGCAGTGTCCAAAGACAGATCTCCATGTGGTTAACAACCTTTTATTTGCTGTCAGTTAGGACTAAGGTTTTTGCTTCTTCTCTTTTGGGGCTTCACTGATGTACTTGATGCTGTTTAATACATCCTTCTTCAGCACACTTTTGTTAGGCAGTTGTTTACTTTATTGTGGACTCCTGCGTTTTCATTTTTTGCTAGGTGCAAATTTATCCTTTATAGAATCCTATAATCCAGCCTTTTCTTTCCTTCATATTTCTTCAAGGCCTGATTCGAGGCAGAAAGCATATTTTATTTTCATCTTGACACAAAGACCAGAAAATACTTTTCAAGACTAGAATGCTGCTGAAAATTAGGGTAGCAACACTAGAATTATCTAAACTGTGCTGACTGAATCTGCAAAGGGCTCTGGTGTTGTTAATATCATGTGGAGACGCTCAGCTTCCTGCTACATTTAAAAGGAGAGTTCCTGTCCACTCTCCCCTAGGATGTCATGGGATCGGTGCCAGAGCACTGATGAACAGTCGGTGAACAGTTCTTTTTGCTGGACTGCTCTCTTCAAGTCCATAAACAAACGAGGAATCTGTGGCAGACCTCTGTATCCCCCATGGTTGCAGGGTACCTACCAGGTAGGTGTGACACAGAAAGAAAGCATTATGACTAGTGAGTCCTTCTACAGAACTTGCCAGTAGCTTTAGAGGTGTGTGTTGGGTCATAATGAAAAATAGGAGGGGGCAAAACTTTTAGCAAATATCTAGGAACAGAATTTCTCCCCCCCCACACCTCATCAAATTTTAATTTTAAGCAGTGTTTCTTTTTCCCAGACAATTTCTAAGTACGTTATGTCAGTTTCAGAGAAATAATTTAAAAAAAAAAATAGCAAATTGACTGTCTCTCTTCTTTTGTTGCTTAAAAATAAAATGCAAAGATGACACAACCCCCAGAAATACAGGCATTGCTGTGCCAGCTTCCTGGGAGTCACAGAATCCAGAGCAGGGTACAGATGCTCCCTAAATGCCTCAGACCATAACATCTGTGGGGCAGTTCAGGTCTTTGGCTGCAGGCCATGAAATTGTAGCTCTGTCAAAGTCCATCCTATCACAGGTGGACTAACCTGCTTGGGTCCAGTGCCAGAGAGATGTGCTTGCTGTTGTGATGTAACACTCATGCTTACACAGTGCCTAAAGCCCCATAGGCAATATGCAGATCATCTTGTCCCAGGGGAAAAATGCACTATCAAACATTTGCTATTTTATATGTATAAATACATTTGACAACTTTAGAACTGTGCAAGCAAGTAAGTGTCTGAAGTAGAGGGCAAATTCATAGCAATTTTCTCTCCTTGAGTATCTTCCCGTGGGAGAGAACTTTTTGAGAGGCTGTGTTCATTTTCCTGTGACTACAGAGAACAATAGAAACCAGAGTGATCTTTACAGAGCCCCCACCTCCTTCATAGTGTTAGTTAGCATGCAGAGAGCTGCTCTGTGGACAGGAGAAAGACATACATAAAGAGTCCAAGGAGAGCTCCTGCTTTGCTCTTACAAAATTACTGTTTAGAGCCCATGAGGGTACATCACAATAGGCATGAAGATGCCAAATATAATCGTTTCATGTATCTTTTAGCACCAAGGACATCAGTGCGTTTCTGCTCCCCTCCATCACTGGATTATGATTCTTTAATTTTCAGGTAGGGGCTGGAATATCACCTTGAACTGTGCAGAAGAGTTGCAAAGGTTTCTTGCCACACTCAGAAGAAAGAGAATGGAGGTATATTGCCATCTTCACTTTCTTTTGTGGTACCTTTTTACTTTATTTGGGCACACAAATGAAGAGACAAGGAACCATATTATCACTACGCTGTCTATCACAGTAAGAGTTGTTTTTCTGAGATCCCAGCACTGGAGCAAGAAATACTAGTAATTTTTTTGTGTGTGTGAGGAACAGATGTGTCCACTTCCCTGGAAAAGGGCATACAGACTATTTCACTGTGATGAGGAGATCCACTTTGGTCAAAGCAGCATGACTGCAAACACTGCAGATTAATCTAGTATCTCATGTAAGGGAAATTTTTTAAAAAGGGTAGGATGCCATTAAAACACATGAAGAAACAAAATTATGACAGAAAGAAATGAAAATTAACCCATCCATTGCAAAAAAAAGTTAGCCTTGAAATTTGTCCACTGTTGTTTGTAGGCATTATCAGGAAATACCATATCAGGTGTGATACTTCCATTTAATTATACAAACCAGAAGAGTAACATGGGTAGAACAAAGTAAATAGGTACATGGACAGATGTGTATGTGCACACATGTGTATGTGAACACATGTACTAAATCACTCACACACAAAAACTCCATGCACAACAACAGACTAGGTTTTCTGATGAGTTACTGAATGTTTCCCAGCACTACTATGTCATTTCCACAGGAAAAGTTTGCTTAGCTCAAACAAGCACCACATAATAAGTTCACTTATTTTTCCTTTCTCTGATTAGAAATTACAAATGGCACTCCAAGGTAAAAAAATACCTACCCTTTAAAAAGTGTGCAATAGCTATATGAAAAGATGTGGTCCTTCTTATTTGATATGATTTAGAGAAAAAGTAATGTTATTAAAAATTCTTCTGTTTGGTGGCCATGATATAAAGTGTTTTTCTACACTATCAATCAGGAGTGAGTCAGGAAAGTGTCTCCTGTGTCTTCCTACATCTCTGTAAATCAGAAACAACGCCACTAAAACTGGGAGGTTAAAAACTGCCTGATAAAAGACCAAATCCACTGATTTGAAGGCAAAACACCAATGACTGCAGTCATTTCATGGCTAAAAGGAACAGTCACAGGCACAGGGAAAATTCTGTGCTCTTTTCCACCCACAAAATGCAGACACTTTCCTTTCTGGGTTTATTTTTCCTCACTATTTTACCTAAGCTGTCACTTCTGTTAAACTGTTCATTGTGAAAGTTAAGCTGTCCCTAGAGATGCATCCAGACTGCTGCCTTCTACAAGTTTCCCAAAGATAAAAAGAAAGCTATAGGTACAGATTACTAATGCCTTCCAACCTCACAACAGTTGCTCCAAAACACAAAGGGCCACCTGAGCTGCTTTTAGTCATGTCCTTGCCATTTCTCAAGGACCTGGAGTTTAACTTTGCTGGATTTAAGCCCAGTGCAGATTGACAGCAAAATTCCCATCATTTCTCTAAAAATTTTCCCCAGAACTACCCTTTCTTGAAGTATTTTTTGATCTCTTTTTTCTACCCCTCTCCCCTGTTCTCTCAGAACATGAAGTCCATTTCTGCAAATCTGCTTGCTCCAGATTTCCTGATCCCATGTCATCTGAAGTGCAGGGAAACTTTTATCTTCTACCGCCAAGAAGATCACTGTTATTTTGATACTCTTCTGTCCAGTGTAAACCCAAAAAGTGCATTGCAAATATTAATTCTTCCTGCTATTAATAATATCATTGCAGATTAACGGGCATAATTATAGCAGTACGTGCACAGTCACTCTGTGTCGGAACTTATAATGTAATGGGGTTTTCCTAACACTATTAAAATGGATCTGTCTCTGCTTCTTTTACTTTCTCTCTCAAGTTTGTTGGCAGGTAACAACTGCTACTCCCAATCAGAGCCCTCCAGGACATGTTCACTCCAAACTGATTGACGATCAGTTACCTTCTTTTTTTTTTCTCATTTCCAAAGCAGAGGGGGGGGCGGAAATAGTTATGACTACTTAAAGTACAACATAGAGAGCCACAATTATTAATCAGCATCTTAGCTGGCTTCCTTTACTTCATGTTTCTTTAAGACATCCCATCGTTTTATCCTCTCTGTGTTTCTGTTGGGTCCATTCCAATGATGTTGTCTGGCTCACAGGCTCCTTTTTACTTTCTTTTAAATTTGGTGTCCATGTCTATGGGATGAAGAAGTGTCCCCTATTTGTCCAACAGATCCATGCTTGCTCAGTATTTGCCTTATAAGAGAGAGGAGCAACTCCTCATGCGAGAGTTTTCTGTGCAATTAAACATAATATCTTTAAATGCTGTCTAACTCTCTTCTATTGTGGTTGCCATTCCTTAATACAGCACATTGCCTCTTTGATTTTTTCACAGCAGTTAGACATCCCTCAGTTTAATATCATTGACTACACCATTGGATAGTCTTAATCCAAGTTTGTTGCTGGACATGTTTCAGTACCAAGAGCACTGCTCCAGAATTAAATCATTCTTAAATGGGATATGAGTGGAACTTAACAGATTGTTTAAGCCATTTTCCCACTCTGCCATTAGACTGTGGGTATTCTAAATCAGAATTAGTGTGTTCAAAATTCTGTTAGAAAATTAAACTCCTAATAACCTAATCATGGCCCGTTATCTGACATAACCATGGAATATGTGCTATGACAGACAAGTACCAGCTTTGTATGTGAGATCACAGGTTCAAGAGATGACTTCTGCAGCAATGTTATTTCTGGATATCAGGAATAATGATCTGAAAAGAATGTGAGGCTGTTTTTTGGTTGTTTTTTTTTACAAAAATATAAATAATTTTCTTTCAGCTGTGGAGCGTGAATCTGAAGTTTCAAGAATTACCATCATTGCTGTTTTTTTAAGTTTACCAACATTTCTGAAACTAACTGGTTTTTTTTAATTCTTTGCTATATCACCAACACTGACCTGTAGTTAATATTTATAAAGGCATTTTCTGCATACACTGATATGCATGCACTTTGTTTACTTGCACTGGACTAAAAGTTCCAGGAAACATCATAGCATGCTCAGAAAATATACTGCATATTAGATAAAATCCTCTGTCAAAATTGTTTAAGGGCCAGTAAGCACTGTCCAGTTAGTCAGGCTCATAGCTTGTATTACCTTCTGCAATGTTTGTTCTTGGCTTCTGCAGTGATAGATCTCCACAGTGACATCCTGTTTGAGAAGAAGAAAATTTCTTAACAATTTTTGCATGCACATAAGACACTGTGTCTGTACAGCTTCAGTTCCACTGATAGCTCTGAACAGAATGCCTTCTCTGTGTAAGTCTTTTCCAGGTTTATATTTGAATTATTAATCATGCCATATTTCGCCATCTAGGAGACCTGCCTGCAAAACCCTTTCAGCAATTGTCACTAATGTTTTGTGATCAGTTCCTGGTATTCCGTATAAAAACAATGAACATTTTTTGCATGCATGAACTACAGACAGAGCCTCCAATTTTTTTTGTGCATGCTGACATGCTGTTCCAGTTAGGTATCCAGAAGCATATGCCATGGGTCTCCAGTGATCACCACTCCTTGTTAAAAGTGTTGCCCCAAGGCCTTGCTTAGAAGCATCAACTGCCAGCTTTGTTTGGTGCTTATTATCATACACTCTGAGGACAGGTTCCTTCTTTATCAACTATTTGAGATTCAGGAAGTCTCTGTTGTGATTACCAGTCCATGCCCATTATGCATTTTTACACACTAAAGACCTTCAGACTGCAGTTTAAATAGTTTAGAGCTGTTTGAAAATAAAGTCCTCAACAAAATTTGCTTTTCCTTTAAGTTTCTGTATGTTTTTTTAATGTATAAATAAGGTCATGTTAGTAATCAGACCTATTTGCCTCTTCTGCTAAGCTTTTTTTTATTTTTTTTTCCCTGCTACGGTTTCCTTGATTGGTTATTTCTTTAACCTTGGACTCACATTTTTGTCTTCTGCATTTCAACCTCCTAATCCAAATCCCTTCCAGGAGCCTACCAGAGTCTCTGCAACATTTTTCTATTATTTTTCTCCTCATCTTGTCCTATGGTTTCATGTCAATTATTATGTATTTGTAGGAAATATTTACTTTAGAAAGCATTTTCCAAATAGTGATAAACCAAGGCCTTCTAAATGGTGTATTAAAATTGCACAATGTGACCTTTTTTTTTCCTAGAGAACCCTGTCAGAACAGAGCTGGGACATACACTGGTCCCCAGAAAAAATTCCCCAGCTAGGGATTTGTGGGATGTTTCCCCTTTTTACATGCTGTTTTGCTCTGACTGCCATGGGGGAGTACTCATTTTTCTTTTCCATAATTATTGTGGAATAAATTAATTTTGGAAGCTCTCTGTTAGTTTCCATTCTATCTAAGTTGGCCAGAATAACTCTTCCAAGTTTTCATTTGAGCTCCAGAGAGAGATTTCTAGTAACATCTATGTCAGGACAACTAATTCAGTCATTCTTACTCTATGTTTTTGTTGGCTTTCTTTGGCAACATTTAAAACATCTGCAAAACAATCTGCCAGCTTATGAGTTGCTGTCTTTCCAAGGAATGTACTCTGTGAAATGGCAGTAGGTCAGAGATGTTTGCAGCACAAGAGTAGGTACTCCAATTGTGACAGCAGTTATACAGTAGATCTGCTAAAATTGCTGCTTACAAGAAACTCACAGTGAAAAGCACAATTTCCTCATCTGTGGAATAGAAGTTACATGTGGGTGCTTAGAATAACTAATATTTATTTTCAGTTTCCATTTTCATTCACATCAATTGCACTTATTTATATGATTTCTCCCAAACTTACCATTAGAATTTTGGGGAGTATTCTTCCTGGTTTATTTTTCTGCACATCAGCATGTTGCCATAGACTTGCAGTTTGCAAAAATATTTTGCTTATTTTCATATTCTGAAGTCTGGTCTGGTTCTTTTCTGGAGTTGAGTAAAATAGAAACAATTTTTCCAGCATCATGTTGAGATCTAGCCCTGATATCTAGGCCTCTGATACCCACTGTAATCTTGTCCCAAAGAAAGGATAGCACGCGCCCCCCAAAATACTATTCCTGACTCAGTCTCAACTCTGTTGCAAACACTTCAGGACTATTACTCTCTTTATTTTCATGTTGCTAATCACTCAGAAACCTCTTGCTTCCTAAGGTTTAAATTTCTTCAGCAGGTTCATGTTCCTAAATCAGCCATGGGCTTTTAAAGAAAGCTCAGCTCTCTTACTTTGCTGTATTGAACACATTGCAACCTTTTGCTCACCATTTTCCTTCACCTGGTATCATGAATTATATATATATATATATTTATCTTTTTTATGATTTCATTTTTGAGACCTTAAGCTGTTTTGGAGTTCTTAGTTTCACATTAACCTTTGGCTGCCTTGTCTCCTCTTCCTTCTCCTGCTTTTCCTTCACCTTCTCCTCTTTTTCCTCCTTCCATCTTTTGTTCCAAATTCTGTTTTGAGATAATGATTAATAAAGTACTCTGTGAGAAAACTTATAAAATTCATGTGGCAGGTGAGCAACCATTATACAGAAGGGCTTGAAAATGAAAAAGACAGAGCTCTGCATATTTCTTTGGCTGCTAATCAATGAACAACAGATGTGACATTTCAGCCTTACAAGCAGAAGCAACTTCAGGGTTTGTTCTTTTAACAAAATAGTTGCCTGGAGATTCTTTTGCACTGCTCTGAAATTCTGAAAGGACACAGCTTACTGCAGTGGTTTTTATCTTCTGCTTATGAGTTTGCATTTTTTGTGTGCTGCTGGTACAGGGCAGTCTATGTTTTGGAGAGTAACAGGCAACAAAAAAATGTTTCTCTCCTTTATTCCAAGCCAATGATATACATGTACTTAATAACCTAAAGAAAAATCATTTTAATATTGAAATAGATAATGAAGCTTTTAAATAATATAACGCCAGAAGATAAAAAAAGTGGTATTTGTTGAGTCAAGGAACATCTCTATCAATAAATAGTGCTTTTTTCAGGGTTATGACCTTTTTTGATTGCCCCTCTGTGGTGAAACATAACCCTATTGATTTGAATTTGTAAAACACCTCTGTAACTATCATGACTTACTGGAGACCGTGAAATCATTCTCTGACCTTCGGAGTCTCTCATAAGTATGAAGAACAATAATTTCAAAATAGTGCAATAATTTGAAAGTACTGATTTGCAACATGCAGAATGAAAGACTTTGGGTAAAAACAGGGATACAAAAGGCTTCAGATGCTAGTAAACTACACAGCAAATCCATCAGCTTTTGCTGCTGAATGATGAATTATTCTTCAGCCTGTGTCTGTCAGTTCCTTTTGGTTTTTCTTCCATCCCTCTACTCTGAATGCTGCAGGTTGTGTTTACTTTTCATTTGAAGTATGTGTTACTGGGCAGGAAAAAATGAACTGTAAGGCCATATACTTAGCTTTTTATTTTGAAACTTTAGCTGGTCAAAAATGTTGGCTGAAAAATAATTTTCTTTAAAGAATGAGTTTTTGTCAGAAAATGCTTTTTCCTGGGAAAATGAGACTTAATCACTTTTTCTTTTAATTTTTCAGTGGCGAGGTCTATGAAGAAAGTTAAGTTTCAATTTCCATGTCTTGTTTTGTTTCAACTTTAAATGCAAACTGCTTTTGTTTACTTTTAAATGTCACGGAAAATAGTTTGTATAAAATTTCTCAGCCAATTTTATCTAAAAAGTAGGAGGTGCTGTGAGGATGGCAGTGGCACAGCGTGTTTAGCTCTGTTCAAACTCTGCTCCAATGGAACAGTTGCTTTAGCTCCACGGAATGGTGGCTTTAAATGAGATCCCATGAGGTAGGGTAGAGAACTGCTGGATGCACAGGAGAAGGCACTGGCTCTTATAGACAGGCAGACAGCAACCCTCAGGTAGACAAAATTCCTGTGACTATAGTTGTGCAATAATCTGTCTTCATGACACAGAGCTGCTTGTGGGTGCTTTCCAGCACAGACAAGTACCAAAGGCAACACTGCTGGTACCATTGGACCACAGGTCTCCTGAGACATCACCTGGCTGAAGTTGCTCTGGTTGGCTCAATTGACATGTTTAATGCAGGCAAAAGAACAAATACTGCAAAACTGGATAATAACCTCTATTAACAACTTACATTCATTCCTTCTCCTTCAAATTAAAACTGACACTCAAGTCTCCTTGTCTGTCCTGTTCCTACAACATGAGGTGACTACCCGTATGAGGCATCCTTCCTCTGATCAGAGTGCCTTTCCTTTTTTCTGCCATCTAACTAGAATCCCCAAGCCCAGTCAATCTTATAGTATATTATTGCTCAAATATCTTAAAAGCAGTGAGAAAATTCTACTGCTGGACACACATTTACAGTCTCCATTTGGCCACAGTCTTCTCCTCTCCCCCTAAAAGGCATAGCTCTCATTCATGCTAATGTGAGACACACTTTAATGCTAATTAGAGAGCATTAACCAGTGTCTATATTTGACAGTACTAATCACATCCATCATGTACAGATATGACAGTGCTATCAGTATCAGGAATCAGATACTCTCTTCAGTACACCTTTTACATCTTTTTTAGCAAAAGAAAAGTTCTTTTCACTGACAGCTTCCAGTTCTGATAGCATACTCTCCTAGATCCTTGATGAGGAGTCATGTCTTCTATTCCAACTTTTAGAACCCCTGATTTTGCCTATTAATAAGCATGTTGTATTTCTAACTGTACTTTAGAAACTAAACTGCAATGCAATGAAGTCATTGCTTTGCTTCTTCTGCTACAGCCAATGTCTAGTCTCAATTAAAATACAAAGATCTTCACAGAGCAGAGAAAACATGATTCAGATTGAGAAAACTAGGCTCTGTTTGTTGCCCTTATAAATTATTTTATTTTTAAATTTTTCCACAAAATTTTGCCATATAGAAACACATGATCTGGCCATTTCAGCACAAAATATCAAAAAGGATTAGGAGAAAAAACACAAATTCTTGGACACCCCAGGCATATAGCACTGAGTCCTCTGTGACTTCATCAGGATTTCTGGATCCTAGCAAAGCACCAATAAGACATACTGAATACCAGTAGGAGAAAGAAGTGATACTTCTATGCAGCCCGAAGTATTAGGCAATCCAGAGCAACAGAGGTTTAAACCCTCAAGCTGTCTGGCTACCTATCTGCCCACCTTTCTGTGAGAAACACGGAAGTATGTGTAATCCCATCCAAAATTTACAAAAAGGCTACAACAAATGCATATTAATTTCTTACGAATTTTGGGAATTCAGGAAGAAAGGTCTTCTGCTAATGGAGAGTAGGCAGCACTTCTCCATTATTTTTCTTGTTAGGCAACCAGTTTGTCCACTTGCACCCTGCATGAAATCCCTATGTGTACTGCTGCAGACCAACTAGTGGATCTGTCAAATCCTGCACAGTCCCAAGGGGATGGGAGTAAATATGGGATAGAAATGCAGACAATGTGGGAAGACTGGGTGGGAGAGATTGCTGAAGACCATGGGTGGGAGGAAAGGAGACAAAGGACATTTAGAATATTCTGGTAGGACCTAAAACACTGATTGCAGTTAATAGTGGCAGAAGGGGCGTGGGAAGGACACCCGGGGCTGTTGCAAAGAAAGAGTGAGCATGAGTTGTTGAGAACAAATCCACAAGGACCCTCATCTTGATTAGCAACACAATCACAGAGCCACTTGTTTTAATGTGATAAGGAAAGGAGGTGAGATAGGCAGCTACATGCTCTGAAAGGATGGCTTGGGGAGAGTTCCCTTATTAAGCAACTGTTCAGAAGAATACAGCTATCTTCATTAAGCCTCAGTCCAAGGGAAATCATAAGCCTGTCCCTGCTAGAACCAAGAGTGTTTGGACTCTGAAAGTCCTATTACATGCTACAGGTAGATATTCAAACTCAAAAGCAAGAATCTGTGAAGGAATCCAGAAAATCCTTCATGCCAAAAAAAAGGCAATTATGTTGGCCATATGTGAAATAAAAACACAAGAAAACTCTGTAACTTCAACTTCCTCCAAATCTGTGCCATACCAGTGCTTTCTATAGTACTGGTACCCAGTACCTGTGAGATGGCTTTTCACTAAAGATTTGACTTTCTGTAGGAATATAAGTCAGTTTCAAAACTCTGTACTCACACGATGATCATTTCCATTTTCTTCCAGTCCCAGGGCAGAGGCCCACCAAGTTCCCAGGAGAATTAGGAGATACAGTGCACCTAGTGGCACCTCCTCTGTGCAGCAGGCTGATGCAGCCAATGAGACAACCAATAAACTACTGTCACAACTGAATTTAGAGATCAAGGATGTCACATTGGCCTGACAACTGATTCACCTATGGATGTACCTAGTCCTGCTACTGCTCTGTATCTTCTGCCTTCAGCCACCTACCCTGTCTTCACTATTTTTGCTGCCAGTGCACAGGTAACTTCTGTTCTCATGAGGCAGTATCCGAAGTGGAGCAGCACAGCTGTCATCTGATTTTTTTTTTTTTTTCCAAATACTGTATTTTAATGTGCAGAAGTTCAGCTGATGCTGCTGTAGCAGCTGAGCCATCCCTGCAAGAGGAATGGGGCAGGCAAGCAGAGATGAAAGCAGCTATGGTGTCCTGGGGTGACTCATTTCACACATCTATTTTAAATCAAACTGTCATAACTTACATGACACTTTAGCAGACATGATCGACCTTTACTCTATTTACATCATCTCTCAAATACAGAGGTCTGAATTCTCATTAAGAAGTATTTGCTTTAACATTATTTTCCAGTGGGTTTGTAAAATGGAAGAGAAGTACCACAGCTCAGCACAGGAGGATGTCTGCAGGCAAAGTCCATCATATTTATTTACACTTCTAACAACCTTCTAATCATTTATCCAGAAAAGAAGCTCTGTTCAAGAAAGCACGACTTAAAGACTCAGTAAAGATGTTTCCTTCCATCTTGACTCATCAGCTGACATATTCCATATGCTCTGTTTTGCTTATTATTAGTTTAACTAACAATAGAAAATGTCTATTTAATGAATTATGATCCTGTGACAACAAATTAGCTAGACTAGTATGTGGAAAGGTCCCTCTTTAAACTTTAGTTAGTTTAACAATGATGTGCCTGCTGCCTGCGTTAATGTTTCAAGAAAACATGCAGGAGCTTTGTATTTAACATAGAAAGTGTCTCTCAGTCCAGGCTTATTTATAAAGCAATTTTCTAATAATTATCTAAATTCAGTGTAGTTCAATCAGGGATGGAGTTCCCCTGGTATACATTAAATGAATATATCAAACCATCTATCAGCACCTGACTACAGAAAACAACATAAAGACAGGGGGGGAAGGGAGAAGAAGAGAGGTGATTCTTGAATTAGATATCTTTCCTGAAAACTCTCTCCTCTCCCTGCCCCTTACCCAAAGCTAAAGAAGGTGTCAGGCTGCATCACTACAACACACGCTCATCCAGCCTTCCCTTGAGCACCCTGTGGTTTGCACACTTTGCTGCTTCCATAAGTCCGAGTGCAAGAGGCACTGCCCATCATGCAACAAGTTCTGTGATGGTCTTTCAGCCCTCTCTGCTTCAGGGATTCCCAGCACCTCCTCCGCCTGTGTCCTCTCTCAGACTCATAGATCTGTGTAGTGCCCCATCCTGTAGCATATTCATGCCTTCCCCACATAGCACACTCCCTTCCTTGAGGAGAAGGAGAGGAGGATGCACCACTACTCTCTTCTACTCTCTCTTTGTACATGGCAGTTTTCCCCTGCCCCAGACTCCACTTGACATTGGCTCTGAGACCCTTTTTCTCTCATTTTCCCATGTCACCCATCTCTATTTCCCAGCGCATATCCATGTGCCACTCATGCTCCCTCTCTCCATCTGAATCTTCTACCTCTGTCCCAGAAGGACAAGACCCAGGCATGCCGCTAGGAAGAGAGGGCACTGTCGTGAGAGCCCAGGACAAGTAAAAGGATCCGCCCTTTCTGGGCAAGTCTCTCTGCCACAAGTAGGAGGTGCCTGGGCACTAATGGAGAACAACTGCTGTTTCTGGTGATGTGAACTACAGTCTCTCTCCCCACCATACCTTTTATGCAGCTTTCAAACATGTGTCTCTTCCTCCCACTAATGCATGAGAAAACTTGCACCAAATGATTCTTGCAGAAGTTCAACATCTCAGTGTTATCCATGGCCTAAGACAAGCTTTGTTGTCCCAACAAACACAAGCTGGGTCTTAAATGCTTGCACTGACTTGAATCCAAGGCATTAAATGTTGACTGACTTTTTAAGAGGTGGTTGGAAGGGACTTCTGAAGGTCATTGAGTGCTACTTCCCCCGAAATCAGGGCCATTGCCAACATCAGATGAAGTACCTTCAGATTTCTACTGTTAATTCAAAGGAAGAGGTTTGAAAGACTCATGAAAGACAGACAAGAAGTACAAGGTGGCACATTATCTATTGAAAGACGAGCCTGTGTTCCTTGTCTACAGCTGGTGGCCACCACTCACACTTCACACAACTGCATAAGAAAGACAGAAGTTTGGTTCTTGTTCACTGTAAAGTATCACAAACAATTTTTGTTTAGTTTAAATTCTCTGATTACAGCCCAACATTTCGGAGTCATCAAAGCTTTCTTTTTATTAATCCTCTATAACAGCAAAGAGTACCAGCTGCTGTTTAATTAACCACACACCAAATCAATAATTTTCTTACCACCATTTAAAAAGTCTCACACATTTTTCAGGTCTTGTTCAAGGGTGTGATTCATCTGACTGAAATAACTGCATGGTACTGTTTCAGATGTTTCATCTGCTCCTTTCTCCTCTCACAGAACTTCAAAAGCTTGAGAGGCATCTTTGCTCAGCAGGCAGCTGCACTTGAATGACCAGACCCAGAAAGACACCTATATTGCCCATCATGCAGCTGGGAAAGACTAGTCATCTAGGTATTTTTGTGATTTTTTTTCCCCTGTTGTTAGTTCCATTTTCACCATCTCCATGCCAGGACCATGACTGCAGTAGCTGGGTATCTTCAGGAAATGAAACACTACTGCCTGCATACTTTTCCAGTGTCTGACTGCTAGGTAACAGTGAAAGGAAGGAGGGAGAATGAGAGATATTAGATCTTCTGTAGTAGCACCAAGTCAAATCAATTTAGTGGGGCAATGGAATAAATTAGATGAGCACTGGAGGGAGATAGAGGTAGGGCTCAGGAGGTATAGTTAGAGACCCTATGCATAAACAGGTGTTTGAGATCGATAAAATAGACTATTTCAATTGGAATTGACCTACAACAACCATCTAGTCCAACTGCCAAACCATTTCAGGGCTGACCAAAAGTTAAAGCATGTTATTAAAAGGCATTGTCCAAACAACTCTTAAACACCGAGAATCTTGAGGCATCAACCATCTCTCTAAGAAGGCTGTTCCAGTGTTTGACCACCCTCTTGGTAAAGAAATGTTTCCTAATGTTCAGTCTAAACCACCCCTGGCACAGCTTTGAACCAGTCTCACTCATCACTGAATCCCAGCAAGAAGAGCTCAGCACCTCCCCCTCCATTTCCCCTCCTCAGGAAGCTTGAGAGAGCAATGAGGCTGACCCTCATCCTCCTCTCCAAACTAGATGAACCCAAAGTCCTCAGCTGTTTCTCATAGGACATTCCTTCCAGGCCTTTCACCAACATTCAAGGACCTTCACATTCTTCTTAAATTATGGGGTCCAGAGCTGCACACAGGTGAGATTGCACCAATTCTAAATACAGTGGGATAATCACAGCTGGTCAATACTGAGTGTGAGGCACCCCAGAACAGTTAACACACAGTCCAGGCATGGGAGCAGGAAAATACAGTGAAGAGATGGAACAAAAAGAGATAAATGCAGGTTAGGAAAATTTGGCTACAGAAACATTCATCTCTCTGTGTGCTGTCTCCATACACTGTAGAGAAAGGAGTAGGAGTAGAACCACACCACATTCCAAGACTAGCAGTCCACAATTCAGGTCTCTTCCTCACCAGTGAAGCAATCAACACAAAATTCAGCCCCCATGTCAAAACCTGGGATAGTGTCTAGGACAGGAACATCCTTCCACACATTTTCAGTGGCACCATGATCTTCTAGGTATGTGTGAGGACCTTGGCACCTGAGAAGAGCCAGAATAGTGCTTGCTGCACTCTGAAGTTCACCAGAGCCACTGGAAAATAAACAGAACAATTCACACTCTTCACCTATGGTCTGGGATCCAGAATTGAATTATATACAACTTCTGCTTGAAAACTCATTTCCCAAAATTAACAGCATTTTCTTTAATGCTAGTCTTAAAGCTATGCGGAAACAACATAGCAGAACATGAGCCCATGACTGTCAAAGGTAATGGTTCCAATTTGTGGGCCAGAGATCCATTTTGTGGATGTAAAATTTGCAAAAAAGTCTTATGCTCCAAGTGTGGCAGAGAGCATAAGCAAAATTTAGAAGGCATTTACTACTTAGCACAGCAAATAGAGGAGAGGCTCCTCAGAAAGGTGAATGAACAGGCTGATTTCAGCATTTTCAGGCCATTTTACATGTACTGTGTCTCACCTAACCACCTGCTCCACCACTTCCAGTAGGAGGTTTCTCCCAGGGATGACAGCAGCAACACTAAGAGAGAAGGGGAAGTACAGGCACCTACTTCGAGAATAGTACAAATCTCAGCCAAAACCACTAGATGCATCCCCTAAGCCCTGGCAACCTAAAAATGCTACATTAGGATATTGTATAGGTGCTTAGTGGCCCCTAAAAGCAGGAGAAAAAGCTGTTTTGTTTGGCTTAGGTGGCTAGGAGTTTATATGAAGACTGGGAGCTCAGTTTAAATGCTAATTGACTCATAAACAAGCCTGAGTTAAATAAAAGAATCAACTAGCATCAGCTGAGCTAGATCAGTTTAAAAATGCAGGCTTTTGTTAATCAGAGGGAGTTTGTACTGGGATAGGCCAGGCACTGCTCCAAAAGCAGCATCAGATTAAACCTCCTACTCAAAAAACACTCATTAAAAGGCAACTTCCATTGAAAAAGATCTCACTTGTCGCTACCAGCCATTGTTAGGCAGTGAAACAGTGACAGATATTTTTGAAGACTATTATGGGGAAATAAATATTTATTTAGCTGTCTAAAGTAATTAATCCCCACTGTTTCCTTTTTATGTAAGCACATAGAAGGCAAGACTGTCTTTGTACTTGAATTTTAGGAGACAAGTCTGTGTAGAGTCTCCCATGGTTTTTGAAGGCAGTAACAAATTCATGCCTAATACTTTCTGTGCAACTGAGAATGCCAACCATCAAGCAGCAATAACAGACTTTTCCTATCCTCATTCAGTAGCAGCAGGAAGGAGATATACTAAAGGGGAAGAACAGAGAGGAGAAAGGTGAGAAAATAGAGACTACAAGTGACATGGAAGGTTGCAAGAAGCCAGCGCACAGTTGGTGTGGGATCTGATGAAGGAAATCATTTTCACAGAGTATCAATTTGAGAATCAGAAAAAAAAAAAGTTGAGGGGGACAAAGGGAGATTAAGCTGTAAAAGCACAAGGAAAAGGATCAATAACCATCTTGGATGTATTTTCTGGGAAGCTGGCATGGATAGCACAAAGATGTTTCTTAGTGAATATGTTGACACCCCTCCAATTTACAAGTTATACAGCCAAAGTGCAATTAGCACATTCAGAGGAACAATAATTAAACAATAGCAAACAGGCAATACATAGGCTGATTAAAGTATACAATAAAAATAGAGATACAGACCCCAGCTCAGTTCTTATACAAGAGCCTCTTCCCTAAGAATCACTTGAACAAAGTATACCTACACTGTTGCATATGAGCTGCAGATGATAACTACATATGAGCTTGATAACATGTAGATTGTTTTTGCTTTTTAAATTTTAGCAGGTAAATGTCATTGCTACACGTTTAAAATCAGAAGCAATTTTTTAAAAAAATAGCTCAAGTGCTAAGTTCCATATTTCTTTTTCCCCAGAAGTATTTTATTGCAGAGTAAAATGACAGATGCAATTAGATAATGTTGAGCAGATTATAGTTTGAGAATGTTATGCTCTGTTACATATTCACGAGTGAACAATAGCAAGGGGAAAAAAGAAAGATGGGTATCTTAGTACCTATTTTTAAAGTTGAACTAAGAAATGTGTCTTTTCTAGGTAAGAAAATATTATGGGGCTCTAGGAATTCAGTTGTGTTACCACTTCTCAGCTACATGAGGAAGATCTGACTCAGTTTATCTTTACAAATCACTCTGATATTACTACAAAAATTTCAAAATGACCAAGAGGTGGTTTGTGCCCACACGACCATTTGTCTCAGACTCACTGAGTTTACTTTCCATTGAAATAAATTTGTGCTTGCAAGCTTACACACTTTACTTTGTTGACCTATGTCTCATCTTACCTATCAACAGGGAAGATACATCCCTTGGAATGTGGACCAGGTACCTATCAACAAAACTACAGAATAGGTTACAAAAGATTATTCTATTAAACTGAGCCCTTCTGGAGACCTCCACCTTCCAGAAAAATGAAACAGGGCAACAGTTGGTCCTTACTCCTGGTCTATATTTAATCTAACTTTTGTTCTTAAAAGTTTGAGCCACTGTAGTCTTTCTACCAATGATAAGAAGGACTCAGCTTCAGAGGGTGATTTGTTTTGCTCATGTTAGACCACCTGTTAAGATGATATGCTTCATCTAAAGGAGAAAACACCCTCTCATTTCTTTCCATGGACTATAAAAGAAGCTCAGGATAACTTTCAGATCTGAGCAGACTTTGAGATACCTGAGAGGTGTAATAAGTTTGATTCTGTGGGAAGAGCACGGAGAAAGCTCATTATGCCTTCCCTCCTCATTTGTACCCACACAAGAGCCAGGCACAATCAGACTCCTTCTTTAAAAATTATTTTAGCCAGAAGTGCAATTTTACCCATTTTTATCCTGCCTGTAGTCTAAAAGATCATACAAAGATAAAGGATCCCTCCCCATCCTTTACAAAGGAGAGTGTGGGCTCCCCTCAAGCTCATCTTTTCCGGGCTCATAGGGACATCCTGTGATTAGGCGGAATGAGCAACCCTTTGCTTTCACCACTCCTAAGAAAACTATAATTTCCCTTGCAAAGCATCCACTGTGACATCATGTTGTGGTAGAGCTGCCCTAGCAAGTTGGAGTGAGAGTTTGGTGTTGATGGATACTCCTGAGCGCAGACCAGAGAACCAGCTCTCTTGGAGATGGTTTTAATCTCATTCTTTCATGGTGAAAGTGCTCTGACTACAGTTAGAACACAAGGTCTGCATCTCTACCAGCAATGTGCAACTAGACACAAGGCCATGACACTCACCTGTCCAGGAAACAAAAAGAATGCACTTTGCTAACTAAATATGGCAGCAGTCTATCCTTTCCTTGTGCAAGACAAAGAATTGTTTTACTCAGAGACTCAAAAACCCAGTTTCCAAGTCACTGAACAAAAACATGAATATATTTCAATGTACCTTTAGGCTCACTCTTTTATTCCTGAAATAATATGCATTATAAGTAGCTAGTTACCCACATTTGCTGCTGTCCCATTTCATTTTGCCTGTAAACCCATGTTATTTCCATTAGCTGACCAGTCACTCACTCTGCCACCTCACTTAACATGACAGCCATTCAAATCTTTCGTGTTCTATGGAGTCACTGGATGTTGCTCTCAGATTAGTAAACAGATCTTATCAATACCCCGTAACAGGCTGAGTGTGCAAGGCATCTCATTTAGAACAAAGAATCATTCAAATAAATCTTACAGAAATTGTAAGGAATGCTGTGAATATGCCCAATCTTGAATTCATTTCAGTGTGGGAATGGAATACTTTGAATATGTCTAAAGAAAAATTTCCTTCCATAGTTACATTGGATTTTATTCCTTATGTAATAGAATTTAACTTTAAAATGATGACCAAAACATATTTCATTGCCATCCACAGATTTTACATAAACACTTTATAAGCTCCACTCGACTTGGAATCTGTAAGGGATGCACTTAGCCTTCAAGGAGAAAATTCAGTTCTGTTTTAGTCTGCACAGCAGATCTGTGGCCTGTCCCTTTCTCCTCTTTAAATTTCAGTGTCCCCAGCTGCAAAATGCCTACAACATTACTTGCTTATTGTTTAATTTCATCCTCTAATTAATTTGATTAA
Organism: Xenops minutus; assembly: GCA_035221455.1. NCBI lineage: Eukaryota > Metazoa > Chordata > Aves > Passeriformes > Furnariidae > Xenops > Xenops minutus. The sequence goes on along the minus strand of JAWWEE010000105.1, from coordinate 55,133,759 downwards.
GCCTCTCAAAATAAGTAAAATTTATTCAGAATAACACAGCCTTTATTTTGATCAGTTTTGATCCCTTTCAGCAGGTAATCCTTGATAATGTAATCACTGGGTATAGGAGGTTTCATTTAATAATGAAAGACAAAAATTTTAAAAGAAAGAGACAGGAGGAAGCTACTGGAAGACTGGAGTGATAATAAAAGATGACTACAACCCAAAGTTGCATTACTTAGAGATTATTATTGATATTGCAAGAACTACCATATGCTTTGCAAGCTGTGACAGTCACCCTTGTAGTCACATGGATGAAATGATCAACTGCTTTTTGCATTCAAAGTGATGGGAACAAACTTGATCCAAGTAAGAGAAGCTGCTGTGTAACAAACGGCACAGGAGCATTGTGTGGCTTAATTACTGTTTGTGGGGGAAAGGTCGCTTGCTCTGGTATGGATCCTCAGTTGCAGGTTCATGCAGTAAGTGCAACATCCATTTACTAATGTATTGAGAGGAAAAAGCTAAATGAGTTCAGGAAGTTACCATTTAATTATTTCATGTCATCATGCTTATGCGCCACATCACGTTTGACACCATTAATATCAGTGATGCACTGTCCTGCCCCTAGCAAAAAAATTATGAGCCTGGTCTGAGTGACAGACAGAACTAAAGTAAATCACCCAGGATTTCTCAGTAATATTTAAGATTGAGACTGGATGCTTGTATAAAGATCTTTTGTTCTTAGAGCCTGCTACAACCCAAAATTTTGCTGCATTCTCTGCACACTGTATAACTTTGGGGATGAGGTGGCAGGACCGCTTCCAGATGGGATATTTAATACCATCACAGTGGTCTTTCCTTGGTGATGGCATATCTACTTTGGGAGGCACCAGAGTGCATCAAACCCTGGCACACCTGAATGCACCTTCGACAGACCTTGAAGACTGGATCGAAGGGTATGCCTCAGAAATCTCCCACTGACCTCATTTTGGATTCAGACCTGACAGGGTTTTAATCCCCCCTGCAATCACAATGGCTGTGTTCTCAGCAGAAGTAATACACTCTCATTATTGGTGGACCTTCAGCTTCACAGACCATAACAGCATCAATCCTATTACTGCACATGCAGAAACTCCATGCTGGGGAATCTCTGCATAGACAGTAACTCCTTGTGCTCACTGTCAGTCCTGGGAAAACATGAGGCAAATACTGTTTGGTGTAGGACTTTTGATCCAGTTTCTCATCCCTAAAAGGAAGAATTATTTAGGGGTGGGCACAGGGAAAAGAGGTTGAAAGTGGGGATATGCACATCCCCATGGCCTGACCCGAGATGCAATAGCATGTGCCACAAACATGGTCCTCCGAGAGCAGATGAAGTGCTGGACATCACTCATTCCTTCCTCACTTGCTGGACCTTGTCACAGCTGAAAATAATGGCAGTTCAGAGGGACTCCTCCTTTCATCTGCACCACAGAGTGTGGGCGCTTGGGTAACTGGATATTTCTCCACTAAATCTGATTTCATACTTGCAATAGAAATGGGTCTTTCCTATTCCAAAGAACACATCATAGCTATTTTGGGAACATAAAGCACAGGAGATTTTATTGAACAGTGCAACACATATAGGCATGTCTTCTGTTTATTCCTTTTTCTATTTATTTACTCCTACATGAGGTCATTGAAGCTAGCAAGAACTTTACAAGTAATTTCGTATTTCTTCATTGCTCATTAATCATTAAATAACAGTTGGAACTTCACATAAATAGACCTAAGTATCAACTGGAGTTGAAATGGAATTGTATCAGTACAGTTAAAGTAAGGAAACATGTTTTAGCTTCTGTCAATTTAGTCAGAGAAGGCAGTGTCAACAGTTTCATTTTGTTTATACAAAATTTTCCTGTATGATTCCCTTTCACCAGCACTATTTTGCAGCACAGAAAAGTATTTTGACTTATTTTATTTTTATTAAATGACAAAAACTTTCACTAAATTTAGGGGGCTTTTTCCTAAATGTTTCAGTGACTCTTGAATGTAATTTGAATTGGGGGACAAACTGGACTTGACAGAGTCCCTTTATATCACCTGCATCTTGGAAGAGCCAACAGGGGAACTGATACAAAAAGCAGGCCAACTCTTTTTCTAAAAGTGTAAATGTTCTTTTTTGTCAAGCTTGATCCCATGTGGAAGCTTCATTTAAATGTGACCTGTAAAGCAAAAACGAAAATGAGCACAAAGTTCTGCACTGAATATCTCCAGGCTGTGGACTGCAAGAAAATCCAGTACAGAAATAGCTGTAATATTTTAGGGAAAGGGTTTTTAGGGGAGATTCCAGACAGAAAGCTTCTCAACCCACTGCAGAGATCCAAGAATTCATCCTACGTTGTTTCCAGATTTACTGTCTTGGTTAAAATAAGAATTTGTGGCGTCATTCTCTGAATGTCCACAGTGTCACATGCTGGGATTTTTTTCAGTGATCTAAGCACAAAAGGAAATGTCACCAAGAAAATGGAATTCAAAGTTATTTTAAAAAATCTGCAATGAATGTCTTTTCTACTTTTTCTAACACATGATCTGGGAAGCCCTGGGAGACCATGAACTATATGTGTGTGAGGGAAAAGTACATAAAGCAAGACTACTGTCAGTACGTTCCAATCCAGGATCCAAAATCTGCATCTCAACTAGGAAATGTATATGAGCTCCTCAGTAGAAAACTATCATAAAAGCCTCGGTACAGTTCCTGCAGGTGCCAGCACCCAGTCAACAATGCGGAAGATGGATCAGAACTTTTCATACCAGAGGAGAGCAACTTTTCCAGTTGCAGGTGAAAAAAGAGATGTTAGCAGAATTAAGTACCACATGTTGTAGATAAAAGCAGATAAATTTGTAGGAATTGAGAGTTACTGTCTGTTCTAAAGAAGGTGAGGGTACGGGAAGAAGCTGAAAAAATCTTGCTTATTTTGTCTTTGAGGCAACGTTTTAAAACATTTGGGGCAAGACTGCCAAAAAAAAGTAATAAAGATTTAGCTATTTAAATTTTTTTAAACAAATATTTACCTATTCCCTGTGTACTTGGCATTGGTGAGGCTGCAGGTCAAATACTGCATGTAGTTTTGGGCTCCTCACTGCAAGAAAGACGTTGATGTGCTGGAGCAAATCCAGAGAAGAGAAATGAAGCTGGTGAAGGGTCTAGAGAATAAACCCTATGAGGTGCAGCTAAGGGAGCTGTCATTATTTAGCCTGGAGAAAAGGAGGCTCAAGAGCGACCTTATCATTTTCTACAGATATCTGAAAGGAGGGTGTAGCCAGGTGGACACTAGCCTCTTCTCACAGGCAATTAGAGACAAGAGGAGAGGACATAGCCTCAAAATGAGCTGGTGAGGTTCAGGCTGGACATCAGGGGGAATTTCTTCATGGAAAGGGTTGTTAAACATTGGAACAAACTCCCTATGGAGGTGATGGAGTCATGATGCCTGGAGGTGTTCCAGAAACAACTGGACGTGACATTTAGTGCTGTGGTCTATTTGACATAATGATGGTCAGTCAAAGGTTGGACTCGATGATCTTTGAGGTCTTTTCCAACCTAATTATTTCTGTGATTCTGTGATCTGGTTGTTAAATGGGTTGACACTGTGTAAATGAACCTTACTCTTCCATGCAGGGCTTTAGAGGAGACCACTTGCACAAGTGTGATGTGGGAAAGGGAACTAATATCCTTCTCCTTGAGAGCATTAGGGCCTTTTTATTCCCCACTTAAACTTGGCTCTCCCCTCCCCCATCCCAAAATCAGCATCTCTGATGCTACCTCCACTGAACATGCCTGCAGTATTCCCACCCATATGTCATTTGCTGACACTAATTGAAAACAAGGACCTTGACAAAATGGCCTACGCTGGGAGAAAGAAAACATTAGTGTCATTGTGATGCTAATAGAGGATGCTATAGTTAGACTAGGAGGAAAGCGAGGGGGGCGTTATGCATATGCACCTCTTTTGATTTATCCATGATACTTCCATATATTTTTTCATTTATGAGAAAGAAAAATGGCCTTTATTTTTCAAATTACCTTGATAATTCCCAATAAAAAGAATCAGGCAAATGTTCCAGGCTTTCCACAGTTAAAATAAAGCTGAATTTAAACTAAGGAAAAGTACGGGTTTTCTTATTTCAACCTGTCCTTGAATCATTATTTTAAAACACCAGCTCATTATAGTCAAAGGTCCTAATTTTAAGAATGTCTCCATGGGGGATTCATCATCTCTTTGCTATTCATTTCTTGAATGGTTTGGACCTTCTTTTTGATCAGCCAGGGTCTTCTGAGAATGAACCTTGAGGTGAAAGTGGACATTTTTTCCCTGCTATCAAGTTAGATTCCAAGATGTCATAGTACATAAGAAGAAATTCCCAGAACAATCTGCCTTAGATATCCTTAGGGAATACACATATGTGATTAACCCAACTGGCCACTGGGTGTGACCATTGCACCACACAAAGGCATCTGAGACTTTTCCAAAGGCAGGTCTGAAAGTATTGGAGCTAGAAAAAAAATAGAACCTTTTGAGGTATGAGTAGACAACAGTAACATCAACTAACTTCCTGTGCTCAGTTTTCATACACTTTGATGCATAATGTGAAGCCTATCTCAAAAGTCAGACATAGAGAATTTAAAATAATAGTGTAAAAAATTCAGTGAAAATCACATTAATGACATTACCAGAGTCGCTTTTCCTTCTCCAAAGGAAAACTAGTAAGTCTCTTAAAGCTGCAGCTGTTTGACTCTGTTCACTGTAGCAACACTCATAGAATAAGCACATTCACAGACAGAATGGCTTAAGTAGGCAGTATCCAAAATATTAGTTCTCAGTTACCTAGTTTGCAACCAAAAAGGTAATATCCACCACCAAGGAGAATAGGAAAAATAAAAGCTGTAATAAATTATTGATAATTATTTTCCTTCAAATCTGGGCTCTGTAAATATGAGACAAAAGAATTTTATCCAAAGGAACCCAGCCAGACGTGAAGCATTATGTAGTTTGTGTCAGCCCACTTCAAAGTATTTCCCAATTTTATGTGTTATTTTACAGCGTTTCTACTATTCAAAATTCCCTGAGTTTATCTTTTGGATCATATAAACTCTTTTATATTCTCAGTGCAGATATGGTTAGATATACACACCAATTTGAAAGGTCTGTTTTCCTGACCACACTCAGATTCAGCAGCGAAGCGTTTGCATATTCCCTTGAGTCAGGCTGAAGTTCAGCAGTATCAGACCCTGATCAAAGAGTCAATGGTAGAATAACATCACCTTGATGTCTGAAAAACCTGTCAGTCCTGAGATTGCTCAAGCTTACATTGGTTACAACTACCTCGACAGGCAATAACTGAACAAAAAAAAATCAACAATAGTGTACCTGCACTTTGCACTTTTTTTCATCTTTGGATTAATACCCAGGGTCCTGGTCAGTGGGTATCAAGCACAATGAACGTTACAGGGTTGGTTTTACCAAAACATGATTTTTCCCATGTGTGAGGAATCTGAAGCTGTGCTTGTGCACAACATACAAAGCAAGGGTCTGAATTCAGATCTGCCTTTCAGATCATGTGTAAATGGGAATGCCACTTCCCAGAAGCACAAAGTGCATCACTGACTTCTGAAGGGATCTAACAATCACTGTGTGCTGGTTTTAAAGAGGAAAATAGCAGCAGAGGAAGATAACCTCAGTTTCAGGCTTCTCTCTGTACCTTTATTTCTGATTTTTAAAGGTATGCTTTAAAAAAAAATAAATTGTAACCAACTGATAGCAGTAGTCATAATAATGATAGTAATAATAGCAATAATAACAATATCAACAATATGATCTCAGTATCTAACAACTCATGCTGGAAACTATCCATAGTTCTCATAATGACTATGTTTTTACACAAGTGAGACATCTGGCATCTTACTGAATTTGTGATGAGCTGCCAATGTTTTAACAAGGGGCAGTCAGCAAACACCATTTTGTCTATACATTTGTGCTAAACCTTTAACTAGGATTCTATGAGTTAAGGGCTATGGAAACTATTCATTTTTCTCCCCATTTAAACAAAAATATTTTCTCATAACCGTAGGCTAGGAAGGGGCAATTCTACTTGACAAATAAACAAAATGTTCTTGATGGAAAGCTATACTTTCTATCTGAAAGCAAACCTACACTGGCTATATTGCCAGCATAGTGCACAGTTCAACTGCTGGGTAATTTGAATGTAAAAAGAGAGAAGGTCTTTGGAAAATTCCTCATCCTTGGTGAAATGTACTGTGTTGAAAAAGAGGGGGGAAAAGCACTCTCTTCTGAAGTATCTTTATGGTCTCAAGGGAAAATGTTCCTTATAAGACAGGAAGATTTAGCAGGATTCAGAAAGGAGAACAAGCACCCCCAGACACAGAGAAAACATCTACCCATCTTTCAGCTTGGCTGTAAGGGACTCCTGACAGCCCCGCAGCTGTTTCCTCAAACACATGCTAACTGAAGAGCCTCGTGTGTGTGTGTGTGTGTGTGTGTGTGTGTGTAAAATAAATTCAAGACTTTTTATCACCACAGCAAACAACCAACAGAATCTCCCTTTGTCCACCTGTAGCATTTATACACTGGGCTGAGTCCCAGATTGGGTACCAGGTATTCGCTTCACTAGTGGCAACACTGCAGAGTGTGACCAGAGCCTGGGGATCATCCCACCTACGCAAGGGCATTCCCACTGCTACCCAGCCACAACTGCAGCTTCACTAAATATAGTAAAAAGGAAATATGGACAGGACAAAATAACTATCATATATTTGATATGACTGAGAGAAAAAAATGGAACCCAAAGAGTGGCGTCTGAGGTTCATCCCCTTGTCTGGTGACTCCATCACCCTTTCCTTGACCATGGCATCGCAAGGCTCAGAAGGCAAGGTGCAGAAGGTTTCTCTTCTCATCCAGAAGATAGTTTAGGAGTTTTCAAGGAAATTACATGCATGAATCCCATTTAATGGTTTTGTACTTTCCATATATGACCACTTGTTTAGTAGGTTATAAGAAAGCTTCTACAATAGGCTGAATTTTAACAGAAAATGAAAGACTGTGTGTCTCACTGCCCGCCCTCAGGAGGTGCTCAGACTCCAGATTTTCTTTACCTGTATATTTGAATTATTTCAACTAACTCATAGAATATGAAGGTCAAAAGCTTGGGAAAAAGATGCAGAAAGTTGTGCTCACTGTATTTTCTCTCATCAGAGTTTCCATGGCACATTGTACAGCAGACATTTGGCAGGACTAATGTGCTAGTGATAAAACAGTAGCCTAGAGATACAATGATTCTGTAGTTGTGCCATAGAAAATCAGAGTGTATAAAAAGATATCATTTACCAGAGACCTATTTTTGAGAACTGTTCAATATTAGAATGGCTGGTTCACAAGCAGTTCTTTTATCTTTGTGTCTGTTAAACTATTTTTATCTTGCCAAATATATGCCCAAAACGGAGGGTAAAAAAGCCCCAAACAAGCAAAAACCACCCCAAAACAATCAGACAAACAATACACAATACATGCAAAACATCCAAACACATCTCTAAAACCAAAACATGCAAAACACCCAAAAATCCCACAAATCCCAAACAAACAAAAAAAAACCCCACCTCTCATATCCCACTTCTTCTCATTCTTTTCATGTCTGTTCTAATGAACAATCTTGTTTTGCACCCTTCACTGGGATGTGATGGTGTTGAACATTCTGAGGGTGAGTGTTGGGAGAGAGAACAATGATTCCAAACCTTTCAAAAAAACATTTACTCTCTAAAAGATTATTCCTAATAAATTTCGAATAGCTGCTTGGTAGAATCTATTCAGTACATGTCCTAATTCTGGGGAGACAAGATTTCACACCACCAATCTTTAATCTTTGGAAGATATCATTCAAATACAGAAGCTTTGTATTTCATGGTGGAAATTCTGAAATATGCCCACGTGCACTGTTATGTCAGGCCCTTACAGCAAGACCCTATACCTCCAGGCAGGAACAAAGGTGGCAGAAAAGTCTATACTCAACTATTTCATGAGTATCTAGTTGTCCTAGTCACAGTGGCCAGGAACAGTTTATCACTGTGTGGGTGTAACCAAAACTGTATTCTAGACCCTATGTGTCATTTCTGGTGAACTGTTAATAATGGATCATTTGCAGCGGCTGTCCAGAGCACACCCAACACCTCAGGCTGCAAGCTGGGTGTGAAAGAATCCTGTGAGATAGTGGAGTGTTCCTGTCTTCACACCAATGACTCAGCCATGCCCTCCAGGGAGGCATGAGCACCTTCACACCCAGCCTGAGGGGTCATGTCTGCTAATGGGCCATAATGGCCTGGCACAACTGGCAGCTGCAACAACCTAGACTATCAAAGATTCCAAAAATATCCCATGACTCACAGAGTTAAATCACCCATTGTGAAAATCCTCTCCCTGGGGGAGATACCGGAAATTCTCACCTGAACGTGAGCATATATAATCTTCAGGTTTTGAGACTTCTGGTACCACTTGTCTGATCCTGAGGAGACCAGAACTTTGACAGGGCTGTGACTGCCACTCTTGACTATGACCATCTACAAGACTACGACCATCATCCTCACTAACCAGCTTCCTTTCCTTTTACTTTGCACTCAGGGGGACCATGTGGCACTCAGCACGGGGGCTAATGTACCATTCTGTTCCTGGCCCATGGTGCAGGGTTATAAATCTGTCTTTGTGGGTTAAAGCCAGTTTTTCTCTGTATCGTTGCATTTATTGTAATCTTTTTAGTAAATTGTAACTTTGACTTGTAATCTCTCTGGAGTTGGGTTCATTTCTGCCACTGGTTTAGTTTTAAACCTGCACACTAGTGTTACTCAGGAATTACATTTCAATGCTTGAAAAGATAGTGTCTTCCTTATAAAAGGCTGGAGATGTTAAGGGTAGCGTTTTAGCTGTGAGATGAATAAACACACAAACCATTACAGTTAATTTCCATACAGAAAGAAAATGAGTTACCAAATGCAAGACTAAATATCACATAAAAATCCTTCAGCCCTTCACTATGAGAAGAAAAAGGGGCAAAACAACAGCTGAGTTAACTGAATTGGAGTTAAATCTTTTGTTAGTATAGCTCCCATATAATTCTGTGAAGTTCTGTCATTAGAGAATCTCACATTGATGGAAAAGTTTTATTCAACAGATAGAATTTATTCCTATTTCAGTCATCTGCAAGCACATACTGCAATCAGTTGAAGCGAGATCAAGTCCAAGGATAAGTGGAGGGAAACAAAATTTCACTATCCTCTATTGTCATAGGAAGACATTTCAGCCCCTAATTCTTCTGACATCTGTACATAAGAGATGAGGTATAGTGGGAGACTTATGAAAAATGCTCTTCATCAGGTTTCCATCAGTCTGAAGGGGAAAGAGTATATCTTGCTGCAGTTGTCCCCCAGCCTCCAGCAAGCTGAATGCTACAGTTTTTTTAAGAGAACTGTTTCCTGTAAAACACATAGGGGAAAAGAGCAAGACAATTATATTTGCAGTAGAGGTCCTTTATTATTTTTTGCTTTGGTTTTGTTTTGAAAATTAAAAACAGAGGCTTCATCAATACTGCAGACTGGTAACAGTCCTCATACTCACATTTGACAAGGCATTTAGTCATTCAGACACTCCAGTTTGCAACCACTGCCAGCTGGCTAATCAGCCGATAGTTGTTTTTTTTAACGAAAGTGTCACTACAAGGTGTGGTTTCAAAGATTATGTTCCTTTGAAAACCTTTTTATGTTTTCATCTTTTCTGTTAATTTTTTAATATGTTATAAATTTGCTTTGCCTATATTCCATGTGTCTAAGCTTCCTCCATTACCTTTCTGACATGGAATGGCAATAAATGATTGTAATAGCCTGAATAAGAACATGCCACTGATATATACAATAGTTTTACATTTCTCTATTATTCTGATGTTTTACCTGCATTTCCAGCTATCACATCACGCTAAGCAGATGTTTTACTGGGCTGTCTATGATGATTCTCTGCTCTTTTATCCAAGTGATGCTCATGAATCCAGCACTGTCTGTAAGCATTTTTAATGTGCACTATCTTTCATTTGTCAACCCTGAAATTCAACTGTTTCTCTTCTGACTACCTGCATATTTGTAAGGTCTCTGAATCATTCCCCTTTAATACAAACAGACATTAATGTCTGCAGCATCTCTCGATTTAGTCACTTTACCATAATTTCAGGTCAATTGTTTCAAACAAGTCTCTAAGAAAAGAAAAATACCTGAAAATTGTGGAGCCAATTAATTTATTTTTTTTAATTCTCTCTACTAGTTCTTTTTTCTTTCACCGTTACATTTTTTTTCCCCTTTGCCCACTTAAGCTTAAAAAAGTTTTCCCAAATATTTCATTGCTCCCCTTAAAAAACTCAAGGAAGAGAAGATTCAAAATCAGAGAATAGGGAACACGTGTCTCTGTATTAAATGCAGCATATTTCAACAATTTAAAATTTCTTCCTCTTTCAGTTTATGTATCTGAGGTATTTGTGATGATCGTGAAGGGGCTCAGTACTTGGAATCTGATTTTTTTTCAATAAAAAAATAATAATATGCTTAAATTTACATAAAAGAATGTCCAGTTACCTTGCAATTTCTACCCATCTGTAACTGGCAAAACTACTGAAGACTTAGGGCAAAATCTTTCCCTTGTTTTGGTTGAAAATTACTGTATTTAATGGTGATAAAATATGTTATTTAGTATATTTTAGGACAGAATTAATTAAAGTCTTGTAATCTATTTCGTATTGTAGCAAATGCAACAAAATAACTCAAAAAAGTAAGTCTTCAGGGTTATGATGTTTGGAAATATTGTTTTCTGAACTTGCCAAATTTCTTGAAATTATTTATATTTGCACTATCACCAGTTTTGGAGAAATTTAGAGGCTTGACGAAAAGAACAAGCAAACAAATGCCTCCAAAAGGCCAGATACTTATTGGCAGATTCTGAACAACTTAGACTTTATCTCAAACTGCACGCACCAGACGACATGACACTACATTCATCTACAGCCCCTCTGCCCTACTTGTTCAAATGCTATTATATTTTACTCCAAATGAAAATAAGGTTTGATTCACCATCATAATAATGACCATTTATACAGCATTTTTCAAGTAAGGATGGCAGATCACAAGATAAACTCAAAACTATTAATAGAGGAATTGCTTTACCAGTACGTAAGTTCACCAAAATGAAAGGTGATAGCCTGTGAACAACAGCTGGACAACTATCATCCAACATATACATTTTCTTAATTAATTTTTACCTTTTTTCTCAACTAATTTATTAGAGTAATTTTTCTTTTTGTAGCAATCAACCAGCTGCATAGCTCTGCAAATACTCCTCCTGAAGTAAATCACTTGATGGATAATGACCATTTTCATAAAAACATTTACTTGGCAAATATTTTTTCAGATAATTGAAGGGCACATCTTTAAAAATCATGCAATAACATTGCATACTCATTTTAGACAGGCATAAAAATACCTCTAAGTGAAATTATAGGAAGAATTTGACACAGCAGGAAGTAATTAGCCAAATGGAAATATGGCTATAATGGTGAGATTAAAACTTTTAACTGGTGAAAAGTTGTTCATGTTCTTTAATTGTCAGATATGCTCTAAGATCTTGCCTTATATCTCATCAAAAGAATCTTTAACCAGGTCTATCTGTACTTCTGAAGAAATTCTCTCTTTTGAAAAGATTTGGCTTGCAGAAGACTTTAGCTGAACAAATCCCATTAATGGCAACAAGAGTCACTCTGCTAAACCCCCCATGCCCCCAAACAGAAACAACTGTGTAAGTAATGTGCAAGTTTGTACTCCTCTGAAAATGGATAGACATGAGGTAGAAGGGAAACAGCTTCTTTTATCACAGATGCGTGAAAAGCTTAAAGTACCATACACCCTCCTGAAGGCAAGGGAAGAGCAAGAAAAGAGGTCAAAACAGGGGTGCTAGGAGGGAAAGTGGATACACAGAAAAAAATAAAATTATAACAAAATTAAATTAGAAAAAAACAAAGGTCACCACCAATACCTTCTCTCAAATACACCTGCCTGTTGTTTTCCAAAGGAATTCTCCAGGCTGCCTAGCCTCATCCCTTTTCTTTTGAAGTTCTTTCTGGAATTGACTCTTATCTAAGCTGTTCATGCATCCCTATTGAAATACTCAAAAATGGAGCAAGGTGTGAAGAGGAACAGAAGATTAAGCAAGGCTGCAGAAAATACCCATTTATTCATCTTTCAAAGGCAGTAGAAAGGGAGTCAAGTACATCTTTATTCTTCTGTGAGAGGATGCTATTGTTCATCTTGCTCTAATTATGAAATTTGAACTTAAAAGGAAGAAAGAGAACACCCCTGCGACAGCATACAGTACATATTTCCAGAATAATTCTTATAGAGATATATGTCAACCCTATGTATCCAAGAATGACCCAACAGTCACAAAGCAACACACAGAAGTATTTGATACAATCTACAAAGCTGCACTTCTTGATCTATTTTTGTTCCACACAGATTAGAGAACTGCGTGGCAGAAGAAGAAAACACAGCTAATCTTTCATGACTGCTAAACAGTGCTGCAGAAATGTAATTGCAGAACCAGAAACTCCATGAAAAGAACACCATGCCAGTTACCACAATTCAAAATTAATCCAATCATTCCTTAATCACACATAAGGGAATGTTCCTCAAGCACAAATAAAAAGAAAAATGTAAGAATTAAGTCTCCACTAAAAATCCATGCAATTTGTAGAGTGGATCTTTTCTTAAAAAAACAAAATATTTTAAGAAAACGCTGAAATTTTTCCACTTCAACAAGCCACAGGTCTGCTAATACTGTCATTTCCTCCTTCCATCCCTATCCAAAAAACCCATACTTTTAGAAAACGCAAGCATTTCTATTAGTCTAAAGCCTAAAGGATGGGCAAAGAAGGGCCAGTGTTGCATGAACATCTTGAGTAAGTCTGAGTTCATTGGTTTCCAAATCTCTATTCTGCAACTCTTTGATTCAGATATAAGTGGCACTTTCATCACTAGGTGAAGTGCTTAAAATGAGGAGAAACACAAAGGAGCTGAGGATGTTAGCTGAGAATGAGGTACTTCTCTCTTCTTCTGTCTAGTAACTGAGTGTGACATTGACAGTTTCGCTGTACACGTTTGAATTGGAAACAATGATATCTGTAGACTTTAAAAGCCATGAAATAAAGTTTCCATTAGCTATTGCACACTCAGCAATATCTCAGGACGACATGGTCAGGCATTTCCAAAATTTTCACAGATGCTAGATAGGTAGGAATTTTTTCCTTTCTTTTGCTCTTCCCACCTCCACACCCAAGCCAGACAGGACTGACTCTAACACCAGCTGGGCTACATAATGAAGTTATAGATATTTGCAGTTGAATGAAAATTAGTTTCTTATTTCTGTTCACCAATTTCTAGGAGATTCTCAGATCCATACTGCCATCCAGGATTAGCTCCATCTTGTTTCTGCACTGGGCTGCAACCCTTTCTATTTGCTCCTTCATTCAAAGATGTTATGTCATCCCACAAAGTGTGAGATTCACAGAAGTGTATCCTGCTCCAGTCCGGGGCTGTGTACCTTGCACTTGTAAACATTGCATGCACCCTCTTTTCCTCAAGAATCCAGTTCACATGAGCAGGGAAGAATACAACCCTGTTTGTTTGTTTCATACTGTCAAAATATCTGTAGAGGAAGTCTTCTTCGATGACTTTTCACCTAAGAGTCATGTTCTATGAGGTTAGTAACACTCATTACCTTCCACTGACCATGTTTGTCATGAGAAGAATGGTGGAGAATGAACACCTCAGTTCTACTCTTCTCTGATTCTAAATATCCTTCAGAAAACCTGAATTACAAGCCTATTCCATCAGTCTTAGTTCAGAGTCAATTTGTCTTCTACTTGGTTCATGTGATCCATATTTTCTTCTTCCATAATCATCTTCTGCAGCCCCATTTAATTATGACTTTGCCTATCAACTGTCTGGAGAATACATTTTTACTCACACAGAATAAGTTGAGATAAGTTAATTTGGTTTTCAAAAATGAGAGATTCTATTATACCAGCTTTAGACAAAAGGTGCCTGGTAGATTTGGAGTCACTTTACAGCAGGAACAATTTACATTTTATTGTTAAAATAAAGAAAACAATGGCAGTGCAAAACTGAAAAAGAAGTTCTAATTCGCTCAGTAGAATCCAAATGTTGAAGATTTTATCTGCCTGTGAGTAGACAATGGTGCAACATAACTGGCTGCCTTCTATGATACGTCAGTGAAAATTTTTGCATTTTAATTGCTGCAAATCCCTTCTCACCCGTGTTTGTGCAGGACTGTAGCCCTCTTTATAGCAGCCAATCCTAGTTTTCCAAGTGACTGCCCTGCATAGGATGTGTTGCAATGTCTGAGTATGTCTGGGCTTTCAGGTCTCAGAAGAACTACTAACATAAAAAGCACCTTAGCCAAATTACAGAGTATTTGATTTGTCTCAGGTCACCATTTTGACTGTTCAGGGAAAGTATTTGATCCCTATTGCCCTGTAAAAACAATCACAAGCTGCTGATGTTAGGTAGCTCTTGTATCTGACAATAAAGATTTTTTGCTGTTCTTACAGATTTGACCCACCACAGCAAGACCATGGTCCTTTCTGAAGTTCAAATTCATTTTACTCTGGAGTAGAGAAGGTTTTTATGGGAAGATGGTTTGTTGACAGAGAGAGCTCATCTGGAATACGTGTCACCAGAGTTTCAGCTACATCCCTGCTGACCTCATATCAAAAATTTCTACTTTAAAATTGTGGTTCCGTGTTTACTTTACAAATCACCCTTTCTTTTAGATGCTGAAAAAATCTCGTGTAAAACACCTTAATGAGCTTTGTGTCACCAACATAACCTCTGTCTTCTGTAGGAATAAAATCAAGTGTACTTGTAAGCAATTATTATCCTACTCACAGACTGAATTCAAAACAAAATTCTTGAACACAAAATTTTCTTGGAAACAATTTTTTAAAAATTAGGGATGTTTAATTATCTAGCATATGACAATGCCCAGAGGCCCTACCTGAGACAGGGATCTTGTTGTGATATTCTATATAGAACAACCAGGCAGGAGACCATTGCCTTCCTTTACAGTCTAGCTTAACAAGGTGGCAGAAGTTGAAAAGGGGAACGGACTAAATGATTTGACCCTGCTCCATAGCTTTGCAGTAAACAGGACCCAGCTCCCTTGATTCCTCTTTCAGCTGCTACTCTTTGGCTCCCATTGCTTTTACACTGCAAGAAGGGGTGGACTGTCAGGATGGATACATCCACAAACATTTATACATGACCAAATCAGTCATGTATGTTATGTGAGCAAATCTGTACACACTTATCGTTCTTAAACATGCACATACAATCCTAAAAATATTTGTTTGGACTAGAGAGGAATTCAACATTTCCCTTACTGTAGTAGTCTAGTCAAAAAATCTTAAAAGGTAAAAGCTGATCAGGTTAGAACTAAATTGAATATTGTCAAAATCATACATAAACACAGAACACCTGGAGAAGCTTTCAAGCCCAAGATCTTAAACAGGATGGCACATCAACATAAAATGAACATTCCAAGTTTCATCACTTAGTTCCTATCCAAGAAATCCTACCCTATTCCTTCTCTAGACAGCTAAACATCTCAATTCTCAAACATGTGACTAGATCCAAATTCTAAAAGCAAGCATGTCCCAGAATGATATAAATAAAGCAATACAACAGTTACTGGCCCACATAGCAGCTGGACCAGATGGCATCTCTATACATTTTTAAACAATACAATGTAATGCTGTATTAACACATCTACTTGCATAAGTGTATGTAGAGATACAAGACAATAACAATACTTGACACTAATCCTGAGTAAATCAGCATGGAAAATAACTAGCCTTCTAGAGGCTAGCAAGAACCCTCAACAGTGAAAGCAAAATATTATTATATAACTATGATAAAAGATTTCTACCTCTTTGTCTGACATTATTCTCATTGACTTGCTAAGTATTGCTTACCAGTATGCCACCAACATCAATATTAAGGCATTTTTAAATATTCTACATTATTTATAGCATGAAAATAGGAATAGCTTTTGAGTCTTGAATCCACTAAGCTCTACAGAGTCTACTCGAAGCATTTACATTACCTTTCAGAAGTGAAAATAAATACTTTGGTTTGGAGGTTGAACTGAACTCTTTCATCAGTACTTCAAAACTCCAGCCTCTAGATTGCTACCTCTGATTTACTGGAGAGAGGTGTCCACCAGCTCTCTCCTCCATGACATTGTTTTTGGAGCCAACCTCACAGCTCCTGGTGCATCAATCAGACCATTCTCTTGCAGGTCATCCCAGGGATGTTTTTCAGACACTTCCTCAGTATTCTTCAGAAGAAACAACTACCAAGAGTTTTCTTTGTACCAAGGGCATGCAGGTGTCTCTTGAGCATGCAACATTTTTTGACAAATTAACTAAGTAAACACAGTGAGGGAATTAGGAAAGAAAGCTACTTTTCTTGCCTTTCTAAAGCTAGTAAGGGAAAAGTACTTTTCATTACACTTTGGTAGCCCAGTCAAATCAACCCCACACAGTATTTTTTTCCAAATACATGTCAATATCCAGATGAACTCATAAATCTCTATCTTGTCTAATGAAGATTTCTGACATGCCAAACTTGGCCACTGGCTCAAAATATCTCACGAGACAATCAAATCCTATAGATTTAAAATTGAAAATAATTTACAACAGCTCCTCAACCTGCTGTCCTGCCCTCTCTCCAAGAGCTGGCTTCTCTCTAACCCCATAAAACCCTCTCCTGCCTTTGTTATTTACCCCCTGTTCTGCCTCTGAAGCACAAGACTCATAGAATTTATCTGAGTTCATAATTCAGGTGAATGTTTGAACTTTTAAACAAAAATTTTCAAGACAATAAATAAACAGAATAGAAATAAGTCAAAAACCTGAATCATCAAAATCTCATCTGATTTGCAGATTTAAGGTGTCAGGCCCTTCCTTCATCACATGTTTCAGGAGAACCAGGAGAAAGCCATTCATGCTCATGTTAATAAAAAGCTGGAAAAATAAACAAAATTAATTTCCCCAAATCCCCAAACACTTTAATTCTTAGTTCAAGGTTTTGTTTGTTTACGTGCTTAAATTGTGAGAAAATCTGAGGAAAAGGTGTTGGGTTTGAGGGGTTTGGGATTTTTTTCAGAATACTCTGTTGAAAATATTTTTTTTCCAACCAATCCTGCCTGCCAACTAGGTGTGCCATCAATTCAATGGCAAATTTGTGACAGACCATCTTGTTGAAATTTTGGCAGAGCACTGCTACATGTGAGCATTCACAGAACACCAGCGTTTTCTAGGCTCCCTGCCAAATAAATGCTTTGGAGAATGTATGTATATACTGTATTCCTACTGTCTTCAAAGGATTAGCTTTGAATTACGTGAATTGTTTTGAGTTTGAGACATCATTAGGTTATATTAAATTACAAAATATGTAAAAATAAGAGCCTGTGCTTGCTTGAACTAGCAACTCTGTCACTTTTACCTTTGTGACTTTACCTGTGATGACATTTGCTTTTTTATGCTCTTCTATTTAACAATTCTTCCAGGAGCTGCTTTTCTTTTTCCTCAGACTTGATTTTCAGCTCCACTGTTTTGCATTTTGCTTGGCTGCATAAAAGGTGCATACATCCCTTGTACTCTTTGTGAATGGGATTTTTCCTAAATGTTACTTATCTTAAATCTTCACAGGATTTTTTTTGGGCTTTATCTTCCTTCTTTTTTAACCCAATCTATTTGCTCCCACCCAGAGACATCATCTCAGCCTCCTCCTCTTCTCCTTTCCATTTTTAGCCCTCTTCCTCTATTCCCTCCATTCCCCTATTTATATTATTACTGCCCTTCTCTAACACCAGCTTCTTGGAGTATTATATCAATTTAACCTCCAGGAAGCTGAGCTAAAAGTAACAATAAATCCATTTGAATATTTTATTTTTCTTGAACAGGAGCTGAGCCTACACAAGTATTTGAAACATTATCAAGCTGAAAACAGTATCAAACCAGGATGGGGTTTTTCGCCACTGAATCCAAACTGAAACTGGATCAAAAGATGCACTGGTTTAATTGCCTGTCCACATATCCCTTTGCAGTGCTTGCCTATCCTCACTCCCCACTCTCCCATGCCATCACTGCTATTATTTTTTGCCATTCTGTCTTCTCTCATCTCATATCTGTTGCTCTTCTCTCTCATCAGCCCCAGCCACTGCTGTTCCTGGAGTGCATCTCTTCTTTGTCTTCCAAATTTCAGTCCCTCTAGATCATGACTCACACAGACAGGGACGTCTCTAAGTCTAATGCTGCTTTGCCAACAGCCTCTCCTACTTCAATTCTTGTGGAGATCCTATCTGTTTCCTTTTCTACCTGTTCATCTTTTCCCAATCTTCCTCCTTTGAATGGGGCTGCCAATAAGTTATTTTTGCTTTTGTTCCTCTATGTTTATATCACCTACATCAGTTTTCTGTCTCTGCCCAGGATTTCCCAAGTTCTGGTCTTGTTCTCTGTCATTGCCAGGTCTGTTTCTATACCATACACCAGTCCCTCAGAAATGCACCTTGCCACCCATTTTTCCAATTCTTTTTCAGCCAGTGAGGAAAAGCATCAGCTATGACATACCTCTGAGCTCTTCTTCTCTTTTACTGAAACAAGACATTAACTCTGGCTGGCTTGTATATCACTACAAGGAAGTCATCTTACCTGCTTTCCCTTGTCATTAAAACAACAGAGCAGGTTGGTGATCTGAATTAGCTGTGTCAGAAGAAACACTGGACTGCTTGGGTGGTACCTTCTGTCTGTCCACAAAATATGCCTGTCACTGTTTTTTTCACCAGTAAGCCCTGACACCTTCCCTTCCTTTCCCTTTTCTTTTGGTCTTCCCAAAAAGTATAGCCACTTTTTCTTTAGCCCTCACACATAACACTTTCTTCACTCATATCTAGACCAATGCTTTAAAGGTCACCACTTTCATTTTTATAGGAATATTATTCATGAATTATCCTCCACATCTTCTATCATCTTTTCTTACTCCAGACCAAGAGTAAGCCTCTTAAAAGGCTCCCACCCATAAACTCTTCCACTAGGCAGCTTGAAAGGTTCTTGGAATAAATTTTCAAACACATTCATGCTTTGCTTTCCACCCTCCCAGATGCTGTCTGTAAATTTCTACAAAATAATTCATTATTTCCCCTTAACATTCTCTTTAAAGCCCTCCATTTCTGGGCTGCCTATAAAAGACTTGACAACATTTAGACTTCTGGTATGCTGAGGTCACTGCCTCTGATGCTGACTAATATTTTCTGTGTTTCCTGGTGTTCCTCCGTCTGCCTGTCTCCATCTGTTGTTTCCTTGCTCATCCTGGTAAGCTGCTCGGAGGTAGGACTGACTTGCTCTTCCCTGCCAGTGCAGCCAAGCCTTGTGCCCATAGGAGCTCTGCTCCCACAGACCACATGGGATAACCAGCCCTGTACCTCACTGAGGATCTGCTTACTGTACTGGGAGCTTCAACCAGGCTGCTCTTAGGCTGACTGCTGGCTTAGGGGATCTTTTACCTCTGGTGCCTTATGTTCAAACCTTGCTTATCATCACCAGTGGAAGTTATTTCATTGACCTCACTTAGTCAATATCACAAAACACCAAACAATTTGGCAGAGCAAGGTTCCCTCTGTGGAACAGCTTCCCCACAGCATGTGTCTGTCTCAGGGCCAGCTTTGCTACTCCATCCATCTAATTCACTCAGAAAATCACATTGAGACGGTAGGACATAAAGAGACCCATTTGCCCATTGCACTAATCTAAGCCTTTTTATTTGCAGCAATATAAGTAGGAACCAGTGAAGAAAGATGATTTAGCATTAAAACTTGCCCAGCATGCTGATATGAGAACTATGAATAGATCAGTGTTAGAGGCACAGGACAGGTCATGATAGTGTAATGGCTGTCAGAGAGGAGGCTGCAAATGCCTCAACTGAACTAAATGAATTCTCCCCAGGTCTCTCTCTGAAAAGTTAAAGACACAAACTAGAATTCTAGCAATAAATACAGAATTTGATCAGCTCACCACAGAGTGAGTGGTACAGGAGGATAGTGGGATAGATGTAAGTGAGAAAAGCACTAAGATGCACTAGTAAAAGAGGGCAGAAACACACAGCAACTCTCTTTCTTCAGGATGGCAAAGGCTAATAAAGCTTTGACATCCTAAGCTGAATTACCAAAATCCAAACATGAGCATATTGTTTAGTCTCCTAGCTTTTTCTGCTTTCAATGAAGGGGCGAAAGTTATTTAATTTTTTGACAATTGGACTCCAAAGATCATAGATATCTATAGATGTGAAGCAGAGAATTATTTCATTGAAAAAAGCATGTCCTAGTCTGTAAGAAAACTACCAAAAAAAAATTAAACATTTACTGTGGGACCAATGAAACTCTCCTCTCATCTCCATTTAGCAGTGTTTGATAGCTTTCACTGTACTCCTTGTCACCAATAAGCAGCAATACCACAGCCATACATCTTTCTACTTCATTCAAACTGAGCCTGCACCCATCCTGATGACATTTAAAACAATATTTTTGATTACCATTTCATATGGCAAACTTTAATTTCAGCTCACTAAATGCAATCTCTTTAACCTTATAAAGACAGGCATGATTCTATTCTCATTCAGATTCTCCTTATGAATTAACTCCTTTGAGGCTTACATATTTAACATGTGAAAAATTACAAGAGAGAGAAAACAAAAGGTCTCATGGAATGCCTTTCTCTGAGTTCCTTGTGGCATGTCATAGAATCCCAGAAAATAAGATTCCAAAGGTCCTTGAGAGGACAGCAAATCCTTTGGCCCAACTCAGCTGCATATTAAACTTCCTTCTTAAAATTTCCCCTTTGCAGTGCTTAGCTCTCAAGATACTAGAAAAAAATGTTCCCTCTTCTTGTTGCAGTGTTAGGGCTTTTTTCATTTTTATAGAGGGCAGAGTATAATTTCAGCCCATGAAAATAGAGCTATCATCAGTAGATTATGTTAGTATCTGTGCTTCCCAAGTGCTTCCTTTCCATTAGACTTTTTTCAATTTCATCATGATTTTTCTTCAACATTAACAATTGCTTAGGTAGATACTAACATTTTTATCCTTTGAACATGTTTGGACAGGCTTTTAGCCCTTCATCCATATTATTTTCAACCTGTATACAAAAGTCTTCCAAATTTAGAAACATTTGGAAATGTAATTAATGCTGCTTGTCCTTTCTTCTAAATAGAGAAGACAAATGCTAAATAAGTCCTAGATAAAACAGAACCCTTACTTCTCAGTTATTCTGTATGTAATCCATAAATTTCTCAAAGCTACAGGTCAAGAGTTTGGAAATATTGAGGGAATTAGAATATCTCCATTCTAAAGCTTCTCTTCTACATAAATTTTACAAGGGTACCCAGCTCACATGTAAAATCAAGACTCTTCTAAATGTTTCAGGTTAGATGTCCCAAAATGGGGACACTGGAACAGGCTCCCCAGGGAAGTGGTCACAGCACCAAACCTCTCTGAGTTCAAGAAGCATTTGGACAATGCTCTCAAGCAAATGATGTGGTTCTTGTCATGTTCTGTGCAGGGCCAGGAGTCAGACTCGATGATCCTGATGGGTCCCTTCCAACTGAGCATATTCTGTGATTCTATGACGTGATTACTTGCCATCACTGCTATATTTTTAGGACCTTATGCCTTTGAAATACGTTAATATACTTTTATATCTTACTATTTAGACTTCATCAAAAGGTTATGCTAAAAGACAGCAGTTCTATTGATTTAGGATGGAAGATCTTTAAGGGGTTCTGCAAGGACCCACTCAGGTGCTGAGACTAGGAAAAAACAAATAAAAGGATGAGAAAAAATGTCCAGCTGAGCTCCTTCCTCTGGGTGTTTTGTGGCATCTTCTACAGTTGAACAAAATAATGCCCTGTGTAGTCTTGGGAGGAAAGCTGGCCCACTGTCACCCTAGGAGCTGCAGGACACAGGAAAGCTGATTTCTTACATTGTTGAACTATAGTCAGGATCAGGGTGGAAAACTGAACTCCTGATCTTTGCTTAATTTGGTGGGGGATTTTTGAGTCTCTTCATCAAACTTATTTTAAATTATTTGACAACGTATATTAACTGGACATTATCCCAAACCCTTTGTTAATATCCAGGATTTCTAGGAAAGCTTGTTTCATACAGATGTGATTGAGAGGATGGACACAAAGTCCTCATTCCCTCACACTGGTCATAGTGAAGGAGAACTTAAGTCTCACCTCAAGGCCCAAAGTGGGCAGAAGGGCCTCCAGGACCACTCACTCACTTGGGGTCACAGTCCCAGCAGTTCCCTTCTTGGATTCTTGGTTTTCTGTTCCTTTTTACCTTCTATCTCTTTCTTGATGGCCAGAGAAGCTTCACCTCTTTGCCTCAGTGAAACTGAGGAGAGGTCTGTGCTCCCAGAGCTCAGGGAAAACCCATCCAAACACATGGTCTCAGTTCCTCTTCCAGTTTTTCCAAGGAGGTTGGTGTTTTAAGCATCAGTTCTAATAGCACCATCTGGCATTAGGCAAAGGGAAATTTAAGCGGCCTGAAAGAAAAGAAGGCAGCATTTCATTGAGACACTGACCAGCAAGAAAACACGTGCTCCCTGGAAGGCCTCCAGCCTCCACTTACCCCAGAGCTGTTCCAAGAAGAGTGATGTCGGAGCTAAGAATCAGAGTTCAAACTGTATCTAATTATAATCAAGAAACATTATTGTGGAAAGCTTCTTCCAACTACATTTGGAAGACTTGTGAGGTAGCCAAAGCCTCCCTAAAAGTCTTCAGAGAATTTTGGCTCAACAAGGGGGTCAAAAAACAAAACATTGTATAACAGCTCACCATCTGTTCTGCACTTTTAAATTCTGCCTCAGCACAGAAAGGGGAGTGACACAAAGAGATGAAGATTTGAACTCAGGCACAGAGTACACCAGCATTTTTTCCTTGCTTGATTGTGTACTAAAACTGCCTCTAAAGTCAATAACTTCCTATGGCTTCACAGCAAAGCTGAAAGATTAAAAAAGAGCCATGGTCCTTTGAAGATGTGGAAGGCAGTAAGTGAGCAGGCTGAATCCTCTTTGGATTTGAAAGTCTATGCAGTGCTAACAGTACTGCTTTAAGGTGTCAAAATTGCCTTAAATCTTTACCTTTGTTATATCTTGCTGCTACAGACATGTAATAGAATAGGCCTGAGTATTCCAAACCATTTAGACAGCATCATTCTTCTTTCTGCATTTTTCAGAAACACAGTCGATTAGCACCTTTTTTTTTATTATTATTTGTTTGGTTGCTTAATGCACAAACACTTTTAATTACTTTAACTAGAACAGCATGGCAATGCAATGTATATCATGTAACCCCACTAGATTTTACTCTCAACTCACAAACATGAAGACCCAAATGAAATACTAAGACCTCTGTCACTTTGTTAGGCTATGAACTTCCCACTAAACCCAATGCAGTCAGGAGTCTAAGAAAGACTGAGAAGCAGGAATATTTTCCTTCTCTCTGTTTGGAAAACAAGGCTAGTGTATTTTAAAGGAGAGAGGGAAAAACAGGAGGGAGGAACAGGAGGTATGGCATGGGGTGAGATATATCTCATGCCCCCTTTGGCAGCAACCTGGCGAAGACTTGCACACTAACTCAGTGCCCACCACACTGAAACTCCTTGTCTGCGAGTTGGTGTCCTGTCCCCAGTGTTGCAGCTTCTGGAGCTTCCAGGAACACAGGACAAAGCTGAGGCCCTGCTGCAACATAAACAAACAGCCCAGAACAGGCTGAGCATTGAGCAGAAAGTACCTTCTGAAATAGTTCCTCCCCTTCACCAGACTGAGTGCAAAGTCCAGAAGCTTAGTTAGGCCATTGCCAAGGTCCTAAAACAGCCTGTTAGATGTCAGGTTGAATAACAAGGAATGTGAGATGGTAACTAATAGCTGAGCAGTGGCTTAAGGAGCCCTTCCATACTGCCTCCTGGCTGAGGAGATGACTGCACTTCAGCCTGGAACAGAGGCCAGCCAAGCAGTTAGTCAAGTCAGTTTCTGGCTCAGTACCAAGCCAAATATGCACTATAGACATCATAGGCTTTTGTCCCCTTGGGCATTATTTCTGCAGTGACAGCATCACCACATTTTTGTCTCACCATGTGCTTCTTTGTTAGAATTTTTTACAGAGCTGGTGAGCAAGTTTTTTAAACTACAGTAATATAGTTGTTCTTAGCCTTAATAAGAATCATTACTACACACTCATTTGTTACTCTGCAATAACAAAATGCATGGCCCCTTTCACAAAACCAGTTTCTTCCCATCACAGATATCCCTGACCTAGTGCTATGAATTTTTTTCAGCCTCCTACTGTGGCACCATAAAGAGCTATTCTGGGCTGCATAGACACATTTTTAGCATCAGGTATCTTCCTTAAGAAACCCCTGCTGTCTTATGGGGATTGTCGAATTAGTTTGAGGTATAGCTTGAGTGTTGCCCCTGAGCAGACTCCCATAAGTTTCTATCACAGATTAAACTGTGCTTTAAGCTCCAGGCAGCTAACTTAATGGAGGGCAGGGGATGGTAGATTGAAGCTCAAGTGTAGCTGACCTTCCAGCTCATAAAGCAGTGAAGACTTGACTATCCTGTGCTAATACAAACACTCCTGCTGACAGCACACGACCGGAGCTGGTGACATACAGCTGCAGAGGCAGGGGATGGCTCGGCTTGGGGTGCTGACAGGGTCCCTGTCCCTGGCTGACCCTCCCTCCCCATCACACTGCATGGGCATCTGAGCCACACAGCAGTCAGTTCCTGAGCCACCACGGGTAAAGGTGCCCTTTCAGGGCTAAATCATCATCAGTTTTTGCTTGTCTTAAAAAATGAAGTTGTTAATTATTGATATTGAGTCTTTTTTATTCCTTGAGCTAAAATGTCCTGAAATGGTAGGATTTCAGCTTGGCTATTTGAGTTAGCACTGCAATGAAGATGTTTCTCACAGATACAGAGAATGTAGCAACTGTCATAGCAATGTAACCATGTAACAGTTACCATATAAACTTTTCCTTCTAACTTTTTTTTTAAGGCTTTCCTAAAGAAATAAGACTTACACAACTCAGTGTATCTCTTCAGCCTCCTGTCTGTCTGTCAGTCTGTTTTCCTTCCTCAGTAACTTTTAAACATACTGAATAACTTCAAACAAATTTGAAAATTGCTTAAGTGTCCTTGGTACTATTCAGAGACCTTAAGAGACACTTTCATACATTTCTAATGAGAAAGAGGCTGAAATAAGAGTTACATTTATAATGAAAATCAGCAGATCCAAATGCAAATATCAGTAGAAATTCACACTTTGTAACTTCTGCTTTGTATGGAATTACTTGCTATCATTACACACATTGGGATACATAAGGAATGATTAACAAGAGTTAAGTATCTTCTTGAGCGTATGGAGCTTGACAAAGCATCAAGCAGGGGGCAGGATGTGATAACCATATGCAAGTATCTAAAGCATTCAAATAACAGCGCAGGAGAGGAATCATGGAAGCACAGAATGGTTTGGATTGGAAGTGACCTTAAAGATTGCCTAATTAGAACTCCCCTGCCATGGTCAGGGACACCTCCCGCTAGACCAGGCTGCTTAAAGCCCCATCCAAACTGGCCTTGAACATTTCCAGGGATGGGGCATTCACAGCTTCTCTGGGCAACCTGTACCAGTGCCTCACCACTCCCATAGTGAAAATGTCTTCCTAGCATCTAATCTAAACCTACTCTCTTTCAGTGTAAAGCCATCACCCCTTGTCCTATCACTACATACCCTTGTAAAAAGTCCCTCTTCAGCTTTCTTGTAGACCCTTATAGCTACTGGAAGAGGCTATGAGGTATCCCATGAGCCTTCTCTTCTCCAGAATGAATAACCCCAACTCTCTCAGCCTGTCTTTAAAACCACTGTGGCTCATGTCTGGCCAAGTATTAACTCTTAATGGGAATCTACATAAACTTCTGCACCCCTTTGTGAAACTGTCTCAGTAGGGAAGCACATTCATTTCACACAAGCAGAAAAGCCCAGCATAATAGCCAGTGCCAGTGTTAAAATTCACACCTGAAAGGGATCAAAATGACCAGAAACTACAAACTCTGATCTAAAATCTGCTTACTCAGTGAGACATCCCTACTTCTCCCTAAAAACCTCACTTATAAAACAAAATTAATTTGACTCTTGATACTGCAAGGAAAACACAAGATAAGTAGTTAAAAGCTGCACACAAATGTGGTATAAAACCTTGAAAGCACAGAAGGTGATGGCTTCACCCTTTGTAGTGTGTGGTGCCACCCTCCCTGAGCTCTATGACTTACTTCTGAGATGCAAACTCAAGCCTTTCAGGCCCTTCCTGAGCACTGGCTTTGATTCATAATACACCTTCAATCCCAAAAGACAACATGTTGCACATACAGTTTTCTCAGCCACTTCCACTCCTCACCAGATTTATTTTCTTCAAATAGTTCTGCTTGAGTTCCACTCCAGGCTTCTGCACACTGGTTCTGTTTTGTCTGCCTAGGGTTAACTTTCTTAGTACTCTCTATCATTCATTCAGTCCAGGAATATAATCCCCAAGGATTTCAAGATCTCTTTACTATAGCGGCATTTCCAGTTTCTGAATGTGGAAGAAATATTGATGTGAGTTCCTTGAAACCCTTTTCCCTATGAAGTGTCAATAATTACCATCTTGGCATACAAAAAGGAGACTTTGGCAGGTTGCCCAGTAACATCAAACAGGTCTGGAACAGTCACAAGAGCTCAGCTTTCTGTAACAGTACCTGACATGATTGTAAGAAATCACATAATTGACTTCTAGGAATTTGAAGAAAAGATATATTCCTTGATTAATTTTGATCAGCAACATAAGACCTATCCTTTTGATACTGGGTTACCAGAATTCAAACATAAACTATGACTTCTTTCACTACATATTTAGTTGCTGTTTCAATCATGAAAGCATGTTTTTCCTATTGGGTATGCTCACAAAAAAAATGTCCTGACCAGAGCAGTCTTGATTTAATTTTGTAGTTCTGTGTTCTATGAGGTTTTAACTAAAGCTGTATAAAACTTTCCTCCAACTCCGAGGTATTTTTTCTGAATGGGTTTGTTTGGTGGGTTTTTTTGTATTTTGAAATTAAAAACACAACAAAACAAAAAAACAGACAAAAACAAACAAAACCCCAACTAAACAACAACAACAAAAAAAACACACCAAACCAAAATGCAAGCATTATAAACAATTTTTTTAAAAAAAGAAAAAGGAGGAAGTTTAAATATTATTATAAATCACAGGAATCATTTGATCCAAGCCACATTAAAGAGGTGTAGGTCAGTGTACACCATTTGGCCCAAAGTTCCTTTGAGAAGCACAAGAATTTGAGTTAAACTGACCTCATTAGAAGGGCCAAACAGATATACATTCAGCAAACCTCACTTCTTTTCTATGCACCCACTGAGGCCTGAATTGCATCCTTATTAGTTCTTTAAACTCCACCATATTCACCATCCAAAGGGACAGCAGTTTATCCTACTTATTTCTTGCAAAATTCCAGAGTAATCAGGTAGAAAAAATCCTCTGTGCAAGCAATTCATGTTCAAACTATTAAATATAGCCCAGGAACTATATTCTTCAGTGTCAAAATGTCTCTGCTTTTGTTTTTATTTTTGCCATTACTTTCTCAATTTTTTTTTACTTTCTATTTCTATATTCTCAGTACATCTGTTTCTAAGATCATAAGGTAATCACTGAGCTCATAAAAATTATATGAAACACCAATACATGTCTGCAGCTTCACCAATGTGTTAGAGAGGGAACCATGTAGTGTGTTAGAACAGGAGACAAAGTAAGAGGAGTCAATAAGAAATAGTTAACAGTAAATATAGTTATGTATGGCACTGAAATACTAAATGAGAAAGAAATCTGGACATAACCCACCGGTCAACTGGAAGGAGGTTTTTTCCACCTTAAGACCTTCATAACAGCAGCTAGAGAAACTGTTAAAAAAAAAAAAAAAAAAAAAAAAACCAATTTTTTTTTTCTGTGCCTGGACTTATTCTTAAACAAAA
>JAWWEE010000105.1:54959638-55105386 GCA_035221455.1 Xenops minutus | reverse complement strand
AAACACCAAAAAAAAAAAAAAAAAAAAAAAAAAAAAAAAAAAAAAAAAAAGGAGGTTATTTTATAGACTGATCCCTGAACTGTTCTGACGATAATATTTATGATATTTCCTCTTTATGGCTGTTTTAGTAATTCTGTACAAAATCCCAAGATTCTTTCAAACTTCACAAGCACACAAAACTTCCCATTACTAGCACTTAATCAGCCCTAAAATAGACATTATAAACCTATAGCTCAACTAGAGGAAACAGCAAGGAGGCAGAGAACTGCAAGAGACAAGTCAGTAAGAAAATGCAAGCAGAGCTGAAAACTGCTCTGTGACCCTCTGTGATGCTCCCTCCCATGGCCCTTATCAAGTGATTTCTCTACTTTACCCAGTTTACACATCCTCCCATGTGGGAGGATAAACACATAAAAGACAAGTATGTAAATGCAGAACTGAAAACAAAAGCTACCAGGAAGTGAGAAATCACTAGCTGACACAAATCACCATTGCTTTGCACTGGTGGATGAGCCAAATCTATGTTTCTACTCTAGCAGTCAAGCATCCCAAAACATCCCAAAACATTCTTTCTTATTTCTACTCATTTCATTGCCAAACCCTCAAAAAAATTCTGTTACTGAAAAACACTAGTTAAAACCAATATTTAATTAAAAATTCCATAACAAAAGGACATTTGGGATATTCACTTTCTCACCAATTACTTTGTATGGGGTGATAGGATGGATACATGCACGCCATGCTGACTGTCACCTTTATCAGCCCACCATGAATGTTGTGCTACATGGCTCATCCACACTCATTAGTTAAATGGTTGTCAGTGAGTCCCAGAGATCAAAACAAAAGATGAAAGAAGTATGTTTATATAAATAAATGGGAGATCAGACACACAGGACATTACAAGAAAACTCGTTTACATAAAGTAGAGATGGATTTGAATTTGTGTTACAAGAGTTACAGAGCTCTGCGAAAAGTATTACAGTACACACCACAACTGGCAAATAACACTTCTTTTTAAAGTATTTTTTAGAGGGCTATAATCCTGCTCACCCTCCTATATTCCCCCTCATTTTCTACAAGAAAGACTCTGCTCCAGCCAAGAGGGAAATATTTTGAGTTAGTGATTAGATACTTTCCCCTAAAGCAGTTAACACAATTGATTCTTCATATACCAGGATTTCTCAGCAGGAAGGTAAACTATAAAAGGTTTCTGGTGAAAAGCAAGTTTCAGCCTTCAGTCTTTGCATTTCCCAGTCTATCTGAGACAACTCATATAATACAAAGCAGAAGGGATGTGCCAAACACCAGTTACAGTGATGAAGAATCAGAGACAAATCAAACGGCTGTGCCAGGGCATGTGGAGCCTGTGCATTTCTCCAGTTTTTTTCTGGAGCTGGGACAAGACTTGCAGAGTGTGGTGCAGCTGATTCCCATCCTTTCTGGGCAGTAGTTCCTAGTGTCATGCCTAGAGACTCGTTTTCAGATTCTGGAGTCATTGAGATTATTTCCATCTTCAAAGCACAATTTTAGTGATGTCCTGGGCTGAAAGGGGTCTGGAAACTCAGAGAGAAGAAGTGACGTGGAATTACCATCTCTCAGGGTAAAGAAATCTTTCTGAACATGCTCATTTCTGTTTCTATCTCTCTGAGGAGAGTATCTTCAAGGGAGGCAATCTAAGTGGCCTACAAGCCCAGAGGCATCCTTTAAAACATTTACATTCAGAGAAGGAGTTATTAATTAATTAATTGAAGATTTGGAAATAGAAGTGGAGGCCCACTGCAGGATTTGGGTGCACTCTGGAACAATACAAACATACAGTTATGGCAGAAATACACACACATACAGTCTTAACAAAGAACCACATCAACACCAGCTGAGAGACCACAAAATGAGAACATTTCTAGAGACCGACCCTGCCATCAAATAGTTGTCTGCCAAAAAGTAAGCTCCACCAAGGCTTCCCAAGCCAATTTCTACCCCAGTCATCTGCACCAGGCCTCATTTTATCTGTCCAACCATCATCCATTAGCAGTATCCTTTTCTATCCTCAGAGCTGTCCCTGCATTCTGTCTCTGACATGGTCCAGAAACTCCAGCATTTCAGTGCTGACCTCCAGTTTCATCTCTCATTTTCATCATAGAGTGAAGACTACTGTTCTCGGGATCAATCTACTCACATAAGCTATGTCTAAGCTTTTATTTCTGTATCAGTTTATTTTTTATAGTTTATTTTTACACAGTCCAACAATGTAGGCTTCATAAAATTCTACCAGGAGAAAAAGTACTTATGTGCATTTTTCCTTATTCACATATCTTTATCTGCAGCTCTATTGTCAGGCAAAACAGTAGTGGATGACTCCTTACTCCTGCAGGTATATTTTCTCTCATGGTATGATCCTTTAAAAAAAAATTCATTCTTTCATTTCTTTAAAAAATTCCCTTCTTGATATCAACTTCAGGTCACATCTGTTAATCCAGTGTCAACTTCATTATTGCCAATTACCTTAGAAAAACTAGATTTTAACATGAGAAATAGAAATATTCATCATGTCATTTTATAACCCACCAAGTGCTTATTCAGACTGAAGCACTGATTTCAAAATCACAGCAAGCAACTAAGACATAATTAAACTTTTATCCCTGCAGATTTTGAGAGAGATATATTTCTTGTTTAAAAAAAAAAAAAAAACAAAATAAAAGGAAACAAAATAGTTTTCTGTAGCAAAAAGTTTTAGTTTCATTTGATGCAAGAGCAGAAAGAAATACTTTCTTACAAGTACTAGACATGTGAGAGAAAAAAATTAAGATGGCAAGCAAGTTTGGATTTGAGATTTTTACAATCAATGTTTTATTTTGTGTAACACCTTGATATTTTCCCATACTTTACTTCATTTTACCACTTTCTTCTACATTAGAGTAAAAATAGAACTGATCTGCTTCAGCATTAAGGAAAAGCTTTCCATCTGGGATCAACTTGGTGAAATACATCTATCCCTTTTCCAGCACAGTGGTCAGCTGCATAAATACCACATTATTATTCCTGAGCCGCCTGTGACCCTTTTCATGCTGAAAACAACACCAGCTGGTGAAATGAGCACCTTGGATAATCATTTGAGACAATCATTTTGCCCATACTTAAAAGTGGACTTTTCTTGTCAAGATCCCTTAGCCTAGATCTCATGGAAAATGCGAACAGAAGCCAGGTACAAGGAAAGTGTTTCAAGGGTGCCTATAAGCAGTATGTTACTAACCACATCAGTCAAAGGCTTCCAAAGCCAGTTACAGGTACTTCCATTCTGTCCTTCACTGCCCCAGCTCCACTGATAATCTGCCCTGGGTCATCTCCCAAACAAAAATGTGTGAGGGTTTAGTTTTTATTTTCCTGCCAAGGTCTTGATACCTTACTACAGCCTTTAAATGCGGAATCCGTGCAAATAAAGTCAGTGGTGGCTACTGCAATTCCAAGCATCACTTATGGCGGGACAAACAGGATCTTTAAGTATGA
This sequence comes from Xenops minutus, assembly GCA_035221455.1. Taxonomy (NCBI): domain Eukaryota; kingdom Metazoa; phylum Chordata; class Aves; order Passeriformes; family Furnariidae; genus Xenops; species Xenops minutus. The sequence goes on along the minus strand of JAWWEE010000105.1, from coordinate 55,101,882 downwards.
ACAAAATATGACTATTCAACAGAAACTAACTATACTCAAACAGTAGGCATCAACTCCAGGTATCAACCCAGATAAGCTGCTTTCAGCTCACGTGTACCAACACATGAAATCTCACAACTTAGATTCAGTGCTTGACTCCTCACTCTGCAGGAATCTCAGGAGAGAGCACAAGACCAGTGTCCTGGCACCATGGCACTGCGTATTCTGCCTCTGCAGGAGATAAAGAACCAAGTCTCAAATCCAAACTAGTATCATCCCAGATAAAGCTTTTTTCACATGAAGATCATACATACACTTGGCTGCTGCAGTTCTGTTCCCCATGAGCAAGGAACTAACTCATTTACAGGAAAAGTCAGTCTCCCTTTGACTGAGCAACTGATTATCCTTGCAATTGCCAATTGCTTGCAAACCACAATGCTTAACTCAGCCCACTCCAATGCTCTTCAAACCTGTGTATATATTCAATCTCACTTACTTTTAAAAGACCATTGAGAAGACTCCTCTGGAACTGACTGTTGAGATGGACCATAAAAGAAAATAATTAGGTCAAGACAAGGCTATCACCTTGCTATCAGGACAGGTTGAACACAGAGCAAAATGTAAGGCTTGGAGGAAACCAGACACGCTTCATTGCATGGCCCAAACTCCATCCTTTAAAGTCTTTCCATGCAGACACTGCCACAGAGAAGTGAATCAAATCCAAACCAGCTTGTGTTTAACCTCTTTCTTTCTAAGTCTTTATGCACTGTTGTGTCTCATTGCTTCCCTCCTTTACCACCTAACATGTCCTATTGTTCTTATTTGTCAAGCTATCTAATTAGTTTGGGGCCAGATCAACAGATTACTCATGATAGGAGGCTAAGCAAATCACCCATGAATAAGTGTTTACTGGATCAATCCCTTAGACTGTCAGCTCTTGAGCAAAGACTCTGCCTTATTATTCACATGCAGAGTAGTCTGTACACCAAGTGCGTTATATACATAATTCATTTAAAAATAATAATCGTACACTATGAATGAATAACATACCAGCAGGAAAGTTCATTGACTGCTCTACCATCAGGAACTCAGAACTGCTCACATGCAGTTGGGGCTTTGAAAACCAAATGGATGATAAGGCAAGGTTTAAGGCAAAGGAACTAAAGTAAGAAGAGCTGCAGTGCTACTCGGAGCACTGCCACCAAAAAAAAAATTGTCAGGAGAAATCTTCAGAACTCTTTGATCCCCAAATTCCCCTTCTAAATAAATAATAATAACAAAGGGGCAAGTATTCTCCTACTTCTACTTGATAAACGCCAGGGTAAACAAGGACTTGGAAATAGGAGGACAACATAATGTATGTTAAACATATGCAATATGTAATTGCATAATAGCAAACTTTTCAGTGTAAGACACCTTATTGGGTTTATTATTTATAGATAATATCTCAAAATCTACTATAGCATATACTTAAAGGAAATAGACTTCTGCACACCAGTGTGTGGGGTGTGTGTAACTGTCATGTGAGTTATGCTTTGACACAGACAATTTACATTTACAGAACACAGACAGTACACTAGAACAGAAAATGTTTTGTGTTAAAGTGTAAACCTATGACATTGACCTTTCCGCTTCACCATTTAATCTGGCCTTGACCTTCCAGCAACTAAATATTCATGACTAGCAAGACCTCCAGGTTTTTCTCTCACACCCAGTTGTACCTAAGGGTCAGAGAATTAACCTTTTCACAAGCCAGTGTTTTGGAGGAGTTTCTGCTTCTCTTACTATTATGGTAGCGCCTTTTTGTTTTTCACTTTGCCATCTACAGTAGCCTGGCTATTCTTCTTTCATATTTAAAAACCTTCATGCAAATCAAGCTGGTAGCACGGCAACCTAAAGTTCTTGCATTAATGCAGAGTATTATTCACATATAAGAATTCCATTTAAATCCCATTAAGGTTATGACATAAATCCAAACAAACTAGAAAATGCACAGTTAAGGTGGAAAACTGACATATGTCTTCCAGTCTCTTAGCAGAAGAAAGCAGAATAAGAAACCTATTAGCGTGTCATCCAGTTGGAGCAAGGCAGAGAAGCACATATGTTACCTTCCTGTCTTTTAACTGTTCATTCTATTGCATCTGACATTCCTTTGTTTTATTTTTGCTTAATGCCCATGTCCCAGTGCCAGAGGTCCTTAGAAGATAGTCTGTAAAAACTTCTGCACAACATCCATCCTGAGGGACAGGAGAGGTAGCCTACTATAAAACAGCTGTAAGCTGAGAAAAAAATCAGATTAACATTATATATTTTTCTGGAGGTGTTTCCGGTGGATAGTAAAAAACAATGACACGTATGACACTGTTTTGCAAGTGTCCCAATTAGCAGCACTGCTGCTGCAATCTATAGGCACCTACTTTTGTTCTCACATGTTCCTCTATTTGAATTCCTGACACTTCATAGTAATGAACTACACTGCAAGTCTCAAAAGAGACCAGAATTATGTTTCTGCAATGCTTAAAACATTCTCAATATAGCTGAGCTGAAGGAGTGGGTGTGGGCACCGATGTCTTTTGGATAATCCACTACAGCTGGTGAGGATGTGGATTACAGCAGTAGCTTGTGCTATGCATACCTGCTTAAGGACATGGATCTCTCTGCCTGTAACATATAAACAAAGTTTGACCCTGTAGCCTTGCAATAAGGGTAAGAGGAAAGGGAGAAGTTGGTTGGATTTTTAGCTGGATTATTTGAGTTACAGATGCTGTAGTTAGTTGTGAATTTTCAATCAGAATAAAGTCCAGAGTATGTGCTACTCCATATGTTTGTCATACGGGTAAGTACTGCATAGTGAGCTGTTATTGGAAAGTGTGGGGTTTATTCTTTTTCTTTGGAGTTGAATGAAATTTGATTGCGGTTTTTCTTCTTTTTGGTAATGATAAGTGTACAGAAACAAGCTGATTCAGTCAGTGAAGCTGTTGTCTTGACTAGAATCCCAAGTTTGATTTGAATTAGCCATTCGTAAGACAGACATACATATGCACACACATGGGCACACACACAAAGCTTTGAAAGTGGTTCCATCTGTTTTTTGGTAAGGCTGGGTGATAATTAGGAAAAGTGGAGATATTTCATGTTCTGTGTTTGTGACCTGACATGTCATTGCCATTGAACACTTCCATCCTAAACAGAACTGGTATTAATTGGGGATTTAGTAGAGTGGAGGATTAGGTTTTAGAGAGAAGGTGACTTTTTTTTTCAATTTAGAGTGTATTTTCTTTCTTCTTTGCCTTGAAGAAGTTATTTTTCCCTTCTTCTGTTCTAAGCAAACATTCTACAAATTATACTTTGAATAAAGCACATCACAGACTTCCATGGAAACAGCAGTCAGCATGAGGAAAGAGTGGAAAGTGCTCAAGGTGACAAGAATACCTTCTGCAGTGCCATCACAAGATACAAGTTGAATCCTAGCAAGTACAGAAGAAGCTGACATGACAGTACAAAGCTAAATAAGATCACAACATTTGGGAGAAGGAGGGAGAGAAAGAACATATGTGCCCAAAGCCATCCTTTTCTGCCAATTATTGAATCCTTGACAAATGACAAATATTCAGGGTCTATTTTGGATGAACCTTCAGGGAAGGTTGAGAGAACAACTTAAATTGCCAATGTCTTCTTGGACAGTTTACATTTCAGATTAATAAAAAAGTGCAATTAGACAAATACCTGTGAAGGATGAGAGGTGCCTACAGGTGCATATTGTGCTGAAGTTCATAGGAGATGCTTTTAGCCTTTGTCCTCAAGGCTTCTTTCAAACCATGTTGAACTGCTGCAGAAGTCAAGTCTTCACTAGGCTGTGAAAAACACAGAGATGAAGTATATAAGTAACTGTCAACTTTGTGGACAGTTATATTTTCAAGAAGACTTCCCTAAAGAAGGAAGTTTGGGGTTTTTTTACTTATTAAAATATTCTTACTCTCTTTAACATGCAAGTGCTCACTCCTATTCCATCATTCCTTTTCCCATTTCTAGGTGTTTATGCATTCTCATCCAGAGATTTCAATAGAGCCCTGCCACAACAACATTCTCTTCCAGCTAGGATTCCCAGCAGCACTCTTCCTCAACTACACCTTAATCACAGCTCACCTGCTGCAGTCGTCTGTCCTGCTCCATGGCTTACATCTTCCCATCACATACATTCCTTCCTCATCATATATAAGATTGTCTTTCACAGTTGCCATTTCCACTGCTACTCGTTCTAGGTGAGGATTTGCTACTCAAACAAAATACTTTTTGCATTTGCTCCTTAAGTTTCCAATCCTTCCTTCTGAACTCACTACTCTGCTCCTCACTTTTATCCAAGTATCTTCTTTTCTTGAAATCTTTTTTAGAAACAATGTAGAGATGACAGCAATAGGCCAGTTTTGACCTTTCATCTGGAAGAGTAAGGGTGTTTCAATTACACATCTCTAAAATTTTTAAGGACATCAGTCTGCAGAGAAAAGAACAGAATCCTCTAGTTTTCAATGCCAAGCATGTAGCTCAAACTCCAGAAATAAAAATATTAGGGCAGTATGCCTTAATAGGTCTCTCTAGGTACAGGTAGGATGACTTCAGAGGTTTGCAGCTCACTCTGCTCCAACCTTGCCGACATCCATGCCATCTAATCAAATTTGACACCCAGTCAGATATGCTACTTGAACTCATCTTGTGCTTCCTCCCAAAACTGAATCAACTCAAAGAAACCAGGTAGCTTAAATACTGGGATTCAGAGGTGGAGGCACTTTTAGGATTACTCTCTTTGATATAAATGGCGGAAAAAGCTTTTACCCAAGGAGTTCATCCTGAAGATAAAGCAAAATAGGCTCCTCAGGAAAGGGATATTGTTTCCATGGCCTAAGGTTTCAGTCCTACACATCTCTTCTGCATGTGTGAGTTGCTCTACTGACTTATCAAGCATTCAAGTGCAGGACTGATTTACTTTTTTAAGCATGTAAAAGGCTAAGTGATTTGATCAAGGCCACTAATCAGCATGCCAGAGACAGGACTATTATAACGTGCTAGTAAGCCAGTCAGATTGAAACCTTAAACTCTGGGGACAGGAGTCACCTTTTATATATTTGAAGTGTGCCCAGCATAACAGAACTGAGTCAGTCCTTGTTCATGTTTCTGAGTAGCAGCTTAATGCAGATAGTAAATGTCATGTAGACCAATGAGCATGGGGCCTTTTACGGCTTTTATAAAAACTCTTGGGATCATAAAACCATCAAAGTTACAACAGAATAAGGTGGGTATTCTCCTAAATGTCTCAAGCTGCTTTCCTGGATCAATCAAATAACAACATACTCTGCTAAGAAAGCTTTTCCATATCAAACTTTTGCTTTCAAATTGTTTTGGTCCCTTTATAACTGTCAGTGACACCACAGAATTTGAAGCATAATGAGAAAGTTATGCCAAGTAGCTATTGTGAGAGGAAATAAAGGTGAACAGAAGATGAAGAAAATATCACAAATAAATTTCAGAGGTGTATGAAATCTCTTCATCTGTATGGACCCCAGAATCATGCTAATTGTGAGGATTAACATACTTCCTGTATATAATAGGTTATATCAGCTGCTGGAGAGAGATGGTGTACCCTCTCAGACATTAAAGTGCAGCCTACAGATTGCTTACACATGGAGTTGAGAAATAAATGCAGGTGTCCTATCTGGCACACTGAAAACACTAGTCTATCAGGAGGGAACAGGCATGAGGCAATATCTCACAATATCTCATATCCAAGAATGTATCTAAAACCAAATATATATACTCTTGGTAAGTTATAGGAGAAGCTTCATTTCTGTCATATCTGATCATCTTCAAAAATTGCATCAGTTGACCTTAGTTTCTGGATCGGCTGTCCCCATCCTCTTTACCACTTGTTTAACAGATATAGAAATTTTGGGGAAAACTTTTGTGGGGTTCATTTCCTTCTAGACTTTCTTCTACTTTGTCTCAGTGAAGGATTGATCAAGGAATAAAAAGGGTCACATAAATATGCATACATTTCTTGACAAAACAAAAAAAAAGGCTTCACAAATAGGCAAGCAAACCCAGTGCAGCCATATCCTGTTGCCAGTTGCCCAAACATCACTTTACTTCTGAAGGACTAAGGCTCTGTATTGTTTGCTGAAACTTAGCCCCAAACACATTAGAAAAAAGTCTCAGTAAATGAAATTCAGTGCACATTCTCCTGTTCTGATACTCTTTTAAGTAACACTGCCTCAGGATACATTAGTTTCATTATCTCTATGTCTATAATAAGATCCTAGTGCATGACAGCCAATGATTGCCATTTATCCTTCCACAATGATATGTTTCATTTTGGTTGGTGGAAAGGGTGTGTTAAGTGAGCCACAGCCCTGTAATTCCTACTCAGCACCGTATCATGGACATGACATTTGGCCCTGAATCCTTCCCATGAGAGGAGAGCTGTTGTACTGATTCAGAATAAATATTGCTGGCTCCTTCAACAAATAAAAAGTTTCACTTTTAGCTGAACTGTTGTACACAGAAAATTTCTTAGGGGGGAAAAATGTACAAAGAACTATTTTGGAGAAAACTATATTTTTTTAGTTTTCTCCTTTCCATACAGATGAGGAAACTCTTCTTAGATCTAAGACATATATTTTACAATAAGAACAAATAATTAACTACCATCTTATTGCTGTGCACCAGCTCTGGCTTGCCTGAAACCTTAATTTTTATGATGGAGGCCGAAAAAATCTAGACTCAGTTTCTCCATGCTTGGTTTTCTCAACAGTTATGAAGAGTACTAAATGAAAAAGAGCAAGAATCAGAATACTCAAGATGTTTGTGTTATACATTACAGCACCTACAAATAGATATTTAGCCTCATCTTTAATTAATACAAAATTAGCATCTCCATGCAATCAGGGAAAAGACATGGGCATCTCTAAAGAGACACTCAGAAACCTAGTGCTGAGTAGAGGTGTCAGTAAAGTGGTCATAAGAAACAGTGAGGAGTATCTGCTATTCGGCTGAGGACATCTGATGTATGATTTAAGGCTGCTTCAATTATATGCCTCCATTTAGAATGCACCCAGACCTGAAAAATCCTCTAAGCACTCAGCAGTGGTGATACCTAGGGATCACGAGCGAGGACTGGGATCTATCTCAGTAACTGTACTTTCTGATGACTCTTTACAGGCACCCACACCTTCTGTATAGGGAAAAAAAAAAATTGAGGGTTAAACAGCAGAAGATCATACTTTTAAGATGGAGCTGGTTGTTTCTATAATGGAAAGATTATAATATGTGTTTTTCTGAGGTTTCAGAGGACTTCATTCAGTGATGCAGCACACCCCTTCCTATTTACTAGGGGCTCATGCTTTCTGAGACACACTTAATGTCAACAACACATCACTGGGACAAATTTTAATACTTTAAAGTCTTTCCAACTCCTTAGTCTAGAGCACCACGCTCGTGTGAGCTATCTAGCCCAGCTTCACTGTTGAAGGGTTTGCCTTAGCTGTCTGTGGAGAGGCATCTGCAGAAGAGACAGCTAGAACACAGTGAGGTCCATATAAATGGCAGCTATCACTGAAGTTCTTCAGTGTACAGGACTGCTAGGGGCTTTGAATATCTACTCTGGTAGGTAGTCTGTGCTGAAATCCTTTCTGAAAGTAATGTCTGTGAGTTACTGTGTCTGTGGAAGAGGCAGGGCACCCACTCTGGAGTGGCACTACCAATCCCATTGACAGCAGTCTCCCACCCCATGGTGCCTCATCTTGCACATGGATTCATGGGAAATACTGTGATAGTGATTTTTTCACTCTTCTTTCCACATATCCTGTCTAGTGTAGTACCAAAATGAAAGATCAATGGTGTGCCACTGAGGAACAATGTTTTAATTGGCATCAAAGATATGGAAGCAAATTATGTAGAGGAGCATCCCATGGACATTCCTCTCAAACAGATTTTTAAACACTGTGGAAGAAGACACCATAATGTGTGTATTTTCTGCCAGTCACCTGAGATTGGTAGAGTTTATGAAAAATTAGCAGAATCATAGAATAGCTAAAGTTGGAAAGGCCTGTAAGATCATTGAGTCCAACCATTAACCTACTGCCACCATGTTCACCATTAAACCATATTCCCTGGTGTCACATCCACATGTCTTTTGAACACTTTCAGGAATGGTGATTCTACTACTTCCCTGTGCACCTTGCTGAGCTGACCGGAAAACAAAGTATCTCCTGTGAGTTTATTTCAAATATTTGAGTACCTTCTTGCAAAATATATCGTGATGCTATAACTGATGCAAATTACAATGAATAAAATGTTAACATCAGTAGTGATGGAGAGGGAAATATTCTTCTGATTAAACAACGCCATAAGTGTAGTCACTTTTGTTGAACCATATATTCATTGATGAGAATAATAATTATGAGGTCATAAACCATCTTATCCTACAGAAGACACCTAAAATCAGTAAAAAACAATCTCTCCCTAAAAATGCCTTTTTTCTCTCTTTAGAGTATAAAGACATTCTATGGTGACTGCAATCCCTAAATGGTTACCAAACAAATGTCTAAAGCTAGGTGGAGAGAAGCTCACCCTCTCTTTTAGCTCAGGTCAGATAAACAGAATTGCAAGTAACACTTTGACTCCCTCACATAACTTCATACAATTCTGTTCTCTTTTCACCAGTCTTTGAGTGGCTGCAGAAATTTCCTTTAGTTAAGTCAAAACAAAGAGCCTCTCTACAGCCCTTGATGATTACATCTTTGCTTACCAGTTCATCATGAAGTAACATAAAGCATAATGTTTTATTTTCTTGACCATTCATGAAATTGTGAAGGGACACAGCTTGCTGGTACTTTATTATTACATTACCCCTCAGGAACAGGATCAGTAGGACTACCTTTGTACACAGTCCCTTCTGTCTATGCTACTGCCAATCATGCATTTTCAGTCAGACTGTTTCTTCTTAAAGATTTACTCTTCATATCAGCTTGTTAACATACTGCTGCAAAGCATTAGGTAAGAATCTCTATAATAACAAATGTTTTGTTTCAGACACCTTGATTAAAATTTGTAAGATCATATTGATTACATTCCTAGTAAAAACTGACAGCATGGTTGAATTATATACAACATGTTGTGTCTGGTTGCCTGTGCAATGAAAATAAGAGTTAAAAAAAGTCTGAATAACTTACATCTTTCCCCAAGTATTTTCTTAAATTTTGATTGATACTTTTTAGATGAATTTTATCTAATCAGATTATAACTTGCAATCCTGAAATAAACATTGCTGGCTGATCTATGCTTTCTCTTTTTTAGAAATGCAGGAGGATGAAGTGTACAAGCAGAGATCTAACAATCTTCAGGCAGCTTTTCTGCCCCCGGAAGAATGGCAGCAGCATCTGTCCCTTGGAGGACTGACACCCCCATGTTCAGTTCTGCTATGGCCCCCACCAAGGCCACTAGCTGTGAGCTGGTGTCTGGGCCAAATGCAGGCATAGGGGTTGTATTACCCAGCTCCTCTCCCCAGAATCATAGGTATCCCTGCTCATATCCTTTTCTTATATTAGCTCTGTATTTCCCATAATTTACCAGGCTGCTTCATGGCTATAGGCAGCTCCATTTCCCCTTCCCACCTTCCAGCAATTCACTGCTCTCTAGCTCCAGGCTTCGTCACCCTCTTAGTCACCCTCAGGCCAGTGGCAGTCTCTGTCTGTGCCTCCTCTCCTTCTTGATGTTTTTGTCCAGCCAGCAGAAATCCTGACAGCTTTACTCATCCAGCCATAACTTATTCTGCTTGTCCTGGACAAGGAGATTTTTCCCATCTTGCTCTTCTTTCCACATATAGTAAACATTTGCAAAATATATTAAGTATGTGGGGAAACCTCAAGAGATTTGGTTCAATGCCTTTTGGATAAGCACCTGAAAAGCTTGGCTGTTTGCGCAAACCTAATCCAAACAATCTGATTCTTAAGTTAATGGGCTGGAAATCTTGTGAGAACAGGTTGTCTCACAGTACAAGATTTCTCGTAAATTTTGCGTCTGCTGTTGGAATGGTAGTATGAAGAAAATAACCTCTTGTACTATTTTGACACTTCTTTTCTGGGATTCAGGACAATGGGGGGGAGAAAGTTTTCTAAGCCTTACGAAAGTATCAGTCAGCTTAAACTCATATTTCAGGTGAGACCTCAGAATGGGAAATTACAACATCCAAGCCAATTCAGCTGTTCTTTTATAGCAGTGTTCACCCACTTTATTGATATGCATCAGGTATTGGTAAAATAATACACTACACACTCTGACTGACTGGCTAATAGGAATCTGTCAAACTATGAATGCTATAACAGTCACATAATAATAACACAGCACTAGAGAAGGTAATAAATTACATACTTGCCACCATCCTTCATGTATTCTATACGGATCATGGAGTTATGGTTATTGGTTGCAGTGTGTATTATCAGGTCCCAGGGTCACCAGAACAGAGTTAAATGATGTAAGGGAGTAAGTAAAATTATGATCTATGTTCAAAACCAGTACTAGCCTTGGTACCTATTTGCGTCATGCAGTATGTTTATATACTAAGTGTGAATAATAAGGTTCCCTGAAAAGGAAGAGAAAATTGACAATGCCAGGGGCAGAATAGCACTTTCCATTTATCAATAATTTTGGATTGAAAGCCTTATTTATTTTTGTAGGTGCCGCAGGTTGTGGGGGATCACTCAGATTTGGCAAAGTTTCGCACACAGATCTGTAAGACTCTACCCAGTAGGGTATTTATTTTCCTCACCAAAGTTCATCTGCAACCAGCACGTGGAAAGAAAGTATTCCAGCTCTGTGTTCCACTCTCAGATAACAGCTGAGCCCCAGACCAAATGTCACAATAATCCTAGCTTTTTGCTACTGCTATTGCTCCTACTTGAGCAAAAGGAGCAATTTCTTTTGATTTAGACAATGCAGTATTTATGCTTTAGTTTGAAGTATCATTCACTTACATTTTATTCATGAATCCTTTCAACTTCATTCCATCTCCACACTTCAGCGTATTGCATATCCACAGATTTGGTAGACCTCAAAGACAATGCTGATATATCATAAATTATACTCCAGGGAAGCACCAGCATGGAATATACAGTGTCTCTGCACAATCAGAGACTGTTTCCAGATTCACCAGGGAATATGGTTCTGGATAGGGAAAAACAAACATAGTTACATAAAATTGTATTGCTAAAAATTCCCAGTTATATAAAGGAATGATATTTTGCAATGTACATGGATTTATTTATATATTTAGGATTGACTGATACAGCTATCAGCCACATACTGTCAGCAAGTTATGTATCTCTTGGTGTCAGCAAAAAAAAAAAAAAAAAAAAAAAAAGGATGAGGGTGTTACTTTTACATCTGAGATGAAATTGTGTTGTATTTTCAAAGCAGATGTCATCTCAGGAAAAATTATGCTTAGGCAGGAGTTTTCATGTAAATAATTTTCTGCTGGGCAATCTATAGTTTGGATTTTTTTAAAAGTATTTATATAAATCCAAAGATTTCTAAGAGCAGCTATAATGCTGGGGTTAAAAAAAGGAAAGTGGAAACAGCCTGGAGCCCAAGAACCCCAACTTAAAGGATCTGTAACTCCAGATCTCATTTGCTCTTTTACCTGTTCAGGTAACAGGCAAACACATTAAACAAGTTATCTTCTCTGTCCCCTCTGCCCCCAGTGCCTGCTCAACATATATATTATGTTCAATTACATGTCTGGAAAGCATCAGAAAGGCTTGGTGAGTATAACCGAACAAACCGGGCAATAACATCAATTCTCTTTTTAGGCATTCAGTTTGTCTCATATTTATTGCAGTGTGTGCTTTTAACGCTTTCTGTTTCTGCCCTGCTGTGTATAAGGCCAGACACATCTCTGTACAAAATGCTGACCCGACTCGTTTGTGCCCTCTGTCTGAAAACAATGAGGTGCTCAGGTGTAATTGTACAGAATTTGAACAATAATCCTGGCTTTCTCCTGAAAATGAACACTGCTGCATGAAAGGTAATATACCCCTCTTTTGCTGAGTGCAGGGCTCTGAAAGGTCACACTGGGAGAGAGACTGTGAATTGTTTGGAAAATAGCCAATTTGATTACAATGGGCAATTCTGAGCTTACAGTTTGCTTGTGTCTATCTTGACTAAAGTGGCATCATTTGTAATAAAAACTGTATTGTAGAAGTGCCGTGGAAGAGTCTGCAAGCCCAATTTCTATTCTGCTGAAGGATCAGAATGGTACTTAAATATCAAATCCGAGATACAACCTGTTCAACATTGTCTACAATAGGGACATTCAAAGCAAGTTCAGAATCATTACACTGATATTAACATATACCTGCTAAACAGTCACAATTAACACCATCTGGGGGATGAAATGAACATGAAAAGCTCCTGTCAGGTTTTGAAGTATTGTTTTCATTTTGACAAATACAAAAATCAAAACAGACAGAATCCAAGGCACTTCTTTGCTCTCACTGTTTAGGTGTAGGATCCATCAGTCTCCTGGAACTTGCCAGGTGCTTTCCTGTTAACCCACTGGCTAACGTGACCAATTCAAATTCACACGTAACAACAGTGCCTCAGACGATTCACAAGTCCTCCTTGTCCCATTGCAAGAAATAATGGGGTTCAAAAGTCTCGGCTTCTCAGCTAACTGATCAGTCTTGTATGTAGACTGAAATTCCACATATCTTTTTATGACAATACTACTGGTTTTGCCCGTAATTTCCCAACATGAAGCATCGTTGTTAGGGCCACTATAGATAAATGAGTTTTCCCAGACATGCTCTGCTTGTTCTGGACATATTTCAAGATTATGCTATATTTGTCTAGGGTTTGCAGTCATCTGGTAAGTCTAACACACATCCACTAGGGTGCACATGCTCAGCAGGTCTGACACCTTTAGAAATATGGCAGCCCTAATTATAGGTTCTTGCAGATGGGTTGCTTACAGATTGAAGCTCCCTCTCAATTCCTTGTATATTTATATGTATATGAATAATGATAAGTAGTAGACTGCAATTGGAACTGCAAAGGACTTGCAAATGTCCTTAGTAATTTTCGAGGAGGCCACATCAGCCTGCTCTGTCCCTTTGTTTCATTTAGTCATATTAGCAGGCAACAGTGCAATCAGAGCTGCTCCCCCCAATGGCCTGGTGTGATGGCTGCATAATGCACTAATAAAGTATTAGCATGTGATTCCGTGATGGAAATCAACTGTTTCTAGCTAAATAACAGGGTTGAATATACCATCTTAATAGCAAGGGGGAAAAGTCAAAATTAATAAAAAATACCCTGCCCAAGTATTTGCTATCTCTAGAAGTTTCTTTAGGTTTCTACTCCCTGAGGAGCTTTCTTCAAGTTTTTGAGATGGTGATCAACCAGAAGTCCATTCAATTTCAACCAGAAACAGCCAAAACCTCTTCACACAGCTTGAATAAGTCTGAAGGACTAACTGGAGAACAAAAGAACTGCTCTTACAGTCTGTTGTTTCAGAAAAAGAAAAAAAAAAAAGAAAAAGAAAGAAAAATAACACCAAAACCAAAACAAAAACACAAAAACCCAAAACAAAAACAACAAACAAAACAAAATAAACAAACAAACAAAAATTTAAAAACCCTCAATACCTGATTTACATAGGTAGTCTCACCCAAACCCCAGACTTTGATGAAGATCAGTCCAGCCTTTTGGTACCCAGGCACGTTTTCTTAATTTTGTTTTCTTTGTGTTATGGCTTTGATGCTTTTCATGAAAGACTCCCCTATCATAATTTCCAAAGACATTAAGACAATGAAGAGTAATGTGAAGAATTTTTAGCCAGTGTTAAGAATTACTGGCACAATTTTCAATTTTCAGTTCATTGAGAACTCCTTCCAAAATAATGTATTTTATGATGGTCTGGAGGCTTTGGTGTAGTAAAAGACAAGGGATTTAAAAGAAGACCTTTCATGTAGCCATTTAAAGACTTTCATAAATAAACAACAAAAAAAAACCAATCTACAAAATAATCAGAAATGGGAGTGACTGGGCCAGAGTTTTTCAGACTCTTTTTCAGCTACCATGGACAGTTTTAATGCATATTTCCAGCATTTGTTACTTTTTTTTTTTTGTCTACTGAAAACTGTAAGTTAAACATCATGCCACGGTTCTTCATAAAGGAACTAAGGGTGGAGGGAAAATCCAACAAACATATTATACATCCTTAGTCAGGTTACCAAATTTCTCTCTGTCACAAAGAAATGCAGAGAAATTTGCTTATTTGTAAGCTTTCTGAGAGAGTTACCTAGACATTATTAGAAAGTAGAGCTAGGCAGCAAATAATTTTCATATCCATAAGGATTTGATATTTAAATTATTTTTCAAGCCTCAAAAATAAAATCTCATAGAATCAGAGAATAGTATAAATAGCAAAGGATCTCTTTCTGCAAAAAGAAACAGCCAGAAAAATCAGTTGTGTTCAATTGAAATGTTTCATTTGACCTAGTTTATGACTCCTACACAAAAGAAAAAGTTGTTTCTGACTGAAAAAATCAATGCTTATAATTTTTGTAAATAGTAGATTTTTCTTATTGCACTTGTGATTTATTAACAAATAATTCACTTAAATGAAACAGTTTATTTTCTGAAATTCTTACATCAAATCAGCATTTTCCATCGAAAGAGATAATGAAGAATTCCCATCCAAGCACACTGAAGAATGTTTCTCTGCAGGTGAGTTTTATCACCTACAATTTATCTTCAGGTGTGGCTTAAGAAGCATTGCCCTTTTGCCTGTGTAAGATGTTACTGAAGCTTATGGATCTCTTTCATGACTTTATTTCAAATAGTTAGAATCATCCAAACACATAAGGAGAGTACTATTTCCCACAAATCACCCTTTTGAAATATTTGAAACAATGAGGAATCTTCTAATTGGAGTATCATCTTATCCTTTGTATGTATGAACTGAAATTATTAAAAAAACAAGGACTCCAAATTCCACATCACTTAACTAAAACCATTATCCCTGCTGAATTGTTCCCATATAAATGTGAAGTGGTATAACAGTTCTTCTTTCAGTCATCGTCAACACATAGTATTTCTAATGCTGGAAACCCTATTTTCTTTCTTAAATAAAGGAAAGAAAGGCTGGAGGAAAAAAAAAAACTTCTTTTTCTCTTTTTTTGTAAGTAACCTTGAAGTTTGCAGTTTACATCTGTGTATCTCATCAAGAATATATGTCATTTCTCAAAATAAGCATCATATATCTCAATAGTAGGGTCAGTTACCCACGCCTATCCCCTCACAGTAACTGTTCTATCAAGTTAAATCACAGACTTTTTGATATAAGTGTCAATGTAGATCTGACATTAAAAAAAATAACTCACAGTGGAGCAGAAAAACAGTAAACAATGCAGAAAAAAATTTAACTCCTTAAGCTCTCAAGTTGCTAAAAAACAGAGTGATTGGTGTACAGTTTATGCTCTAGTGCAGAGTATATTTTAGTTCAATCATTTTGAATGCATAGACAGTTTCACAAAAATTTATTTTTCCTTTCTTTTCAGACCTCTTGAATTACACATTGCCTTCCTTTTCTTGTTCTTCTGTGAGAACTTTACTGCTTCATCTTCCATATATCCTCTTCCTCTATGATGGACACCATTCCCTTGTAGGATTAGTAAAGGCTTGTAGAATTAGTAAGACTTAAACTAATATTTTCCTTGATCAAACGTTTTTCTGATAGAATTTTTTCCACTTATTCAATGCTCAAATGTTTAATGGGAACTAATGACCAGGTTTAAGTAGCATGAGATGCTTAGCAAAGCAAGATAGTAGGAGAGCAAGACTTCCTCCTCGGAAAAACTGTCAGCCCAATCCGAGGAGATTCAGGTCTGTGCAAGATAAGGTGGCTCCAGCCTTTCTCCAGTGACTCAGAACCTGTTCAGAACGCAAGAGTTCCTGCAGAATAAGCTAAGACCCAATATGAGATGCACTGGAGCACAGCCATCACCATAACTTGTCGGGTGCTTCCCTGGGACTTCTCCAGCCTGAGGATGAAAGAGTACAGCATGATTGGTTCCCACTGGTCTCCAGCCTCTTGTTCCTCCTCCCTGTGTTTTACATAGCCTCATCTGTATGAGGATATGTATCCTCACCAGTTCCATCCTCCGAATCAGCTCTTTTACATAATGCATGGCGGGTTACCCCATGCAGGAAGGATGCATCTTTCTTAAGTGCTTTCTATGGGAACATCTCAAAGACCAGACACTATTTCCAAAGACTGTGTCTATGTGTAGCATCCCAGTTCTTGTTTCAAAAGATTTTGACTTCATCCCAATACAAAAGAAGGTGTGAAGAAGTGCATACTCTCTAAAACTTTGAAGATATATTTTCTTGGTCATATTTAGTAATGTATCCCTGCACAAATGTTCTTGTGTATTTAAGCCCCAGTCTGGCTTACTTCAAAGTCAGCACCTTACTCCTGACATCAGCTACAGAAGACTGCTGCACTGCAAAATGGTGCCAAGCATCAGTCTTACTTCAATACATGGCAAATAAAATGCAACTGGCTTGGCAATAGAGATTACAACACTCACTTGATCTCTCAGTTACAAGATATCTCTCTACTCAGGAAGATGGCAAAAGATGTGCACATATAAAAGGTACTTGAATAGAACAAAAGTAAGATTATTATTTATTTCAGCCTAAAAGGAGCTAGTCTATAAAAAACACATTTTCCTCTAGAAAGACATTGAGTTTGCAGCTGCCACAGTGAAATCTCTCTATCACGAGCTCTAATGGTGTTCTGTTTACTTCATCCACCTGCTTGCAATGAAGTGGGATGTGACGGACAGTGCAGCCACAAAGAGTACTGTAACAGGAGAAACATGGAAAGGAAAGGATCCAGAGAACAAATACAGTGAAAAGCCACGTGTTAGAACTCCTTGACTTAATTGTTCAGTTTAACAATAAATGTTTTACTGTTCTTAACAGTGTTTATGTCCCAAATGTTAACAATCTCCTACAAATAACACAGAGATAAGCGGTACACACAGTACACATAGACTTATGAGAGGAAATGCATTAACTTTAGATGCCAGGCCTTCAGTGGATGGTGGATTTTCCAGCTGTGACCCCAGATTTCGGTGGTCTGCAAGAATGGCCCTAGAGAATACCTTCTGATCTTGCTGTCCTGCTCATTTTACCCACAGGCTTCTCTGTTTCAGGAAGATGCTCTTTGGGAAGCAGTCACAGCATGCTTGTTTCCAATTTATTAATTAGAACTAAATAATTGGGTGAAAGTGTAATATGCATATAAGCAAACACAATTAGAATAAAGTGTGGAAGTAGCAAATTCATCTAATGATCAGGTTGATTAAATTACTTCACATAAACCAACAATTCCTTATAAGCACTGTGGAATGGTTTAGGAAGGCTACAGTCTTGTTTAGCTCTCAGCCTGGAAAATAACAGGCTTTTATCGACTCTCAGTGCCAAGTGACATATTTAAGTTCCAGCCAAATAGCTGGTACAGGGAGTGTCAATCGCTCCCAGGCTGAAACTAGTGTTGAGACTGCAGCTCTGCTGCCAGCTCTGAGAGTTTGTGCAGATTATTGGTTATCTAACACCAGCCAACCTTTTCTCTCACTGCCCTTTCCCCCTCAAAACTCCCAGCAATGGATTACACTGGATTACATCGGAGATATTTCAATATTTCAACATGACACAGCTTCTTAAATTTAATATTCAGAAGATAAATTCAATGAAATAGTATGATCTATCATGATTCAGCTGTAGCTAGTTATAGCACAAATCATTCTTTACTCACTGTGCTCTGGGAATTCTTGCTCCCCATCTATGCTAGCCAACAGTTTGCATTTAAAAAATGCAAGAATATTGAAGTAGAGGTGATCCTTAACTTCCAAAGATGGGAAAATAAACAGGTACAACAAAACATGAAAGAAAGGTTAAGCCAGAAATAATTGCAATATTTTTTACTTAAAAAATGCATTTTGGGAGCTCACTTTTTACCTGCAGGAATACTAGCCTCGTGAAAGAAACGGCTAGGGGATATTTGCTTTGTGTTTGGGTTCTTTGACCATTAGCTTCTTTTTAGATTAGCAACACTTTATTATTATCAAAATCTTTCCCCTACTGAAACTTCAGCTGCTGTGCAAGGTGCAATTTCTGAAAGCATAAACCGCACAGAAGAGTGGGCACAGCACGCATTAGAGAGCAGAATCCAGTGCTATTCTCCAGATACTCCTGAGAACAGTGTTTTAGTTCCATTAAACTCTCCAATAGCTAAAAGATGAGTTTATATGAAAAAAATTAATGATATCCCTTTTAGCAAGAACCTAGGAATCCAGAAGACAGTTGCAGAATCTTGGCAAATCATGCTAGATTAATGTATTTGAATCGATGCCTAAAATGTTCAGATCAATGTCTTTGGGTTTTTGGTCGGCAGCTTTTTCCCCTTCAAACTGACAGAGGCCACAGTACATGCAGTTCATCATTTCAAAGCATAAGAATTAGGCTTTGACTAATTGGAAGATTTGCCTGTTATTTAAATGAAACTTGTTTGCAGTTTCATCATCCGTGTGGAATCCAGAAAGGCATCAGACTATCCCATCAATTTGGTTAGCAAAGAATAAATAGGCTGACAATTTTCTCCCCTGGGACTTACACTGTCACTACATTGTTTCTCCATTATTAATTACCTATGTAAAAATAATTCACTGTACAGCAGTATATACTCTGCGCTGTAAATGACTGGATCAGGTGCCTTTCTGCTTGTCTTTCTCTGTGTGTTCAGTTCTCTTCATGTCAGCAAGTGATGCTTGACAGTGCATGCACTGAGGGAAGAAAGAGAAAATCAAGTTGCAGACATCAAAGGGTTACAGCCTACATTTTTTGGATGTGTATGGTAATAGGGTTAGTTCTTTTCTGTTTTGTATGAAAGACTCATTTACAGCTGCTGCTCTGCTTCAGAAGTTTGGATTCAGACTGTCTTGCAAACCGTTTGTGTGCAAGCCTAAAATGTAATATACTAGCAGATGTCACTGGCAGGTCAAGGAGTACTTCAGATGCTGGAAGCCCACAGAGCCCCTAATGAAAAGGGGCAGAAGAGAAGCCAAACACATTTCTTTGAGGAAGAGGGTTTTTACAAATATTTTACAAGTGTTTGCTTCGCATAAAAAATTCTTGGCACAATTTAGTGGAGTAGAAAGTTAAGAATTTGTTTATTTTCAATAAGCCAAAACCCTGCAGATTTATTTCACTTAACCAGTAGGAGACAGAGGGAAGAAAAAAAGGCAGATGGGGAGACTCAGGACTTTCCTGTCATTAAGCTTCAGATTTTCATGCAGCCTTCACCTGAGTGCCAGAGAAACAGGTAAATTCATCTGCATCCATTGCACAACCAAGTCTATCCCCAATAAATATTTCTCATAGACATTGTCCAAGTAATTAGTCATTCAAATAATGCCACATTTCATTTGTGTCTTACAGACATTTGTCATGTACCTTTTATCTCCTCTGCTGCAGTACTATTAATCCTTTCAAACTTGCAAGAACTAAGTCAAAGCAGAAATTCAGTCTTCTCAGTCCTACATCCCAAAGGAGTCTCATAATTTCAGCTCCAGTCCTGTGTAATTTCAAAGCTACTTCACTGACTCTTCCAGGAAACAATTCTTTCACAGCTGAAATTTTCGAAAGGTTCAGACATCCAGCCTCTCCAAAAATGCTACCAATAATCCAGGAGAAACACTTTGACTATTCTCACGAGGATGAGACAGGTTATTTTTTCTTATAGCCCTCTCCTGCATTCTGTAGAAGAATGGTGCTGTCTTTAAAGCACTCTTCAGACAAAGATATGGCTTTGGGGAGCATAGCAGTAAAAATTTGTGTTCCCACTGGGCTTTTTGTATAGCAGAGTGCACTTTTCAGCATCTTGTATATTATCTGCTCCCTGCATAAAAGAGTTCTAAACTAAATTCCTTGCGGGACCTCCCTCCACATAATGCAAAACTTTAATTTGTGCCCTCTGCTTCTTGCATTTGACACAAATTCAAATTGTCTTGCATCAACTATTCTTTCTATTCCCTCAAGAACTTTGTGGAGCAAAATTATCTCACCTCTCAGTCTTCTCTTTCAACAGAGTAAAGCCTTAATTTTTTTGGTTTATTTGGGACAACTAGTTTGTCCCAATCCCTGCATTATTCTTCTTGCTCTTGCTATATCTTTATCTATCACAATTATAATTCTTTACAATCAGGTGACCAGAAATGAGGATGGTAATATAAGTATGATCTGTGCGGTACTAAAGGTGGGGAGGGTAATTTCCAGAAATTGAAATCCACTATGTAATATTTACAAAGATCTCTGTAAATTTCTACACATTTATGCACCAGTTTTAATCCTTCTGCTTCAGATTTCTTTTGCTACCCATGAACTACATTTTTCTGAGATGCATTTCTGCATAGTATGATCTGTCAGAGCCTGGTCCTCTGTTTTGTCCAGCTCCTCATTACTTTATTTTTATCTAGGTCATTCATCCTCCCATACATACATGTAGCTTCTTTGAACTGGCAGCACTCCCTATTTCTGCATTATCTGCAAATATTTTTGCTTTGTAGTATTTTCCTCTTGCTCAGGCCGCAGATAAATAGCATGAATAAGAGGAAGAAATCTAGTCCACTTCTCATCCATGTAATTCTCTACTTCTCCATTCAGGTCACACCAAAGCAGTATGACCTCCCTGTAGTCTGCACTGAGACCATCCCTCAATCCATTCAAACACATCACCCCCTCTGCCTATTGTTGACCTCAGACATTAGTCTTTTTGCATTTGTTGCTGTTGCAAATGCATCATGAAACCTGCATAAATTATATCTCCAGCTTCCTCTTGCCAGTCCTTTGCACTGTTGCCTTAAAATAAAAAATTTGTCCGTTCATTAAGACAGGATCATCACTCTGTTAATCCATGTGAATCCCAATTATCAATTAATATCTCAGTAAAATCCCCTTGATCTTGATTCTGATGAGTTTTAATAGTGTTTTCTTCACCAGTGCCAGCCATATTGTTATCTGCTTCTTTCTGTCATGTCTGACACGGGAAAGCAGTGGCTCAGCACTAAGCAATCTATGGTACATGAATCCCTCTTCTCAAAACAACACAGCATGAGGATTTCAGAAATATTCAGAACAATGGCTTGACGATAAGAGATCCAGGGTACACATTACAAGAATACCACTTTTCAAAATGACACAGCAGGAAGATTTCAGAAACACTTAGCTCCTCCTGCTCCTTGAGGATCAGTACAACATACCCTGTTGATAGAGCAAATCAGCAAAGAAGAGCTTCATGTAAAGGAACTCTGATTTTTCTGACAGGTCTTTTCGCACATGCACACCACAGAAACCTCCAGCCTATTGGAACAATTTGCCACTCATAAATCCCTATTCGTAAAATCCTATAAGAAACCTCTTTCAAAGTTTGCTACTTTTTCTCTTTTCTGTGCTGGGAGCATGATCTCAAAGCACCTCTTAATTGAGGATACTTTGAAATGGTGAGGAATATGATATATATTCCCATCCAGCACATGAATAGTTTTATAGTATGCAAAAAAGGGCAAAAAACAAAAGCTTTCGATTTCCATTCTGGAGCAAAACTGGGGTGACAAAGAAGAACTCTGGCAGTGATGTTGCTTGGTCTTGTGATATTGCTCATCCATCATGTCAGCAGCCTGTCCCAGGAGAGCCTTCACAGCCCCAGGAAGAGTGGAGTCCCAGGGAGGGTGCAAGGAGGCAAGTGTGGTTTCTGCTGTGCCCTTCTACTGCAGCTGCACAGGAAACCTGTGCATACTTCTGAATATGCAGGGCTGCCGTCTGTAGAGGTGAGGGATGAGGAGTCATTGTCCCATCCTAGTGTAACTGTGGGAGCAGTACATTCCGCCTCTGAGTTTAGCCTGTTTGATCCCTGAGAAGAGGAGTTTGAGCCAACTGAAAAACCAAAAGTCTTTGGCTTGTTGGAAGAAACATTAGTAACAGGGAGTTTCTGCTCTCAGTTGCAATGACCACATTCTCTTTACATGATCAGTGTTTGGGAACTGGTCCTTCAGTCTGTTGAAAAGTGTATGTAGTTTTCAGTAGCTTGTAGTCAACTTGCTTTAAGTAAGTTTCTTATTCAGCACAATACTGCTTTGATTGGCCCACTCTTGCATGGTCTCTTCTCTTCTTTTGCTGTACTGATTTCCAGGAGAGACGAGTACCCAAAAAAAAAAAAAAAAGCACACCTGAGTAGGGTGATTTCCCCAAGCTAAATCCATTCAGGTGGAGCCCCTGCACAACATGATCTGATTAAAACTCCCCCGAGGACATTGTGTGAAGTGACTAATTAAGAAAGTTTCACAATGTTTATGAGGCTGGGGTCTTATATTGAAACATACCCCTACTTTTATCTATCACAGGGGCTTTTTGGGTCTGACTATAGCTTTCCCTCTGTAGGTTTTATATTTTCTGAGAACTAATGGCAGCAATGTCTGCACAGTTGTATTTAAAGTTGTATCAAAGATACCCAATAATGAGAGCACACTTACAGGGAATTTCAAAGTCATCTGTAAAATATAATTTGGGGCTGAAACTCAGCAAGCAGAATCTCATCCTAGAAGCAAATTCTTTTGTAACATTAACTGGATTGGGGGTGAAGGGGGAGAAGGAAGAGAGAAAATTGCTGTGAAGGTGAACAAAAAAGTGCTTTGTGGGGAAGTGAAGAGACTACCTTCAAAGAGCTTGAATCCCAAATATTGAAGAGAATATGTGTGTGGACTTAAATTTGACAGACACTTTTCCCTTTGAAAGTCAGTTCCTGCTTAAGTTCACATTGAGTGTCAAGGGTTTGCCCTTCAAATGAGGCTGAGTACTTATTTTTGAAGGTCTGCTCTTCACCCCAAGCACTAACTTATGCTCATAATTAGTTAATTGTGTGCAAACTCCATCTATTAAATAAACCCATGAGTGGGCTCTGAGCAGAAAATCATATCTTAGTTTTCTCACTTCCCACTCTTTTGGAGCAGCCCTGCATGAGCCTAGAGTAGCTGATTTATTGAAGGGTTCTGATCAAGAAGGTCATGCTGGACTAGCACAGACAATTAAGAAATGTGAATCTCTTATCATTATATCCATTCTGAGAGGGAGAAAAATGAAAGGTACTGCATTTCTTCTCCCTAGGTTCCTTCTGATGTTTCAAAGAAAGACTGATGACCCAGTACTTGCACACACCAAAATATGACCCTAATGAAAGCACAGTAATTACCATGAGCCTGAGTGCCTTCCCTTACTTTTAAAACCATGACTTGTTTGAGA
Source organism: Xenops minutus (assembly GCA_035221455.1). Classification (NCBI taxonomy): domain Eukaryota; kingdom Metazoa; phylum Chordata; class Aves; order Passeriformes; family Furnariidae; genus Xenops; species Xenops minutus. Next base: position 55,078,494 of record JAWWEE010000105.1, on the reverse strand, counting down.
TAAACAAACCAAAGAGAGTGTAAACCAGAATAACCATAAGCAGAACTAGAAATGTGAAGCAGAAGCATCCAGCAAAGCCACATCAGGACAAAATGAACAGATCACTATGGAAGACTTTCATAATTTCTATGTTGGATTGACTGGGAAAACAGAAGGCAGCAAGGCTGGATCAGTCAAAAACAGAGCAGATAGCCAAATGGTGTTGGCCAAGAAGTCAACAAGACTACATTTCCCACACAGAGTGGTGTACAGCAGCAGGCCTTCATCAGGAAGTACCCTCCTGGCAGAGGCATGGGCAGCCGAGAGACAAGCAACAGTGCACAGTTGTGTAAATGGCAGGAGCATAGGAGCAGCCTTACCTGTGCTGACCTGAGAGCAACAGTTGCTGCAATTTAGCAGAGCAGAGATTTTGCTGCCCTTTGCTCCCTGCAAAGCACCAGACATACTGTTACAGCTGTTCCACACACAGACGCACAACAGGGAAAAGGTTGGTTTCCAAAGAAGGACCATTTTTCCCCATTTGAAAAAAAAAAATAAAATCTATTGAATGTACTTCCCATTCATATTGTCGGAAAGCAAACTGTTGGTTAAAACCACGCCAACCATCTCAAATGCACTGCCATGAACTTTCAGTTTAAGATTAGAACAAGGTACCGTTGCTGCGACGGGTGACAGCACCTATGACTCCTGGCAGAGATTGTTCTGCAAGGAGATGAATCAGGCAGCAGGCAAGGCCTGCCCCTTCCCCACAGAGCTGCACTCTCTGACTGCTGCCAAGACCCTTTCCACATGCAGGGAATTAAGTTTCACAGAAGCCTGTGAGTTCAGTATTGCATCTATTCTGAGAAATTGATTATATCCAGGCCAAGGAGAGCAAGGCAAAAACATGCCTGGAGATTTGCCCAAGGTCACATCACTAATCTATTGGAGAGCTTGAAATGGAGGAGAAATAGATCTGCTGGCTCCTACTCCTTTGATTAATATCCAAACCAACATGTCCCCTCTTATGCCCTGGTCTAAATCCAAGTTAATTAAACCAACTTTGGGTGTGAACATTATTAAATCAGTTGAAACCTCACTACTATCAGATTAACTTGCACCTGCAAATTAGAGCCACCGGTCAAACTGCCATAACCTGTTTTGAAACAGAAATATACAAATCCCCACAGTGGTCCCAACCAGCCTGTCTGGTTTGGTGTAGAATCACACCTCCATAGACCAATGCTTTGGCAGTGCTAGGAAAAGCTGTGCATGGCACAGGAAAGGGACGAAAAGACAAGTGAGGCTATGCCTAGCGATTTGGGACTAATACCAGAGGATGTAACTGGCAGCTCTAAATTTTCAGCTGAAAGAGTTATCTCTGCAAAATATATAATATTGCAGCTGTAATTATTAGGAATTGGGATTATCTATTCAAACAGTTGAGTAGCCTGGGGAAGTAAACTGTGGAGGGAGTCACAAAGTCTCTAATTAAACCAGCTGACCTAGTTGGGAAAAACAAACTATGGCTCTCATCAGCCCTTCTTTCTGTCTGAAATGAAAGCCACAGACTTTGAGCTAGGAACAGGCTAGAAACAATTGCTCTGAGTATTCCACCTTCTGTAAAGCCACTCAGTAGAGTCATGCCTTGCATGTGATACAGGGTGTGTAAATACAGATACCTGAATCTCACTGTATCTTTGTGTTTGCTTCATTTTACATTGCATAAAGAACAAAAAATGCAACAAAGCCCCTTCTTTCTCGTGTCAAACGTTCCCGTTTCATGGTAGCTGCTTGGTCTTGACCATCACCACTTAATACCTTTAGGGTCAATGTTTTCTGGCTACACCGGTATGCTTTGTGGCTTAATTACAAAGGCAGCAGTGACTGTTTTAAGGAGACGTTCTTTTGAGGAATTCAGTGGTGAAAGAAGCCTGGCTTACGGAAGCACTTAAAAGGAAATACCGGGTGCCAAGTGCTTTGGTCTAGAGGCTCTGTTTTCCTGGCTGTGGGCAAAACATGGGAGTGAAGCCAAGCAGAGAGTCACATCAGTACTCAGCATCATTCTTTGCTCACTCCTTTACACTGAAGATCTTTGTGGGTGGAAATTAGGTTCCCATCAGAGGCAGATATTGCCAGAATTAGCAGCAAAAAAGTCTAGTCTTGCCATCAGAGGCTCATTAGCATACAAAATGCCTCTATAAGTGAGAACTGTGTCAATCGCTGATGCTGTGCTCCATTGTCTTCAGCGTTGCTGTGCACAGGCAGAACAGTTCACCCACCCTTACTCCGAGATAATTCGCACTCAGCTCATTGCAATGTTATGGAGAGAAAGACCAGAGAGTGAGGGATTGTGTGGGAAGAAAGTGCTAAAACTTTATGCAAATTATACTTTACAAGCGTGAAAAACAACTAGATGGAAGCAAAAATCAAGATAAATAGGGGGAGGAGAATGGTTAATTACCTTGCACTTTGCAAGGACTGTGTTAGCCTCAGATAGGCTCTCCTCAGTGTGGGATAGATAATTCCCAACAATATCACCAGAGTGCTCTCAGAAAGATAACGCTGAAAAAGAAAACCAATTTTAAGGAAAACAATGTTATTTAAAAAGACAGAGATTTCACTATATGGTCATTTTGAAGTGGGCAAATTAACAATTAAAAAGACTCTCATGTGCCATAATCTCTGATTGTTTTATTTTAATAGCTATCTCAGTTCAGAAGATTCTCTTCAGTAACTGGAGATCTTATTTCTGTTAATTTTGTGCAACTCTAACGGAGCCACTGATGTTCATTTGTAACTTGCCACACACCCCCTCCCCTGTCATTGCTTCTTCTAGGAACATACCTCTTGAAAGCACAGTGATTACCAGCAGAATTTCTCTACCAATGACAAGCTTTTGCAGTCGAAACCAAAACTGCTGACCAGTTAGAAAGTGACCAGGAGAATGCATAACAAGCATGATCTCAGGAAACTATCTCTTTTTCCCAGCTGTGCTCCACACCGTTTCACCATCTGGAAGCACTGAGAAAGACAAAAATGTTTGCACGAACCTGCACCCAGACATCAACGCTTAGGAGGACAAATTTCAGCTTCTCTGACTCTCTAACGCAGCATTTTCTGAAGGCCTTCATGCTTAGGCTAAAAGAAACCGAGAGATGAAGACAGACCTTTACAGGTGTTAGCTGCTTCAGTAGAGTCTTGTGAGTATAGACCAAAGTGTTTATTCATATTCATGGAATCTGTGGTAGAATGAGAAATGGAGCATCTCTTGCCAGAAGAGTACACTAACAGGTTAACATTAAAACATCCTTCTTTCCTGATGGTGATACCAACTACCACCAACCTTCTCCCATCGATGTTACAGCAGCAGAGAGACATTTGGAACAAGCCCTTGCTTTGAAGCAAAAGCAGCCTGTCTAAAAAGATACATATTTCTTAAGAGTTAAAAGAGGGGGGAAACCCACAGCACCTTAAAATGAACACAGAAATCTACAGATACATATACATACACAGAATACAGTACTGTTCATTTATGAACTTGACTACCAGTGGCAGAGCCAACACATCATCTGTTTTGAAACCAGCAGAAGCGGGAAAGGTGGGTACGTGTTAGATTCTGTTCAGAAATAGTGACTTTACCTCTGCAATGAGTTAAACATATTAATCAGTAAAGGGTTAAAGGAATAACAGAACCCTACAGCTTGCTAGGCTGGTTACAGCTAATCCATATACACAATTTCAGGGGACCTACCTACCCTTGCTTCCCACTTTGAAACCTGACCTCACTGCTCTGGCTTCTGTTATGCAGAATGCTAATTATCCTGCAAAAACGATACTGCAAGGCTCTGGTTATGCCCAGCTGTGACTTGGGGGCATGGCTTTCAGTTTTTTAGACATTGTTAGGGCAAGTCAAAGTTTTATCTGAAACTTTCTAACATGAAAAAATTACTCTTTCCTCAGAAATAAATTATTTCTTGTACCTTTTTCATTTTATAATTTTTTTAGTTTGGCAAGTAAAACAGTTTCTCACTTTCCCAGTTTTTGGACTTCTGTATTCCTTTTTCCTGTCCACTTTTAATCCATAAGAGCAAGGGAAGTGGGCAGATAAAACTAACATTTAAAAATACTGAAAAGGTTGTGAGAAAAACAAGTAATGAATACCCAAAAGCTAAAACAAACCAGCTTTAACTTTCTTTGTGTGTAATTTTAAGAAGATGACTTTTTTTTTCTAATATGCTATATATGTTGCTTTTTTTTTTTTTTTTTGGCAGCTCTGATGATAGGATGCATTCTCCAGACTACAAAAGCATTACTACATATTATCCTCAATGGGAGAAGTCAGTCTTGATGGTCAGGTCATATAAAGGTTTTTAAGCTCTTCTTCCACCTCATTCAGAAGTCCAGATACAACAGACAGTTCTCAAGGACATTGCTTGGCTTTGAGATATGCCCTGGAGGACTACAGTAGGTCCAGAAATCAATGACTAGCTTGAACTGCGTCATAAACACGCTGCAGGCTTTTTTCACCTGTGACAGCTATATTGATGATAATTTCATAATACTTAAATGCTTCAGACAATCATGCGTGAGAGGATGCAATAATGTGAGAATTGTTTATACAAAACCAAGGAGAAGATTTCAGCATTGTAGAATACAAGGCAAGTTTTTCTCTGATGAGTAATGCTGCAAACTAAGCAAAGCTGAAGTTCCTACAGCTATGCTGTGTATGTGTATCTCAAAGAAGGGATGGTTGCAGGAACGTGTGTCAATCCCTGCCTTGCAGGGGCAAGAGGTGATTTTGTGTCATTCAGAAGAGAGGAGGACAAGGGGACAGAGGGAAGAGCAGAGCAAGAAGAAACTATACCTTCCCCTGGTGCTCCCACCTCTCAAGCTGAACAGGGATTTTCCCTCTCTCCCCATGTGTGGGGGGCTCTGGGAACCCACAGTACAGCAGGCCACTTCAAGGGATGGCCCACGGAAAGCTTCAGCCCACTTGGAAAAGCCAGCAAGATCTGACTAACTGAGAGAGAAAGGTGAAAGTGTGTGTGTCTCACAGGTGTTAACCTTGCTCTTATATTCATATCTCCTACATTGACGTATCAGCAGGAAATCTCTCTTGCTACTGTACAAAAGAAATTTCACTCTGCTTTGTGGCATGTACAGCTTATATAGCACGATGATCCTTCCTCAAATAATGACAAAAACTGTATTGCTGTGTAGGATTCAAGGAGCACTGAGATGGAGGCATATGTATGTCTGTGATGTCTGATAGGAAGGGATATATATTTTTATATTTGTGGGATTTAAGAGGCACAATTTGAGAAGGACCTGTTTCTATCCTGTCTTACCAGTCAGCATCCTAAACACATAGATAGGAAAAGCTGAACAGGACTCCAGTAAGGCCTACAGCCCACTCAGTGAAAAGGTTTGCAAAGGATACAATTTCAAATTTTACTTTAAAAATCCTTTTAATTTCTTTTTTAGAAATAAATTTGCTGCCACTCTTAGCTATAGTTCTAAGGTTTTGTTTGAGAATTTGAAATTGAAGAGAGAATAACTAGACGAGGTGCTGAAATTCATTGAATCACTTGTTCAAAATGTGGTGAAATGCTACATCCAGCTGCTCCTCAATCCAGCATCACACACTAACCTGACAAGTATATGGTGCACACAGCAGCCCCTCTGCTCAGTTTCCTTGTGGTTTCTGGTTAGCAAACAATAGCCAGGAGATGCCATCCCCCTTAACTCATTATAAGCAGCAAAGTAAATTGTCTTCCCTTTATGTCTTATTTTAAAGGCAAACTCCTTCAACTCCAATCAAACTAACTGTTCACAAGACAATTTGATCGCCAGCATGTACTCCCAACTTGTGCTGAGTAATGCCAGGTTTTGCTTCCACAAACAAATCCCAACAACTGCCACTTCAGTGTCTCCAGTCTTGTCTGACAGTAGTCAGCCCAGGCGGGATCTGAGAGAGTCATATCACTTCACAAGCAGCTCTTAGTAAATGCCACCATCTGCTTTTAGGTGGTTAAACAACCTCTACATCTAGTCTGAAAATATTCATCAACTACTGCAGCTTCTGATATGGGATAATTTCAGCTTTCTGCTACACCAGCCTTGGCTGACTGTGATAGACTTGCTCTAGACTTACATGAGTGGGAGAGGGAAGAGTCTGACCCACAGTAGTTTCCCTCAGAAGGCCATAGTGCCAACGAACCTACAGTACTCAGGTCCTCATGCACAGACCCTCATTCCCTAAATAGCATTGACAATGAGAGGGAGCACATGGTGACCTGGGATGTCCAGCTTACCCAAGTTCGCAAAAAATGCAAAGAACAAAGCAGAGCAGGGAATATTTTTAACCCAGATCAGCTTTGTCTCCCCATTCAGCCCATGGATAAACTGATATAGAACTGCAAAGACATCCAAATGCTCCTTATGGACTTCATACTAAATAATTTGCCTCCACTCTCCCAAGAATCCTACAACAACCTGGCTTTAGTCACCTCCTTGGACTTCTTCCCACCAAGCTGTTAAGTAGGGAAAAGTGACACCTTGTTCCTGCAGTCTTTCTTTCTGCTGGATCAGGAGAGACACATGGTGAAGTGGCTGCCATAGCAGCCTTGCTAAACCACTCCCTGGACTTGTCACGCAAAGGATGTCCCACAGAGAGAGCTAAGCAATTCACCACTCCTGAGCCAGCATCCACATGAACACTGATATTGTTATACTTATCTATTAATTGATATTTATTAATTTCCTATATATCTACAAATGAAATACTGATTACAGTGGGTTATCACACACAAGAGCGAGAGATGATACATACATAGTAATTTTGACATCATTCTCCAGAATTGCTAAAGAGTGAATTATGAAAAAAATGTCTGGGTGTTAACATTCTCCAGGCAAAGAAATTACATAATATGTCCAAAACTAGGTTACTACAGCAATCTCTAGATTTTTCATATCAGATTGGGGTTCTACATATGCTTATGTTCTAACTTTTAGCTATAGACGGGTGACAATAATTGCGTGATCATAGTTACAACCCAGATGTGGTTGTTTGTGGTACTTTTCAGCAGATAGTTAGAGGCATCAGCTTCACCCCAGCAAAGCTGTTGAAATTAGGACTAGCTCCTTTGCAAGAATTTAGAGGGTATAAATATCTGCAGGCAACAGGTATTTATTTCTATGCCTCCAGGTAAAAACAAGTGGTAATACTAATTGCAAAGCAATACATTTCTAATTGCAATAGATCACACCCTTCAAGGCTAGACTTTGAGATTAGTTTCTGAGTCCTTAAGCATACTAAACAGTTTTTTCTAGCAAGATACAGTATGCTTTCAGCAACATGAAAGAAGGAGGAAGAGAATACCTGGTTAAAAACACACACATGCAAACATGAGTTTAACACTTCCACATACAAACCAGCTATAGAAGCTTCCTCAGACAAAATCCATATGAAAGAAACAGGTTTTATTTGTTTATAATTTTGCTGACTGTAAGGCATTGCCCACTGTACCTCCATTTCATCACCAAGACCAGATATGGGGCGGAACTGGCCTTCTGACATACAGGTACACAGAGAAGGAGCCACAGCAAAGGTACTGCCATGGTCAGTCAATGTCAGGAGGGTTGAAGTACACAGACTTTGGTCACAGCTGCACAAGGGCTGGAGCCCACTGCAAGCAAGAGCTCAGATCAGTGTGCAAGTGCTCACTTGCTGAGCCAGAGCCACTTGTACTCTCCATGGACCACTTCCAGAAAAAAACAGACCTGAAGCATAATTATTAACTTGTACAAACTGCTTTTTGTAAAGGTTATGAAGTAAGCAGTGCTCTTTTAAACCCCAGGAGAAAGACTTTTTGAGAAGCTATTTATTATTCAGTTCTATCCTAGAACTGTATGCCTTATATACCTTACCAAAACTTTCACCAGGGCTATCATTTGAGACTTTCATTTGAGTATTTCTCAGAATCAAAAACCAAAATCCCCCTTCTCTGTGTTTACATCCTCCCAATTTGTCCTTCATACCAGTGTTTATTTAACCAGCTTAGCTGAAATGTCTTTGTCCACTTCTGGCTTTTTATTGCACTCCTTCAAACTTTTTTCTGAAGAATCCACTGTCTAGAAAACTGGAATCTTGTAGCAACAATTAACTATAAGAGAACTATGACTCAAAACCAAAATAATTTGGAGCACAGGTCTAATACCACACTCTCCCCTTACCTTCTGTAGCATCAGACTGTGCCTCACATGATGGGAAATTCCTGAGGTCCTGGGCTTTTTCCAAGAGACTTCATGGGGAATCACAGTAACTTTAGGCAGAGCCAGAACACAGCTTAGCTGACAGGAGAAAATAAAAATCAATAAAAATCCCAGGAAGCACTGTCAGATGGGGACTTAAGGGAGAAGAAGGGGACAAACACAGTAACAGAGATTCAAAAGTTTTTACTGCCCTACTGACTTCTGCCTCTGCCCTCTCCTGCTCTTCCCCTGATGCCTCCTGGTCCAACCTCACACCGATGGTTCACACGCCCTTGTTGTTGCACACCACTGCAGCCCCTTGCTGGCTCCTCTGGCTCTGAAGAGAAGTTGAGCCCAATGCAATAGGTCTGCAAAAGAGTTTGTGTCAATGTGTGCTTGTGCACACAAATATATGTCTGACATACTCCAACTTCCCATCTTAGATGTCTGTGACACGGGGCCATCCCCCATTGCATGACCTAAGGCAAAGAGTATGTTCCTGCAGAGAGGAGCAAGCAAGGCTAAGCAATCCTCATCCCTCAGGATGACATGACCAGGGCAGAGTATCTCTATCAAAAATGTTTCGACATTCAAGCATACACTTTTTAGAGGAAATATTGTTTTCTATGGAAGGTACATACCCCTTGCAAAGAATAAAGCAGTACTTCAGCAAAAATCCATTTCTCTATAACATGGTAAATTTTCACTCAGACCTACTCAGATCTTATTGACAACTCCCAGACTAGGCTTTCAACGAATTTCTTCAGGCTGTATACACAAGAACTCTGTTTACCCTGTGGAGTCAGAGTGTCAGTGCACCATTACGTCGACAATATTGCCATTCTCTGAACCTGGCCCAGGTGTGTGCTCCAGTCAATGTGCATATGGAGGCTTCTCTGCAGCTTCCAACATTCCCAGGGAACCTGTGATGGGGCAATAAGTGCTCTTCAGCTCACTGGTGACATCCAGAGAGATGAAGGGGGAAAAACTGAAGATAAAGGAGACACCAAACCCTTCAGCATGTTGGGTTGGCCCAGAGGAAAGGGGAGCCTCCCTTCCCTCTGAGCACCTTCAAAATAAGTGGCAGCAGATCCCAGCATGTGCAGCATCCATCATTACCATGGGGCATGCATGTACTCCCTCCTGCTTCTCCTCCACAGCCACTTGGGCAGTGGACATTACTTTTTCCTCACTCACCATGGCAATTTGCAGATGTTAAATTATACACAGGAGGGCCTATAAAATACAAGAAAAGCCAAATAAGAAACATAGCTCAGAAATTTTTCTTTAAAAAAGAAACAAACAAACCACTATAAAGGCTATGGAATTAAAACAATGTCTTTTCTCAGGTTCATGCTGAGCTCTAGGTGCATGCAACATTTCATGCAAATCAGATGTAATTTACTGTGTGATTTGTTTCTTCAATAAAAAAGTGGGAATACGGAGAACAATAATTTTCCTACATTTTAGCTACACATTTCTCCATAAATAGCATAACTATTATAATGACTTCTTGTATGTGCTTTTAGACTGATTGCCTCTGTGTGAAACACAGGCAGGTCATTTCTGTGTTATGCCCAGGATGCCTCACAGAGTTTGGTTGTAAGTGTATATATTTAGGTGCACAAATACACATGCACATGTGTGTTATTATAGATAGTACTATAAACAAGTTTATGTACAGTATATGATGTATACTTTATGATCTGTATATGTGTTAGTGTGTGTACCTATGTGAGTGTGTGTATCAAATATTTTCTTCCCATTGCTCCTTTTGTCCAGAATTACCATATTCCCTCAGACAATATGTCAGCAAACCAGCTTCTGATGACAAAAGTGGGGCTACAGCTGCCATGGACTTCCCAAAAGTAAAGACTTTTTCACTTCAAATGAGAAACGTTTCATCAGTTGCTATGTGGGCACATAGAAGTTGCCAGATCCAAAATATATCCATCATTAGCAATACCTGGCAAGCAAATATAACTGTGTCAATATAACATGTGGTGCTGTTGCTAACCAAAGTCATTGCAAGACATAATTCTTTTCCCATGCCTCCTAATACAGCATGAAGGGCAACAAAATGGTCAGCACGGCGAGTCCTTCTGTTGAAAAAGGCCTGATGAATAGTCATTACTTGAGGAATAAAAAGAGACTGTATGGTAGACAAGGCATTGTCATGGCATCACTTCCAAGTGGAACAGCAAGGCATTATTTTTTTTTCTTAATTGCATTTTACTCAAATTACTGCTTTTTAATTAAAAAAAAATAAGAAAAGAAGAAAAATTAAATTGGGAACAGTTAAATTGGGGCTTGGGATAAAGTGATTTCTGGGGAGAAGTACTTATGTGAATATTTCCTAGAAGAAACCTTTCCTGCAATGTTGAAAAAACAGGCATAAAACAGAACAGGACGCAAGGGTTTGAAATGCAAAAGTTGTTTATTCCATTTGTAAAATGGACCAGTAAGTTTACACACACACACACGTACACAACATATATGAGTGACAATAAATTTTTGTAATAAGCCTATATGGAATATAGTAGTGAGAAAAAGAGGTGGATAAATTATAGTGAACTTCTGGTATTATTATATATTAAAGTATTTTATTACAAATAATTCTGTGGCACTTACTTAGAAAACCCAGGTTGGGTGTAAGGTTTGGGAGGGGGGAGTTATTCTGGTAAAGTAGAGCAGCTATTTTCCCAGATGAATAGTAATGGGAGAATAATAAATTCTTGATTGCATTTTCTTGCTTTCTGACATTGTGTTTTAGATTTGTCATTTGTATATATTAATACATAATCAGCTTTGCAATAAATTCTGTTTGTGAAACCATTTCCTGATGGTCTTGATAGATTTGTATATAGAAACAGGCAGACATCAATAAGAGAGGCTTATTCGAGACATAAAAATGAAAAACTTAATCAAAAATACTGTGTTTATTTGTAAGTTTTGCAAAAAAAAAAGGACAAATCTGAAGTTAAACAAGGGGCATGAAACATAAAACTCCCAACTAACATTTGCTCTGAGCCACTGTTTCAGTTTAATAAAAAAGAGAGCATGATCAGGCATGCTGGAATATTGATAACAATATTTTCCATCTGGGAGGACGAGGGTAGTGTCAAAGAGTCAGTGTTGTGTCAGGTCTGCTAAAACCTGATGCATTGTACTCAGAGGAATCAGGCACAAGAAACAAGTGCTTGTGTCCTTTCAATGATGAGCATGACTTTTCCACTCCTTCACTCATCATAGTTCCAACAAGTGCTGCAAGTTTGAGCCCTGGTCACCTAGAGGGTGTCTGTTCTGAATGAAATATTAATGATTTCAGACTTTCAGATATCTGGAGTTCTCCACATCCCCACAAAATCACATTTCTTGATTAGGATCTTAAGAAAACTCATCCAGATAAAGTTAAGGTGTCAAGTCAAGGCTTAAGAAGGTGCTGTCTCCAAGAAGCCCAAATAAGTAGATTCAAATAGGCATGTAACTATTGACTAAATTAAAGTTGAATCTCATAACTGTTCATTTGCTCAGCAGAAAGAATCCTGCAGCTCCTGGATCTACTAAGATGCTAGGAGACCCATGAAACCTGGTCGCTTGGCATCTCCCCTCAGGAGCTCATGGCTCCATGGTGCTCATGGATAAGAAACTTTCCTGCCACTCCTCTAGACCAAACAGGTCACAACTTGTTCCTCTTTGCCTTCTTACACCCCCAAACTATTCTGAGCTCAAAAGCAGAGCAGGAGATATCACTCTGACTTGCGTCTGGGTTGAGCCATTTCCCCCTTTGCAGCATTGCTCCAACTACTTGGCAGGGCAGGGCAAGCATTTCACAGCCAGGAGCTGAGTCAGCTTTACCCTCATTCACACATTTTGCAAACAGATGAAGATTTTCTTCAGCATCTTTTCAATTTGAAATTTTTCACCAAATCACTTTTATATGCAGTGCCTTGTGCAAAGATTTTGTTATATGTGGTTAAAAGTTGGAATTCCAGCTCTTGCATGGGTGTATCCTGAACACTGCATTTTCATAGTTTGGAACAGCATGACTGTGAATTGTATTAACCTTGACAAGGGCCAAGTCAAAATTTGCTTCCTGCCAATAATTGACAGTGTGAACTGGAAATTCACTACTTTGTTGGAACATTTATGCCAGCAAATTGGTTTTCAGGTGTATTGCTAGTTTTCAAACACTCCAGTAATGAGGAACATGTTAAAAATCTAGACTGATTTATAGGAAAAAAACCCAGAACAGGTGCTGCTACCTCAGCCCGGGCTTATTTGCTAACAGAATATGAATAGAAATGTTTTATACCAAACTTGAACATGGTATGTGACAGGGTATCTGAGTCCATCTCTCTCAACACAGATGGTTTTCTTATGAAGCAATTTCTAGGTCTCAGGCTGAACTCTGTTTTCTGGAAAGAAAAAAAAAAATCAATTTTGGGGCTCCAGACATTTTTATGATAGCTACAATGCAAGTGTGTATTCAGAGAGATTTTCCAACACTGCTGGAGTAGTAGTAAACAACTTCTTTACTGCCTGATAATGCAAAGATGCTTACTTTCATCAAAATAAATCTTGAACAGGTTTTAGTACTTCTCTGAAATGAGAGGTTCAGGGACTGGGACAGGAAGACCTTGGAAGGGAATGATACTTTATTGATTTACTTAGATAACTATTTTCTTGGCAGTACTTAGCATGGGTGCAAAACACCTATTATGTGCTGACTGTAATTTTTTATAGCCTTCATTTTAAATGATGAAGTGGTTATTCCATGCTTGGTAGGAGTTTGTATGTTTTGTAAGACACAAGCCTGCTTTCAAAGTCTGCACAGGCCCTATGAGCATTCAGCCACAGACATTTTGTATTCAGACTGTCTTGTGTTTGAGGTTTTATCTTGACACACCTCAAGAAGCACCTTCCCCGGCTGTGTCCCCATGAAAAGGTGTCACCATTCCACTCATTACCTTTACAATTAGGAGTAATAATATATCCTTTATATTATATTCAGTACAAAACAAATTCCTCCATTTTCGTTCACACTGTTGATACAGGCTCCACCTACTCTCCTTACAAATCACAATAAATCACAAAGAAGGGATTTGGGAAGTGGCCTATTTACAGCAGACTTCAAAAAGCCCTTTTAACCTTCCTTTTTGTCAAGGAATTATCCAGAAGGAAAAAGTAGCATATGTCCAAGGGGGAAAAAAGTCTTGGAGATCACCAATTTTAATTCTGCAGAAGCTCTGTCAAAGCTTATTTAAATAATGTGTCACTGTCATTAACTGAAATTGAGTATGCATATATACACCTTTCAGACAGGTATCCCTCTCTGTACTTGCTCCTCCTGCTTCCCCAAGCTTGGAAAGGAACAGGGCCACCAAGAAAGCAAATTGTTAACCTACTGTAAAGTTAACATCCCAACCCATCTTTGTGATAAATTGAATTCACTTCCATTGGCACAAAAGGAGCATAATTTGATGGAACAATGTTTTGTCACTCCCTGCAGCTCAGGACAGTCTCAGACATAGGGACAAGAGGCAACCAGAAGACATTTTTCATTTCCCAGGATTTTGAAATCTTTCCCTGACTGCATGAGAAGGATGCTGTTGTATAAAGGAAGGAAACAAATCCAGAGACACAAAGATCCCTTACCTGTAAAAAAGGGCCCATCATCCCACCTTTGGGTTCCATCTGAAGTCCAGATTCAACATCCAAAGATTAAAATCATTCCTTATTGACATTGTCTAAAGACAGGTAGTTGCTCATCAGCACAAGGACATCATCCTTGTCCCCTCATCACTGGTGAGAGGGGTACCCAGCAGGCATTGGTTGTTCCAGGTAAGGGCTCTTTGTCTGAATCTGACAAAACTCCAGCTAAGGTCAGTCAGGACTGGAATCATTTTGCACCCCCTCTCTTTGTGTCTTTGACCACCAATTCTCCATGAAGCTGAGAACGCTTTTGAACAAATCTGCTGCATTTCCCCTAAAGAAGCTTTTGAAGAGGTCATGGATTATCTCCGAACGTCATCACTGTTTCCTCAACAGGTGAACACATTTTTTGTTTACTTTCCTGAAAACAGGAAAAAAAAGGAGACTAAATGAAGAAACCAACATATGCATTACACATTTGGGTGGAAAACAGCAGTAAGGTTTGATTTTGCCCTCTGGTTTGTCCTATAGGTAACCAAAGTCCACTTATGGTGAGATCAATAAAAATACAAGGCATCTAGAAACAGGTCAGGTAAGACATTACTCCATAAGCATTGTACATTGCACAGGTTACAAAGAAAGATGAAACACTTGATTAACTGATTCTGGCAACCTGGCACACTGCAAAAGAAAAATTAACATATATCCTACAATCCCCAGCAATTATAGTGTACTTAATCCAGATTTATTTTTTTTTTATAATATAACTGTAAAAATAATTTCAGAGTGGAATCGTTACCAACAAGATGACAGAATTATTATCAAGCCAGTGAAAAGAGAATTAGTGGGTAGATACCATCATTATGCACTCCGATGCTAGCAGTAGCTTCTTGAAATTACAGCTGAAGGCACAAGGTTGAAGCTGATGCTCTGGATAAACAAAAGCACTAATGCAAAGAAGTTTTCCTACAGGATCACTTCATACTTCTGTTAAACCATGACAGTCTACTACCAAAAGTGCCCAGCTTTGCTCCACAGGGAGCTGCCTGGTGGGATTGCCCAGCTCAGCCATCTCCCCACCCTTGCTCCCTGGGAACAAGGATCGCTGACATGGATGCATTTTGTGGCACTGCAGAGGTAACAGGCAGTCATGTCCGAAACACAGGTTTGGGGCTTACATGTCCTCTGAACCTGCTCAGCTATGTGAAGTGCCTGACACCTTTCCCTCCTGCTCATTTGTGAGAGATGATAGATGGCAAAACCTCTGCCATTCGCAGGCATGATGGGACTCAGCATGACACCTTCAGATCTGGAAGTCATCTATTCCTCTTAGAGGAATCATCTGTCCTTATGTAGTTAAGGAGTTAATACTAACCATATGGCTGATTACAGCAATTATTACAAACACAATGTCTAATGAAGGAAAAAGTATGGTAAAATAATTAGACTTAATTATGACATTCACATCTGAAATTATGTGTCACTTACCCTGCATGAAAGATGAAAAATTCCTCCTGAAATGAAGCAAATTTCAACTTCCTCTGCATTCCCCAAAGCCAGGGTTCCTGCGGCATTGGAGGAAACAGGGCAGTGTCTTTATGAAGCCCCAAAAGGTGAGACTACATAAGGCACACAGGGTTTTTTGGGGGTTTTTTTGTTTGGGTTTTTTTTCTTTGTGCATTCACAGCCTTTTGGTTTTGTGGGTAACTTTCCATCTTCCCCTAGAGTCCTCACAACAGGGCTGGAAGCTTCAGAGGGGTCAGAAATGCAATAAGCACCCTGAAAAAATTCTCCAGCTCCTCCAGTTCCCATGTTGTTTCACACATTTGAACATAGTTCCTTACAACAGCATCACTCAGAAGGCTCTCCTTGGGCTTCCATCTAATGGCAAGCATGACCCGGACTTTCCAAGGACAGTCCCATCTTCCACTACTTGAAGAGCTCCTCCTTCTCCTTTGCTTCCCTAAGCAGTAGCCTGTGGCCCGAGTCAATTTTAATTTACAAATAGCAGTCTCGTTTTAGAAGTGTGTAACACATACTTGCACATAAAATATTGGCTGCAGTGGAAGAGGGGAATTTTGAGTCGGTGCATTTGCCACAGTGCTCAAAATTCCAGCTGTATCGATTTGCTCAATTCATTTTACAGTGCTATTTTCATTAGCTAATCCTGGGGAGTTTGCTGCCCTGTATCTATTAGGTACACGCTCTCTCTCTCTCACACACACATTCAGAGTGGGGGAGGACAGATTTCATTAAAGTGCACTACAGATGGGACGGTATCCAAGTCACTTCCAATACGTTGTATTAGCTCAGCTGGAGGTTTTCTTTAGAGTTCACACAGTTCATGGTTAAAGCTTTTCTTTTGATGGCCTGAGTCATACACTCCAGTATGTGCTTCACGATCACTGCCTGCTAGCTAGGAAATATTTATGCTATGTGGCTTAAACTTCAGCATGAAAATTATTTTGACAAAATACACAGTAAGAGCACTTGGTCTGCTCTACTTCATGTCAATGTGAAAGTGTTTTTCATGCGGCCTCTTACTTTATTCACTGTAACAGCTCAATGGGAACCTGCAAGGTTAATCAAGAACCTGTGTATGAATGGATGCTCTTCACATAACCTGAAGCCAATTTTTCTGTGTAAGGTCACCAATCATAACTTAGGAATGGCTGCTGTAGTGTTTTGTCATCTCTGGGCACATTTGCAGGAACATGGCATGTTGTAGGAATGAAAATAAACTTTTTTGAAGCCAAAATTTCTTGGTATATACCTAGCAAGCTCCAGAGCCCTTTTCTGCAGCACATACCCAGCACTCTCCCCTGGCATGAGCAACACTGACAACTCGCAAAACACCTGGACCTCTACAGCAGCAGCAGAACTGAATGGCAGGCAGCCATCTACTGCCCACCCACAGACTCTCTGGCCAGCAGTGATTTGTTTCCCTTGTCCTGCCTCCCCTGTAGTTCCCTCCTTGCCTGAGCCCAGCCAATGAAGCACAGCCACAGCCCCCCTCCAGGACTGTTGGTTCATCTCATGCCTGACGACTCTCCATGGGGAAAAAAAGCAGGCAGAATTGGAAATTACAGCAATGTACATACACAAATGGGAGACATCCTCCATTGCAAAGTAAATTCCAGGCAGCAGTCAGTGCTACTGGTGAATAATGTAATGACAGTATCCAGAGCAAAACTTGCCAGGTCATTAATTGTTCCATGTAACAAATCACAGTCCTTTGAAACTCCCTGTGTGCCATAGCAGGACACCATGCAGAAATCTCAGCAAGGCCTCCAAGACATCAGGATGGAGAGGTCACCCCAGTATTCCATGCAAATACTTCTCTTTTTCAACATCCTTAGTGCCATATGTGAGTCTCAATATCATTTTGTTTCTGCACAAGCAGGTTTCTTCTCCTCCATCCACTGCCCACCTCCAGACTTACCAGATCTGTTGCCAAACACCATCCCTCTTGCATTACCCCCACCACCCTCCACAGTTCCCCAATCACCAGGGAGAGGTTCCTAACAGAAAGCAGTCCTGAGGCCTCAACCCCAAGGTAGCCTAAGATGCTCATCCAAATATTCCAGTGAGGAATTCCATGCACCCTTTAAGTAAATCATGCGATGAAATTTTTTTCACTATTCATGCGGTTCTGTCTTGTCATGACTGGCCCCACAAATTTACCTTGCTGTGCAAGGTACTTACAGGAAGCAGTAGTAAATATCGCAAGATGTTCTCCAGGGTGGGAAGATGAACAGAGAGGGAGAGCTGGCTGGTAGAGCCTTGGAGTAAGTACATTTTTCCCGAAAGGCAAATCAGTTTTCTA
Source organism: Xenops minutus (assembly GCA_035221455.1). Lineage (NCBI taxonomy): Eukaryota > Metazoa > Chordata > Aves > Passeriformes > Furnariidae > Xenops > Xenops minutus. Next base: position 55,060,778 of record JAWWEE010000105.1, on the reverse strand, counting down.
GGTCACCACAGCCAAACAAATCATTAATTTAACAAAGGTGCAAAGACAAACCATGAAATTTTCAAGTGCTGCTCAGGCACCTGAAGTACAGAAAGGCCTGTCTCCTTATAGGATCTCTGCTACTATGAATGGGGTCAGTGCACGTAATTGTCACTGTGAAATGGCAATATTTTCCAGCAACTCACAGATAGGAGTTTTGGGAGATTTGGTTGTGGGGTTTTTTTGTTTTGACTTATGTTTACTGCATATGTAGAAAAAAACAAGTACAGTCAACTCACAATACTCATGGGGAAATGCAGTTTTTTTATTCATTCATAGTATTTGGAAAGATTCTTCATTCTTACAAAATCCGCATTCACCTAGAGTAGTTTTCAGACCATTCACAGTTATCTGAGTTTGGAGCCTTGGAAAATTGCTACAGGGCAGAAAAGGAATGAAGATGCATAGGCTTCCTAACAGCCAAGATTCTGAATTACATCACTGTTCCATAAATATATTCATTTTATTCATGTTCATTCCTGAAAGAATTTACTGCACCAAGGATGTCATCTTGACTATGTATCTTAGAATTGATCATTTCCCCAATTAAGCTGTTCGGGCCTCAGACCTAAAGAGCTGTCATAGCTGCTGGAAGATGATTTATCTCCTGATGACGGGCAGAGCTCCTGACCAAAAATTATTAATGACAGAGCTTCTTTTTTTGAAATAACCTTAACCTAAGCATATATCTTTTTAGTCACATTAATATCTGAACACATACCCCCAATACTTAGCCAGGTATTAAATGGATGTAAAATCCTAAACCTTAGTCTTTTAATACAGAGCCTTTCAAATGAAGAATAAGAGATTAATCCAGCCCTATTCTGTGCCAGGCAGCACAGCAACTGCTGCTGTTTCATGGGAAATGCAGGCTCTGAACAGGGCTTTGTTTTACATTGCTCTGCTGACTTCCATAATATAACTTCCCCAGGCTGGTTGGGGAAAGGATTCGCCCGAACAGAACAAGGCACAAAGATGAAACGCGACAAGTGTCTGTTCACCAGTTCAGGACAGTTATTTCTGTTCAAGTCTCCTCTAGGGTTTAACAGCACTCCCACTGAAATCAATGCAAAGTTCTGCCATTGGCTTTCCCAAGGCAAGAAACAGGCCCTTCATCAGCATGATTTTGTGACCATCACTACAGCAGCTGGGGCTCATTGCACTGCCCTGGCCAAGAGGACTTTATTACATTTAATAGTTTAGCAAATTTTAACATAAAATAAATTGAAGGAACATTGTTTATGAGGGTTGTTGCATACACAGTATGGCTCAGATCTGTACGAACAGCAGGGCACGGATGCAGTTGAGATCTCCTGTACCACAAAAGCATAAAAGGATACAGGCACAAACTCAGACTATATTTTCTCTAATTTTAGTGGCCATAAAAATTTCTGCACCTTAAAAACGCCCCTCACAAATGCCAGTGAGTGTGAGATAATTCACACATTCAGCTGAGCAGTTCTACCATATTCCAGATATATGTCAAAACTTCCATTTAAACTTTTGTTTTAATTAGTTCAAGAATTCATTCAAATGTTTAAAAGTTTTAAACAGCTACGTGTCTTTCTCAGTATTCAGTTCTCTTATTATTAATTTTCAAAGGGCCCTCTGACACCCATCAAATCTGATAGACGGAGCAGTGATTTCTCTCAGGCAAGTGTAAATCTTACACCACTTCCCACATGATATTACTTTCCACGTGTCTGATGGCTCTGGAAACAAGTAATCAAATTAATAGTACTATTTAACTTTCATTCATATCTTAGCTGCCACCATAAATTTTCAACCTTCAGAAGATGGTAAAATGTTAGTTTTGCTTTATTTGGAGGAGATATTCATTTTCACAACTTCTGCCTTATTAAATCCAGCAGCTTATTTCTTGGGTAAGACAGTATGATTCACACTGACAGAAATTTCAATAACCACTCTAAACCTTTGCTATTTACATTTGGATTTTTGAACAGGTAATATTCCCAGCATTAAAAGTTTATGATGATTTAATAGGGAGATTGTAAATATAATCTACCTGAGTCTGAAAACTTCAGTGGTAAAAAAAATACAGTGGGAACCAAATGCAGCAACACAATTCCTCAGGTGACCCACTGAGCGTTTCCTTAGCAATACTCATTCCTGGGAACATACCAAAACTGTCTTCTGCTTACAGTGCTGGCTTCTCACTGTCTACTGCACCAGCTTCAATGTGTCATTATACATCCGCAAAATGCCCGGTAGTCTCGGCCCAGGATATGTAAGGGGTCATGCTACTTTTCAGGACCAGATTTTGCTGTCTTCTGCAGTGCTGTAGCTCAATGGAAATATCACAGAATTCTGCTGGTCCAAGCCCAAGGCACTGAGGGTATGATAAAGGCAATGCAAAACTCATCAACTACTATAAATTTATGAGTTTTTAGTCCTCAGACACTCAGACAAGGTAAAGTAAATAGCCTGCTTGTGTGCTCTGAGCACAACTCAACTGCAGAGTGAAACTTTTTAATTTAAACCTCTATGAATTGTACCACTTGTTCTCCACTGCCTGTTCCCAGCAAAAGGTAGATTTTCAATCCACCCATTGCCAGTATCAGCTCTGCACGTTTCAGTAAAATAATAGGCAAGCATCCTGTCTTTCTTTCTCCTTCAGCCTCAATTCATACATGTAAATGTTTCCCTTAAGAGGAACAGCAAAAGAAAGTGTGTGATAGTTGCTATAAACATTGCTTCACGTAAGTAAGCAGACAGCATTGAAGACCATGGTGAGTCTGTGTGACGTGCACAGTAGCATAGACAAAACAGAATTTCACCAGTTTTGTGCAAATATCTTGAAACATTTAAAACACTTATTAGTTTTAGTAAGGACACTGCACAATGACCCAATAGATCAAAACTCACTGCTTGGAGTAGAAAATTACTTGAGCTGTTCTGCATTCAATTGTAATAAACTGTTTGCAAAAAAGATTATTGGTCTTGTGACATGATAGTTTGGCATTTGCAACTTAAAATTACATTGGACATTTTGCAGCTTTATGATATTGCAAATTCAGGCTTGGTTGGCTAACCATTATCATCTTACTTCTTTCAGAATTACTGCTTCCCAGGTTTCTTCTTCCTCTTGCAGATATGTGTTTCAGATTATTTTCCCTTAGATATATCATCCTGCAGTTTTCTGGGATGAATCTTAGTTTCTATAAAACCCCCCACCTACCTTTATAATCTCTTTAGGTCTCTTTTTATTATCTCATTTTCTCTCTAGTCCTTCTAATTCAATATCCTCTGAATTTTGTAATCATGTTCTTCTCACTTTTTTCTTTTAGATCATTAATGATGGTATTTAATACAACCTCTCTTTTACCACCCCTAAAGTACTGTATGATGATTATAATGCTTAGCTTTTAGAAAGCACAATCTGTCCATAACTCAAAAAGCATTTCATACGTCAGGAAATTGCTGTTAGCCTGTATTACAACCAAAGCTGCAAATAGTGCAGACACTCACAAAAGCTGCTTTCCTTTCTCTGTGTTTCATCTACAGACAAAGGACAGAGAGATACAAACTTCTCTATAACCTGTTTTGGAATGGCTAAATGAACTTCCTACTTTGAACATACCTTCAGAGGATCCCAGCACCTCTACAGAGAGTTGGGAAGATTCTGACAAATACCTCCAGGGAAGTGACCTTGACAAAGGAGATCTGGGACCCAAACCAAGCTCGGTCCTCCATTTGCCAAGTGAAGCATAGTGCAGGTGTTCCTCTGTGCTTAGAATCAGGGCAATTTTTTCTGTTGGGAAATTTCTGTATCAACAAGAAGGAATTAATTCTCCAGTTATGCTTTAAGTAAATCCTCAGTATTTTTGCCAAATGAAAAACTGAAACTTTCATTTCTCAGTTTTCAATAAAAAGCCATATAATGGTGATGTGAAAGACTGTTCAATATGTCTTCACAGAGCACTGTCTGTGGCTTCCTGGACCAGTTTGTGGATCACTGGCCACAGACTGAAAAGTAATGACAGAACCGGATGGGTATTGTGATCTGCGCAGTCAGGGAGCAGGTCAGAGAAACTCCATCCCTATCCGCTAGTCTAAAGGCTGATATCATCTAGTACAGAGGTACTCTGAACTGCTCAGCCTTTCCAGTCTCCTTCTTCCATACTACCTCTTGTCAAGCCTCTGCAGTGAATCAATCTCTCAGGCAATATCTGCCCCAACACAATGAGTTTGTATATGTGGATGAAGAATAGGCAGGTAGGAGGAAAAAGGCACCGAAACAGACACTACCAAGCCTGTCCAGGCAGCTGCTCCTGCACACTCATTGGGATCAGGACATCACAGACACAAAATGAATATCTTTTTTAGTGCCCAGGGAAGAAACTGCAAGTGTCTTTATTGTGTTCTAAGATAGGTACAGAACACTGCCACCAGACATCCTCAGTCTTCTGTCAAATCTGGAAGATCCTGAACCATGATGGAGCTGTAGCGACAACAAAAAGAATACTAGATGCCTGGAGCAGCTATTCAGTCTAGCTGGGAAAATGGAAAGACACATCTGCCACTGCCTTGTGACCAAGTGCTTTCCCATTCTCCAGTGCCACCCTTGCCAGGTGGAGGTGCACAGTTAGCTGTCACTGCCCCTGAGGTTTTGTGCCTGCCTGGGGCATACAAATAACTGTGCAGTCCCATCCTGCCTCTCCCCCTCGATGTGAAGGTGGTTTGCTAACACGTGAACTAAACCCACCATTTCAAATAAGGGTTTTTTTCTGAGCACTCAAAGTTTTCAGGTGTACTATGTGCCCACAGTTCCCAGTCAGCTGGGCTGATTGCTTCCAAAGGGCATTATGGGGCACAATCAATCAGAGCAGAAGACAGTCAAAATAAAAAAACCCTTTGTGAAAACACAGCCTAAAGATTCTTCTTCTGAGCACTACATTTCACTCATGGCTTAGGGCACACTGCCTCAGACAGACCAAAAAAATACACAGAAAGATGCATCTGTTTGAATCACAAGTATTTCTGGTGGTCCATGCCTATTTGGTATCTTCTTCACATAAGATGGAACAAATAGTAAGATAATATTTCCATCAGCTTTCCAGTTAAAATAAGGCAGGCAGGCAGGCAGGCCGGCAGAAAGGCAGGAAGGCAGGAAGGCAGGAAGGAAGGAAGGAAGGAAGGAAGGAAGGAAGGAAGGAAGGAAGGAAGGGATCCAAACAATCACTATTACTTTCTGCTGCTATTTTACCATTTGGCTATACCCTTTGGATTAGCATTAAGCTGTTAGTGACTATCCAGGGGCATTCTATTGTGCAGCAGTGATGAATTACAGGTCCTTTTCAAAGGTGGAAAGAGATTTGTCTCACTTTTTTGGCCAAATTTATCTCTGAATAATTAGATTCTGAATGCCTAAAGTGTCACAAGCTTTATTTGGCTAAGATATTAGCTTTTTGTGATAAAACTACAATTTTTTTGCACTGTTAAGCAGCTGCCATTATCCACATGAAAGCTCTATGTTGCTGATCGATTAAATAAATTATTACCTCATACCCCTATCACCATATTTATAGAGATGATGTCCATGCTACTGATTGCAAGACCATAGGATAACTTTGTCACTTACTTCATTTAATATGACTGATGTCTATAGTCCCCCTGTCAGGAAGTCCCTCTAACATCCCAAGCTTACATGGAGCTACAAATGTGCAGGAACTCCTGTGCATTTAGCAGAACACCCTGTGCAAACACATTAAGATTAGATGAAGGAGTTTTTGTTCCCTGCTATGTTTTAATTAGGTAAAAATCTGCAGGGAACAGAGCTGAGCAGAAACCTCTTATGGCAGAGCAGTGGCTAGAGCACCAGCTCCATACACCTCTTTCATTCCATAAAAACATAGACAACCAGTTCCCACTTGCAAGAGTGTAACATGGGACCAGAGGATTATCTGTCACAATTCAAACGCAATTCTCTGATAATGGTAACTGTGTTCCACTGTTAGAAGTGATAGACTTACATAATTAGCTGCAAGTGCTATTTCTGTGTGTGTAAAATCTTTTAATTATTTCCTTTTTAATTATTTTAAATTACCTAATAACTCTTTGGCAAAGAGGGATGTATGGGAGGGAGGTAGTGTGAGCCCGCCATCATTATGAAAGCTTTTCAAGAGCTCCATTATGTGCTGTGAGCATCTGACTCTTTGTAGCATGAGTCACCCACAAAGTCTTGAGCCATCAAGTAATTAAGGTTCCTTAATACAGAGTGGGAGGGGAGGAAGTAATACCATTTGTCGTTATGATCAGTCACATTCCTACAAGTATATATCATAACTGTTTTATAAATGGATTATTAGCAAATCAGATTACAGCACTAATTATTTCTCCCAGCATTTCCTTTACCCGAGTGCTGTGGAGTCATCCACTCTCCAGCTACTACTACTCTTCCATCTGCTTCTTCCCACTTTGCTATCTCACACACATACCCAATCACTTATGTAAACTCACCCAGGACAAGAAGAACCCAACAATGGCTGTTATCAACAATTCAAAGAAAAAAAATATTGCTGGTTCTCACTGGAAATCTTTCTGAATGGATAGCTGCATGGCAACCTTGGTAGAACATGGTGGTCATAACCCAGTTCTGAGCAGAACTGTGAAAGAGGAATTCACCACACAAAGCCATCTCCGCACTGGCAAGCAATCTCAGAAGAAAAGACAAGAATTGGCAGGCCTGAAAAGAAAACCACCTTTCTCACCTTTACTGGAAAAAACAGGGCTGTTAGGTAAGACATGTTAGGTAACTTTTTTTTCCTTTTTAATGAAGACTGAACCCAAGAGAGTTACATTGTTGGAGGAAAAAATCAAGGGCAGGACAAAGTTAAAAAAGAGCTGATGAAAGGAGCAAATTGGAGCGATAGGAATTAAAAAACACTAAAGGAAAACATAGGTGGAATCATGGGTCATATTTGCTACACACAGTCAATGAAATCTGTTATAATTTTTAAGAGTTCCCACAGGATTTAACAGCCCCAAGGAAGTGTAATCATTTTGCCAGTTGTAAGTTTTAACAAAAAGAACAGAGATTTAGATGTTTCTGTTTTGTTGTTTTGCCTACCCTACAAAATTCATTACAATCATCAAGTCAAAGTCTGAAATGGTACACAATGTGAAAGGTAAGGCACGGCTAATTCCCAACAGCGTAAAACGTGACTCCTGACACAGATTTACCAGAGTAAAGGAAAAATTTCAAGGTAAAAAATAACAGGTTGTGAAACCACAGTTCTTCTGCCAATTCTCCAATCTCTCTTTTGCCATTTCCAAAAAAAAAAAAAAACACCAACCACAACAACGAAAAAAAACCAACAACAACAAAAAAAAATCACCAAACCAATCTTCTGTGTAGTCTTTGCACAGATTCCTTTGACAGCTAGTAAGGTGTGATTAACATCACCCCAAGTGTTTTCTAGGGTTGCATGAAGAGTGTTAAAAATGCTGGGTTTAGGCTCAGCAAGACTGAAGAATTTGCAATGGATTTCTGTTTAATATCTGCTTAATCTCTCGTGATTGGGGTTCACACAACTAATTCCTTTGTTGAAGCTGTCCCCTGACCAACGCAGCTCCTCTCCCCATTTCTGATATTGGATCTGCTTTCCTATATATTGTCCTCAGCTCACCTACATTATATGCACATCAAGGCACCCTGTGCTGATTTTCGCTGGGGTAGAGTTAATTTTCTTCACAGTGGCTAGTATGGGGCTGTATTTTGGATTTGTGCTGAATACAAGGTTGATAATACAGAGATCATTTTATTATTGCTGAGCAGTGCTTATACAGAGCCAAAGCCCATTTTGCTTTTCATACTGACATGTTGGCAAGGGGGCTGAAGATGCACTGGAAGTTGGGAGAAGACACAACATGGACAGCTGACCGAAACTACCAAAGAAATATTCCAGGCTGTATGACATTATGCTCAGTACATATAGAAGGGAGAAAAAGGAAAAGGGGGAGGACATTCAGAGTTATGGCATTTGTCTTCCAAGTAACCACTGTGCATGATGGAGCCCTACTTTCCTGGAGGTGACTGAATCTTGTTTTTCTTTGCTTTCATGCACAGCTTTTCTTTACCTATTAAACAGAATTTATCCCAACCCACAAGTTTTCTGGCTTTTAGTTTTTCAATTCTCTCCCCAGTCCCGCTGGTGGAGGAGTGAGCAGGGGGCTGCGTGGGGCTTGTCTACTTGCCAGCATTAAACCTTGACACACCCTTAGCTCGGGCTACCAACTACATTTCAAGACATGGTAATTTATCAGCAACAAAAAAGAGGTACCAAAGGGGGAACATACACCCACTAGTGTACCCAATAGTTAGGGACTATTCATATGTCACCCTCTCTAGGACGGACAAAGTTGTCCCATGTCCAGCTCCGCCACTTGCACTGCAGGCAAGAAGAATGAAAGTCTGGCAGAGCCAGATGCACCAATCCCAGCCACAAGGAAAGACCCATGGATCCCACTAAGATGGCAATTCCTTGGCACATGTCTCAGCAGCTTACAGGGCCCCCTGCAAGGGGCACGTTGGAGGAGGGTGCCTGAATTTGCTTTTATATGCATTTTGCTTATGGTTTTGAGAAGAGAGGTCTGTGGCCAGATGGATTTCCAGGTGTCAGCGTCCCATATTCATCTCTCTGAGAGAACGTGGCTCAAAAGTGTAACTGTGTTTCCTTTTCTCCAATCCCAGTTAATCTGAAGATGACAACTGAATTTGTGCTGGCTGAGAAGGATCCAAAAATACTTCCCGCAACACTAGCTCTATCCCTCAGTAGACTGGGCTTGATTCTCTTTAAATGTTGCTATGGTACCATTTTAATCAGTAATTACAGGCAAAGCAGAGTCATAAACTCCCTCTAAAGTGAGTCCCCCTCACTGGTACTGAAACAATAGCATATGCCTGTGGTATGGGCAAATGCCTCGACTCTACTCTCTCTAAGGTGCTACTTCACAACGTTAAACCTATAAAACTCAATCATACTCTAGCCTGGGAGAAAAATTCAGTGAAAACTCTGGAGGAGTCAATTTATTTGGAAGTTAACCAGACATATTTCAATCTTGATTGGACATCTAGAGACACAACATAAATTTTTATATAGGTTATTTGATTCTCACACCTCATAAATTAAATAGAATGATCTCTGATCTATCTAATGCCTGGTGGTAAAACTGTGGAAGGATGGATTTCTGGTACATTTGTTTCCAGTGCCCTGCAGTTAGGTCCTTCTGGGCAGCAGTTAAGGTTAATGTGAAATGAGGGGCAGTGACAGGAGATAGTTTTAAGTCCTGACCAATTTGCAAAGGAAAGTCAGCTTACTGGGACTGGCCTACCAGCCACTCTGCATCAGACAAAAGGGTCTGGGTTAGGTATTGTTGTCAGGCTCTGCTCAAAATTGCTGCAAAACCATATAAAGCTGGAGCATTGCTTGGCAAGTTGAAAGCAAACATTCCAGAAAAAATATTGTTTTCATAACACAGCTGGATGACTAATTTATTAGGTTCATTTATCCCATCCAAAGTCACTCACAACTTTCCATGTATTTGCCATTTGAGTGAGCCAATAATGAAGTTTGATTTTAAGCTCCAACCAGTATGAAAATCCAATTAAATTGTATCTTTCAAATATCTCAATTGCATATAGAGTGGGGTAGACATCTAAATCCCATGCTAGGGGGTTTTTTGTGACTTTGACTGAACAACACAGAGATGATGTAATGCAGCATGTTACAATTCAGAACTTGACCCACACTGACTAGCTGCATGATTCATCCAGTCAGGAAGAGAAATAATGCCTCTTATGGACTTGTGCTCCATAACTAGACACAGCCTGCATGTGTTGCACTCACCGTGCAAATACACCATTTATGTTTCTGAATGTGCAGGTAAAAATGTTTTCAGCAAAAGTCAAGATAAAACACCACTTTTTGTAACTCCCCAAGAAAAACTCATGTGTTCCCAGGAAGCGAACACCATCAAATAAAAATTTATTACCTGTTACACAATTGTGGTGACATTATGGAGGAAGTTATACTACAATCAGAATTGGCATATGTCTCATATGCAATAACAAGGCTCATAGCTGTCAGCAGCAGCTATTCAAGTCATACTGATTACTATCAGCAGGATTTTATTTTTTTTTTGGTACCCTCTTACTTTCTCACACTGTTTCCCTATTTTTTTTTTACTTTTTTCTTCCCCTTCCCCTCTGCCTTGCTTGTTTCTTTATTTCAGCCCTAATTTTCTTGCTTCTGAGTGTCCTTCCCATCAGCAAGTCTCACTTTTTCCTTCAGCAGTTTCATTTTTTTTCTCAACTCAAACGAGGCTTGGCTGGTCATAGTATAGTAAGGTTATTACCAGTGACAGTATGTAACTGTATTTGTTGATTTAGAAAGTCTCTTCCAGACTTATTTTTCTTTATGTTTTTCCTAGTTCATTTGACAAAAACTGGTCATTTTGACAGAGATTTGTATCATTATTACACTTCAGAATGAACATCCCAACACAGTGCGCTGCAGAGGAGGCAAAAATGTGAGGGAATGCATTTTTCCCAGAGGTCTCATTTCACATAAGGAAGAGAACTCTTTATCTGTTATGCTTATCTTGCTTTTAGAGGTTAACTTTGTAGCCAGGTGGGTGAGCAGCATTTTATTACCAAAGTAAGCATATTTCCAAGCTTCATGTGCCATATGGCCCACAAAGAAATAAAACTCCAGCCTATGGGCAGGGTGTTCAAGACCTCTGCTCTAGGCAGCTGCACGCAGCTCTGAATTCTCGGTATGTTTTTCAGAAATCTTATGCATTCTAATTTGATTAAGTTCCTTCTCTTGGCAACTGGTCATTGTCAAGCCCCTTTCTGATCAGCAGGAGACTAATACAACCTGGGAGCTCCAGCCCCAGCAATGGAAAACATTACAGGCGCAATGGAGGACATATTTGCAAAGAATATCTTCTGCACCTGGACTCCATTTATTAAGTTTTCAGAAAGGACAGCTCCTGCCAAGAAGCCAGACACTTTGACCTTGTTTGAACCTGCCTGCTGCCTGCAGAGTGGGATCTGTAGCAATCTGGAGCGAAGGAGGGGCATGGGGCATGCTGCTGCTCCTCAGGGACTCGCTACAATATATGGGGAGTTTATGTTCACAAAGTGTTTTACTTTTAAAGCCTGTATTCTTTCATCTCGTCACAGGATATAACTTTGCTATTGAGCTACATTGCTGTGTCTAGTCAGGGCGTGTGTTTGTATGCTGATGTCAATCATTTCTTTTTGTACCCTTCATCGGCTGCAGCTCACAGAGTGGCAGGTGGTTCTTGCTCTCCAATCTACTGATGCTGCTTGGGTTTATTGTATCATTTTCCCCCCTCCTCAAACTTTATAACCTATCGAGATCCAAGTTAAAAGGGGGGGAAAAAAATCCCAGCACACAAAGTTAATACAGTTTGGATTCAATACCCAGCTCATCTTCAGCAAGGCTATAGTTTTCCCACTATGACATGAAATTGAACTTATCCCATAATGCTGCTCTCATTTAGCATTTAAACATGTTAGTATTTCCCTTAATGATCATGCTTGGCTCTCAGACACTGCAGAGATAAGTGTCCTGCAAATAGCTAAGCTGAATAGATACAGATACTGTTTTCCTTAATAAAAGCAAGATCCTTCAAAACAACAGATTACCTAACCAAAGTATTACCTTTCCAAACAAATAAGATATTTATTTATTCCTTCTAAAAAGGGAGAAAAACACACAAGAACAAAACAAAAAATCTCCTTCCCTGCTTAACTGAGATGTCTGTTACTTAAAACTGGTCATCCCAGCTTGAAAGCAGCACAATACTAAAAAGCAAGCTCTATTTTATGTCTTCTGGACAACTTTATTGAAAACCAGGCATACTCTTAGGCATTGTGCTCACTGTGGACTTTATTCAGTGCATCCAACATCCCAGTGTGGTGCATTTTGGCTGTCTGTAAGATCACTTCTGGGGTTGCAGCCCACGCAGGAAAAGCTTCTCATAACCTGGGACTCAGCCATAGGGCTTCAGGGGAGCCATAAGCCTGGAGAGGAGAAGGGGAGATCAAGAGAGTCACCATCCCTCATGGCTGGCTGTGCCTTGGCTGAGGGTGCCAGCAGGTGCCAGTGAGGATGGTGAGGGTGGTTGTATGAACATGTGTCCATTAGGAGGAATAGGGACAAGGAACAGCCCACTAATTTTGCACTCCATAACACTGGCTGGTCGCCATGTCAGACTCTTCGTTACCACTGGTCCAGGCTGAATTTGAGCAAGTTAAATGGAAGTGAAGCACTGTGACCTATGATTAGTCCAAAAAGACTCCCAGCTCCAAATTATGTCTACTTTAGCCATTTAGTACTAACTCATAAAATTTGTACACACTTTTTCCATTATTTGGAAAAGAAAGGGAACACCTGACCATTCAGACACAAAAAATTAAAAGACAATTAATTAGGTTTATTTATATTGGACTTGTGGTAGGTTAATAATGATGTCATTAAAAGCATAAGTAGTTGAATACTCATGCTGTTTATGATCTGGAGATGTGCTGGGGAAAAAGCCTTGAGACCAGAGCAGTGGATGGTGGAGCTAGAGGAGCCCCTGCACTGGGGGACTGCAGCTGCCCCCTTTAGTACAGCATGGCCAGTGCTGCAGACAAAGAGCAGTGATTTTTCATCTGCAGGAGGTTGTCAGCAACCTGGCTTTACTTCCTCCTGGGAGTGCTGGGTAAGTGACTGGATTGCAGAAGGGGCAAGGTGCAGGAGAATTTGGTGAACTGGAAAGAATAGACAGGGGATTCCACTACAAGAAAACATAAGTTTTGCCACATTTGTATTTTGCCACAGTTGATTAGTTATTATGACCAACCCCAAAAACCCCACTGTTATCTCAAGCTAAACAACAGTAAGATATACCCTTGAGTTTTGTTGAAGCCAAATATTTGACTCAGGGCAAGTGGTTTGCTTGTGGTGGGATAGTTGTAATTTCACTCCCTACCATTCTGGAAAGAAAGAGGTAGAGAGGAAATATTGCAATGATAGCCTGGCTTCCCACTGTACTGCTTCCAAGGAAGTGAGGCAAGATGTGGTCAGTCTGAACATATTTTTGTGCCCAGAATACTATCTGATAAAATTTAAAAAATCCTCCCAGTCTTATTTACAAAACCCAGCTGGTATTCTGTAACATTATTTCAGCAATCAAAAGATAAAGAAGTATGCTAATATATTGCATAGACCAGGAAGAAGAACTCATAAGTCAAAACAGTCCAGCAGAACTATTTGCACGTGTTAACTGATTAGCTCATTTGAAAGCAATCATTAATAGAAGGAAGTAAATTTTATTTTACTGGACTTTCTAGATAACTTTCAAAGATTAAAATTTTGCTGTGCTGCAATGCTAATATTGCCTTTTCTCATTACAACTGAGTCCCCCTTATTAGTGTAAGTAAGAAAAGGGTATGTTGTTTTTGCAAGGCAAATTATGAAAGAAATTAAAAATTTATGGGGAAATTGTTTTCCTAAGCAAACCTGAAATAAAAGTGTGGGAAAATTTGGTAAAACAAAATATTATCAATCCTTGTTTTCTAAAAACAAAAAACAGAAGAGGCTTCTTTCTTGTTGAAAACATGCTTTCTGAGGAAAAAAAAAAAAAAAGATAGCAAAAGTTCAATGTTCACTATGGTTTAACTTGGAATAGTTAATTCAGTTCTTTCTAATACTCTGTGACTGCCAGCCTCTGGCCAAACATGACAAAAAACTACTAAGCCTATGCAGATGTTTTAAAATAGTAAAAGTTTTCACTTATAAATAATACTTCCTCCTAGAGCTATAGGGAGCACCCAACCCTATCTTTATTGTCTCTGTTTCTTTGATGACTAGTGTCTTCTCATAAGTGATCTCCTTTCACAAAAAAAAAAAAAAAAAAAAAGAAAGGAAAAGCAGCTTTTTAAAATGCAATCCAAGCCCAGTGACTTGTTTCAGTTGTGTCCCTGCAGTCTGGCACAATGCCGAGAGCTGTGGGATCAGTAATGGAAAGTAAAAACCTCATAAATATTGGTTAGAACAAACATCTGTAACATTATTAGCACTGCAACTGATTATTTTGTTCTCAAGCAGTAGCAAATATTTCTGAAGGCCCTGAACAAGGCAGAGACCACTGTATATAAATGTGCAGACCGTCCATGGAGCAGGGACAGTATCACCAGAGTTCAGAGTTTATTCCTATGCCATAAATATATGTCTTCACCTTATCATAGCAGCTAATTATTTCATTAGCAGATTATTTATACCCACAAAAATGTTAACAAATCTAAACAAATCTCAAAGTCATTTGTGGATAAACTGTAAGCAGAAAAAAGTACTTGAGATCATCAAACAAAACCAGTCCTGGCTCATAATTCAGGCAGCTCTGCTCAGGGATCAGATTTATGGACAATGATGCTGTAGCACATTTAGGTATCCCAGATCAGAGGCAGCCTGTGCCTTTGAACATTCCAGGCCTGCTTAGATTTAAATAAGTCTCAGCATAGGCACACCAGTCCACTCAGTGTCATTGAGTCAGTCACTATCTTATTCACCAGTAGCTCCCTGCCTCTGTCTCTCTTGACTCTTCATAAGAGAAGGAATGGGGGTTTTATCTAACTTTATCATCATGACCAATTACAGCTTTCAGAGTTGACTAAAGTTTGCATATTATTATATCATTTTTGTTAATGTTGGCTTTAGTCTGGTATTTGTTTATTTTGGGTAACTGAATAACTTTGTGAAATTTATCTTTTTTTAAGTTCATTTTCCTTATTAATTGGGAAGAGGGGAGTTGCCTTCCTCTCTTGCTGTGACTTTGCACAGATTCTAAAAAGCTCAGAAACTGCTGAGCACTGAAATTATCTGGAGTTATTTACAGTATGCTTTAATTGAATTTGAAGGGAAGTTTAGAATAATTTTTATTTTACTTGAATTATTCCTTGTATCACAGTAGATGCACAGAATCTGGAAAATTTCAAACAAAGATTTGCTTCAAAAACACTCAAAAAAAAATATTAAAGAACTTTGGGGGAAAATAAGGAACAGAAACAGCGAAAGAAAAGACAATGATTTCTGGTGAGTTCCCAGATCAATTGTGTCCTTTCTTTAGCCCTAGGTCCAGAAGGTAAATTTAAAATTCTGTTCAAAAAACCTTGGTGTCAATACTCAGAAGAAATCTTCTGAGTCTGTGTATTTTCATACTGTTTCAGTCTGGCAGCACAGAACTAGTAGAAAAGATTTCCAACCTGGCAGGTCAAACAGCTTTTAGTCAAAGTCTTTCCCAAAATATGCCTCTGTGTGGTTTCAGAAAGAAAAACAGCTCTGAAGAAAAAAAGCAGGAGACAAGACTTAGAAAAAAATAGTGCCCATAAATCTAGTAGACAGGTTAAGTTTGTATAGACTATATAAGAAAATGAGCAAGTTATTGACAAATAATAGACTTCAGTGAGAGAACTGGCTAATGTGAGTATTAAAAAATTACCTGTTCTGATAAAAGCAGAGACAGCGATACCTGATTTTGGAGGGCAATGTGATATCTACAGACATTTGTTCTAAGTTTTATGGCAGAGATGCTGCTGATTTATATGAATTCACCTTTCTAGTGTAAAAACAGTAAGTTCCAAGTAGCATCTACAGGTAACTAAGCACTCAGCTCATTAATACTAGTCCAAATCCTCCTCTGTGGAGGCAAAGGAGAGCACCAATATGGGTTCAGGCCAGTGAGCATAGAGAGGCGACCAGGAGCCTCGCAAAGCAACTTTGTTTCTACTTGGAAGGAGGGAAGGTTTACAAGCCCAGAAGCAGCAGGGCTCTCCCTGCTCTTCTGCCATCCAAACAAGGCACAGGCAGAGCGCCCTCCTGAGGCTGGGATGGCTCAAGGAGCTCAAAAAAACCCCACCAAAAACCCCACAACTAAATTTAGGAATTTAGGTGTGTACAGGCACACCAGACAAAATTAAGCTGCCTAAACTTATGTGTCTGGCTACATGAGCCATCCTAGAGTGTTTGAGGCACCTGTACAAGGCTGTCAGAGATGATACATAACCTGCAGAGGTCCTGCACGTTTCTCAAAGCAGAATATCCCACAAAACCTAAAATTACCTTTGACACCCTCTGCAGCAATGGGATCTCAACAGCTCTTTCTTGGCTTCCATCACTGCTGATGGAAAGGCAGTGAAGACATTCAAAGGGACATGAGACACCTAGCATGTATGCAAACCCTAGCACAAGGTGCCTCAAGTGGCAGGTCAGTCTCCTACACCCTATCCCCATTAGTGACACCCAGCTTCTCACACTCCACCATCCTCTGCGTCGTTGCACCTGCAGCAACACTGGCATATTCAGTCTGGTGTGCAAGTGGCACACCTGCAGCAAGCCTTACTAGTTGTTGTCCATGCCTGGAGAAAGACAACCACTTTCCAGGGTTAAAATACGCTATAACTAATTAAGGGAGTTTGAGATGTGTTTCAAAACCTCTTAAGCAGAAAGCTATGCTACTAAAAAATTTAAAGGGCTGACTTAATTCCCCTAAGGCAACAGTTTCAGCTTTGAAAGAATATAGCTTTTTAGTCAATAGATTCTGAAATATATCTCAAAGCTGCTAAATTAGTCACTTACAGCTGAATTTAGCTTAACAAGGGGGACATGAGGGCAGTCATTGAACAATTATGATTGGCATTACTATGCAAAAGTGTTGTTCTAATGTTGATACAGGAGGACCTTTGGATAGTTTGTGTGTTAATTCTTTGAGCCTATTTATAAAAACCTAGATATTTTCAGACACCTAAGAAGATCTCAGGTTATATTTGCACCTGAGGACTTAAATAAAAGCGCTATATTGTGTCTTCTGAAAATCTAAATTCCAAAAACCTGTTAAATGCTACGTGCCAGATTCTCATGTAGTGTAATCTAAAGCAGCTCCTTAGCTTGCCAACAGTTTTCCCAATTTACATCACCAAAAAGACCTGGCCAAATGCCAGGATGTTTAGAAAAGCAGTTCCTTTTCTTCTTCAGTTTCATTTTCATATACCTGTGTACTTCCTTTGCTCAGTTACAGACTAGAAACAGAAGCAAAAAAATACTCTGTATTAAAATGTGCACGTGTCCTATTTTCCTTAGCAAAGCAGCAGAAATTTTGTGAGATAGCCAGTCCTCTGAGATTTCCAGCTCTGTTTGGCAAATTCTTGAGGTTTGGATAATAAAATTATGAGACAGTTCCCACAGGTATATTTTTCGCCTTTTTAATATCTTTTATATGATGTATTACTTTCATGTGATGTTTCCCACAGTTCTGCTCTGGTGAAACATAGAAAATTCATTGAGTAACAGTCTCCTTACAAAAGCCAGCACTGGCAGTGTACATCTGCTGAGGATGAATCTGAGATTTCATCTAGTAAAGCACAGTACAGAAACACGAGGTGCTATTTTTGGACTATGTGACCTATGACTTTGAAGTTCTACACCTTGTCTTCTGGAAACTACTCTGATGTGGTCTGTCTTGCAAACAAGCCTTGAAAATCCCCAGACCCCATTCACCAGGTATTTACATCAGCATGCACTAGGAATGTCTCAGTTGCATTCCCCAATCCTAACACATGTGGGCTAAGCTGAAGGCCACATCTGAAAAGCTTGATGCTTCCAAAAGAGCAAAGATTTGATGACTGATATAAATTCTTCTACCTCTTTCAGAGGTATGCGATAGACTATCAGAAAGAAAGAAGACACAAACATTTCTCAAAACACCCACACACCCTTGCAGTCCACGCTCTGCAAGATGCCCCATCATGGAAGCAGACTGCTGGGCTGACATTGATGTAAGCTATACACAAGAACATAGGCAACATACACAAGAAAGGGAAACACCCCAGCTTGTGTTGTTGCAAAACTAGACAGAAATGTGAGTGAAGATGCAGCTGGCTAGCTGAAAAGTGAAAAAAACATAGCTCTTTCTATTCCCAGCCCTTTAGTGCAGTTCATACAGTTTCCTAGCCGAACGACCTTCTGGAAAAAAAAAAGAAAATAAAAAAGGAGACTGCCACAAAGCTTACTATCAGCCTGTGTGGATAGCTTGGAGATCCCACATCTTCCTCTTATATTCTCCTCTTCCTGCACAAGCAAACTTGGGTGTGTAAACCTCTGTAGCCTCCAGAGGAGGAACAGAGCAGGCAAGACAAGACAACAGGGTCACTTGTGGAGGTCTCACAGTGGGGTTGCCTAGCTGTGAGGCATGAGAGGAGCAACAACAGTCTTAGAGAGTTGTCATGGTTTAACACCAGCCAGTCACCAAGCCCCAGGCAGCCACTCACTCACTCCCCCACCAGCAGGATCAGGGATAGAATCAGAAGGGGAAAAACTAGAAAACTCATGGGTTGAGACAAAAAGAGTTTAGTAGGGAAAGCAAAAGCCATGCACACAAAGCAAAGCAAAATAAGGAATTCATTCATTGCTTCCCATGGGCAGGTAGGTATTCAGCCATCTACAGGAGAGCAGGTTTCCATCACACATCATGGTTACTTGGGAAGACAAATACCGTCACTCCTAACATCCCCCCATTGTGACTGCGTGGTGTTTGGATGATGGCTGGGGTTATGACAGAGTTACTTAAGGAGAAGACAAGCTTCTGAGGAATGGGAGAGTGAAATAGATCAGTGAATTTGTGCCACAAAGAAAACAAGTGGACTGATAAATTAGTTAAAAGCAAAGGAACTTCAACCCACATTCTGTGGATTTTCTGCATCTGCCCCTAAATGGCATGTCCAAATCCATGTAATGCCACATTACAGTTCAACTGACCAATTTATATTCATTTTTTCACATGCAATTCCACTTGATTATTCCTTCTCATGTTGTCCTTAAACAGTTAAGCAAATGAATAACATTTTCCAACCTCCTTGTACAAGTAAATTTTTGCATTAAATTATACTGTCATAATTTATTAAATGAAGACTGTCATTAAACATTACAATGAAGAATATTATCAACATTGCATCTGTCATAGATGAAAAAACTACATATATGGATAGATATAATCTGTTCTTTGGTTTAGGAACTTGGAGTTCCCTAGACAGTGTCACTGATGACACAATATCCCCAAATGCTAGATTTTATATGTTATATATCTGAAAGACGTGCAAAAACAGATGTAACCAGACAGCTCCTTTTGGTTACATACATGAGGAAGCTTCACAGAGCAAGTTATTTTAGCTAAGGCTGGCAACAATTCATTCTGAATAAATTGCCTCTGTATCTGTTTCAGGCAGCAATGACATAGGAAGAATGTGAACTTTTTTGTTATATCAACTCACTTTGAGCCAAATTATGCTTCTTTTTGAGCATTCGCCATTGCAAACATAGAAGACATGTGGATCTAGATATTAGCACCTTCTAAAAGTTGGCTCAATAAAAGCTGTTTAGCACTTAAACATGGAAGCTGTTGTCAGCTTCACAGATGAGTAACTCATTCCAAATTTTGGAAATGGAAATTCTGATCTGATGTATATTTCAGGCTTATTAAGCAACTATATTTTCTAGGCCACAATTCAGTTAAAATTAACTCCAGCTCCCACACTGTGACAATCCACACATGATTATGGAAGTCATAAAAAATGAACTTGATGTGGGTTCTTCTACCGTAAGTGGAGGAAAATGTCCCCTGGAGCCGAGACTTTTCATTCCAGGGAGCCACGGGACAAAGAGAATACCTAATCACACTGCTTTAGCTTGGAAATATGATTAAAAAGAAGAATGTGTTAGACTTTTTCCGAAGAAACACCTTTCTTTTTTTCCTGTAATTCCATCAAACACTGGAACAGAGACCAATAAAAAGACACCCTTGTATGTGTATTGATTCTGCATTTTCCTCTGCCCTCTAGACTTTAAAAGGGAAATTGTAAGACAGAAAAAAATAAACACCCCAGTGGACAACGCTTAAATCAGACATGACATGCTTATTTCTGTGATATTAAACTTGAGAGTCTTTTTAATATATCTTTTCACTTTTTTTCTTCCCTCCTGAAAATAAGGCCTGCTAAAGATTTCCTGGTTCTTTTGCAAGTGTGACAATTATTTGTGCTGTTCCTCCATCTATGTCTTCTATTGGTCCAAAACTAATTTTTCTTTGTATTTTCATGTGGTCCCATCACTACTGACACAAGGTCTTTTCCCTAGTCACACCAACTGGAAAAGCTTTGATCAGGTTCTCTGCCTTCAAACCTACTGCTCTGAAATCCCACCTGCAGAAATGCCTCTCCTTTTCATTTTTCTTAGCTTAGCTCTAGTTCTCCTTCTTATTTTTAACTTAAGTCTAATAAAATCTTAATGAAATCAACAAGAAGTCTCTCATTTGACTTGAACTGGATGAGGTAAAGTTGTACCCAAAAGTTTAGAGAAGTTTATTCAAGTCTCTAGACCATGGTCTTAATGAGTCAAAGTCAGTAACTTCACAGCTGAAGTGTCAGCCAAGAGATTTCTTGTCCTCAACAAGTCCTGGTCTCAGGGTCCCAGTCTCCATCTCTGTTAGGCAGGATACTTGTTTTTCACAGTTACAAAAAGATGAGGTGAGGACATTTATTTTAGACTGTACCTGAGCAGCTGTCTGAAAACCTAGAGTGCTTTAGTGACCGAGTGTTAATAAAAACGTTTTTCATGCTATCAATAATTTATTGACAGTTGGCTGCCA
Organism: Xenops minutus; assembly: GCA_035221455.1. NCBI lineage: Eukaryota > Metazoa > Chordata > Aves > Passeriformes > Furnariidae > Xenops > Xenops minutus. The sequence goes on along the minus strand of JAWWEE010000105.1, from coordinate 55,040,006 downwards.
GTCCCACACTTGTTCTGCTAATTTACTCCAGATCCTTGCACGTTTTGGTGGACCAGGGCCAAGACAGAAAACACAAAAGGAACAAAACAAACCCCATCCCTCTTGAACCCTCTGCCCTTTCCACTCCGAACATGATCATTGTCCTCTCTTTGCTGGGAACTGAAGCTCATAGTGTGACTAAGAAAATGATTCAGTCCTGAAAGCTGCCATGTGATTTAGCAAAACAAAGAGCTGACCTCCCCAGCGGCAGCAGCAGCAGCAGTACCAGCCTCTCTTGAAATATCTAAAAGGCAAATCCATTAGTATGTTCAGTCATCGTGCTGGCTAATGACTAGACATTTTTGAACATATGGGATCATTATTCCAGCATATCATCAATGAACTTTCCAGAAAAGCTAATTAAGGGGCCCTTGAAATGCTTACCACAAAGTTGGGTTTTTTCACAACTCCTCACTTGCATTTGAAGGATTAGCAGTTTTCATCTCCCCTGCTATCACCACCTTTCCATTTCTGGTGATCACTAAAGATGAGGAAAGCTAATTAAACAGATCTTTAATTTTTTAATCATAACTTACCTTTGCTTTTATTTTTGGTGCAGAAAGATTTCCTTTCCCATTGACACAAAAAGGATTTCGAATGCAGTGTAGCCAATATCTACTGATGGTTTGTCTTTTGAGCTACCTTCATATACATCTCTCCCTTAACTGCTTCTGTTCTTTAACAGTTATTGCAAATGACATTAAAAGGTAGGTTATAGATTGCAGGAAATAAAGATCATTTTCCTTGTCAATAGCTCCTAAAAAAGGGTGGATTCTTTGGGCAAATCTTCCTCCTGATCAGAATAATTTGTTAGGAAATATGTAGATGACCAAAACCTCCTGCAAGACTGAATGTAGAAACAAGACTTTTCACTTCCTTGGGTGGCAATTTTGCTTTCAGATGTGTATCTTCTCAAGACAAAAAAAACAACCTGCAAACCTGAGGCAGGTGAAAAGACTATTATCTACTTTGTGAATCCACATCTGGGGCATCTTTGAAGATAAAAATCTCTCGGGACTTCCAGCTGTGAATATAGCATTGCCAGTGTTGTGACAGATCTAAGTCCCTAGAAAATGCTAATAATAGAAGTGTGATCTATTTAAATAAGTAAACCCATCAGTGATAACCTGTCTCTTCATTGTTAGGTATACCATTGCCAGTAGCTTCAGCAGAGGCACACATACAGTTATCAAGCTTGTTGAATGAGCTGGAAGACACTGCAATGGGCTACACAACAGATGGCCAATGTGCTTTCATCTGGATGGTTTTGGAGAAAAGGGCTGTCAGGATGACTTACAGAAAGACATTTTCCCATCTTTAATTAAATTATTAAAGTTCTTCTGTGGAAGTATCAAACAAAAGCAATACAATTTTGACTGGGCGCCTCACATTCCAAAAAAATCTCTGATGCTGATGTTCAGAGTGAGGTGCAGTCAGCCCCATGTCCTGTAAAATCAGCCATGCCATGGTAGGGCACTGGCTGCCTTACACACAGAGGGACTGTGCCATCAGCAGAGCAACATGCAGCACCAAGGGTGCTGCCACATAACCTCGAACCATGACTAGCAACACCTCTGGAACCGTGCTAATGAGTGAGCAATGCTTTGCAGAGGACCTTCTCCAGCAACAGAAAATGAGACAATAACAGGAATGCTGTCTCTGAGAGTACCAAGAAGTATATATAATGCCTGCACTCATCCTTCAGCTACTAGCAGAGAAAGAGTAAATATCTTGCAGCTGGGTTTTTCTCATCATGTTTTTAAGTGGTAATAACTTTTAATAGGTATCTTGGAATAATAAATAACCATTAAAATACGTAAATCTGAATTATTGAACAAAAACATCATATAGTCATTTATCTAACAAAAGGTCTCCAGATTTTAATTTTTTTAATAAAACAAATAGTTTGAGATACCCTGATCCTCCAAACTAATATATACTTTGAGTCAGAAAAAAATCCCTTGCTTCTGTAGTAATACAATTTATATGAGGAGACCCATGCACACACTGAAGCATTTATGGAACTCAGAACTAAGTCACAGTTAAAAAGAAATTCAAAAGAATCCAAAATGATGGCACTCTTGCACCAGAAGAGTTCGTATGTTTTGCATCCTGTGGAATAAACACTCCTGCGTTGAGCTGCATTGCAGAAAACTGTGCTGGGCAGATGGCAATTGGACTGGAACAAAATCCCCGCCACTGTCACCCACACACACTGCCTGGTAAAACAACAATGCCAGTGTCCTGCCTACTTCCATTTCAGATGAATGCAATCACCCAGTAGAAATGTCAGCAACTTTGCCCTTCCAAAGATCCAGCTGCAGATCAGAAGATGTTTTGACAGGAAGTCAAAATAAGTTTGGTTCCAACCAGAAAGTAAACACAAGGAAGCAAAATTCCTTCTTTCTTGTGTTTCTGCTTTGTCTGATTTATTTCTCTCCCATTCTCAGCTTCTCTTCTTTGGCTTGCTCTGTCTCCTCCTCCCAGGACAGGAAGACTCCCAGGGGTCTTCTCCTCTGAAGCAGGTAAGATTGCTCTGATGAGAGGGCTCACCCAACGCCCCAGTCGCCACAACATTAGTCACTTCCGTACATATATCACTAAAGATGTATAGAAGGTCAAAATGTTTTGCAGCTTATAAGTATAAAAATATTACCTATTCAGGTCAGTTCATCTAACAAATAAATGAGCCAGAGTAACGCTATACAATACAAATATAGATCACAAGAAAACAAACAAAAAAAAAATAATAAACAAAAAAAAATTCATCAAATCTGTACCTGAATATAGACAGACAGTATAAACTTACAGATTCAGCAGCCAGAAAAGACATAATCAGGGGAAATTATTTCGCTTGTGGATTGTCACATATTTTTCTGACCTGCCAAATATCAAATACCTGCCGTTTTCTGATAAGTAGTAAGCACACATCCTGATAGGAAGCAATGTTAAAATCTCTATTACTCTGAAATGATCTGTGTATAATACGACTTTGCCTTTCAGACCAGAAGATTTGCTCCCATGTGGAAATGGAAACACGGTGATTCACAACTACCCAGCCCAATTTTGACATGCCAGTATGCTATGCTATAGTATAGGTAACTCGGAATTTTTGTAGTTTTCAGAGCAGACTTCGTGCAACCTAGTAAAATGCAAAGTATATTCAACTTCCATTACCAATAACAAGGTTCTGAAATCAAATAAACAAAAATATGAATAGAAATAAATGAATGCTGGCAAATAACCTGATAGCTCAGCTCACAGATCAGGCTGGTCCCAGTGTGTCATCCTAGTCTCTGCCTTCATGGACCTAGCCCTACATACCATCCATTCAAAGCTTCCCATATCTGTCTGAGCATTCAGTAGTCAATTAAATATTCATTTGCAAATTAAATGATGACTTAAAATATTGGAGCTAATCTAATTCACACCACCTGAGTACTGTGCTCACTAACTGCATAGAAAACAAAGGAGGAATAAAAATAACAGGAAACCCAGGTCAGAGACCATGAAGTGAGTGGGGGCAAGTGTAAGGAACATGATGTCTGCAACCACACAGACACTGGGATGTTTTTCCTTTCTTGCTTTTGATTTGAGAGCTCAAGCTTAAGACACCTATACTCCAGTGTTTATATGATATGGACTCAACTGAGTTAACTAAGGGTAGGTATTTGGTGTCATTTGGGATGACTTGCAATATGAGGACTCCACCTCTAAGTCCAGAAGCGCAGAGATCTCCTACAGGTGATGCTGTGGCTATGCTCTGTGGATGGCTCAGGTCTCCAGAGCATCTCAGGCCACTTCAAACTCCAGACTGTAAGGAGAGTAGTTACCTCTCAGCCTGAATCCTCAATACACCTGCCTGTCTGTGTGCTCTAAAAACCAGGAGCACTATCCTGCTGCCTACTCTACCTTTGGTGAGAGGAGTACTAAAACATTCACAGTAGGACTAAAGAAGAATCAAAGCCCTATTGCTTTAAGTGGTGTGTGTTTGGCAAAAATATCATCCAGTTATGAGAAATAGTAAGCTGAGTGCCCTCCTTCCCATTTGGGATTGAATTTGAGAAAGAAATAGAGAAGGTGGAAGAAAGTTCGAGGTCTTCTACCTTTTGGGAGATAGGGGTTTGTAACCAGGATACCACTTCTTAAAATATATCTATTTAACTGAGAGAACATGAATAGATGAACTTGCAAAAAAAAAAAAAAAAAAAACTAGTTCGACTCATGTCCTACTTGTTTGAAGGATATTAAGGACACTGTCCTTTGTCTCTAGTAACCAGATATAATCAATAATTTCTTTTGCTTAGAAATTTTTACATTATTGCAGGAGAGAAAAGAGATTTATATGCTGCTCAAAGTCTTAGATATCTGAGACATCAACACAGACCTGGCAGATACGATACACAGTCTATGAGAGATTGTGAAATGAGGATGACATTGATGGTTAAATCCTGGTTGTACTTATTTCAGTGTCAACTCTCACTGACTGCTGGTCAGAATTTCACTGAAAGAGCTTTAAACGAACACAATTAGCATGGTTAAGGAGCTTGACTAGTAGTGCTTTCTATCAGCCTTTTTTAACTTTAAGAGTAAAATTAAATATTTCTTGGCTATTTTTTCCTGAGTCCTTCAGCAAGGATTTCAAGCACCCACAGACAGAAATTATAGTCAAAGGATAAAAAGTTACCATTGCCGTCCACTGATCCCCTGGAAACTTTGCAGGGGAGAGAAGGTCACATGAGACGAATGGTCTTGGGTGTCCAGCACCTCCCAAGAAGTGCCAAATTACTCTGTGTATGTATATGCAAACCCACATACTGGTTTAAATGATACACAGTCCAGCAAGTATTTTGAACAAGATGTTTTGTTACGCAGGGATTCCAACATGCATTTAAGTCTGCAACATAGGAAAAACTAGACAATCAGTAAGGAAAACTTTCCGTCAAATACTTTTCCTTATTTAAGAACCTCTATGAATAAATAAAGCTTCATCTTTAGATATGGAAGTGTGAGAGGTAGGAAACTATGTGTTAGAAGCAGATATTGTATGAAGCCCTCATCAGCTGGCAGGAACAGAGATACTCCATGAGTCAACTGGTGGGAGCTTTTGTTCAGTTTTCATCAAGATTTCTAAGGAGTTCATTCAAAGGGGAAAATGGGGAACAATGGCACTCAAAACTACAGAATCACAGAGTACGATGAGTTGGAAGGGACACACAAGGATCATCAAGTCCAACTTTTAGCCCTGCACAGGACCATCCCCAAGAGTCACACCACGTGCCTGAAAGTATCATCCAAACACTTCTTGAACTCTATCAGGCTTGGTGCTGTGACCACTTCTCTGGGGAGCCTGTATTAGTGCCCAACCACCCTCTGGGAGAAGAACCTAATTAAGTACACAGGGAATATAAATACATTTTCAAAATCACTGAATGCAAGCATGTAGAAGGGGTTGTGCAGCTTAGATGGACCACTCTACCCCAATTGACTTCTTCCTCACTTCCATGAGGATTTCAGGGAGAAATTATGCTCATAAACACACCCAAAACAACACCATGTCTCTCATTCTTCTGCCAATCTTCTTCTAGTCTATATCCCCAGTTTCCAATGAGGCTCTTTCTTTCCCATTTTGTTCAATTGTAGCCAGCAATAAAATCAGAGGGAGATGGAACTTATTGTTAATGATGTGGAGGCAAAGTTATTATTTAACTCTTAAATACGAACAATACTTGCCTCCAAATCTCATTTAATCTTCATGGATATCAATTATATTTTGTAATTTCTAGACCTGTGAAAATTTCATTTTTCCAAATGAGGTCAGTAACTAACCCTCAGTCACTTAAAAAAAAATCCCTTCTAATCTCATATTTTTTCAATATAGACTATGAAAACATTATTTCAATGGAATTTATATGGCCTATTTGACATTCTTTTCTCTTTAGTTGGATTTGAGATGATATTCAAAGCTGGGGCTCTATCCAAATGTTAAAGTACTTGTTCTCTGAATACATCACCATATGTGTGAAAAGATCAGACAAGGGTACATATTTTATAGAGACAGTTTACAATCTATCAGTCTTACATTATACTGTTATTTTTTTCACAGTATGCATTTCATTGCTGTGGATGACACTGCAATGTTTCAAGAGAAAGGGACACCTAGGAAAAGAATGCAAACATTTCCGGATCTTATATGTTCACCATCAAATACTCAGGAATGGGAACAGTGGAGAACAGTGAGCAGACCAAAGTCTTTGGGAGGCAGTTTACCTCTTGGAGGAGGTGCTCCACAAGAAGCTCTTTATCAGCCAGGCTCTATTTTCAAGGTGTATGAAGAAAAAGGCTGCTTTAGGTGCCTGTACTCCTCCTTAAAGACTGACAGAAAGCCTCACAATGGTGGTACACAAGAAGACCTACAGTGTAGGGATTATGCTCTACCCTGGTGCAGCTTCTAGCTCCAACAGAGCAACAAAAGACCTATAGCCCTAACAAACCCCAAGCAGACCTTAGGTCACATCAGCCATCCTGCCTTGCTCTGAAAAGTAAAAAGCCATCAAATGCCATGCAATAACACCAGCCTCTGCAGTCTCAATCCTTACTGGTTCCTGGCCCTGGGTTTGCCTCCTGATGTTTTACTGGGTTCTACTTCCCAGTACAGCTGTAGAACTAAATTCCCAGCCTTGAGTCCTGACACACAGAGCCTGCTTTTAGGATTTTACAGTGGCCCCAGCTGGTGCGAAGGGGTTATGACTGGTTTTTTCCATCCATGGCCTGGATGAGCAGTTCTGAGTGAATAGTCTGTGCAGCAGCTGTGCAGTCTGGGCCATCTCTTGGGATGGGTTGTAATTTCTCCAGTCCCTCTTCTTTCCACCCTCTTGGGTTTTATGTGGGTGGAGTTTAATTTCAGCCTAAATGTCTAAATCTGTTGCCTGAGAAATAGGTGCAATCCAAGCCTCTTCCTGTATTACGTGTTCAAATTGCTGACCACAAACACAATAGGTTTCATGGTGTTAAGGGCCACCTGTTGAAAGTGTTCAAAGGCACCCCCATCCATTTGCATTCCCTGCCGCCTGTTTTCCTGTCTGTGACTCAAGCGTCTCTCTCCGACCCACTCGCCCAGTGTGTCGGGCTGCAATCATTGCAGCACTGAACCAATTCAACATCTTGAAAAGCTAATTAACTTCATAAAAAATTCATACAGGCATGCAAATACTGTGGCCCAGATAAATAATTAACTGAACTCTTCCACACCAGTGCCAGCATGCTCCAAGGCTGCCCTCTCTTGCCAGGCCTGCTCAACAATTATTCAAGACATGCATTTGATGATTTTCTTCAAGGTGTAAGCCTATGCAGCAGCTTAATAAACAACATACATTGCACAGTCGACATTGATTTACACATCTTCTGAAGAGATGATGCATGAAATGATCAGAAAAGTCAATAATGCAAGCAAAATGTATGGGCTTGAGATAAGTAACAGAAAACAAAATCAATGCCTTCCAGCTATTATCATCATGAAGTAGAGTTCATAATAGATAACATTAAGTTTGAACAAGTTGCATCATTCCAATACCTGCAATCAGCTGTCACTTCTGACAATAATTGCCAGAATGGTATTCATATACGTATACTCTAATTCTGTTGCTAAATGCATTTAGCTGAACAATCAGGATAAACAATCTGACGAGCCAGATATTTTATTATTCTGACATTAAAAAAAAAGGAGACTGCAGAGCCCATTAATCATGACCTGTATTGCCATGTACATACAAATATTCCACAGAAGAAAACCAAGAAAGCTTACTACATGCTACCAACCTTCTGGAATAAGTACCAGAGGAAGACGAGATGGTGGATGGGATCACCCTATCACTAGCACTGAGGGATAAAATTCAGCAGAAGGAGGCAGCTGACATTACTGAAGCACCTGGGCAACAATGACTCAATCACACAACACAGGCAACGATAGACCTCAGCTTTGTATCCAGAGCTTTATATGGGACTTATCATATGGCTTTATATCAAGGATTTCTGATAGCCTCAGGATGCAATCAATACGAAAGCAACATAAGAGAAAGCTCTGACCACTGAGGGCTTGTCAACATGGGAAGCTATTGTGAAGGACGGGAAGGTGTGAATGCAGAGTACAATGGCTCTGGCCGTTTTGGAAGCTGTCAGTCAGACACACAGTAAAGTAACTCACACAAGGCTGTCTGAGGGTGGACGACATTTCCGTACATAGAAATCTGTATATCTACATCCCAATAGCCCTCAAATCTCCCTTTGAAAACATTTCTCACGGTATTTCAGTAGCAATGCATGTAACCTATGCCACTAAGTAAAACCAGGAGGAGTTGCTGTTACCGCACAACAGAGGCTGCCAAACATGGCTTGAGCTATTTGTGGAAGCAATTGCCCTGTCTGCTGCACAGAGGGCTGGTAATGACAAACAGAGTAGCTTCTCTCCAGCCAGGAGCATGAATTTGGCTTCAAGTATTCATGATTCAGCTTCGACCAATTGATAATTATTCAATGGCAATAAAAAATACACTGGCAGTCTCAATCCAGCTCCTAGCAGAGCTGTAAAATGCTCATAAAACCACAACAAACAGTGATTGTGCCCTTTTGTGAGCAGCAGAGACACAAAGAGGGAGACCAGTTCCTCCTTCCTTCAAGACAGAAGCAAAGGTAGAGCCTCACCAGGAGGTGGTGGTGTGGGGAATCTATATCAATGTAACCATAACTATATTTCTTTCACTAACGTTGTGGGGGGGAAAGGATGAATAAGGATGAAGAGGTGAAGGGAGCTTTGTGGAAACTGTGCCCTGAGTTGCAGTATCACAGCTCAATAGCTATCCCAACAAATTAATTTTATAATGCTTTTGATTTGACCCACAGATGAGAAGATGGTTTCAGCTGAGTTCTGTTTTCAGGGACCCATTCATCTCCTGAAACTAAAAGCCAAGCTCATAAAGCAGAAACCCACACAAGGTAAAACCAATCAGTAGCTTCCCCGAAACCCTGCAAAGCCAAACCATTCAGTGCAACGCTGCTCTGCCAATAATAGTAACAAGTAACACTACACTCGGGCTGTAATTTTTCATATCCAGTGTTCTGTTGTCATATGATTTACAGTGCTAGCACTGAGAGCCATTGCCCAAGCCCTGTCTCCGCACTCCTCCTGATTTACTTAAATCTTTTCACTTTTATCAGCCACAGGGAATGGGGACACTTACATGTAACAACTGACAATTTGAACAGAAAATACAGAGAAAAGCTGTGTAAAGCAAGTGGCTGAGATTATAGCTGTTGACTTCTAATATTATTTGACAGATGAGACTGCTGCAATTATCCTCTGCTCATGGGTTCCATTACTGGAGCAAGAAGCACACAAAATAAGGGCAATTTCCCAAACAATATATAGGTCCACTTAACTTTGTCAAGAGCCATTTCTGCAAGTGAAGTCCTCCCTGGTTAAAGATACAAGAATAATGTGCTGGCAACTTCACATGAGCATTTAGTGCATTCCACGTTAACTGCATTTTCAGTTGTTCTTTTCCTGCTCTGTTTGAACTAAATAGGATATTATTTCTAAAGATATTTGTTTAAAGAATGACATTGTGCTTACTGCTGTTCACTCTCAGGAGCCTTTTTTTTTTTTTTTAAGAAGGCATTTCAGAAAGTTTTCAGCTCACAAGATTACTCTGGATTTTTGTAGAGTCCTGCATCTCCCCTCTGCCTCCTGTCTCTGTGCCTCCACCACCCCTCTGTACCGGGAGGGAAGGCACCAACCCCACTCAAAGCTTCCTGCTCTCTTCTCTCTCCCTTGTTCTTTGAACACTCTGGTCCAGGAATGGTCTCCAAGTCCCACACACCACCCTGCAGCCCCCACCCTCCTCCTGCCCTTCCCCAGATCACTGCCACCTTCCCTGTCCCTTCCACTGGGTCCCAGCCCCAGCTGGGACAGCTGGTGATGGGAAATGCCATCGTGGGGAAACAATGAACATAGCCAAGTGGCTCCTCAATAGCAAAAAATTGTCATTCTGGGGAAGGGGAATCCCTCATACAAACCACTCTGCATGGTCAAAAGCAAGCAAATAGTACCTCACACAGACATGTTGGTGTGTAAGCAGATCTCAGAGGAAGGATACAGCTTCAAGGTTTCCCTAAAGTAATGCACAGCAAAGGCAATCATCCTCTGAAGTCTTCCTGTGCCAAATCCAGCCACTGTATCTAATCACAGCAGTGTGAAAGAAGGAACATTAGGCCTGCTTTAAGTTCAAACCTCAACACAACCTTAGCAACAGAGTCACTACTGACGTATCCATAATGTATTTTTAAGGTTGCCCCATTGCTTTGACTTGTGGAGCTATTTATAGATCAAAAGGAGCTTCTTTCCCTAGGAGAAAAAAAAAAGCAATGAATTTTCTGAAAGCAAAAGTGAAAAAAAAAAAAAAAAGAAAAAGAATGAAAAAAGAGGGACTATCCTGTGGCCTAGGCAGTAGTTATTAATTCTTCCCTCCAATGTGATCTGTGCTGAACCATAGTGAGAGTGAATATTTTTCAGCAGCCTTCCCCAACCTTTCACACATATTTCAATATCTTCTCTCAGATGTGCCTAGGACCTAGTGCTGCAGACCCTAGTGGGAGAAACCCCACGAGGAATTGCAGCAAAACCACCTCAGTCTAAGCTCACGTTTCTGGTCGAGCTCAGCTTGATCAGTGATTCCCTTCCTTAGAGGTTGAAGGTGTTCATCAATTTGGGGGAGATTTTTTTTGTCCTATTCGATGTCATTCAGAAAACTCTCATCCAGAAAACAGGCCTGGCTCTTCCTGAAGTAAACTAAACACTTGGTTTCCATACCACCTTGTGACAGTGAGTTTCATGGCTCAGTCAAGTGCGGAGTCAGAGATGAAGTGAGGAAAAACAGGCATTGACTGTAGACAGTAATACACAATTTCTCTCCATGTCCAACAGCATGACCACTCCAGAAGGAGATCTGGTAAGGGGGAAAATGCAATCACCTTCTGAGCCCACCCTGGAGGAAGACTCTCTGGCCTGTCCCCCTTCCCCTAAATATATCCCCTGGCCTAAACTAAGACACCCCACCTGAAAGTATCCTTCAAGTTGTACATGTAAAATGCCTACTAATGGCTGGGAATAAGGATAGAGTAACTTTTTACACATCTCTACGAGGTAAGATTTGTGTCAATATTACAGAAGAGAAAATTAACTTCAGAAGTCAATGGGAAAGAGAAGACAAGCTAAGAGCATTCAAAGGTCAAATTCACAGACCCCAATATCCTCCAGATTATACCATTTTTTGTTGTTAGAATTACTACCTCACGACATACAGAATGCGAGGAGGAAAATATGTGCTATTAATGAGACAGTTTTACCTTTTACTTTCCTCCCTCCACCACACCACCAGGTTTTTCCAAGAGGCGAGCTGGCTCTTCCCTGGAAAGTGACCTTTGCTGGAGGGCAGGCAGATGGTGGCAGCCACAGATAAGCCCAGTTCTCCTCCTTGACCATGTGTCATTCAAAAGCCTTGAAGATCTCAGTGCTGGAGACCCCAGGTCTCCTCCTGAATCTGGGTCACTGGCAGCATAAAGGCCTGCTGAAGGCACCCACGTGTGACACAGACCCGCCAAGAACCATTCTTCATCCCATGGACACAGTGATGGCCAAATCTGCACTGTGCAATTGCAACAATTTGGGCTTCAGGGATTTTTTTTGTTATTATTTCTTGTTCAGCCCTTGCAGTCTTGGTCTCTTTAGCACAGGTCTCCTCACAAAGGCAATCTTTGCACCAGAAAGCCTCGGATTTGCCCTCAGCTCTTCCACAGGCATTGATTAGGTGCCTTTTTTCTTTTTCCCTCTTAAAAAAAAAAAAAAAAAAAAAAAAAAAAAAAAAAAGGGACATGATTTAAAACTAAAATAGAATGAAGTGCATTGTACAAAGGATTATTTCAAGTAATTCTCCTTGAAACTGTAACAAAGGAATGTTTCCTGGGGATTAAATGGACTGTCAGGTAATCAGAAAAGTTGTTTTAGGTTTTCCTCAGGAAGAAAAGAAGCATTTTGGATGGATTTTGTTTCTGGTGCTTTGTGACACTTTACAGCTTATTCCCTCATGTCACACCAGTTTATTTCATTATTCATAAACATGCTGAATGCCAAAATGATCTCAGAAGCCATGGGGCTCTTACACACTCAACCACTAAGCCCTTTTCTCCCTGTCCCATTGCAAATGCAAGGAGCCAGCCTTCTTGATGTCCTTTCATAGGGATTTTCTTTTAACCACTGCTCATCCTGCTATCTTTTTTGTTATGGGGGGTGGGATTCCTGGTATTTTGCACACTATGCAGGACTTTGAGATGGCCTTGAAGGAGAAATATCATTCAAGAGAGAATAAATTTGTCCCCAGGGTTGAAGTGCAGAGAGCCAGCACCCAGGGAACCTTGCATACAGGATGGGTGCAGTCCTTACTCCTCTGTGGTGCACTTGGGATGCTAAAGCCTGCTCCCATCACTGGTCCCAGAATGCCTCCCAGACCTGGTCTGGGCTCTCTCAACACACTTCTACTTTGCTTGGTGTCGCAGGGGACAGTCTGCCCCTTCTCAGTGCCAAGGCACAAGCACCCATTTCCAGCACAATGAGTCCCCTGCCTGCAACAGCTGCAAGTTCCCACCTAATCTGCTACCTAATGCATAGGAATGCCTTAAAATGACACAGGTCTTTCCTTCAAGTCTGGCACCAAAAGTCACTCCAAATAGCTGTTTCTCATATATTCCAGGCCACATGCACACCTGTGAGCTCAGCCTTCCCCTCTCACCCTTCCCAAAGCCTTCAAGGGAGCAGATAAGACAACTTGGAGCACAAACATCCCCCACACCACACCCAGCTCCACATCCATTATATACCAAGTTGAAGGAGTCCCCCTCCCTCTGCTTGGCCAGGGGCATGCAGCAGGGCAGGCAAGCACTTGCTACAAAGTGAGGCAGCCTGGACAGACAAGGTGTCAGAGATGCTCACTCCTCAGTGGGGAGGGACCCCCACCGGCTGGGGCATCTGGCCCCAGTAGCTAGGTTGGCCTGCAGCACATCCTTTTGGACTACCTGATGCTACTGGGTGCCCAAGCAGAAAAAGACACCCACATCCATCTGTGCCTAAGCAGTCAGCTTCTGCTGTAGCAGTCAGTCTTTGCTCCCTAAAACGGTGTGGGAAATGGGGGTTTAAAATCCACTATGACTGTGTCTGGAATGGGGGCAGGGATGGTGGCTAGTTCCACACTGGCTTTCCATGTGGCATTGCCACATGTGACAAAGCACACACAGCCTTGTTTGGTGGTGCCAATCCAAGAGTCAAGCACTGGTCCCTACTGCAAAAACAGCCTCCACTTCACATAGGCTCACAGGGTGTGGCTCCCATCATCACATGCTTTGCTGAGTCTGCTCCAACCTGGAAAAATTGCTTCTTCATGTGTGACTTTATTTTATCTCTAACTAAGAGAAAGGAAGATTTGAAACAGCTAATAGCCCTGGAAAATTATAATTTTTTTAATTATTATTTTTTTTACTTTTTTAAATCTAGGAACATGGCTTTCTTTTCCATGAGCTGTGTCTTTCTAAAAGAATTTTTATTCCAATTATTCAGACACCTGCTGGTGTCCCAGCAGCCCCCTGGCAGCAGGGAACTCTCTCGGGCTGAGCAGCCTAAGGAAACAAAGCCCAGAACAATGTTGTACAGGGAAACAGTACACACACCAGCAAGCCGGAGAGCACAGCAGCAAATGTGTTATTAGTCTGACATCACAAGGGTCTGCTTGTTTGTTTGCTTTACGCTTTTAAATCCCGATGCTCTCTCTTGCTGTGCCACATGTTGAATTTTTCTTGATTAAGTTGAGACTTTTATTATGCAGTGTCCCCAGAAGAATTACAGAGGGGAAGAAGAAAACCCAACTGCATATGGCAAAGGCAGTGAGATAGATACTGAATTCTTCCAGCTTGAAATGACAGGCAGTACAAATAAAGCTCTTTTGTACCTGCTTTAAGACATAGCATGTACCAGCCCATCTCAGCAAATACACTTCGGGAAAAGCCAAAAGTAGGATCAGTGATGCACAGTGAGGGAAATTTTAAAGCTGCCAGTGCAAGTTTCTTCAGATGAAACATGTTTGTACAATACCAAGATCCAGGAGATGCTGATTCTGACTGTTTAGTAGTAGTAGTAGTAGTAGTAGTAGTAGTAGCAGTAGTAGTAGTAGTAATAATAATTTCTTCATTGTTAATTATTTCTGTTATTATTATAGGCCTCTCCCAGTCTGTAACTGTAAAAACAGTATTGGCCACTGAAACCATCCAAATCCCCTCAGATCAGTGTGCAATGAATGGGATTGACCCTCCTGGCCAGATCATTTGGGCTACATCTTTCAGCCTCATTTCTCTCCTTCCAGAGAGGGCTGTGTTTTGCAAGAGATAGACCAACATCAAAGCCACTATGGCAGGATTTCCTCACTTGGAAATAGGTTTCAAGCAGACCTGTAAACTCTAGTGAAGTTTGCTTTCTGATGGAAGAGCAGCACAAAACAGCTCTAGCATCTGGCCTCAGGGGCTCAATCAGTTCTGTATGAATACTCATATGATGCAGTTATCATCGGGAAAGCTCATAGCTAAGCGCCTTGCTACCAAGTCTCATGGCTTTGATTTAAGGAGCTCCCAGTAATCTGGGACACTACAATTAACATATTTAATAGAGCGACTAATGGGAAACAAAAAGGGGGGAAACCTGCAAACTGCAGCTTATACTGACGATCGGGTGGGAAAGGAACAAAACTCAGAAGTTTCAAACTACAAAAACGGGCACATGGAAACTGGTTAGATTCTTCCTTTTATTCTATACAATGTAAGAAAAAAATAATCACAGAAATTAATTGTCAGTAACCTCAGACAGATTAATTTATCTTTTCAAAGGTAACATGCAAGATTTAAACATTTATTTTGGGACACTGACAAGCCTGCTCATGAAAAGGCAGATGATCTGTGCTTTCTAGACACCAAATCCTTCCAAAATGTCTCACACAGTAGCATACAAACAATACAGACTTATTTTAAATACATACCTCTATTCCCTACCTGCCAGAGATCACAAACCATACAGCTGGGTTATTAAAAGAGTTAGACAGCAACTAAGGGTTCAATAAAGGCATCTGCAATTGTCCCAGGTAAGAAAATGGCAATGAAATTAATCTAGTTTATAAACAGGACATAAAGAAAAGTAGAAATTCCTAGTTAAGAACAGACAATGTTATTGTAATTACGATAAATAAAACAGATCTATTTTGGTAAGCTGGGGACTTATTGCACTGATCTAGCTTGGAAACCAAGACCAGCTTCAGCTGGCTTGGAGAAGGAGCCAACAGTTCATCTGATCAATGGCCAGGTAATAATAATGTATGACATACCATAATGCTGAGTTACAGTTATACAGTGCTGTAACAATTGCCAGACCAAAACTGTAGCGAGATAGCTGTATGACTAAATACATATTTATCTTTTACAGTGCCTTTTACATCGTTGTTTAATTATCTTCAAACCAAGTATTCTAAACCCAAGAAATAGTTTCAAATTATATTCAAATGGATACCTAAACAACCTTAGTTCTGCCTTGGGTTTACTGTATGCAATATACCATGCAGCACATTCATTTCATACAGTTATTATAGCCAGTAAACACAAAATTATTACGACGTCACTGTAGCAATTACAGTGCCATATTAGATAAAAAGACTCTTTGAGCAAGGTCTTCCAGTTTTCCAATATCATGTCTTCATTTTATCCCCCATTGGACAGTGAAGGCAGGCTGTCCTTAGAGAAGAGGTTAAGCTACGTTCAAATGACAAAGAGAAACTGGTCGTTTTTGCTTAAAGCACTCTGGAGTTTTATTCCTTCTAGAAACAATAGAGGAGGGAAGCAATGTTGAGAGATGGCAAGCCTTTAAGGAATTTCCTCCAGCAGAACATGATTTTTCAGTGTTGGCAAGAAACTATATTTGGCAAATAATGACACAAAATGGAAGATGATCATATTTCTTCAACAATGTAACCTACAGACAAGAGGGTTTTTTCTATCATTAAAATAGGTCCAACTTTAGGTACTTACAGGATCTGTTTATAATCAAGCTAGTTAATTGATTTACTTGTAAACTTGGACAATACATGAACTATTTAAAGGGTATGGGTAGCATTCATCTGAGCTCACTGTAATGCTCTAAGACTTAGGCATTTGGATCAGCTGGGCATCTGGACTCCCTCATGGAGGAAAGAAAAAGCAGCTCAGCAGCAGGGAACTGATTTATTGAACTGCGTAGGGCTCTTGCTCTCCAGACATGACCAGTGTCCATATGCACACCTGGTTTTTAGCAACATTAGATGAATCCCATCCCTATTAAGAGTGGATTATGATGTCTCCAATCCCTTAGCACTAGTGTTGGCTAAGAAGTTTTCAACCACCCTCTCTCATCCCTGCCACCTCCCATCCCCAAGAAGGGTTCATTATCCCTCTCCTTTGCACCAGCTCAGCTACCAATGAGCTATAAAATTATCTGGTTCTAAAGAAGCATTTTGAAGAAGCATTTTGTTTCTTATTATCCACCTGATTTTCTATTGACTTCCTGTGATATTTTTTTTCCTTGGTCATCTCATTTTCACCAGTCCTGAACACATCAACAGTGGAACAGGCATGGCAGGGGAAGGAGAAGATCCTTGTGTGGGGGCAGAGAGGGGTGGGAGAGGGTATATTGGATCCACTGATGAAGGATCCATAACATGGAACTGCAACATAATTTTCAAGAGGACACTGCATTTTTGTGTTCATTTACACAAAACACAGGCTGTATGCCATACTCAACACTGCCTAGATTACAGAGCTACAGCATTGTCTTCACAGTGGGAGTAATTTAATCAGTCTCCTTCTCCAGTGTTCTCTTATCCCTCATCTTCAGCTACTATATGCCTGCAAGGTAGCAATTGGCCATCAATGAGATGAGCTGCCACAGTACTCTGACATCCCATGCACCATTCCTGTCTTCCACCTGCTCTTTGTCACTTTTACAAGGCAAACCATCTCTGGGCATGTTCCACAATCCTTCATCAGATTGTTCCTAAAACTCTTTAGCATTTCTGCATTGCTGCCTTGCTCCACTGCACACTACCCAGCTCGGATTCGTGCTGTCCACCAGGACAGAAAAGCAGACCTTCCTCCACCCCCCATCAGTCCCCTGCCTAGATCAGACAGCACTCCTGCAGCTGTGTGTGGTCTTGTCCCAGAAAGCTTTATCCTCAAGATTTAGTAGTGGAGCAAAATACCTCCTTGATACCCCACTGTTAACTTCAATAGAGGGACTCCAGGGATGAGCTGAGTACACTGGAAGAGGAAAAATGCAAGCAAAGTAGAAAATAAAGGAATCATTTCTCTACAGATATTTCGACACACACACACATACGGTGAGATTTTACAACTTGATTTGCTTGTGAATGGCACTGAACTGATTCAGTGTGGTTGCTACAGTGCAAGTGTCCCCTAAACAGTAACTCAGTGCACAGAGAATCACATTCATTCATGCATCAACATTTTTGAGTTAAGATACTTCTTTATTCCAAAGATTGTTGATTAGCTCCCTTTCAAACTCAGTATCCGCTGTCTGCGCCTTACATGAATCATGTTCGGCACAGGACATTGCTGACGCTCTGTCACAAACAACCTAGGAATAAAAAGATCGGCATTTCAGTTTATTTTTCCTGCATCTTGTTAAAAAACGTACTAGGAATTTTGAAGAAACCTAATGCATAAATACATATTTTGTCTGATTCAATAACATATACAATTCAAATGACACTGCATTAGAAAATCAAGGGGCTGCTGTTATTCACCAACACATTAAATACGAGCAATTTATTTCTTTACCTTGACATTATTCAGAGGGACAAATCAGAAAATCATGCAACATCACTTAACTGCCTGCCCCATCTTCTCCCCAGCAAGCAACCAGAAAACTACTGACCCCTCTAACAGAAAATGCTATTTCTTTAATCTTATCAACCATCACCAATAACAGATTGGTATTAGCAATCTCAGCCCTTCTCAGACAGTTGGAGGTTTGCATATCTTAACTGATGTGCCTAATTAGATACAGCAGTGATTCAGCCTTCAGCTGTGATTCTGTGGTGTTGCTTCAGTGTGCTTCGCATCACCCTGTGACTGAGGTGTTTACTCTTCATCACAATCGCTGTTATCTGTCAGAAGTGATATCAGACTGGTTTCCAAAGAATACCACTCCTTCCCTTATTTATATGGAAGTACTTTCACCAGAAGGAGCAAGCTATCTTTGACTGAATGTTAGTCCAGTGAAAGATAATAGCCTGGAAATCTTGGTGTCTTCCAGCCCTGGACAGAAAAGTCTACTGATTTTTCCAGGGGTGTCACAGAGAAACACTTTGGTACATTATTCAGCCTCCATGCCTGCTCGCTCTGCTTAGTGGCATGGAAAGCTCTATCTCAGTGGTTGTAGGCTTGTGAATTCTTACCTGTCATGAAATGGATGATATCTTTTTTTTTTTTTTTTTTTTTTCTTAATCAGGTAGAATAACTTTCAGTATGTAGTACTGTGAACTAGAGATGAACTGCTGTTCTGGAGGGGAAAGGTCTGTATGTCATTAACCTCCTCAACCTCTGTTGACATAACAGAGAATGTAAGCAAAGAAACGTGTCCCAAAGAATGAAAAAAAGTCAGTGTTTTCTCAGGCTTTATCCTTAGTAGACTAGAACAGCAAGAATATCCATCGCCAAGCTTCAAAAGTGTGAAAGCCATGGTAGATAACACATTGCATTTCCGGATTTTAAATTACTATAGTCCATAGCTAAAAATCTAGGTACCTCATCTTCTGGGGTAAGAAAGCACAGCTCTGCTGAAATTAGAAGATGACACCAACTTATATCAGCCAGGGATATTGCTCCTCAGTATTAAAGTCACTTCTACTCACTTCTACTTACTTGCCAATTGCTACATTTAGTGCTCTGCTTTCCATTGCAATAGTAGACCCTTAAGGGAGCTAGAAAACCCAACTATTTATCAGTGATGTTTTCAACTCTAATAGGAGATGTACAAGGCCCTGAACTCAGCTCTTTGTGAATAAAAAGGCTTTTAATTCATCTTTAAGGAAACAATTAGAGATCATCCAAAGCATATAAATTAATCTGATTTTCCTTTTCCTCTAGCAAGACTATTACATGCTCTTTTATTTTTCTTCCAGGTTGGCTTCTATTTTCTCTCAGGTGCAACTGAAGTTTCCTAAGGCAATGAACTGAGAAAGAATCAGTAACATCTGGAGTTATCTGCACTTCTGCCAAATAAAACGAACACGTCTGAAGAGGGACGTTTCTCAGAATAAAAAGGGAAGTGATGACTAATAAGGAAATGCAATTTACCAAAAATATCTCATTTAGCCTTTTCTTAAATATATCAGTCTTGTAAGTCTCCTTGTCCACCTAAAACTCCTACTTGGATCATTCAACAGTAAGATTTGTCCAGAAAGAACAAACCTTTGGCAGTTTCTTATGCCATTTGTAGGTGAGTGCAAGTTTACAGATCATTCGATAGTATCTTATAAACCATAGACTTTGCATCTGAGTTAACTCCCCTCAACTCCTTTTTCATCAATAGAGAGAAACATACAAAGTAGGATTCATCACACGTTTAAGCAGACATCTAAAATAGCTCAGTTGAACTGCACTCTAAAAGCAGCAGATGCTCTCCTTTGACTGAAAAAGAAGCTCAGGACAAGCAGCTCAGCCATGTCATCTACATCTGTAGGTGTCTAATGTTAAGAAGTATAAGGGTCATCTCCCAAAACTGCCTTGCAGGATCATCCCCCTTTTCCTTCTCTTTATATTAACTTCTTCTTTTAATTGTCACCCTTCTGGAAAGTAGTGAACCATCTTCAGTGGACAAGAGAGGCTTTTCTCTTCTTTTCTTAGGAGTCCTCAATAAAAAGGTTACATGAGAATAAGCATTTATGTGTTAATTAGGTATATTCAGCTTAACCTTCTTGTCCCCTACTCTTAGTCCTCCTTCCCATCCTGTTTCTTCTTGTCCCAACTTAAATCTTATTCTCTAGGAGCCCTCCATGTTCGAGTCCCTCCAAAAAATCATTCCTACCCACTTGGCTACATTAATCTTTACCTAATGTGCTCACAGTTCTGCCACATATCTACTGGAACCAACATAGTGTACACCTTCCTTAAACAGAAGTTATGAGACCTTATCATGTACAAATTGTCCTGTCCAGAGTTTCTCTTACAGGCTAACCATAAGTACCTTGATGAGACACATAGGGTAGGTGTGTAGTCACTCAAGTCAAGGAAGCAACAGTCCCCTCCAGAGGGTCTCTCAGATCCTGTGTAGTTTTAAATGCCCCATGAAGGCACTCATTTCTTCCACTAGTTGCACAGAAGGAGGCCTGAGAGGTAATATTCACTATTTAGGTTATCCATAAAGTGCTAAAAGATTGGCAGGGTGAACCTGAGCTTACATCTTTACCTTTTATAGGAAGACATCTTAACATTTCTTTTAATACTTGGAAACAATAATTACAAGCAACTACCAAGGCACAGAACTTTTAATTGCCTCAGGGCAACTCTGTCTTCTCTGAAGCTTATTCTCACCCTAAGTCTAGTGGTTCTCAGCTGTTACTGATGTTAAGGGGGCTGCTGCATCTGACAAAATAAGGCCTGTTAACATTACTGATGGACCTCACTGATGAACAATGCAAAGAAAGAAAAACATGTAACAAGGAAAAGAGAAATAAAAACAGGCTGTATACCTTCACTAGAAGTCCCTAATATTTGCCCTCTAATACAAAGCCAAGGGATGTTGCAAATCTGGACTCACTCTCTGGAATGCAATTTTCATCTCTTTGTTGCTGATGATGAAAACAACAGGTCTCTCCCCTCTTGGCCTTCAATACAAACAGGAAAGGGACTCAACACAGCAAAAAACTGAGAGCAGTGCCTGAGCTGCCCTTCTCCTGCTAACAGGGTGCTTTGGGGAAGATCATCCCCAAAGGCACAAGGAGTTCAAAGAGAGGTAGCAGGTCCTGGGGAGCAAGCCAAAGTCACTCTTTGGCAGCACAGGCCTGGGTGAGCAATGCAGAGCACATATCAGGACCTGCCCATCCCATAGCAAATCTCTAGTCAGAAGGAAGACAAACCTGACAATTTTGCCCTTTGATTTTTTTGTCATTTGAGGGATGCAGGAGGAAATCACATGATCCATTCAGCCTAACTCGCATAAACTTAGAGAAGCATGTGGCTTGAATTTTAGAGCCCTTTCTTATCATTAGTATTTTTCCTTCAAATCTCTGCATTTTGTTGGGCTTACAAAACAAGGGCAAGGGCTGTCCTGCAGCTAATTTGAGGCCTGCCAATTCCCTGTGACTGCAAACAAAATCTGCAGCTTACTGGATAAAGTGTCTTCTTTGTATTTCAAAAATAGTCAGCACAAATCCAATTAAAAATGTTTCTTTTCTTTCAAATATTTTATTGTTCTGAACATTTCTGTGTAAGCAGGGAACCCTGGATTACAGTCCTCCCCAGGGGATCCTAAATGTTTATACAAATCACAGTAGGCAGCATTACAACACTTCCAACTTTTGCCACATGCACTGTGTCTAAACTCGAACTTGGTCAGAAATCTGTCACACTGCAAACTGCAAAAAAGAGAAATGAAAGGAAACTGTCTTATTTTTGTTCCTTTTGAGGATGTAATTCTATTAACAGTTCTGTACGTCTTTTCCCCATCAATTTAATTACGGATTAATTAATTCTTAGCAGTTTTCTAAAGCCCAGCAAAATATCATCTGACCCAAAACATTTCACAGCAGGGAAAAAAGCCAAGTTATATAAAGAGAAAAACTATCCTTTGGAAAAAAAAATGGTGTTTAGAAGAACAAGCAAGGGTAGAAAAAGATCATCTCTCCCTTTTCCCCAGCAAGCACATGTCACTGCATGTCTCACTCATTACAGTTCACTTCTTTCCATTTCTGCCCATCGTGCCCCTGACTGAGCTTAACTACAAACTGGTGGTGCTATATCCAAGGATTTCTCATTTTTGGCTCTTCTGTGCTTGAGGATATCAACATCAAAGTTGCAGAGATACAGCCATGGCCATGGCTTTGCTGTTGGTATTGTGTCACAGTCATGGACCTCCTTTCAAACCAGCACACAAAGTCTGAACATGCTTGGAGCTGCAACCCTGATGATTTAGCTTGTCTCTGAGGCTGAGGCAATGTGGTGAGGAATAAAGGGGTGTCCATTAGAAATGCACAAGCTCTGGCAAAGATTACATTTATAGTTGCCTGAGATAATTCCAGTAAGGGATTCAGTTTGCACCCTTTTCTGTGAGCTTGTGTTTTGCTTCTACCAGGCAGGTTGTGACTGCCATCTGCTTACATTTATGTTTTTATAGGGCCTTTTATCACAGGGCTCCCAAAGCACTTTACACACTTACACCTTGATTCTCTGTTGTAACAGGAGGTGAGTTTAAATTAAAATAATGTGCAGGTCGTAATCTAGGAATTGGGCTTTAGAGCCTCCTTTTTCACCTCTCAAGTGGGGTTATTACAAAGCAGGTACAAAAAGCCAGAGCCAGGCATTTCAAGCCACCATATAAAAATCAAGATATTTCTGAGAATGGAGAAAACAGAAAGGCTTAGAAAAAACAGAGCTATGTTTTGCATGCCTAGCTGATAAATCTCACAGCAAAAAGAAGAAGCACATCTATGCCTTTGGTAATTGATGTGCAGGGGGATAGCACTGTGCTTGCCATGAAGAAAAGGAAGCACAGCTCAAAAAAGCATTCACCTCTTTGTCCTTAGATATAGTTATTGGTGGATGACTACTGCATGTAACAGGGAAGCCCAAAGAAAGGAGAAGTCTCCTGTCAGCAAAGGATCTGCCCCATTTCAGCGAGGGGGATGTTCTGATGTTCTCAGCTATTGCAGAAGGTCAGAGTGGCAGGCCAGGAAAGGAGTAAGATGCAACATGTCCCTCTTGTACACACAGCAGGCCATGAGTGACATTGCCACTCTGACCTCCTGGGGAAGGGGACAGAGGCGGAAGCAACGCAGGAAGCTGAATGCAGGAAGCGCAAGAGCGGAGGACAGGAGTTTGTCTTTGGAAGTGCTTCCACAGGGTTAGCAAGTTAATTAGTTGCACAGCACGGGCCCAGCCACTGTGCCATGAACCTTTTTTTATTAAATCTGCTTATTTCTGGACCCTCTGTTGCTAGTTCAACTGCTGCTGGCCAGGCCAATCAGAGAGAGCACATTGCTCCTCTGTGCACAGGTGGACATCCACAGGGCCGATGCTTGCAGTTGAGCCAGCCACCTTGGGCTCCCTTACAGATAATGCAGAGAAAGGTTTTTCCTTGGGGAAACACTTCCACTCTTTCTGGAACTAATGGAAACTAGGACAAATTATTCACACCCAACAAGTGTTTCTTTCACTCCGCTCTGAAGTCAGGAGAAAGGACATTTCTTACACTCTTCACCCTGCAGAATAGGCCAGTGAATCTTGTCTAGGAGAGCAATTGCAAAAAAAAAAAAAAAACTCAAATCAAAGACTTAAAAATAGAAAACAAATTTAAAACCCTGTGAAAATTAGATCTGGTCACATATAACTCAGTCTTCAAGACACACAGACATACCTACAGATACTCACCGCTAGGGAAGCACAGGTGAACAGTTTACACCATGTCACATTAACTTGATTTCCCAGATCAAAGCACCAGATCCAGAGAAAAAGACTGAGAAGATAAAAAAGAAATAAGAATAGAAGGTGAGAAGGCATGGGGCAAGGAGAGGCAAGGAGAGCAGTGGAAAAATAGTACCAGACACTGAAGGAAAAAAAACAGCAACTGCAACACTGGAGACCTGGTTCATTCATGACCCCTGTTCTTTCCTCTCCAAGTTAAATCTTTTCCCCATCCTCCGTGACCCTCACTTCTGCTCTTCCATGGCTCACTTTGTGCACCCATTGTAGCTCAGCTCACTCCTTCACCTGCACAGACTCATCACCACCCACAGAAAAATCCTCCAAACATCAACCTGGGGTGCATTCTGGAGCAAAGGGGGGGGCTTGAAATAGCTCCTGCTGACAGCCTGTTGTTGCAGATAAATAACTCGGCACTCATTGGAGCTGGGACTGAAGTCCAAGTCCTCTGGCAGTTTTATGAAACTCTAGCTGTTCCTCGTCTCTGCTTTTCAAAAAGTGCACAAAATGAAATGGCTTGTTCCAGGGCAAATGACACAATGGTGCTAAACGGCATGATTTGTTTGTTTGTTTTATCCCAGGAGGGGAGGAGGAGGGAAGGAATGCATATTTGATCTGATCCAAACAATTTTTTTGTTCCTGTTGTTTCTGCTAAACTCTTAAAAAAAAAAAAAAAAATCAATGGCTTGAACTGCCCTACACAAAAGAAGTTTGAGGGGAAAAGAGAGATACTAGACTCCATTTTTCTCTCAAGACTCGTTTGACCCTCTGACACCTCAGCCTGGGAGGAACTCACTTACGAAACCCAGTGTTCAGAAATAAATTTTAAAAAAAAAGAAAAAGCTGCCCCACATTCAGGAGAAAAGCTGTTTATTTACTTTGTCTTTTCTTGCAGTGCCTGTGTGCTTGTGTCAGAGCATGCTCTGAATTGCCCACTGACCTACATTCCCTGGGATGTGAAGCCATGCCTCCCTGCTCCAGGGCTTGCCAGCACCCCTTGCCCTGGCCCTGCACTCCCTTTCCAGCTCTACCAGCAACACTATGCATAAGTGGATAATGTCTCGGGCCACCGAAGCATGCTTTTAAATGGATAGCCAGCCAAGTGTATATTAATTAAACTTAAAAGTTCTATTTATTGCCAAACACAGGGGGATTACACGGACAACAAGTGGCAGAAAGTACTCCAAAATGTTCTCACCCCTTTAATTACTGTGCTATAGTTAGCCCAGTGAGCTGATGCATAATCAACACTGCTGTATACGCTGTTTACAGCAAGCACTCAGGAGAAGCAAACTCACTTCATGGCCTCTCTGAGCAGCTGCCACGTTTTGAGGGACAGGAGGAATAGAGAAAGCACTGAAGGCGCTTTCTTTTTCTCCTCCAGACAGGGCTGCTCTCTTCCCGCATCCTGCTGTGCTCACCAGCCCTGGGGGCCGTGCCACCAGCCCGTGCCCTGCCTCAGCAGTGCTTTCAGTCCATCACACCAAATCTCCCAAAGCACCCAAGGTGTAGCTGTCTCAGAGGTGCCTTCATGGAAGTTAATTACCATTGCACCACACTTTGCTGCTGGCAGTTTTTAGAGCTGGGCATCTTAGGAATTTGAATTTATTTTATGCCTTGGTGTTTCACATGCTTACAGCTCATGCATTTCACAGGTGAGCTGAGCAGCCAAGCAAAGAAGCCAGGAAGATCTGGGCTCCCAAGAGGCTGATCTCGTTCCCCTGAGTCTGTCACTGGGACCAACCTCTTGAATTCAAAGAGATCAGTGCTAGATCCAGCAATGTGATGCCATTCCATTTGTCTTAGGGTAGCTTGCAAGCCCTCACCAAAAGTGCATCTCCTTTATTAAAAATGGAGATGAAAAAAGTCAACAAAATATGGTAAAAAATTAATAGCCCGGTTTGAAATACCCCACTCTCATACATACAGCTACACAGAGTTAATAGCACTGACCTCTGTGCTCCTCTGTTTCCCTACTCCCCGCAGTGCCTCACAAGCAGCAGCATATTGCTGTCTGCTACTCAACTTGACTACCTTCAGCACTGGCAGCTCATTTTCCTTCCCTGAATCCTCAAACCCCCAGTTCATTTCCAGGTGTTTTCATTGCAATAGCGTGAAAGAGAAGACATATGCACCCATTAGCAAAAGGAAAACCTTTTATCCTCTTGCATTTTCACAACTGACTGCAATCCAAACAGCAACATGCATTTTCCATGTGACTCTGGGTCTATGTTTCAAGAGCCATATCCGCTCCCAAGTGTAAAAATTTCCCCATGTGGATAACCTGAAGAACACAACAGTGGGTAAATAAAGCAATGGTAAGCATGAGAAACAGCTGCGTAAATCACATTATAGCACCACAAGGTCTGCCACCACTAACACCCTTTCTACAAGCAGTCTGAGGCACCTTATACGTTTAGAACCTCCACACTGACATTTTAGCAACCTTTTGGACAGCATTCATGTTTAACCGTCACCAAAATAGTCTGACTCCATCTTCCAGAGTCTCTCTCATGAGGTCCAGCAAGCTGGTCTTCTGCAAAGCAGAGTGAGGTAGAGGTATAAACAGCCCCCAGCTTCATGCTCTGACTTATCTGTAAGTAAAATAAGATCTCTTTGACCAGCTACAAACATCACCTGGGCAATCATCTGCAAGCCTAGAGCTGCCAGAGCAGAGAGTACTTTGGCCATTTATCTGTTATCCGCAATACCACCTGTCATCCTCTACCTCCAAAAGTTCTGATACTCAGACCAGGACATCTAAGGACTTCAGGATTATTCTAGAATGAAGAGATTCAGCAGCTTTCCCATTCCACAAATAGAATAACACTAAAGGCTTTTGAAGACAATGTGGTCAGAAATTTTCTGATCAAAAAATAGCAATTCATTCCTTTCCAAATCATTGCTGCTTTCCCAAACTCAGCTGACATCTCAGCTCTCTGGGAATCTCACTCAAGTTTCTGGAGGTGAGCCTTAGGATTTGGGATTCCTATTCAGCACTTAGGGTCTCCTTCCTTGCAGAGCTGCCCTGGAGCCAGGAGTCTCATAAGCTGCCAGCAAAGGCTCACTGTCAGGGCTGCAATCCACTGTCCTCTCTGTCCCACTGAGCAGGTGTAGAGCCTGCGGAGCTGCTGGAAATTTTTTCAGTCTTTCTTTGGATTGCTTGTTTTAAAGCACATCACATTTCAAAACAACAGAATTTCTTTCAAACTGAAATCCCAAATTTTAGCCAGTTTTGCAGTTAGTGTCTATATTGATAATCTCTGGATCAAAAGGCAATATTTGTAAGCTTCCAAATTACTTTGAGACATTTTAAAAATGTCCTAAGATGAATAGGTGGCAGATCAGCAGACTGAACAACTCCAGATTACACTGAAGTTCATGTGTATGCATGCACGTCCATGTACCACCTCATAGACAGCAAATATGGTCAGCAGCTGGTCATAGGACCAGCATTGCATAAGTGGTATTAACATGTAGAACTACTTTGTGTCTGCATCTGGCACAGTTTTTGCTGGACAGATGACTCACATTCATTCTGCCCTTAATTGCTGAGTCTTTTGAAGCAAATTCTTGTCCTATTCTTTCTTTCTGTAATGGGTAAAAAATTAATGTCATTGTATATGGCAGTGTGTTTCCACAGATCCCGCTGCCAGGTGTTGCTGTGAACCAGGTGGTAGTCCATCCTGCTCTGAATCTTGACTGTGTTGCACAGGCTTGCTAGGACTGTGCCATGAAGGCCCTTTGAGATGCAGGAAGAAAGGTATTTTGCTTTTTCCTTAGAGACCAGCAAACACAAGTGCTGCTCAAAGAGCTGCTATATATGTGAGTGATGATGTACTAAATGTACTCACTTGTCTCAGCATTGTCTGCAATGAGGGTGGTGGTAATGGTAGATGTTACCAGCCTCAGGGTGTGAAGATGCAGATAGCCCCAGAAGACCTTCTTCAGACATTTAGAAAGATGTTTCACTTCCTGAACAATATGTCTGGCCAATATGCCAAAGACACCAGAGGGGCTCTTTTTACCGCATGCTAACCTTCTCCCAGGCACAGTCCTAGGACCTGCAGAGCCCCGTGGATGAGCTCAGCCTTTCTGTCCATTGCTGTGGACTTACTCAGACATATGCACATGGCCTTTAGGTCTGCAGACCTCCCGTTTCCCCAGGAATCACTGCTCCTTCTTGGTGTCTGGTTCCTACACAGCCCATTCCCTGACTTTTGTGCCATTTTCCATGCTACTGCATCAGCAACGGCACAGCAGGCAGATCCTTGCAGAGCCAACCCCAGACCCCGGATGTTCCTCCTGTTCCTCAGGCCATCACAGAAGTGTCACCAACTGGACACCAAGTAGGGCAAGTCATGTGACATGTGGCACCCAGTGGTCGTCCAGCAGTTCCTGTGTGAGTGGTGTGCACTCTACAACCCAAATAAATAAAAACTCTTGTGTAAATATAACATATTGATGCTGCCACTGATTTGCAGGTAAAATAGCAAAAGCACAGCTTTGCTTGTTTTATAAGGTTGAGGGGTGGCTTGAGATATGAATAAGTAGCTGTTTTATTTCTGGCTTCACCCCTAGGACCAATGCTTACTGATACTGATATTTAAAGAAGTGCTTTCTTTGGCATGGCTACAATCCAGAGTGTGTGGTGTGGTGGTCTTTTTTTTCCTATGCTGGCTTCAAACTAGCTGTGGGTGTCTAGGTGGGTGGGTTGAGTGACATATTAGTGAGGAAGCTTCCTCCCCTTTCAGAGCTACATGGAGAAGTCAGAAAGGCATCATTTGAAAAAGTGACAGGCAGATCATGTTGGACTATTGCTGATGAAAAAGAGTTTAAATCCATCAAGAATCTTGAATTTGGAAGTGCACTGTTACAGAGAGTGGGGTGAAGCGAACTTCACTAACCTCTATAAATATTATCTGTCTTTTAATTTCAGATTTGTTCCTCGAAAAGCCTTTCAAAATGCACACTGCCTCCTTTCAGCTCCTGGCATCCAATCAAACTAGCTATCTAACAACAAGGAGCAGAGGAAGTCTGTCCTTCGTCTCCATTTAGAAGTAAAAGATTTCCCCTTCCCTCCTGCCCACCTCCCCCTGCCTGGCTCTGAAGGTCTTCCAATTATCTCCTTTACCTGCCGCATTAAAAAGTAAAACATATGAGTTTCCAGAGATACAGAGTCTGAGGACAAGCCACTGTGGCAAAGCCATGACATTAGAACAGATGGAAAACTTCTCAGGAACAAAATGTGCACAAAAAAATGGGTTCTGGCTTTGAAGTGTATATTCACGGTGGGTGCTTTCATGTCTTTTGAAAAGCCCTAGCTCAAATATGACCTACTTAGGCAACATTCTTATTTATGTCTCCTACTAAGGAGCTGTATATTTAGCAAATGAGAGGAAATCATCCCCCTGTCATGTTTATAGATTGGAGCAAACTTTGCTGTTTAATTCTTCAACAGATTTGTCTCCATAAAAGTGGATGTAATTTAAACACTGTTAAAAAAATCAATAAATTCCAGAAACTTGGGATAAATGGAATCATAATTTCAAATATATATATATATTATATATGTACAGACATACAGAGAAAGAGAGAACATTTATTCAGTAGAATGCAGTTAAACCATATTTATTTAACTGGTTCAAGAGTAATGGATAAGGCTGAGCAAAGGTGAGAGAGAATCATAAGACTTTGCCATTTTAATTGATGTTAAATGCTAACTATTCTGTAAGATAATGAGGAACATAGAAAATCTTAACTATTCATAGACTAGGTAGGTTTATCTGGACTAAAATAAAAATAGATTAAAAGTTAAAAGATTCTTAATTTCAAGGAATTGAAGGTGAAAGGCACTTCAGGAAGACATCTAGTTCATCTCCCAAAGGCAAGATGAATGAGACCCATGTTATTCTGGACTGAAATCTGTCTAACCCCAAAGGATGGTCATTTGGTAAGCTTCCAAGCAGCCTATTTCCCCTTTTTGCAATTATCACTAGTAGAAGGATCTTGTTGGCATCTAAGCTGTGTCACTCGCTGAGGTTACAGGCCATTTACCCCTTGTCCCAGTAGACAAAGAGGACAGATTATTTCTTTCTGCTTTTCAGTTATCTTTTAAGATTTATCATATTCCTTCTTTCATCTTTATATTTGGCAACCCCCATTTGTTCAGTCTTCCCTCATAGATCGTGTTCCTAGTTCACTCTACTGAGTCACATCTCACCTATAACCTCTTCTAAGACGATCCACTCCAGAACCCAGATCCTTCTTTTCAAGACAGATGGTTTTCCAGTCATCTGCTTTCCTTGCATTAATGTCATTGAGTGTTCCTACCTCAACAGAAGAGAGTCTTGCAGCTGTCCACACCCCAGTTTGTACAGGCCACTCATCCAATTTCTCCAGGTTACTTTGCATTCTGAACCTGTTCTCCACCTAGCCCAGAGAGAATCCCAGGCTGCAAAGCAAAGAAGAACCCTTTGCTTTCCACCATCTCACCTCACACTCTGGCCCAGCACAGATCCCAAAGCACCCCACTCAAAATCCCCTTACAGTTCCATGGGTAACCATTGGTTACTGCCCTCTGACTACAGCTTGCCAGGCAGCTGTGTATTGACCTAAGAGGATAGTTCCTTCTCATCCTGGTTTCTCCATGTCTTATGACTGTGTCTTGTAAAACAGTATTAAAAATCTTGTTAAAATCAAGACATGTGACAGCCATGGCTTTTTTCCTACCTACAAGGTCTGTTGCTCTGTCCCAGAAGAAAAAGAGATTGGTTACAGGTAATTTCCTCCTGACAAATACCTGGTAGCTGTCCTCATACCGTCATTCCCTTCATTGTTCATTCTATGTATTGGCAAGTATCTGACTCGACTATGAGTCCCCGGATTCAGCTTTTTCTCCTTGTTAAGGATAGACACTATCTCTGCTCTTTTTCCAATCCCCAGAACCTCTCCTGTCCTTCATGACAACTGGGGACAACCAAACTTTGTGGGATTGTTTCAGCCAGTTCTCTTCTCTCCATCCCAGGCTGAATTTCATAAAACCCAATAAACTAAAAAAAAAAAAAAAAGCCAAGCCACCAAAATGAAACAATTCTGTTTCTCTCTGTATTTCTAATCTCATATTCCTCTACTGTACCCGAACTATTATCTTACAGTCACTGGCTGTATTAAGCCTCCAGTCATAGTTGAGCCTCTTAATGAACACTGACTCAAGAAGCTGATAATATGATTTATTTCAGATAACACTATTTATTTTGGGGGAATAATCTAGTCTTTCACAACCCTCAAGTTAATTCTCAGTTACCTGATAGGCAAAAGCCCCCTTAAATCTCCTAAATGGAAAGGAGTGTTTGGTGTCTTACAAAACCAAGACCCTAGCTGAGGTTCAGACTTTGACAGAAATGGGGTATTTGAAGACAACAGTGATTTTTCCTGACCAAAGCTGATTTGAAAATACTCTAAAAATACGTATGCTGTTGAAGTTCCAGCTGAATGTAGAAGGGCTGCGGTGTGCAGAAATGGAAGTATAGCTTCAAAACCCTGTCCACATTTTCAGTGAGAGTTCCAAACCTTTCTTCTGCAACCCAGCAGTGTAGACTACCTTAAACTGCTTAATTCTCCCACCTTGCCATCCCAAGTCATAACATCATATTTATACTTGTCTTTTTAATACTTGTTTAGAGAATACCTACAAATCCACTGATGAAATTTAAAAACCCAAAAGGCACACTCTCCCTTAAAATGGATTAAAACAGTGTCAGCTCCCTTGAAGTTAATGAATGAATACTATTCCTTAGAGCTGTTTTTATTCTTTCTGATATCCTAAATGATGCTGAATCAGAAAGGGTGAAGTAACTGAAATCCAGATATGTTAGTTTCTGCTCCATTAGGAAAAGGAAAAATCAATTTGGCAAAACATAAAAGAAGAAAATCAATAGGAAAAGAAATTTTATTTTCACTTGAAAACTAAGAATATATTACAAACAATGGTGAGTGAAAATTATTCATTGATTTGTATAACACCTTTTACAAGCCCAAAAAGTGCTCCAAAGAATTATAGATTATTTAAATCTAAGGATCACTTACTACCAAAATGCATCTATCTCTAGGGTGGAAAGCAGCTGCTGCAAAATTGGACTAGCAAACACTACACCACAGCTTTAGGGCACAAATGCTTTATCTGAAGATGCATCAAGGGAAGTTGAAAATGCAGAATGGAATTAACCAGGCAGGAATATGACCACATTGCAACTATATTGATTTCAGTTTAAGCTTAAACTCGTGGAAGATAGATCTATCAGCCCATTAAACAAACTTTGGCTCACAAAGTCCCTAAAATGCTCTGTGTCACAAGCTGGGATAATATGCCAGAGGATGGGTCATTCTGTGTTTGCCCTATTCCTTCTGCTCTTTCCCAGGTCACTGTCAGAAACTCGATGGCATTAGGCTAGATGGACCTCAGCTCTGACCTAGCAGAGCCGTTTGCAGGTCCTGAGCTCACATGCTGGGCTGTGAGGTACCACGGCACCACAGCCAGCGCACCCTCACATCTGTTGGCTCAGCAGCAGGGCAGCCATCTCTGGCAGAAGGGCAGGTGGTGCAGCCGACAAGGCAGTCTTTTGTATTCTCCGGCATGAATCACCATACTCATCCGGAGGCACTCTAAATCCTCAATGTTAAGCACACATTAAGTTGTTTCAGGATATGGGCCACATTTATAGTGCTGTCATTAGTAGCAAGGGCTCGCACTGCATAAAATTACACAAAGTACCTTTTGTACCTCAAGATGTACTTAGCAAGCAAACTCCTAGGGGCAGGGAATGTGCAGTCTTCTGTTTCTCTAAAGCACCTTATTCAATTACGGCAATATAAAAATGATTTATAACAATCTATTAAAAATACAACTCAAATGACTTATCACTCCTGGGGTCCTGGGAATATACTGTAGGATTTGCCATTTAATTGCAAATCAAATCTAGTGGCCAGTACCTCATTTTTTAGAGAAAGATGAAAACTATTGATACACCTCACCAACTGCAAGTGCAGCATGTCTTGGGTGATACGATCTGGGGTCATCACACGATATACGACTGGGAGGAAACAGAAATGTAGGAGAAAGTGCCAGGCATTTCTGCTGCCTACAGTCTGTAATTCAATCAATTCTTCCACTGACCAGGAAGCTTTCACCAGTCCATGGGCTGCTGCAGGGCAGATGGACAATGAAAACACTTGCTATCACTGCCATGGTGTTCTTTTCTGCCCAGGGTGTGCATTTCTCCCTCAGCTTTCTCTGGAAAAGCTTCTTTGAGAAGATGAAAGTCCAAAATAGCAGCAAGACAGAGGAAACAGCTTGCCTAAAAGGCTGGAAAGAGATTCACAAAGCATCTTGCATATGTAGTCCTAGGCAACCTGCATTGCACAGGGTGACCCAGAGCCCTGGGGACAGCTGAAGTTATACGTGGGGTAGAAGCATAGCACCTATTTCATCTCATCCAGTTCAACAGGTCAAGTCTACCTGTTCCTGTGCTGAGGAAGGCTAAGGATATGTAATAAGAAACTCTCAGATTAGAAACCTGACCCCTCTCTTCTATCTGCAGAATAGCCAAGGGCTAGTACAAAAGTCTGCATCAACATCAAAATCAAAATAGACATCATGTGTTTCAGAGGCATACACCATATCCAATAAAATACTCCTAATTCTGACCATCTGCAGACATGGGTGGAAACTATTTGCACCCTGGAAATGCCTGTTATTGATAGAGTGTGTTGATAAAGCTGTACTCATAGGAAAGCCTAGGCCAGGAACTGAGCTATTTGGCCAATAAACTCTTTCCTCTGCTTTTCCTGACAATGATATCTAGCAGCTCTTTTCAAAAGCTGATATAGCTGTACCTTGAAAACAGCATCAGAGCTGATGAGGGAGGTTTACCCCTTCCTACAAAGCCACTGGAGCTATCACACAGCATGAGGTAGAAATACAAAATGTACAGCTAATTAGAGATGCCCTCACCTGCTAAAACTAGCCAAGAACATGATACTTGAGAAAAATATTTTTAATTTTAATGTAATATTGAATAGAATTGATAGATATACCCACATATGGAAAATGGCAGTGGCTGTAGGAATACTAAATTCTTTGCTTTCACACTTCTACCAACACAATTCTACCAACCCTCAGCTTCTCCTTCTTCCACTGCTCCTTCCCCCAGTTGATGAGGTTTGTCCCTGTGGTTGGGAGAACCCTTAAAAACTTCCATTCTTAAGGAAAATTCAAACATAAAGGCTGGTACTAGCACAGAATATGTTTCTTACACCATAAAATCATCAGTGCATTGCTTCCTATGGGTTTCCTTGCCCAATTCCCTGGGGACTAGCACAACACCAGTGACAGGTGATGCTCTCCCCCTACTTGGATTTCCACACAGGATTCCTTTGTAGACACTTTAGCACCTAATACCAGCTCACACTATTACCTTTTCCTCAGTAAGGTCACTCTCTCTTCTAAATAGCTGGTTTTTTTCAGAGAGTTTTGTCTCTTGAGAAAACCTTTTCTTTGGTTATATTTGGCTGAAGCTGGACAACCAGATCAAAAGTCAATGAGAGGACAGCTACACACCTCACCTCATCCACAGTGCAACAAAGAAGCCTCATTTTCTAAGAAAATGAGGCTAGAAAACCAAACATTGAATTCAGGATCTTCTGGTCTCTTATTCCCTGTGAATATAACATTCATCTTTGTTACAACCTCCTTCTGACAGGAATTGCCTTTATCTGTATTTTGTAAAGCTTTGAGTACATTGCCAGCACTTTAATTGTAAAATATCATAGAGAACCATATATCTGAATAATATTATGCAGAAAATATGTGCATGTTCACACAGACAGCAGATACATAAAAATATTGAATATGTAATTTAAGGCTGTATTTGTGTTTAAGTATGTAGGTCAAACATAGGGCAAAGTTTTTTCTATTACACACAAAACCTACATGTACACTGGACCGAAAGAAAGCACATAAACTCCTTTAATTCTGGATGCTAAAAGATGCAAGTTCTAACTAGCGTTTGGATGGGTGATTTCCCCAGGGAACCCCAGGTGTTCTGGGCACGCGCCAAGCAGTTATTGCTGAGCACTGGGGTTGAGGTTCACCTCACCTAACCTTAGCCATCTGTCTCCCTGTGAAGACTCAGGCACCTCCAGAGGGTGATACCTGGGAGGATGGAATGAATCAACCTGCCTGAGTCTCACCACTGACTACAGAGGTGGCCCAGACTACTCACTCAGATAACCGTGTAACTTTTGAATAACTACGGTTAGGTGAGATGAATGCCAAACTTGGTGAATATTAGCCTGCAAAAACCAAGTGAGTGGGAAGATTCTACATCACAGTTGGATGGGAACAAGAAAGAGCAAACCATAAACCCTAAATTCTCAGCTCCTACATGGAAGCAAGAACTGGTTCATAGTACCTGGAAACTTCTGCAAGTACATAAAAAGCTATTCATAAGAAACAAATAAATATTGCTAAGGCAACTAACAGTAGCATTTTAAATATATTTATTGACAATGAAACTTTGATGTAGTCCCCTTATAGCTTTCAGTTACTGGAAAATTGTGACTATTGCCAGCAAATGGCAGAAGGGCAATTTCTACTTTGGTTCTGATTTGGGTAGCTTCCATCTAGCCACTACAAAAGTCAGAATGAAGATCCAGAGGGGCGAAAACACAAACAAATCCATAGAACCTGATCTGGACTCTGCAGCAGAAGGCTCTAATTGCTCTACTTTCCCAATGTTTCGGGCACAAAGGGTAACACACGCAACCCATTGGGCAGTGGGTTTAAAAATTACTAGTCATCCACTCATTTCTGCAGTTGAATTTGTTGGCTTTAGCGTAATTTTATTGGTTTTGAAGTTCTACTTCCCATTAGTGCTATAGACCATGAGATACTGTTAGAGGGTTTTTGGGGGCTTTTTTTCTGCCTTCGCTGGATGGAACACAGCTTATCCCCATGTCCATTAAATATACATTTGAACAGCATTTCCACCTGCACTTTGTCACCTCGGGTTCTCAAGGGGTGTACCTCCACTTGGCTCTGAGCTCAAGGGCGCCCTTGATATCAGTCTGAGAGTGCCAACAGGCATGCTAATGCCCATTTGAAATAGCTTTCCTTTGCCTCAGATGTTTTCATGCACTCAACAAATAAAAAGTCTTTTCTTCACTCTGTCTGCAGTGCTGTAGGACAGCCTCACCTCATTCTGTCAGGGAGCTACAGTTGCTTTCAGGCACCTTCTAGACTTTGCTTTCCTTCCTGGAGTGAATCGTGTCTCCCCCCTACTTTAAGATCCCCATTAGCAAAAGGCTCTGAGTGTATCGATTTAAGCTTACCTTATGGAAGGCACTCCCTCCACTGCTGTTAATACTGTATTTCTTTTCAAAATGTCCACATTCCCTGGAAAATTAGAAACACCCTATAATTATGAGCTGCTTCTGAATACGAAAGAACACAATTGCAAAGAGGAAACAAAAAGCTGCATTTTCTGCAAATAAAACTTTGGCAGTAAAGATAATTTGTCCCTCTGCTGTCAGTAAGAGGTGTTTATATGGGTCACTGAAGAGGTTCTTTACTGGGAATAAGTTAAATTCAGCATCTACCATCTTGTCCTGTGGGTGAAGCATGCTATCTCAAATACGCAATATAGCCCAAACTGGGTGTCATCTTTTTTAAACTTTCTTTTTTTATGAATCACTTCCAAGTCTTGGGGGTAGGACATCACGACAGCCAGATTCTCAACAAAGAACTGACATGAGAACAAAAGCTATTCCTGAAGAGTTCTCAAAATAAAAGTGAGACAGATGAGTGAGGAAAAGTTGCATGGGTGTTTCTTCAAACAAGAACATGGTCAGGAAAGAAGTATCAGAAAATATAGATTCATTAAAGATGAACTGCCTCACAAAATTGTCAGTTCTGCAGAAATGTATTTTAGGGAAAAAACACAAGCAGGCTCCAACACTGTGCATGTGTCAGGTCTGGACACCTTCAGAGCTAACAGTGTCAGTGTTTCATCTGAAAATGACTTTCCATTTTTAATATATTTTTATGTTTTCCATTCTAATACTGTATTGAATAGCAAAACCAGCACAGTTGATTCAGAGTGAATCCTTCCTAGAACCTTTCTGTGCCAGGAGGAATTTTAAACTTTGGGATTTTCATTCTAAATTGAACCCAAAGTAAATTTCAAAATCTTGAAATCTTTTGGAAAATGGAATTTCCATTCATTGCCCAACACCGCTTTAAGCCTCAACCCTTTGTCAACAGCTAAGACAAGTTTTGGGAGAAGGTGCTAGCATCCTTCTGAAAAATGGTTCCTGCTTGGCTTCCCTTTCCAGTGGCATCTGATGAGGGCTGCCTTGCTGTAAATCTAGACAAAATCTGCTAAGCAGCTGTCCTGAAACACTACAAATAGTTAAGTACTTGGCCATATTCTGGACCCTGGGCAATATCTTTCCATATAATTATTTCTGCTGTTGTCATTAGCTCCGGCACTCTTGCTATTTATTACCCATAGGTATTTTGAGACTCATAAAAATGTGAACTTACTCAAGGCTTAAGCAACGTGAAATAAATCAGCAGCACTGAACACTGGCTGACACTGGATGAAACCTGGCTGGGAACAGCTGGATTGTTCTCCTGACTAAATATTTACAAAAGCCACGATTATATCACTGAGTGACACTGTGTGAATATAACAATTTATCAATCATCATGTTTAACTGAAATCCCTGCAGGAGGGGATGGCATTCTCACTTAACAATAAGTATCTAGTGTATGCTAATTAAGCGACTTATTTTGCAGCTAAGGTTACTTCAGGGATATCTGGGCTCTTTAACTACCCATTTCCTAAGTACTGCTTACTTCAGAGGCACAGAAAACACAGAGTTCAGCTGGGCTGTCACTCGTACCAGTACCCATCCAGTAACACCACTGGAATTGGGGCACATATTGGAGCAGAGGCAAGCACAAACCAATACACAGAATTTATTTTGTTTTCCATGCTCCCTCCACAGTTTCCCTTCCTATTACAGGGTGCTCATGGGCAGCGAGTACCACAACATGCCATGCCCCCCACTGCCACAGGACCTGCTTCCCACCAGCCCCAGCCACTTTGATCTCCTGCCCTTGCACATCCTTTCCCAAGTAGCTGGCAGTGCTCATAGCACTGGCTGTCAGCCTTGTGTCCCAGCTGAAAGGCCCATATCCCTGGGAAAGGATTCCTGAATTTTCTCACCCCATATTTACCAGGTTGGGCACAACTGAGGGTTTGTTCACCATGCAACTGCCTGAAGTTTCACCTCATAATATGGGGGCTCTACAGCACCAAACCCAGCCTTCAAGACAGCATCAACATGAGTCTGTCTGATCAGAGCATGCAGATCAACCTGCCCTCCTGCCAGCAGGGACCTGGCACTGTTTCCATCAGAGCTGGTTAGCAGTGACTGGGTAACCTCCTGTAAAGGTCACTGGCCATTGAATACAAGCCTACCTGCTGCAAGGAGAGAAGGACTGGGACATGAAGGGCCCTGCCAAACTGCGACATTGCCAGGGAACATAAGGATCAGGTTCATACAGATGGGAGCAGCAAGTGGACCTGCTCAGGGCATCGGGAGGAGAAGGTTTTCATGAAGATAAAGCCAGCACATGTCATACTGATATGAAATGCGTATTTGGGCACCAGCAACCACTACCACATGGCAGGAGCTTTTTATAAAATCTTCCACCTTCTGCTTCATGCCAGATTAACTCTCTTGTACCAGCAATGGCATGAGCAGTTCAGCTACCTTCCTGTCTCCTTCAGATTACAGGTTTTTGTGCAATGCAAGAGAAAACACAAACCTCCTATTTACCAGTCCCACTGCACAGACACTTTAAAAAGTTTTTCTTCAAAATGTCACTCAGATACATGGATATTGCAGCCTGTTTGTGTGGATCTCAAGCTAACATTCAAAAGGAACAGGTGGCATCCATGGTTCACCTCTGGAAATGGCTTTTAAACCTTGTCTTTCTTTCCAGGAATCATTGTTCAAAAAGAAGAAAAAGTTTGGGGTGATGAAGTCTCTGCTCCCTTGAGTGCCTAAAAAGAAAGTTTCCCTCATACGGATCTTAGAGATAGATTTTTTTATTCCCATTTTGTACATGTAGAGAGTCTGCATAATAATTGTATTTTAGTCTTTGGAGCCCATCTGCCACTAAAGGGGAAATTTCACCTTCTTCTTTCTACCTACAGAGAGGTTTATAAATCAGTAAGCACACAGACGTGGGAGCACGGGACTTAGTTGCCCTTCTAGGAGCCCTTAATGGCTCAGACAATCACAGCAAGTGTTCTTTTCAGAAACACAGGGAGGCAGAAGAGAAGTTACGATAAATTTAGTTTTCTTTTGAAGTTAATAACCTCCTACAAAGGCTTTTGGTAAAACACAGACACCTTAACATTTTTTTCCTTTCAAACAATTTTTTCCTCTATTTTTTTCCTCAGATGGTAAAATCTGAGGAAACCTGTCTCTTCAGAAGTAACTGCTTTGTGTGAATGACATCAGCAGACCACGAGGTTACCACTGGTAAGTTGGCACCCTGAGGGGAATGAAATGAAATCTCTTATCAGCCTACTTGCTCCTCTTCTTTTCTACATTTGGTGCCTTTTGTAATATGCAAAGGAAAGGAAATGTTTTGCTCCCCTTGATTTTTTTCACCTTTTTTTTTTCCCTCAGGAGAAGGAACAATACATGTAACTGGTTTCTACAAGGTCTCTGCTGCAGCTTCAGGTCTGTTTGGTACCTCAATCAGAGGTGAATGATTTATACTCCCTCCTCTTTCTGCCTCGTATCAGACCTTCTCTCACCTACCACTGGGTTCTCCAGAGACTTGTTTCAGGCAGTTTGAAAACTCAAGGTCTTCCCGAGGGAAGAAGACCTTCACAAATGTGGCTAATGTTAACTTTTTAGGCAACATTACAAACTCCTTCACCACAGCAAAGGCTCTGCCATCCTGACTTCAAAACCATGGCAGATGGTTATCAATTTCCCCGTGCAGCTATCCTGTTGTAACTCTCCTCCTCCAAGCCTCTCTCAGGTCAGAAAGTTTCAGAGGCAGAGACTGTTGGTGTGAAGGGAGATGATGATGGGTGAATGTATGGGAAGGTGGCTAGTGCACAAGATTCCCATCCCTGTATACAGGATTCACAACAGGTGGAGCCAGTATGGCACCTACCCACAAAAACAGGGAAATAACCTCAAAGGTGAAAGCTCCAAGGGGAGATTCCAAGAGACAGTGACTAGTGTTTGTTGCAGGAGAACATGTGAAATAATGAACCTAACACAATGCACT
This sequence comes from Xenops minutus, assembly GCA_035221455.1. Lineage (NCBI taxonomy): Eukaryota > Metazoa > Chordata > Aves > Passeriformes > Furnariidae > Xenops > Xenops minutus. The sequence continues at coordinate 54,999,754 of JAWWEE010000105.1, read as the reverse complement.
TTGCCATGGAGGTGCCTCCTGTTTTACCAACCATTAGCCCCAGGAGAGGAGATGGGAGATAGGGATTTCATGAATATGTTTTGAATAAGTCCCATGCATCCAAGCACACGTTCCTCTGCCTCAATGTATTCAACAAAGTCAATCAGCTTGTTAAAAGAAGCAACCAGGAAGGGCTAAAGAGTAAGAAACATGAGAGATTCGGGGGCTGGGGGGGGGGGCGGGGAGGGAAGAAAACTTTTTATGGGAAATTGCTGTCTTCATGCAAAGAACAGTTTAATCTTTCCAAAACTAAGCTTAGAAACAAAGATGCTAAATCACTGCAGGATTCCAAGTCTGGAGTACAGCAGGGGAGCGTGGATGTCATCAGGAGGATTGCTCATATACTGTCACATGTAGTTCCTCAGCAGGTGAGGGAATATGCGGAAGCAGGGAGAGAATGCTAGCCCAAGGTAGGGGGGAGGACAACTTCCAAAAACATGCAAGGGAATAGTAAAGGTTAAAGAGTAGAACTATACACATGGATCTCTATTGCTTTTACAAACAACATGCTCTTATAAACTGCCCAAAAAAAACGCCACTGTATTTTTCTCTTTGAAATAAGCAAAAAGGACAACGCTTATTTTCTTTTTGAAGAAGCTATTTCTGAGTCGCTATACCCACCTGACAACACTCGACCCTTGCAAAGCAGAAGATGGTTGTATCCACATGCATGCATTGAGAATACCCAGCAGTTCCCCCAGGGAGAGGTGCAGAAAGCCAGGCCTGGTTTAGGAGCCAGCAGTCAGTGAAGGACAAGAAAAGGTGTCAACCACCTTGTAAGGGTGACATGGGGAGGAAAGTGGGCTGAGAGGCGAACAGGTAACTTCAGCATGTGACAGAGGCATGAGGGATGAGACAGTGAAGACATTGTTTTTTGAAGGATGACACAATTTAAAACAAAATAAGTTTGGTCAAATGTTTATCATAGTCTCTCTAGAAATCTCCATTGTTCCTGTTTATTAATTTTAATTATATGGTATCTGCAGTTTCTAGTCAGAACCAAGGCTCCCCTCATACATGCATCAGAACAGGATAGGGCTCTGTGATGCACAGTGTACAGAGAAGGAACATAAATAGTGCACCAAGAATACAGTAGTAGGATAAAACTATCCACATGGGTTTCAAAGCCCTAGAGAGTCCAAATTTTCTTTTGCAGGAAATTATTCTGTGCCAAAAAAACTTGTCTTCATTCCAAACAAAGCCAATACCACATCTGAAGTTTCCCAAGCAGGAAAAAAACAACAAACACTATAGCATTGGCTACAAATATAACATCAAACCAAGAACATCTCAAATGGATTTCTGAACAGTATAGGTTTCAATTTTTCCATGAATCCTAGATTGCCTGAGAAGTTCTATGCACACATACACACACATCTGCAGTTTTTAAAAACATAAATAGACATCTGCACCTGTCTCTCCATTTTATTGCAGCTGTATCCTCTTTATGTTTCTCCAAGAAATCATGCTTTTACACAAAAAAATATTCCATTCTCAGCAGCCTGCCTTGAGGCTGTAAAGAAAGTTATAGATGCAACGGGAATGAAGCCAGCAGCATTCCAGTGACACTTGGGAGAGGGACATTGGATATACTCCTGAAACTGTGAGTGTGCAATGCTCACAAGCACAGACTGTTAGCATGCCCCCAGCAGGTTTTACCATTTCTGATGGCAACATGAAGGAGGACATGAAGATGTGGGACTGATGTCCTCTACTTGTAATTCCCTGGAAGTCCAGGCAGCTAGAAGAGAGAACTAGTCATCCAGGCTTCCTTTGTACTCACTGGAAAGTGAGTGATCCCTTCAGAGGGGGATTCATCCCTTCCTCGATGGATGCCAGAGGGAGATGGGATGAATCACCTTCTGAAGGGGTTCTCTCTCTGCAGAGAGTACTTCTGCCACTGCAGAGGAACCTCAGACCACCACCATAGATTTGATGCCTGTTACAAGCCAGATGAGAAGAATCCCTCCCAAAGTGACTCTTTCAAAGCAGTATCGGTGCCATCTAAGGATGACCCAGCTCAGTCCTCTATTCCACCATATGCTGTGTCTTTCTGCCTCATTAGTTTATATAATCTGGCAGAGAATGGGTTAGTTTACAGCACAGGGAAGTGCAGTGCCTCTGTTGAAAAACTGCCTGTGCCAAAACTGCTCCCCATTTTTAATCATGGATTTTTCTATTCTGATTACTGTATCACCAAGAAGTCACCATATTCTGCCCTAAAACACTTCCCCACTGTTTGAACCTACAAGACAGATTCCTTGTTTTAACTCCAAAGTTGTTCTCAACCCACTGAGTTTTGAGTGCAGTTTCACCCTTTATTACTATATATCAAACACAGGAAAATCTGGGTGATAAGGAGTAAAATCATTGCCATTTTTCTTATGTCCTTCATGGTAAGTCTTTCATGCATCAGGAAACACTGACAAGGGAACTTGGGTTACTGTATTTCTTTGCAGAGGGACAAGCTTCTAGGAACACATTAAATAACCAACTTAATTTTACAAGTGCTGGTCATACTCTGATATTTTCCGCTTCAGGGACCATCAGGTTTCCTCAAGTCAAGCAAAGTAAATTTTTTAGATCTTTGTGAATGCCAAAGGATTACAGGATGAATTCAGAGATTTAGAGGCAGGTAACTGTTGTGGATAAGGCACCAGAAAGCCTGTCTTCCACAGTGAGCCCTACCAGTGAGCTGCTCTGTGGCCTTGAACAAATCACATCACCTCTCTTGAATTTCTGCTTTCTTGTCAATATTTTTGTCTGCTTAAGTGTATGGTTTCTGGGGCAACTCCTGTGGGTTTGTAGACTGCCTGCCACTATAGGATCTCAGCATCAAACAGAATGACACTGTAGTACAAAAATAAGGACAGAAATTCAGGAAGTACAGGGATTTGAAAGGAAATGCAATATTTTCTTTTAAACCTCTGATGCTATTGGGGTCTTCAGATCTCCAGGTTCTGAAGGTGCAACACTTTTTAAAAGGAGTTAGTGCCTGTTGTAGATCATAAGAGGGGGGAAATGTAGTCATCTATGTTTTTATGACTAGCTTCTGTTCTACTTGGCTTGGTTATGTTTAATACCTGTGGAGCAGGTAATTTTAATAAATAAAAAGAGAACAAAAGAAAGAGAGAAAATGTCAGCATGAAGCTGGGTACGAAGTTATTGAGAACAGGGGTGTAAATGTGCCAAGGAAATCCCCAGTGATCCAAAAGGGAATGCAAGTAGCTTTACAAGCAGCAAAAGCAAGCTGGAAAAATTGTACAGGGATCTTAGCTTTGCAAGATTTTCATTTTTCAAACTGTAAATCAAACCAAATTAAATCAAAACTACATTTCTATAGCACCTTTCATACAGGGCTCCCAAGGCACTTCACACTGAAGGCCAAGCCACTGAACTGTTTATGAAGGCAGCAGGTCAGAAGAGCCCTGAGCCAAGGTGTAGGGGCTGGGTGGTAGCAGCACCAGGAGATGGCACTGGCTGAGAGGTCCCTGCACCATAGGGCCAGGCTTGGTGCTCCCATGGGGATGGAAAAGCCAACAAAGGGATGAAAAGGCAACATCACAGCACACAGAGCCACACACGAGGTGCAAGGCACTGACAAGCCATACTGAGTGCTCTCAGGGCCTCGTGAAAGGCAAAGACAATAGAAGAACTGCATAAGTGCTCCACAAGGACCAACACAGACAGCAAGGCCATTTCTGCCTCCTCTGTTCCTTATCCACAGTGCCCAGCGTTGGTGCAAGACAAGGATGCCCTACAATTCCACCAGCCTACGCAGCCTGGTGACTGCAGTCAGAGCTCCTGGGTAGCAGCCAGGTGTTGAGGCACAGAGTCTCTGCAGGCTGCCCACCCCGACAGCCCACTCAGCAGCAGCAGCAGCAAACCCTCCCGGCCCTTCCCTGGCATTGCCACCGGAAAAACAGCAGGCTCACCTGCCCCCTCAGCCACACCCAGATATCTGGCCACCCTTTAGACCAGACTGCATGGAAATACAGCACCAGCCGGGCAGCAAAACCTTCAGCTGCCATAAAACAGCTCTCTTTGCACCAAGATAAGGAACAAAAACTCTCCTGGGTGCAAAAACTGCAAAAGCACTGAAATCCTTTCACCAGTGACTCTAGGCAGGCTCACCTTTCTAAGGTAAATTTCATCTCTGCTAATCCTATCAGTTAATATTGAAATCAAATACAATATGGTATTTGATATGACAGTCTCCTTCTTATGAAGTCAGCTGCAGCATTTTTTATTTGCATACGATTTAATTACATTTTCATTCCAGGCCTTCCATTCCATGTATTGTGGGTAAAAGCACATGAATTCTGTATGACTGCTATGGCAGGAGAGATTATAAAACTTTGAATAATGCTGCAATGTTAAGAAATATGGAAGAAAAGTGCTGCTGTTTTAGGAATGAGGCTTTGGGATGATGGGTACAGTGAATGAACAGCACAGTCCCATTACTGACAGATACAGAGCAATATTTCAGCTTCCCATACAATTTTTAAGATAGTCGCAACCTTTTTTTGTAAGATACTACACCTTGTTTACAGGTCTGAACTAACCCAATACCTGAGGAGTAAAAGTTCAAAAAGAGCAGAACAGTAGGTCACCTCAATTCCAGGCAGCATGTAACTGTGGCTTTGCTGGACTTACTTTCTGTATTTCCAAAAGGTAGGCTGTGGGTATGGGGGTATCTCTGCACTGGGTCCTCCAGCGTGTGTGTTTGCTTCTGCTCCCAGATTAACAAGGAGCACTGGAAATCATAAAAATGTTCTGCATAGTCAGAATGGAAAATACAACCTTCATAATAAAGGGAAACCGCCAAGCAAACTGTTGGATTCTGTGCATCAGTGACTATTATTTATGGTCACTGGTAGTGAAAACCAGTAAGACCTCTCAGAGCCAAACACTTGCTTATTAGCTGCAGGCACACACACAAAATTCAAGTGCAAAGTAATATCCCCAGTCAACTGCAAATAGTAGCACATAATGTAGAATAACTTCACTCTTTGTCACAGCAATTGTAGTTTGATGGAACAGCTGCAAGAAAGCAGTGATAAGAAGCCCCCAGTTGTTTTGCACACATGGGGAAGCTTTTGTACAGACTTGGGATACAAAATAGATTCCCAGACCCAGTCACTCATGTCCTCAGAGCCTGACATGAAGAGTTAGCACTCAACTACATTTTTATTTTAAAAAAAAAAAAAAATCTGAACTTGTTTTATGACACACATGTTACTCATTTGTCTAGCACATCAGAAATTGTTAGGGGAAGAAAAATGCTACATTTTTATACATTCAGTTGATACATTGGAATGGGCAATGGGAAATATTTCTGGTCTTTTAAGTGCAGAAGATATTTTCTTGTTCCTGGATTTAGTTTCTAGCCAGGTTCATGATTTCACAGCATTTACTGCCTTAGTTTACCCATCAGTCGGCTGGGTATAATGATAGTGCTGCTTCTTAATTCAGGGTTCATGTTTTCACAGTGAGCTGAGACAAACAAAAGGCGCTTTACAAATGTAAAATATTGATTTTTTTTTTCCCCTGGTTTGCACAAGGTCTAGAATATTATACAGTAGCTAACATGCTCCTTGAACACAGCATAAACTTCCTTCTTTCCTCTAGCAAAAGAACATTCAGAAAAAGACAAAACCAATTCAAACAGGGCTGCCTGCCAATGAACAATCGTGATGAAAAGCCAATTTTGGTGATTTTAGCATCAAAATGTTTCAGTTATAACAATCCTTGACTTACTCCTCATTGGGCAGCACCTGCTCGATGGTATGGCACAATTAAGTTTTCTGTCTTTTTATTTCATCATAATCACAAGGAATATTTGTCTCTAATATCCCAGGTAACACAAAAGCAAACTCATAATATGAACTCCCAAGTATTTATACTTGAAAACAGTTTTCATTCAGACCAGAGCCTAAAATTATTTGAGGTCAGTGCTCCACTGTGCAAAGCTTTCAATCTTAATAGTTCTAGTTGCATTTCCTCCAATGTTGAAACTGTGAATACGTGGAAACAAAAAAGCAAGCAACAGTTTTCTCTGTATTAGCCATTTCTATGATGCATGCGAAGGTCTTAAAAAGTTCAGGACCAACTCTGGAAAACTAGAAAAAATTTGAAAATTTTGCTGCTTCCTCTGAGGAGAAGGAAAGAACTGATAAAGACATAAATATGGAAGAATTCCAATTAATGATGTAGTTAAAGACGTGAATAGCAGATTTGTAAGTGGCAAGTGGTTTTCTTCTTTGGAAGGAAACTCACAGTCTTGTATTTTTTCAGTATCATCAGATCCATTTTTCTTGTCATTTTGAACACTTGACATTCCTTTTCTGGAGTTATAATTTTAGCCTTCTGTAGAGACAATGTGAAGAAACTTCTCCTTTCATGCATACAGGCATTTCAACTGAGATATGTTCACCAAGCAGATACGAGCTAAACATAGGCAAGGCAGTGCAATCCTCTAATGCAAACACATACGTACACACACAGAGAATTGTTTTAATACAAAAGATAAAGGAAATTTTGATTTTACACTGTAAGTTGACAGGCTAAACAGTTCGTGTTCATCAATACTGGTGAGCTGGTTTTGCACCAAAACTAGAGGTAGGGTGATGGTAAAGGAAGAAGTAACTAGATTTGGTATAAGAAGAAGTAACTTTTCAACAGCACAAGAGGGTCATGCAAGTCTATCTCAGTCCTTATATGCAGATTTGCATGGTTGAAACCCGTGATCCAGGAGGCATCACAGCTCTTACTACCCAAACCAGCCAAAGAAATACTACAAATGTTTCAGATAAAGGGAGATAAAGTCTCACACATGTGGAGAACAAGATCAGCAAGCTACATACTTGTGTTTCATGAATAAACCACTGCAAATAATAAAGTGACCTCCACTATGTAATTATCTCAACCACTTTTTCTATGCAATGGTTTTGCCAGATGAAAGCAAACCAGAGGAACTGGATTTTCCCATAGATGTTTCAGTCTTATAAGAAGGAATGATTAGTCCCATCTTTCCCTTTCCCTGCTTCTCACACCCCAGGACAGCTCTGCTTTTTACTCTACTGTTGGCAGTGGAGTATGAGATAGTTCTTGTAATTCAATCGTCAAGATTTAAGAGTGCTTCCCAAGGCCAAATGGAAGCCAAATCTCAAAGCTGCATGCATCCTTTGGCCTACTGGGATCTAAATACAACTAATTTCTGCTGGCTGAACTGTAATAATGAAGATTGTGAGTGCTCAGCGATAAAATTGGGGAGGCTGTATTTAAGGCAATGGAAGTTATACCATGTGCAAAATTCTATTCCCTAGACCAAGATGCAAATGCTGTTTTTGAATGTTGCACGGATAAGACAGAAGAAGAGTATAATTTATGCATTATAATTGAAATCAAGGAAGCATTTCCTGCTAATGCTGTCATGCCTGCTTTGCAAGGCTAACCCTAATGACCAACAATTGTACTTTTTAATACAATTTCCGAAGCAAGTGTTGGCTAGGGAATAGCCCCATTGGAACACAAACCACACATGCCTCCCCTACATTTCTTCACGTACAATTCACAGATGATTGCTTTGCAAGACTGTGAATGCATGACTTATTCACTCTGCAAGAGTGAAGAGTCCCATAAAAGCATTTACTAATAGACTCTCTGGCAGGAAAATCCACCTCCGTTCAGATCCAAGCCACTCTAAACTTTTTTTAATCACCTAATGAGCAGTGGTTCCCTTTCACTATTGCGAATGGGCAGGCAGATTTGGAGAAAAAATAAGAACCAATGCAAATCACTGCCCACAAATATGGCTGGACTGTATTCCAGGAAAAAAAGTTAAAAGTCTATGTCCTTCTATTTCTACGTATTTCTGATCCAGCAGAAAGCCATATTAAGAAATGTCTTAAGAAAACCATGATGTCAAGATTTTTAGATCAAGGTTTACAGATGCTCTAGCTCAAGGCTGAAGACGTTCAGGTGGTATATTTTCTTTGCAGATAATCACATGAGGCACCAAACTCATCACTATTTGCTAAAGGGATAAGAATGGTCATTTCTTGCAAGTAGGATGCAGGGTAGTTTTAATGGAGTGAAAAATCATGGAGAACAGACCTCCCATTCACCTTTCTAAAACTATTACCAACAAGACATTTTACCTACTGTCTGATGTTGGCTGCATTTGCGTGTCCTCAGACAAGCTCTCCTTGCCAGTACGGGGGTCAGTCTAAGGAGGTACATTTAGGCATAAGGACCATCAGTGGTAAGAGCCACATCCTCACACTTCTTTCCTTCTTATCATTTCAGTTTTGACCTTTCTTGTTTCTCCAGCATAACTACTTACAGAAAGAGTATTAGCAAATGATGTAGCAAATCAGTGATAAAAGCCACTGATCATTAAAATGAGAAGGCATCCGGAGTTTAAGAACTAATAAGATGGCATTAACACTATAATTACTGCCACATTAGGCCACATTAGTGCCACATCCATATTTGTGCCAGCCAACTCTTGGAAAAACAAATCTTTTTTGTTAATCATTTTTCACAATGCTTTTGTCTCTCATGATTCTCCTGACTGCAAGCCTGGCTAGTCAAGGTTTCTCCTCCCTCTGAGATCTTACACAAGGAAGTATATTGGCTCCCAGCAAAGAGAATGCACTAAACACACACACACTGGGGGAAAAAAAAAAAATCTTTCCTAGTTCTTATCTCCCTGAAAAACAAACACAAAAAATTCATGGATACATCCGCACTAGTGTTCCATACTAGTGTTGACATATCATAGAAAACAGTAAGACAGCTATGAGAAATTAGATTTCATGTAGCTGTGTCTGCCAAGACTAAGATCTTTTCCACCTCCAGTCACTAAGGGTCTTCCTAGAGTAAAATCCTTTTGGATCCTAAACTAGACTGCTTTTGATTTTATTCAGTTGAGTATAATATTCTCCTTGCTCCTGAATGTAAAGATACAGGATCAATAATTTCATCACAGCAATAATTTCTACTCTGTGTCAGATAGGAATTGTTGACAGATGATGCTCCATCTGTCACAGTATTTTACAGTAACAAGCCAAAATACAGCAAAAAAAAATTGTAAACTGTACTGTTAGGAACTGTCGCAACAGAGCATCTTGGCTTTTTGGAAATACAAGTTGTTATAACAAAAAGCTTCAATTCAAAGCTTGGATCCTGGGACAGGTATAGCTATTTAGCATCTTTGCATAATCTAATACTAAGAATCTAACGCTGCCTGGAAAGGCAGTATTTAAAGTAGATTTACATGGGCAGACTGCTCTCCTCACACTTGGAACTGGACAGTATGCTAAGTCCCAAAAGCCATGCTACCACCCTTGCATGGTGTCAATCCCCAGGTACCACTCAAGTTATATATTCATATTCCCCTGATTCAGTGTTCAAATAGAGCAGTCACATAATGGTCTCATTCCAGCATGTGCAGGGACAGATGTGTTTAATGGGGTTTAGCCAACAAGTATGGGGGGTAGGGATGGCAGATGGTACGGAAACTTGGGGAGGGCCAGAGATGTGTGATCTCTGCTGGCACCCACCAGCACCCACTGGTGAGGAGATACTGTGGGTCTCACCTTATCCATTTCTCCTTCTTTTCCCATTAGGGTGGTGATAGCCTCAACAGATTCAGCATATGGTTCCTCTGCAAGGGCACACTCATTGAAATCTATGCCTCTGTCTAACCTGAATGTGTGTCATACAAGGTCCTAACCCCCATGCGCTTCCCTTTCCTTCCCAGAACATCAGAAGGGCAAATGCAGTAAAGACAGATGATCCTGCCCTTGAACTGGCACTCATTTTCCAAGTCAGTTTTGTATCACACACTCCCTGCTAAAGCTGTTTCCCAGTAAGACACATAGATGTGGACAGAAACAAAATAGAGTGCCTTCTGGAGTAGGACATACTGGAACATAATGCACAAATCAATGATCATTTCAAATTTAAAACTTCATGCAAGCCACACAAACCAGAATCACTCAGCTTTGCAGTCTCTGTACAAAAAGAAACAGAGCAAGACAAAAAAAGGGAGGGAAAAAAAAAAACTGCATAGAAAAATAAAAAAATACATCAAACTTGATTTATTTTCTGTCTTTGCCAGTATATCCTGGGCTTGATTCTTCTTGTATCACAGCTGTTTTCCTCCTTTCCGCCAAGCCCAGTCCAATGGCACAGCTTCCTCAATGTTTTCTCTGTCTTTGCTGGGTGAGCAAAGCCTTTTCATTTCACACATCATTTACAGCTCGCTGCTGTGATTTCAGAAAGTCAGTGGGCTTTTACCAAGCTAACAAGTGAGATAAACATTTTGTGTGTCTGCTAATTCTAAAAGTTCTGCAGATTTTCTGACAGTAGGTACCCTAAGCAGTAAGGGAAATTCAGCGGTTTCAATTCAATTTGCACCACATGGCAAACAAGTTTGCCCGGGAGTCAGTAAATAAATCAGGAAAAAAGAGAGGGAAATAAAGAACAGACTCTTCAAAGTCGCATCCTGTTCCTATAATGCAAACCTAAACGCTCTCAACTTTCAAGGTATTCTATGTTCCTCACTAAATTTATTCACTCCCTCCTGGTTTGAACTGAGAGACAAAAGGTAAATGTTTCTTTCTTTGCTGTCATTGAGCCAGATCAAGACACTCTCCTGAAGTAAGAGAATGACTGCTCACTCAGGGACAAATACTGGATAATGCATACAGCTGCCCAGTGCATACAAGTTGAGTTTGTATTTTCAGGATTACAAAAGACATGAGAATCTGGATGTCTAATCTGTACATACAGGATTTTATCTGATACTCCCCAGATTCAATGGCAAAGCTCCTGTTGATTTTAAAGGTACAGAACCAGAGCTCTGTATGTGCATGTGTAAATTGGGCAACTACATGTGCAAATAACAATAGGTAAATTTACATAGGTAAATTACAGATGCAAGTCAGGTGTGGTTTTTATGCATGTCCAGTGTATGTCCAAAGCTTTTAAAATTGTGATTCTGTTTGAACAGAGACACAGGAAAAGCAAAACTAAACAGAAAAAGTATGAATCTTTCCAGAGAGATTTTTTCCTGTGAGAAGAACTGTGTCCATTCTTCTGTGTTGCCAGAGATATGACCACTTACAGTCAATATACCATCTTATATTAAAACAACAGCAACAAAAAGAAGAATTAAAAAAAAAAAGGCATAAAAATTTTGCTGTCTGGTTTGTTGTGGTTTTCTTATTTTCACATCACTAGTAGCACCCTCCTATGCGCAATGAGCTTTGGCACCGCAAAATGACTAATTCCTTCTGGATTCTTAGAATGTTGACACCATCAAGCCTCAAGATCAAAAAATAATTAAATGAAAGAATTATGTGTTTTATTTATTAACAGCAAGAGAAGAAAGGGAATGGTGAACCATTTCGACCTGCACACCAGCAACTGGCAAGCAAAGGGCATGATTCTCCTACTTTCATTAAATTTCATTTAATACTGTAATAAGGCATGATCATAGTTAAGAGAATTGGCAATAAAATGGCTATTCAAATTCAATCAGTATGGGAGAGTAAGAACTAAAAAAAGGATGAGGGGAAAAAAATGGATGGATGCCTTCTATCTGGCATCGCAGTCCAGAGACTGGAAAGTGATGATTGTCGCATGTTCCTTATTTCACACAGCAATATGTTGTAAAGAGGATGGAACCAGTCACATATGTTCTGGGCCTGGCTGGGATGCGTCTGTTTTTTATGAGCATGAAAAGAATGTTTCTCCACATTAATCAGGACTTAAGGAAATACATAGCTACATCTTCCAAACCAAACAAGAGAAAGCCAGAGTGAAGAAGATTCAACCTTCTGAAGCAAAGTTATACTTAAGTAAAAACCTCAAGAAATTGGACATGAGAGGCCCTCCCATAAACTTTAGACTCACATTCCCTTTGCCCTGACAGTGTTCAGGGAAATACTAATATTGCTGAGAGAAATCTCTTCTATTTATACCCCAAGGAAAACAAAGATCTAATGCAGGAAAATATTAAAAATCTCAGACCTTACATGTATGCCCAAATTTAAGCATGTGCTTAAATGTGTCCCTGAAAGAAGCTCCAGTTGTTTAACTGCTTTATTTTAGCTATCATCAACTCTGAGTAGCTAAAAATTCAACCATCAGCATTTTAGTTATATCACATCAGAGCTAATTTTTAAGTTTGTCTTTTGAAGGATGCTGAGTGCCATATCTAAAACATCCAAGGTCTTTTTCATTTGGAGAGAGAAAATGTAGTGGATCAGGCAGAAATGCACAGGGGTCTCTGAATATTTTTGCTGTAGATTGCTGTGCAAAACCAATTATTTCATAAATTTAGAAAAAAAAATGCAAAACAGGATATTTCAAATAGGAAACAACATAAGTAGCACTGGTTTTGAGAGAAATAATCATGTTACTATGGAATGCTAATCCAAGCAAGCTTCTTTATATTCCAAAATATTGTTTTATATGTGGCATTTCCTATTCTTTTTGGTGTGTTTTTTAAAAGGGATGTAATATTTAGGAATTGAACTATTAGACCTCAGTAAGGCTGTTATCTCGGGAAGAGAAGGACTCATTGCAAGTGCTTGAAAAAGACAACAAAACGGTGAAGGGAAAAATGCCTCCAGTGCTGAAGATATTTTTAAGATATCATTGAACAATGTTAGCAAAATTAACACTTGTAAGAAAGTAGAAAAGGAGCAAGAAGCAAGGCTCAGGCAAATGCTAATTGGGGAGGTTTTCAAATTCCTATTCAGAGAGGCAAAACAGTCTCCTGGGTAGAGCTCCTCTGGGATTTGGGAGGCAGAAGCTCTCTCCCCAGCCATCGTTCCCTGAATCCCCAAGTGACCCTTCGCATTTAAAGCCAAGATGTTTCCTGATCTCCAGAACAAGAGCCATGAACTTTGTGTAGTGCTTTGAGATGTGCCATTGCAAAACTCTGGGTCAGGAAAAGGAATTTGAAAATCTGCAATTAGTTGTACACAAGGGTAAATGTATAAAGCAGGTCAGAAGTTTCTACCACCAGACTTTATTTTGAAATCTATTTAAAATTCAAGTCCACAATCATAATATGTCTGAGCCTTCTCTCCATTAAAGCCTGGAACCAGCAGAAAGCCCTAGTGGTGAATTACTGCCTCTAATTTTTTATTTTAGTTTATGCCAAATTCACTGTATTTCAGTTGTTCTGGAGCTCAATATAATAATATCTTTTAAAATTACATTTATATCAAGCCTTTTCTCTCCAAATACTTGCCCAGATATACACAAGTTGCAGCTCATGCATCTTTGAGAGGCAAATAACTGCAATGCCCCTTCACAGGAGGTGCACAAATGCAAGGCAAGTAGCTTGCCCATATCCCCCAAAATGGTGGCCAAGGCAAAAATTGCTTCCAAATCCCTGACATTTCCAGTGAAAATATTTGCGCAGCAGTGCATAAAAAAAGCTCTGTGTCTTAGGATTTTTTTCCAAAGTAATTGTGGGTAAATTTGGGGTTGCAGCTGTTATTAGGAGGTAAGAAATAAATTAGACAGGCCTTCATTTGCACTGTGCAGCTGCAGCTCCTGTCAGTGGAATACCTTGAGGACAGACTGATGCAAAACATCACACCTTCAAAAGAAGAGGAGCTGTTACTCGGCTTCTGGCATTCCAGCTGGGCACTTGTGAAAATGCTACCCATAACTGCATTTTTGCTGATGTAATCTCTTCCTGCCTTTTTTTCTTTTCTTTTTTTTAATTTATTTTTTTTTTGTAATGTGGGCACTTCAATTTCAAGCAAAATATACAGGTTACTTTTCCTTCTTCTTACTGGGATGTACAGTGGGTAGTTTCTGAGAGTTCATAGCAGGACACAGAGAGAAAAATGGTAACTTTAAATCGCAGAAGAAACGCTAAGTTTTATTTCTAAATGTGAATGTGGCCTAAATGATGACTCTTAGCTTTAGTGAAAAAGGTATTTTAAAGCCTGACCACAAAAACACTCTTGTATACCTTCCCTATGGTAGTCTCTTTCTCCCTCATATCTTTGTAGCTGCATGGAAGTTATGTGTATTAGAGCAAAGGTGCCACATACTTCTGGAGTGAAAAATTAATGTGGTCCCTCTCTTACACATTAATTGCCAGGAATGGGATCAGAAAGAAATACTAAGGTGAAGTCTAGATGTAAGAGCACTAACAATAAATATTCCTCAGGTTTTTTTGGGACCCAGACATAAGATTAAATGTCCCTATAACTCTTGGCCTAATATCTCAGCCAAACCTATAGCACTGTCATAGGTTTACAAGCTTCTTTTTTACCTTCTATTCTTTTTCACCCCTCATTAGACTTTGGGACTCTAAAACAGCCTTTGTTCCTGCCAGCGACACTTTCCCATCATCCAGATTATGGATTCATGCACTTCCTTTATTTTAATGCACCTTTTAATATCCAGTATAACCTTCTGACAATCATGCATGCTTGCTATAAAGGAGAAGAGATATTTTCCAATGTCTCTGTTCAATTATTAGTGTCATCTATAATGAACTATTCCAGTTTAATTGCAGAATTTGTATCTGTTGGACTATGGACAAAATAAAACACAATAGAAGATAAATTTAATTGGAAAACTAATGTTCATAGCAATTATTCCAAAGCTGAGGGTGGTTTTTCAATTTGCTCCATCTGAAGAGGTGATTCTTCTGAGAAGACCACTAAACTCATAAATCTGATACACAGAGAGTTTAACACAGGAAGACCCATGAACACTCACACATTCATAAATGAATGGCACACCTCTGAATTACAACACATCAAGTAACTCCACATCACAACACAATGTTTGAGGGACAGTATTATATGTTCAACCATGGGTGGATCAGTGTTTATATCAAGTGATTTGGCAAAATCAAAGTGGTGTCTCTCTTGGTGGCAGTACAATTTACATATAGGGCAGCAGTGAGAAGAGGCTAAAACTGTTGTATTCTCTTTGACTGCAGTGTACCCATCCTCCACCTTGCAGTGAAAGAGGCATAATTTAGGCCACCTTTTTTTTCTTTCCTCAAATACAGTTGCTTCGTTTGGGGACTAAATTTATTGTGACTTCAGCCTGACTTTTCAACACTGGTCAATTCAAGCCTTCCATGCCTTCAACAGAAGATGTGAAGGAGCAAATTTTAGCTTTTACAGAACAAGAGGGTTGGATACACAATGCTGGTGGCAAATCCCATATTGTCCCATGTTGCTGATGTGCCTGGTAGATAGTCTAGACAACATTCTACCTTCATAAATACTCATTTTTCAGTCCTCTCCAAATAGAAAATCATTAAGATTAAAGAACATACTGAACTGAGCACAGAGAAAGGCTTTTGAAAACAGTGCCTTAACTCTTCAGTCCACCTTTTGTTTGTGAAATGGCCATAACACTTGCATCATATTATCTAATTTTACTTAATGCCTTTCTCTACAATATTCTGTAAGACCCAGAGATGACAGGGCCTATAAAACTACATTGTTACCCACTTTTCCTATTAATGGATCATCACTTCTTCTGTTTGTTTCCCATCAGGAACACTGCTGCACAGTGTCATGTATAATGCATTTCTATAGCATGTAGCTAAGCAGATCTCTTCCACTGGATCAGTCTCTGTTTGCAAGACACAACTTGCCAGAAACCATTAAGACCCTCCATACAAACAACCAGAATTTAAGAGTCTGTGGGGGACCATGTCACTGCCTTACAGCAAGGAAATAAGAGGCAGGGCTATGGCAGCCCATGAAACATTCATCTTTTATCACAATTTAGTCAGCTGTCCTCACAACAGCTTTCCTATGTTCCCTATTCTTTAACTTCCATCCAGTTCCCATGGCTGAGGTACAAGGTCCTTGATGCTCACAACCTATTAGCACTGTATCGCAAACCTTCAGAAGCACCACTGAACATCTTGTTCTTCCACCACCACCAAGGCAGTAATGGTGTCATTCTCACATGCATCACCAGCTAAGGTTAAGTGTTATATCTGTTTAATATCTCATGCACTTTCTATCCAGGACTCTTCTCTGCTGTCAGGGGATGAACTAAGTATTCACTTGTGTCTCCAATGTGTGTAAATTAGCATTTACATTATGTAATTCCCCATCTGCACATACATTAGAGATATGTATTTCAAAGTTGCTCTTCCAGGACATGTATTGATTCACATCACACAAAGTCATCACCTGTCAGGGCAAAGGATTTGATTTATACATGACCCCATGGTGCACAGAGAGAGGTCAAGCTGCCATGAGTTATGACCCTGCCTGAAACCTCTGCAGATCTGGAAGAATGGTGCTGACCGCTTCCTACGAGCCCTGTGCCCACAGCCTGCTGCCAGGGAGGAGTGCAGTCAAGGTCACAGCAACACGTCCCTTTCAGGGCAATCCTTGCCATTGCCTTGAGGGAAATGTCTCTCTGCTCCTCCATTTAAGCAGTCTACCCCCTTCTGTAAAATGAGAAATTTCCTGAACTTTGCCTTTCCAACACTGCACCACAAGTTGCTGTATAGGTCAGTCAACACGTCCCGCTCTGAGCAGAGACGTTTAATAGCCCTCTCCTGACATCTTCTTTAATAAGCAGCCTGACAGGTTATGTGGCTTCCAGTCATTTTATTGCTAGGAGCTGGGTAAAAGCTAGTGGATGGTGGTGGGCGTAACACTTCATCCTTTCATTCAGAATAAATTCAGAGAAACCATTAAGGTTCTTTATGAAGCCAGATGTTTGAAACAATAATGGTCTCCACCCCAAACATAACTACGTGCCATCTCCCAAAACAAAGACACATGTGGACAGAGAGGTTTAACAGGCAATTATATTGTGAGGGTTTGTGCGTGACAGAAACAGCAAGACTAGAAAAGCTGGAGAGAAAGACAAAAAAAAAAAAAAGACCTTGTCACTATTCTGACAAAACAGGGAAAAATAAGCATCTGGAAGAGCAGGGGCTGGGGCAGAGAGACCTGACCCTGTGTGTAAAGAGATTATCGTCTACCAGATCCCCTGCGGGTTCAAGGGAGCAGTTCCTCGTGTATTCTTTGTCATAATACAAGATTTGGTCCAGACCACCTGATTGCCTCATCCATCTCTTCTAACAAAAGAGCAGCAGTATCCTGAACTTTGGCTAACTTCTCAGGTCAGATATGCGTAACACCTAACCTAAAGGACTTTTAGTGTCTGTGCTCACACACACATCATCTAATGAGTGAATTAAACTCAGACTGTATTTTGGGGGTAGGGGTTTTTTTAAACCACTATACAAGCTGTGCAAGCTTCCACTTTCTATCCCGCCTTGAATGCATAGTTCAGTGGAAAAAATTACCTGACCCTGAAGGACACTGATGTCCAACATGGAAACTTGTGAAGTGTTTGGTGATACCAGTTAATTTGCAGTCACGGTAGCATTTTGCATTTGCTGCCACAAAAACAGTACACACCTCATGGCTCCTCTGGTGTAATGGCCATGTTCCCTATTCAGTAATAAGCAAAGGGTTGTCATTTATTTAACAGATATCCATAATGGTCACACACAAGATTTTAAGAGGGAAATGTGAAGGAAAGAGGAGAAAGGGGAACTGCCATTCTGCAACCATACACTTCATACTCTTCATAAATTAATTGCTCTAATTTGCAGTACTATTTTTTTAGCCATTGAATAGATACACTGCAATTCAAAGCCTTCATATGACTCACTTTATTCTTCCTTTTTTTACAGCTTGAGTGAGTGCAGTCTTAAGAAAGCAGTGCTTTGGACCCCTTAGACTGATAAACAAAATGGAGACCATATCCCAGCTTTTAAATGAACCACATACATCACCTGTTGACCACCCTTCCCTCTGTCTCACTGTACTGGAGCAGCCAGCTTGCAGAACAGCTTACCTTCAGCTGCCCCCAAGCATCATATCTTTCCCAGCCCCTCTCCTATACCAGTGCCTCCTCCCCATCATGCTCCGCCTCTCTGTATCCCCTCCACTTTCTCCAAACAACCCTCAGGAAGACACAGAAGACTGCTCTTCTCCATTGTTCATGACAACAATGTTTTCAATCTCTAAATCCACCCAGGAAAAAACCTGTAACTCTTTGCTTTTTTCCTCAGCCCTTAACTAAAGCCTCCCCTTCCCAAACACTGTTCCCTCCTGCACCCTGCAGTTGTCTGTGTGCATCTCCTCCTTCCTCTCACTGGCTCCCTTCCCCGGCTTCCCAGCTGCAGCGAGTTAAAAAGGAAGTATAAGATGTTGCCTGCAATTGATTTTAATTCTTTCCCTCATGCTGCCCCTGCAGGCATGAGCTGGCCAGCCCAGCTGTGGCACTGAGTGCAGCCAGTTCTCCCTCACGCACAGCCTTCCCTCAACAAGCTGTGACTGATCGCAGAGGAACAAATGCACACGTACAGTCATACTCACTTCTTTGCATGCTCTGGAGTTTTCTTACAGTATGATGCCCACCAGAAGGAAACATCTGCTTTGTTTGTTTTCTAAGGTAATGACTTCCTCCACAGACCTGGAAACACTAACACGACAGCAGTGTGCCTACTGCGGGAGAAGGAGAGAAGGGCTTCCAACTGAAGTGAAATTGCTGAGAGCAGCTGGAGCGTTCAAGCAAAATGAAAATACAGAAGGCTTGAGAAAACAAAAAACAGTGATGGGGGCTAATGGATTTTTGAATATTCTTTTTCTTAATAAGGCCCTAATATGTTCTTTTATGGAGGTGAACAAGAAGAAGAAATGTGAAGTTTTCTTACCACCACCATTTTTCTAGAAGAGTCAAAATAATGCAGAGTGACTTTGGCTTGGACAGGCACCTCAGCTTTCTTCTCTCCTTATGTGTAACAATCCAAAAATCCTCTTGCTTATCAAGTCATGTAATGGGTGAGAAAGCCATAGTGTTAGACCACACCTGGTAGGATGTCTAGCACAATAGCACAATCATCTGCAAGATAGCCCCAGTCACTCTGTTTACCATCAGAGCCTCTCATTTTGTGATATCCCCCCTCCCCATGCTTGGAAGTTCTGAAAGACCCTTTTCTCCACCAGTAGCTGCCTGAAAAGCCCAGCATGAGGAGACAAACTACAAGTTATGCATCACATCTCAAAGGAGTGAGATATAGCGCCACAATAAAAAAGTCATGCAACCCACTAGATCAGGTTGCTCAAAGCCTCATCTGGCCTGGCCTTGAACACTTCAAGGGACAGTGCATTCTTAACTTCTCTGGGCAACCTGCTTCAGTGCATTGCCACC
This sequence comes from Xenops minutus, assembly GCA_035221455.1. Classification (NCBI taxonomy): domain Eukaryota; kingdom Metazoa; phylum Chordata; class Aves; order Passeriformes; family Furnariidae; genus Xenops; species Xenops minutus. Next base: position 54,980,452 of record JAWWEE010000105.1, on the reverse strand, counting down.
TCCCCAGTACAGAATTTCTTCCTAACATCTAATTTAAACCTTTCCTCTTTCAGTTTAAAGCCATTCCCCTTTGTCATATCATTACACGCCCTTGTAAAAAGAACCTCACTATCTCTCTTTAGCCCCTTTAGGTACTGGACAATAAACTTCTACTCTGTCCCAAAGTGAGTGTAAGTACAGAGCCCTGGAGGACCTGTCCATCCAGGACTAACCTATGAGAAACCAAGAATGAGGAAAGGCAGTCAGAAAATGGGTCCTGAAGTCCCTCTTTGATGCCAGGCCTAAGGGGAATGAACAGCAGCACAAAGCCTGCACAAATAAAAGTATGGCAGCTGAAAGATGCCATCAAAAAGCTGTGGATGGATGCATGGATGTTCAGAACACTCCACATATTCTAAAACCTGAGGCATAGAGCTAAAGGAAGTGAAGTGCCTGATGATTCTGAAGATATGAGGCCCAAAAAATGGGTGGAATAGCATAGAACTTGCTTTTCAAAACACAAATTGACCTCCAGTCAACTGGTGCTGAACCTTCTTTGTGAAGACTGCAATACCTGTAGCAGCATGGGGTAGTTCTCTAATGAAAGCCTGTATTCTCTAGAAATTGATGGTGCTACCAGAAAACATTGTTATGATAATCCATCACGTCCCAGACCAGTCCAAGTTTTGGTCTCCTGGAAGCAAATTTAGGTCTTGGATTAAGATTGGCTCTTACATTGTACGTAGCTTTACAAGTTCCTATTTGTTCTTATTTATTGTTGAAATAGGAAGAGATCATAGGAACTCATGGTGCTCAACATGTGGCATGATAGGATGTACACATTCCTTCAGTGCAAATGGTGACATCTCCAAATAATAAATATGAACAGGTAAACAATTTTGTTACTTCATCTAGTGATCTCATCTCAAAAAGGGGATCTCATGGAGGGATCCTGCTGGACACTCACAGGTCACTACTATGTACCTGATTCAGCCATTTGGCCAAAGACCCTCAAGTACCTTAAGAGCTTAAAAAAAAGGAAACAGATTTTAAGCCTTGTTATGCAGCAACTGTAGTCATCTTGCTTTACTCCTCAGATCTTATTATTTGAGAGAGGAAAAATAAGAGACACTTTTGGGGGAGAGACAGCAGAAATAACAATTTGCAAATCTTCTTGCTGAAATGTATTTAAATCACAAATGCTGACATTTTACTGAAATTACACTTTTCCAGTAGAGGGAATATAGAAGAAAGGAGGGCTGACCCTTCCTGTCTTGGATAATAAATATTAAATCTACTTGAACTCTAGTAATTTACATAAGTTGAAGCAACAAACAGAAAAAGGCTGGTTGAACCTAAAAGAACTGGAACATTTCTCAGTGCTCTGGGAGCCTTTTCTCATTTCAGTCTGGCTCAGTGTCCTTGGCTATATTTTCTAGCTTTTTGAAGATGAAGTACTAAAGCTATTCAGCATTTTGCTATGGTTGCAGAAGAACATGAGAAAGAGGCAAGTGAAATTACAGGAGCAGAGACTGCCTTCTGTTATTACACTTAAGTTCTACTCTCATTCACTCCAATTTCAAAGAGCAGCATTTGTAGCTAAAAGGAAAACTCACTCCAGCACTTAAAACCGTTCAAAAATAAACAGAAAAAACATTCAGGGGGAAATACACAATCCTTATCAGAGAAGCAATTGCCACCCTTAACTCCAAACATTGAAGACTGATAGTTGACCCCTCAAATAAATAACCATAAACCTTTCATCTGTTGGGGGCAGTAATTATTGCCTGAGTATGAATTAACTCTGTTACATGAAACTGAATTTCATGTTTACCACTGCCTGAGAATGAAAAGAAAATGTGTACTTAGAGTGTTTATCCATGAAGAAACTTCTCTGTGAAGAAGAATACAACAAGATAATAATTACTAAGGCAAGAGACCCAGTGAGAAGTGGAACAGTTGTTATTCCCACAGCAGTAACTTACCATGGGACATTTAACAGGGTCAGTGTGTCCCTCAGGATTGGTCTCTGAATTAGGACACTTAACATCCTGACATCTTCTCCTGAATGATTCTCAGGAAATTGGAGCATGGGAATATATAATTTTGCTGGGGAGACGGCCAGTATGGGAATATCAGTTAGGTGTCCTCTACTGTGGACTGGAGGGACTGGAATAGCAGTCAGTGTCTGGCAGGGTGAAACAATAAGTGGTTACTCTGTCACTATCCAAACTCTTCATTATCATTCTACATTCACAGCTCCTGCCTTCTATGAACACCAATCTTATTTATGACACATCATACAGCCCCTGCAGTAAGCGAGGAACTCTGGCCCTCAATGTTTTAAGAAAAACTGCCTTGCACTGCATTAGCATGCAAAATGAATGAGGCAGGAGACCAGCTCCAGCAGCTCCCCAAAATAATATGCGACAATCTAATTAAACTTTATTGTAACTATACAAGCGAGGAAACAGAATTAAGGCTGGGTAGGCAAGTTCAATTTTGTCATTTCCTTAGCCTTTTAGTGTTTGCAATTTGATAGTCTTGTCATGTAGGGTTTCTAATAGAATTTTGTGCATTTTTAGAAAATAAATTAAATTATGAACATCTACATGGTTCAGCTTCTGCTAGGCCAGCAAACCAGACCAAAGCAAACACTTGTGCAACCAACTGGGCAAATTCACTGCTTCCTTCCATGGTGGCTTTTCTACTGTCACTGTCTAGCAGAGGAGCTCACCTTTCTTCATCAGTGCCTTATTGGTCAAAGTGAGAGAAAGAGATTTCCGAAGACAGAAATTGGAGCATAGCTTGGTACCTAGAGAGCAAAGCCTGCATTCACAAAGAAATACCCCATGACCACCAGCTAGTAACGCTCAAGGGCACCTGAAGTGACAAAAGATAATGCAGAACCAAACACCAATCCATAACCAAACACCAATCCATCCTGACATCTATGAGAACTATTAAAATCACACAGATGGGAGTGTTGTTTTTTAAGAGATCTTTGTTCTTGTACCTATCTCAGCTTACACTTTCCAATTAAGAAATTGCTTCTGGGCTTGATATCAAATGCTTAAAATTGCAGCCAAAAACATAAGCAACTCAAAATAACCCCCTTAGAATGGAAACTCTTGCACATCCTTCATACTGTTATGCCTGGAGAACACTGCCAATAAGATGCCTAAAAAGAGGGAGAGAAACTCAGGGTGGGAGTGAAGGAAAGAGGAATTAGACCGAAAAGGAATGAAAGGGAATCCCACAAGGAGCCAGCAGAAAACCTCCAGACATTCTGGCAGTTCTAAGAGTTTGTTCCAGGTGGCAAAATAGACACTCACTTGAGGGGGACTTTTGATGAAAAGGGACTGGCGACTTCAGGGCACGGGCCTTAGGAGACCTGCAGTAACTCTGAATCTCTGCTCTATTGTCTGCCACGGCATATGATTAGCTTCCTGTGCTGTAGCGCATTGTAAAGCACTTTATAAAGCAATGAATTACACAGCTGAAGTGGAGTAACCACATGCAAGCAAATACGACAACCATTATGCTCTCAGCAACATCCCACACACAGCCATGAACATTTGCATTAGTGCCAATTAATCTGAGGTGGTACAAACTCAGCCAGGCATAGGATTTGTTCTTTGGTGTGAAGGAGGAAGGGAGGGGAGAAAAATATCCTTTTGTCTTCAGAGAGGAAACATCTGTAGGAGTTTTCAAGGGCTCCAGTGACTTTGTTGAGCGTGGAGCGGGGGAGCGTGCTATTGAGTGCTTTGATCTCACCAGCAGGTGACACTGCAGCAAGTGGGAGCAGCTATAAAAAGTTTGAAGCGTTCTAGGGACAACTCGCACAACCGGCGCGCAAATGTGTTTAACGCGTGTGACTCACAGTTGCTGAGAAGTGGGAACATGCAGCACTGGGCTTTTGGTTTCAGCTCCTCGTTGTGTATTAACGTCTTCCTTTTCCCCTCGCTGCCCCCCACCACCGCTTTCAAACACCAGGGTGAAGCAGTCAGGAAGGGCAATGAATCTCTTAACCCTGCTGCATGTGGAAATGCATATGACTAAAGCACAGCCAGGGGAAACTGTTCCAACAGCCCTACCTCTCGCTGAAGTCAGCAGGAAAGCCATATCCTTTAACGTCAGTGCCTAACAGAGGAGCCTACCAAGCACTAAAGGGGTGTTGTGTTTTTCCAGATCCACATTTCAACCAGCCATTCTGCACAAGAAAATGATGATGGCATTTGTGAAACATGGGTGTTTTCTGTGATCTATTCTTTTAATCCTATGGTTAACATAAAAGAAAGAAGGTTAAATACTTCAGAATTAATAACAGATTTACCTCTCATACCTCTCTGTTCTGGCTGGAATTGCCAGGACTGACCCTACATAACCCTGGGCTCAAGGGGCCTCACAAGCGCTTAAGAAGAGCAACCTACTCCTACACAGTGCTCCAGTATCATAAAGAAAAGTATGCCTGCAGCTGGACATCCTATACACAAAAATTCTCAAGTTCTAACTTACTGAACAAGGCTTGCACTGCCACTGGTGAGGTCCATACCTACTATATCCTGCTAAGGGCAGAGTAAAGGTTGTCTTACATTTTCATTCAGCAGTTCCTCAGGTGCAAAGGGGATATAGGCAGAGCTGCCAAGTTTTGTTCAGCTCCCTGTGTGATATATTGATTTTGTAAATGGGTTAGTGAACTGATTTACCACTTTCTAGACTACTCGCACAAAGCCTTCCATCATATTTCCCAGTCAAGACATCCTGCTCCGAAGAGCAGCAAGAAATCTTTCCCAAATTCTTGCTGCTACACATAGGGGAAGCCAAGAGTCCTTCTGAGAGAGTTTTCAGAGAGTCTGAACACTATTTGCAAGAGATGATGGGAGGCTGCAGGGCACTGGCAGGCACAGGCGGGTACCCACATAGGGTTTAATGCCAGAAACATTTGTAACAGCTTGCACTGTCAGTCCTGCCAATGCATGGCTGCTCTACTCCAGGTGTGCCTGGAACAGAGAGAGTAGGTACCTGGTGCTGGTAGCTGGCACAGTGCAGCTGAAGCGAATATCTTTTGTCTGCTTGAAGTGCATGTGAATGTGTTAAAAATCAGCTGGAATGTGTCAGCCAGTGACAAAGGTGCCAAAACTAGGGTACTGGGCAAGAAGCGCAGTCACAGGCAATTCCAAACAGCTCCACAAAAGGTTGACAGAAAAGCAAGAATTCAGGCTCAGAAAGTGTTTCTAAGTGCTTCTACTTCAGCCAGCAAACCTAGGGATATGAATAGCCCTTCCATAACATTTTAGACACCTTTGGGAATATGAGGGATTTTTTTACTACTATCTGAACTAAAATGGTGCAGAGCATCAGAAGGATGCTCTCCTTGGAGACAGAAAAGCAATTTTAAACCTAATCACTTAAACAGTATACATTTGCAGCACTACACCCCCTCCTATGTCCACTGCAAGCGCCTACGGTTTTACAATCATACCTTCCCATTGATGCAGAGTTAGAGAGTCAGGGCAAAATTACAAGGATGAAGAAACTCAGAACTGACTTTGCAATGAAAGGAAACACCTAGCGTAAACCAGTCAAGAACCCATTTATTTTGACTGGGAGCCCTTGGAGACATTATTTGTGATGATCATATGTAAAAAAAAATAATGTGTCTAAAGCGTGACTCTAAGATGTTCCCTCACTGACTGCAAGATACACTGATGGACTTCAGACTCTAACTTCCACTGTTCAGATGTACCTTGCAACTTCTCATATGTGTGCTGAAGTAGACAGATGAGGTTATATATATGCCTGATATGTTACTTTATGTCCACTAAACTACCAGCATTACAAAACTGCAGTGGAGATTGCCTGTGGACCTTTCAACACCCAGAGAGAGAAAGAAAAGGGCAAACTGCAAAAGGGCCAAGCAATTTTTCTCTTCATCACTCCCACTTTCTACATGAAAGATTCACTGGCAAAATTTTCTCCTAAGTTGTGGTTTTTTGGAACAACACTTTTTAGTCACATAAGCAACACTTTATTTTTCCAAGTGTAGTTATTCAGTTTCTTCTCATTTGAATTTTCATGTCACTTCTCTTCCTCTCTGTAGTTTTTGCTTTTTTAAACAGTGTGAACACATTCTGTAATTATTGCTGACAGCCCAATGTTTAATGGTGTCGAGTGTCTTTTATGGCACAGTCAGACATTCGTTTGGGAGACAGCTGTCTCTGCTTAAAAACTTGCTGCCCCTTAACTCTTTATCTCTGCCCCCACGACTCAGACGTGGCAGCTGTCCATACCTGCAAACAGTTGAACCAAAGCCTGTTTCCCTCCATGCTGCAACAGCCTGGAAGAGCCCACGGATTCGGTTACTGCACCTCAGCAAAGGGGAGCAGGAGCAAATAGCTGATCAAGCAGTAACTTGTTAAACCACCACAGCTGTTTCTCAAGCAAACATCCGACTGTACCCTCGGAGCCAGCGTGGCGCATGCGGTGCTGGAAAGGAAGAGGTTTCCGAAGCTGGGAGATGCTGTGGGAACCGTCCCACATTCCTCCCTGCCCCAGCTGAAAGCCAACCGCTGTGCTGTGACCACGGCTGCTATGCAGGCTCGCCCACTCTGTCTCCCAGCTTCCTCCTGGCCCTCTGTCATTTTTTCCTGCAAGTGCCAGAAGGACCATCGCATACTCAAAGTGCGGCTGAACTTTTCTAGCCACTTTTATCTGCCGTTTCGCATGAACAGGGTTGATATGGCATGCTTCCCAGCTGTTTTCATAGAAGACTGGCCCAGGCAAGCACAGCTTTAGATAGACTGGGTGTGACTGATTACCTGGTACACAAGTCAGGAGGTGATTTGATTGGCACCAATCCCAAGTAATGTGAAGTAACACAAAACTCATCTATCACCATGTGGTACTTACCGGGTGAACCTTCATGAAGAGAGCTTGCCTGACTTGATAATACAGCCTTACCCCCAATAATTATGTGATTTAATACTAGTGCCAATTACCCACCAGGGAAGGGGAGGGGGGAGGGCAATTGCAGCCATCTGTGTTTGTTTGCTGTGTTATGTTCCCATAAAAATGTTCTCAGCATACACTGCGCTCACAAGCGGCAGTCTTGAAAGGGCGTCAGGACACCGTTCTGTGGGACAGCGCTGTGCCACTCCGTGTGTTGTCAAACTATGCTGCTGACACTGCCAAATTGTTGTATCTTGATATTCTTGAACTATAGCAAAAGAAGAGTGATGGAGTGTGTGAGAAACACAGTCTCGTCCTTTGGTGAACAGAAAAAACCTAATCCCTTGCTGCAGTCTTTTATATTGTTACAAAGGAACTAATACTTTGCAACTAACACTTTTTTATGTTATCTATTCCCTTGCTCTGCACTTCAGTGAAGTTAGTTTAGAGCAATTAGTGACTTTCCTGCACTGTCTGCAAGAGCAGGCACTTTCTAGTCCTCTTTCAGCTTATTTACTAGAATTATTTTTTTTTAATTAATTCCTCCATTGTATCAGCACAGTAGAAGATGGGCCTAATACCTTAACTATTTGTAAGTCAGCATATGATTTTATACAATTTATACAATGCCCTAAGAAATGAAAGCATACCTCCTGACAGTGTTCTATGCAAATGGTTTGCAGGATTTTCCTATATCATTAAGGCCAAAAAACGATCACTGTGATCATATTACCCAGTTTCACCTACCACACAGGTGTGGCTTCAGTAGAGCAGGTCTTGACCTAAACAGCTCTAACAACAGAGAATCTACTGCATCTACCCCTTAACATTGAAAAGGCTTTTCTTCTACCCAGGCTGTGGGAGTGGAGAGAGCTCAGGATATACATTTTCTACCCTAGAAATGCTTTGTGCATGATCATCCTTCTTGTGTGTGATACAACAGAAGAATACATTATTGCAACAGATTCCCCACTTACCCCCACCTCCCATCACACTTGCCTCCAGCCTTGATCTGGGAAGTGTTAAATCCAAAAGTATTATAATGTGGGTTTTGACACTAGTAAAATTTTTACAGTGAAGACAATCCTCAGTTTTCAAGAAATTGCTCCTGAAATACAGGGGTGTAAAATTATGCTAGTCTCTTTTCATCTGGCTTTGAATCATCCCAGAGGGTTGTGCAGTGGAGATGGCATTTTCCTTTTAAATCTGCAAGATTTTTCCATTAAGTTCTATACAAGTTTTTCATCAGTTTGCTATAGCTAGAACCAGACTGCACAGCTTTCTTCCTTCCAAAGGAGGAAATTAATACTTTCATTTAATAAAATTGCCAAAGGAGATGCTAGGAAGTCCTCTTAAACATGATAAAATGCCATAATAACATATACATTTATAACTGATACTCCATTGTGAGAATTAACATTTGTAAAAAAGATGATTTTAGAAATGAAATCCGGCAAGTAGAACTCTGCAACAAATCATCTTGAAAATCGTGACACCATGAAGTGCTCAGGGCAAGGACCCCATGCTTCCACCATAGCAATTTTGTAGGTAGCATGTAGTGAATATTAGTACCACTCTCAGCTGTGCCTGGGCATTTAGGAGTATTATCACAATAAAAATCACCAGAACCATCACAGACCTTTCTAAAAGCCATGGGTTTAACAGAGGAGAAGCTAAAAAGCTCCATGGGTATTCAGTTTATTCAGCAGAACAGCTAATAACTGATCCCACAGTCCTTATTCAGGAAAGAATCTTATTCCTAAGGGGAATTCAAGTGAGCTCCATTAGCTCAAATGCTCTTCACCAAATAACCAGTAGCCCCAGAAGACTGGAGACAGATGAAAATGTTCCCTCCTAAACTTAGCTGCCAAATGGAGATGGCTGACAATTTTCAAATGGAATTTCTATGAGGGCTTAAAATCAAAGGTAGTTTTGTCTTAGTAGGAAAGCAAAAATCAGGTCTCTAACAAAGTAAAGAGGCATAGCAACTTTAACAGTATTATTAATATCTTTGTCAAAAAATCTCAGTATTGTTCAAGCCATTGCACTTCTGCTGCATGGGACTGCCAGAAACTGTCTTGCAGGTCTTGCTGCTTGGTCCAGAAACCAAATACCAAGTCAGAAGTAAACAGATTATAGACTAGGTTATATAGGTTTCTTACTCTGTTATACACAATATATCTCTGCAATATATGGAAAGATGACAGCAACAGTGTTGCAGGGCATTTAGGTTCATTAGTATGGTCAGCAATCAGGCAAAAGGCAGCGGGAGTTCAAACATGAAGGTGGTGTGGTTAAAGCAGAACATTTCCCTCCTTGCTGCTGTACCCATTAGGCAATTCCCAGTCATGCAAGCACACTGCTGATTGCGCTGGCACTGACTGAACAGGTAAAGAGCAGTCTTTCCCAGAAAGTTGCAGGATTTAGCCAGAAAGTTGTTCTTAGAGTCTAAATTAGCTGTTGCTTTTTTTCCCAGTTTGCTTCATCTTCAAAGTGTAAATTAGTAGCAAATAGCCATGTAGGCCAGTCAGAGATGGGAAGAATTCTCCAGACCTTACAAGAGTGTCAAGCACAGTTCACAGAGAGCAAAATTAATGCCACTACAGACAGCCAAAGTTCACCTATGAGCAATTCTCTGATGGGTGATTCCTTCTTCCATTTTGTTTTTACAAGGTTTAAGGTGCATAGGTAAAATAAGATCACAGAGTGACTGAGATGTTTTTATAAGTGTGGACAAAGAAGGTAATTTTAAATCTTTTCTGAGGTGTGTATAATTACAAGGGCATTTCAGATGTTGTTAATGTGCTTAGGTGCTTAGGGAAAGCAATCTTACATGAAAGATAACCTTTTAATAGATTACTTTATTACAGCAGCACTCAGCTTCACCACTATATTCAGGGTTCAGTTAGCCTCCCATGTTTTCTACAGGTTTATAACTTAGCTGTAAAAAAATCATTTGAATTCATGCCAACTTATAAAATTTCTATAGTAATAGGCAAAAGTAAAAAACTGGTTAATCTTTTACAGATACAAATACCTACTGGCTAAGGAATTAAAGAAGGTTTCTATTTTCCTTTTTTTTCTTCTTCCTTTTTTGGCAGTCATGTAACTTCGTAACCATTTCTCTGTATGAAATATATTTGGCAAACGATTAGCATATATTGATTAGTTATTACACAGGAGAACTGTTATTGCAGAGAATTTTTTTAACTTAATCAAAGCTTGCATTAGACAACAGATTGCAAAAGCTCCAAAGGAACCATTAATAAAAGCCTTTTAAAAAAATTAAGTGAGTTTAGCGCTTATGAAAACAAGAGATCAGCGGAGTTGGCCAGAGCCAGTGATGCACAGACTTTCTATAAAGCTTTGCCAATACATTATGGTCCTGGACTAAGACTGTCTTACTATTTCAGCCATGAATTCTCTCTGAATTCTCACTGTTGTTCACCACAAGCTGCATGGCACACTCACAGCATAGGACAAACAGCTTCTGGAATTACATTCCTAGTCTGGGCACCTTAACTGTGCAGTAGTCCTGCATGATGCCAGTGGACCGACTTATGTGACCACAATTTGGCTCTTAACTGTTAGCTATGACTTCAGCTAGAGCTCAAGGCCAGCTTCCCAGGACAGTTTGGCAAGCACACATGCAGTACATCATGTGGATTTGCAGTGGCGCAGTTACAATACTTGATAATTCAGTTCTGCAGAAAATCCTGCTCACCTCCTCTCCCAAGTAGTCTGTTTAAAATCAAGTTGGTCTGCTGGCACAGGTAAAATAAGCAGAATTTTGCTTTCAAGTTCTCTCCTTTCTGACAACATGACTTGTCTTCTGCACTGCATGAGGGAAACAAAACCCTTAGGACTTTTATTGGAGCTCTTTAAAGCACTTTAGGTTTTTACTTTCTTTTTTCTATTTGCACTGTGCATCAAGTATTTTAAAAAATAGGTCCCTGATGATGATCTCAATTTTTGGCATCTGTGTTTTGAACAGTTTAGTGAAGACCACCAAAATACTATCACTTAAACACTGGCTCCTGAACATATACAGGCTTTTCCTGAGATAATGTCTTAAGTTTCCATAAAAACAGCAGCATTACCTGCCTGCACTCAAGTAAATTGATGGTCATCTGCTTCATGACAACAGTGCAGTGTGGGACAGATCTTGGCCCTCCTGTTGCACATGTACGTCTTGTGTGTTCTGCATGGTCTGTCTTTCTGGTTTTCCCCCACTTCTAAGGTAAGGATGAGAGTAATGTTTCTCCACCTTCCAGAGCCACTGCCATGACTTATGCTGTAGAACACTATTGTGTGGTGTGCAGGTATGATGACAGACACCAGGTATGCATATAAGAACTTCACATAGCCTTGTTTCCCCAGTACCTTTTCAGCCAAGAAAACATATGGTAGGTGCATCTCCTTGGAGCTTTTCTTTTTGGCTCCTTGCAAGTCTTCAAATGAATCTCTGCTGAGTAATTTCTTGACTTCTTTACCTCAAGAAAAATATGCACACGTGTCAACACACAGACCTACCATACAGTAGGTCACATTAAGGCTTTTAACATCTATCATTAGTGGCACTATAAAGTTTTCATATGAGTAGTGTAATATTTTATATGGTACTCCAAAGGATCCATTACATTCCACCAGTACAAATCCACTTTTTACACAAAGGTTTGCCATGATTAATGATCTGTTATGGTCTATTGATTAAATATTACCTGTAACAGAATTGCTTAAATACATATTTACAAGATAAACTGGAACAGCTCACAGACATTACAGTCTTTGTGGTAATTAATAGGAATGTTATGTAAATACACATTTAAGTGATTTATATAATAGGGCTCCAAATAAGCTGTTATAATCTATCATGCTGTAATGAATTAGCTCCTTTACTGTAGGTAGGTATCTGACCTCTACTGGAGTATGAAAGACTGCTTATATGCCTCACCGTTCTTGGCTACCTTCATCAGAAAACCATGCCTGAAAAAGCTGCTACTGTAGAACAAAAAGAGCACAAATGTGCATTAGATATGGCAGTGATAGTAAAACAGGTCCTAAAAAGCTCTGTAGTCATCCTGGGTAGGGAATGAATGAATGAACACCTCTTTGACTGCCTCACTGGTACCACGAACAGGCCCAGAAAGTCTGCAGGAAAGATTAAGCTGCCAGTTAAAGAGCATGCTGCATACGGAGAGGCTGCGTCTCCCTTAAGTGCCTTCCCTCCCCTGCTCCAGAGCACAGCAGTCACACAGGAGCAGACACACAAGAATGTACTTGACCTAAATCATCTGAGGTGTGTGAGGACCATGGGAAGGGCTGTACATGGGAACAGATCTGGACCTAGAAACTTCAGAGGCAAGTTGCTAGTATTTCACGGCATAGCTATGCTGAAGTCCTGATGCTCATAATGCCAAAGCGAGGGGTAGTCTGCACTGTTCTCCATTAGCTAGTGCCTAATCCAGATACAGGTACCTCACACAGTACTTCTCAGGATGGGTAGGGGAGAAACCATCTTTGGACAGGCACTAAACATAGGGACTTTTGGTCCCTCCCCCATATAAAGAAATTTGAGGAAATCATTACACATCACAGAACAGATGCTGGAATACATTTTTAAGTATATGACTTGCCTTCAATTTGAAATTGATACAGCTAATTATCATTGTCTAAATTTTCAATATGCCAGAAAAATATTAAGTTACTTAAGCTAGTTTTGAAGTGTCTTCTTCACTTCACTTTGGGAACAGCCTAACATGCAATATGATTAAAACAGGCTCTTAGTTATACTCATGGCTTCTTGGGACCATATTTTCCTTTGTTTTGTTAAAAAAAAAGGAATAAAATAATTATCTATTCTAAGATTTCATATTATTAGTTTTAACACTTTCCCCTTCAAAATGTTCCTCCAACACATGCTCCCGATAAGGCAGTCAAGCCTCCTCTGACCTCACAGAGTGTAAACAAAGACTCGATTCAGCTATTACTTACCTTGATGAGACTATCTTTCATATGTTGTTCAACTTAAGAGGCAGTGACTGGAACAAAATCATGAACATTATTTGCTAATGGAAAATGGACTTGGAGAGCCACCAGACATTCTACACAGCTACAGGCCTCACAGGCACAGTGGACAAAGCATAAGCACATTTTGGCATAGCAGAGACACTCCTTCATTCCCCAAGACAGTGAATTTAGGCAGTTCATCTGCATGACAATCTGGAAGGAGACCCTGAGAAGACCCACACATCTTTGGGTGTATGATGGAGCCCTGGTGCCACTTCTGCCTAATGAGAAGAATGCATGACTACGTGCACCCACCAGCCATGGCCCACACTGCTGTAGATGCAGGCACACAGAAGATGCCTGCTCTTGTTTCGGGGCTCCAGATGCAGCTCTTGGAGCAGCTCCGACAGGATGAGGGTGGTCCTCCACACAGACACTTTTGAACTCATCTGAGCTGACCCTGGTGGGGGCAGGTTTGAGCCCTCAGCCAGTAGGCAGCCACTAATGAAATCCATTAAACTGTCAACATTTAGGGAACACTGTTTTACAAAACCACTTAAACATACCATGCAACAGACAGCTGAATTAGGCCTGTCTGCCTGTGTGGAGTCAGAAAAAGCCATGTTACTCTTCAGGGGATTGAAAACTACTTTGCAGAGCAGAGCCCTGATTTTTTTCATTTTATTTTTAGCAATTATTCAAATGTATCTAAAGAGGACAAGTGCATTCTTACTTCTTTTGGAGTAAAAAAAAATAAAATTCTACTATCAAAGACAAGCACCACCATCCAAAAATGAACAAAACCCCAAGCCACTGATACCAAATAGACTCTGAAGAGGTGATTTGAAAGCAGGGGGAGACACACCAGCAAGCAGGGAGAATGCCTGTGTGCCATTGGAGCCACGCAGCAGGGTGTTTTAAGATGCACAGAAAGAGGTCAGAGCCTACTGCAGGTAAAAGACTGCAATGAAACCAGCCGGTGTGCAAGAGAACTGAGCTCAGAAAAAAAGATGAGGATCCCAGGCCCCCCAGGCCACTGGCAGCTGCTGTGCATGTGTGGGTATGTGCCACAGACTGACAGAAATGACAAACCGAGTCGTCGCAGAGAGGCCAGAGCAGCTCAAGTCGCTCTGTAAGAAACCCCGCGGAGTGAGCAGTGGTGTGCTATTACCAGCACGGGCTGCTAAAGGAGCAACCCAGCCACCTCCTGCTTGCTGGAGGTGAGGGACTGTGACTTGACTGGTAGGCCACATTCAGTAGGAGGTTCAAGGTGTGGGAAATGATTTTGAGCATGAAGGGGAAAAAAGGCAAGAGGAGTTGTCACTGTCTTTACAGTTTCTGCCCAGCAATGACTCAAAATAACAGGTCCACTGTCTGAATATGTTAAGGGAAGCTGGTTTCACAAAGGCAGTCTCTCTTGTGGTCCATCTACTACTGGAAAAGATATGGGGTGCTTTTAAGGAGCTTCCAACAACTCCAGGAACATTTTGGAAAATACATTGTATTTAGATAGATCCTTTCTTCTTGTGCTGTCCTGTTTCTGTCACTTCTCATTCATATAAATCTATACATCAAAGAAAGATGTTTATTTTTTTCTCCTGTATTGTTAATCTCATTACTGCTTATTCCTTGACCTGGAGCCATAGTTTCCCACTGTGCCCAAACTGGACTAGAGGAGTTTCATTTTCCTGAAAGGTTTGGGATTTGAATTGAGAGAGACAGAGGAGACTATTAGACAAAGAACTGTTATGATATAGAAAACATGAGGCAAACATCAGTGGAATCCTCATCCCCAAATAAATCTGTGTCCTGAGTAAGAATGACAAGGAAACATGCTCTCCCATGATCAGGAACAGCTGGTTTTCTGCAGGGAAGTTTTCAGGAGAGTGGCCCTTTTGTGATACACATACACAAAGGTGCTGACCATCACATGATAGCTTTTGACTCCACATGAGAATGACAGCCACTAGCAAAAACTAGTGGCCCACAAGAATGACAGGTTTTATAGTCATTCCCCCTCTCAAAAAGCATTCAGTCTTACAAACCATCACTTCTGGGACATCAGTGTCATCCCCCTGGCAATGAACAGGGATGTCACAAGACAAGCATTAAAATAGCAGATGTATATAAAATAAAGTCAAAACAGGTAAACATTGAAATAAACACACAACCAGTTTTCATGCAAATTTCCCTAGTTATAATAAATGTAGGAAGGGGAAAAGCAGAAAAATAAATGATACATCTGCAAAATTGGTTCTAAATAAAATGTTTTTCAAATCTCACCCCGAGTCATCACTGACTCTTTAACATTTGCTTTTCCACTAATTTGTATCCTGTCAATTTACAAGCTATTTCAAACATCACCTTTATTTAATAAAAATGCAAAGCACAATGGTGAATTTATGTAAACAAGGTTGGCAAAATATCTTTGTAGGACATTTTCTAAGGACTCGGGAAATGAATAAATTAATGAATGAACATTTTAATAGTTTTGTTGTAACTGGGATATAGTCTAACCAAAAGACTAGGCTTGACACTTTATTACCATCTAAATATCCCTAGAAGAGAACTTTGAGAGAGTAAAACAGATTCAAATCCACTCTCTGATGGGAAGTCCCATGGCTCCCTTTCCTTCTAAAATCTGTTACAACATCACTACTAATTATCATTATTCAACAGTAGCATCATAAACAAAATACTTTTCACTCAAAAATCATTAACATTTAACAAGAATAATGCACCATTATTCTTAGGGTATGAGTGTAAGATTACAGTCTAATTTTTGAATAGCCTCTACTAACTTTAAATGTCTTATCCAAGTTAATATTTAAAGCTAAAATGACCTAACCGGTCACAAGGCTTCTTGGAGTACAATAGAGAAATAAGGAAAATTGGATTTTCTCAATGATGGATGAGTTTAGGAAAGTCCCATGGGAATTATTGCCTAGTGTTTTTCAAAAGATTTGCTTTTTTATTTCATGATGGTGGACAAAACAATGCTATTCAAAGAACATGCTTCCATTCCCTGCCTAGTTAAGCTGTCCACAAGACTGCAGTACCACATTACTTGAGTCTCCAAACTGAGATTCATGTGCTGGATTGAAGTCAACCTCAGCTGACTTAAGTCAGCAGCCATTTCAACCAAAGAATTCCCTTCCACTAATATATCAGAGACACACATAATGTTCTGGAGATATTAAATTGACAAAAGAACAATACCTCCATATAAAAGAAGTCAGGGGTACATTAAAACTACATAAATGGGTATATCACAGGCAATTTTAAGTGGTATTTAAAAAAAAAAAAAAAAAAAAAAAACACCACAACTTGTTGAACATTGTAACAACTGATCGGTCATTTATAGAGTTACTAGTCATTTACTAGACCCTTAGTAGCTTTTTATGTGTCGAGTCCTAATATAAACTGTAGTCTATGCAGCTTCAAATTTCAAAAAATAAACATCATAAATTCTGTTTCTAGCTCCATACTTAATAAGTAATAGGTCTCGTTTTCCAGATTGCTGAGTAGCCTGTAATTCTCTTCACTTCACTGGGAGCCATTGTAGACTCAGCATTTTCCAAAGCAGGCTAATTATTTAGTTGCCCAAACATGATATAAGAAAACTAACTCACAGCTAACTACCAAAAGTAACTGTCTTGCACAAAAGCAGACAAATTCTGGTTCTTCACAGGAGAAGGGAAACAGAAAACCCAAGTCTCCATGTATATTCTAGGGTATCATGACACAGCAGCTGGGTTGGCAAATAAATCAGCTGTTTTTATTGAGCTCTGCATTGCCACAACCACACTATCCCTTGCACCCAAAGTAGATGTTTGAAAGCTACTTCAGGTGTCTCCACTCTGTCGCTGCCTGCCAGCTTGGCACACTCGTAGAGGTAGTGCAAGCACCCTGAAGGGCTGCATTTCTCAAAGGGAACAGAAATGGGAGATGACTTCACTCCCTCCCACATCAGCTGGTGCTACTCACCCCATCACACCTGTAAGCTTCCTTTCTCCTTCACATGTATAACCTCTCCTATGCATTTGTATGCCACCGATATTAAGAGGAAGAATTTGGCTCCTAAGCAAGAAAGAAGGCATTTCCAAGGGAGATTCCTCATAGCAAAATTCTTAAAAACCATGAAAGGATTGAAGAAGCCAAGTCTTAGAGTCTTTCAGGTTACTCTGAGACAGAGTCTCAAAAGAGCTCAAATCTCAAACACCAAAATAAGAGACAGGTTTCCAATAAAGCTCAGTATGCTAAACTAATTTTTAAAAAACATTCATTTAATTCAGTGCCTGAATCAGAGTCCATCTCATTCTGAGAGATAATACCTATGGTCCAAAGAATTCAGCATGTTAATTACTTTGCAAGATTTTCCAGGAATCTAGTTTCCCTCCCTTGTGCTGCCATTACTTCTGGCTTTAATAACAAACAAGTCTTTTCAGGAAGAGGGAAATTCCATACAAGAACAGAAAGACTTTCTTTTCCATCCAAATGTAGTCCCAGTAACAAAGGTAGAAGATATCCCAAGCTGTGTCCCACATGGACCACCTGCCCACACAGCACTGAAAAAAAATCCAAGATATGTTTAGTGAATGAGGAATACTCACTTAGTATTTGCAGGAAAGGAGGCAGGGAGAGTTGAAAATTAATTAAATAAATGATCACATTATATTGCTTTACCTTCCACCTAAAGTGTCTGCTGCCTAAGAAAATTCTGAAAATTCTTGCTAAAGCCTATCTGGAGTCAGTTTTAAAGTGCCCTTTAAAGTGAGAGCCCTCGTTAATGGTTTTAAGGAAAACTAAATACAGCAAAGTTCCAGATGCTTTTCACAGGCACAGATACTTTGTTTCCTCATTTAATGTATATTTTAGCACTGGGAGGACTGATTAAAGAGAAACAGTACACTTCTAGCAACAACTTTCATGATATCCAGTTTCCCTGCAATACCTGAAACAGTGCAGAGCACTCAGTCTGCACTGTTACTCTCTCCCATGGTATGTTAGAGACACAAAAGGAGTGCATAGAACAGAGCAGCTCGGATAACCGAGATTTTATAAACCTGTCAAAGTGCAGTACGGCTGACTGGGAGTGCTCAGGGCTACAGACAGCTGGAAAACTGCACGGCAGGCTTTTCACAGAGATGCCCAGAAGATGAGGGAGCCAGCACCACACAAGTCAAGTTCCACCTGCATTTACATACTTACCTGTAAATGCATGAACTCTGCCACTACCACTGGGCCTCAGTGCCATCCACAATTATACTCAAGACCAACTCAAAATCAACCGTCATCTACAGTACAGACATATATTCTTCTATAGACACTGTCGCCCAAGCAAGCATTAATTTATTCTGCATTTTGTCTGGCTTTGTCTGACTCCTATTTTTATTAAAGTTAACCATGGTAGCTTTACAACAGTTTAAACTAATGGTTAACCAGACAGATGAAATCTCACTAAATGTTATTTTTGGACTGACTCACTGAGACATGAGCAACTTCAGTGAAAGTACAGAGCCTTAAAGAACACAGAGAAATGCCTTTCTGCCTAATGCTGATGATAGGAAGTCTTCCTTCCATGCTTTTCTGCCATTAGACCCATATTTGTTTTGCAAAGTTGACAGGAGATGACTGAGTATTAACAGAAAATCTCAGAAATTAGGTCATCTCAGTCCAAAGCCATGAAGTAAACTTTGCTCTTCATATAGGAAAAACTAGCAGCAAGCTCTGTATTCAGACCCAGACAACTGGATTAGCTAGGTGCATTAAGCAGACAAGTACTAACTCAGTGTAATCATGTCTTCATGTTTTCCCTTTTTAGAACTTGAAGTTCTACTTTTTTTCTTTCTTTGGGAGAGGTAACTACTCCAAGAAGGTTTGAAGTCTGAATCATAACTGCTGTCCTGGCTTCCGTGGAGTCACTCCTGTGTAAAACTGGAGTAAATAAGGAGGAAGTTAGATTTTTGGATACTTGAGTGTTTACAAAACTTTTGGCCAGTTGGGAGAGACTACCCATGAATGGCTGGACTAGGATTGCAATGATAGAGCTTCTTCATGACTATAACTTCATATACAGTATAAGACCATTCTGTATTACATTTTATACCTGACACAACCCACAAAAAAAAACTTTGGGAAGTATTCCTCTGGAATCTCATTCACAATTAAAACTGTAGCTACCATGTGAAGATAAACTAGACCTAAATCCCAATGCATTAAAAAGAACTTTCATAAATGTGTCTGAGAACTTCATAGAGTTCTTGGATTGGTCAAGGATGCAGAAGAGAAAGGAAAAACAAGCAAGCCTCAAACACAGAATAGTTCTGTAGCAATGAATAAAGAGAGAATGAAGGTCAGCTCATCCTCAGTCACTAACCCAGGGCTTGAATAAATGAGAAAGACAATGGAAAAACAGGATATCAACTAGCTCAGTTCCAGCTACTTTGCTCTAACGTGGTAATTCTCTACCCACGGACTTCACTTTGAGCTACATCATTCAAAAGCATTTTGTTAGATGCTTAGAGAATCGTCCAGAAACATAATAGAGTAGGTTGGACCATGTAAATCCACACCTTAACACATGGCAGTCATTCAGATGCAGAGTATAACCTTGGATAAGTCATTTGGTTGGTAAGACTCAGCTTTCCACCCATAAAATTGGGATGAGAGTATCATTTCCTTCATTTAATGAGTAGTTCTTTAACTGTAGTCACTTTGGGGCAGGACCCATTGCTTTGCAACTCCCTAGCAAAATGGGGGATCCACCAACCATTGCCACAGAAGTGCCCATAGATATGGGTTTGAAAAAAACTCATATTTGTAATTACAGAATTGTCTGAATAGATAATTGGGGATTAATGTCCATTGTGTTCAGAGCTATCAATTTGCAAAACCAAGTCTAAATGATTCAAGTCTAAATAATTCCACCAAATTCATTACTTTGTTAACCTAAGGTTTTTTTGTATCTTCACTGTCCTATTGGATTCCAAATAAATTTTACTGAATTTGTCTCAGAGACACAGTCTTTTGTGTTTTTTTTTTTTAAATTTTCATGGAAACATAGCATCATCAAGGTTGGGAGAGACCCTCAGGATCATCCAGTCCAACTACCAACTCAGCGCTATCACTGTAACCCCTGAACCACTAAGGTGCCTCTTAAACACCTCCAGGAATCGTGACCCCACCACCTCCCTTGGCAACTTATTCTAATGCTGTACACTCTAACAGTGAAAAAATTTTCATCTAATATCTAGTCTGAATCTCCCCTGTCTCATCTTAAGGCCATTTCCTCTTGTCCTCTCACTGCAGGCATGGTGGAAGAGACCAGCCCCTCCTCCCTACAAGCTCCTTTCAAGTGGTTGTAGAGAGCAATGAGGTTCCCCCTGAGCCTCCTCTTCTTGAGACTAAACAAATCCAGCTCCCTCAGCCTTTTCTCAGAAGACAAAAAGTTTTAATGCATTTCACCAGTTTCCCACTGTCGTTGCTCCTTTGCTGTTGCTGCTACATAACTATTAGCAACAAGCTGGGTTGAGTTGGGCTTACTTGTTGGGCTGCAGTGTTCCTTGGCCTTTGACAGAGCAAAACATACACACTGTCTTCTGACTGGTATCAAATGGGGACCTTGGCACTAAGGTTTTGAAAAGTTACCTGCCTTTGCTCAAGCCCCATTATCCCTCTAAGTACAATCAGAAGGAACATTTGCCACTACTGTTACTGTACCTTCCAGAGTGCTGACACCGCCATACAACTCCAGATGAAACAAGAAAGACAGAGAGAGAGAGAGAGAAAGACAGACAGAGAAAGAAAGAAAGAAAGAAAGAAAGAAAGAAAGAAAGAAAGAAAGAAAGAAAGAAAGAAAGAAAGAAAGAAAGA
>JAWWEE010000105.1:54915710-54948359 GCA_035221455.1 Xenops minutus | reverse complement strand
CCCCTTCCAGAGCCCGGCTCCCCATGGGCGCTCCCTGCCCCTTCCAGAGCCCGGCTCCCCATGGGCGCTCCCTGCCCCTTCCAGAGCCCGGCTCCCCATGGGCGCTCCCTGCCCATTCCAGAGCCCTCCCTAGCAGGCCTTGGCTTCACCTGCCTTCTACATCTCTGCGTTAGAAACGCTGTGCTGGGTGGGAACGAACTGCCAAGGAGGTGTAAAAAAAGGAGCAGAAATCTATTTTTGTGCTGCATAAAGGGTCACAGAGGCACAGAATGGGTCAGGTTCGAAGAGACCACAGTGGGTCAGCTGGTCCAGCCTCCCTATGCTCAGGCAGGATCATCCCGCAGAACATGGAACAGGTCTATGTGCAGACGTTCTTGTGTATCTCCATCAAGGGAGACTGCAGCCTCTCTGGGCAATGTGTTCCAGTGCTCAGTCACCTGTACCGTAAAGAAGTTCTTCCTCATGCTCAGGTGCAACTTCTTGTGCATCAGGTTCTGCCCATTGCCTCATGTCCCGGTGGCTGGCACCACTAGGTACCATCTTACTGACACCCCCCCTGTAGATACTTATGCACATTAGCCAGGTCCCCTCTCGGTGTCTTTTCTCCAGACAAACCGGCTGACCCTGGGCAGGGGCAGTGCTGCCTGAGGGTGCTGAGTACAGAGAGTCATGATACCCCGAGGCCCCCATTTCTGATATCCCACAGACTTACACGCGGGAGCAGGGGCTGAGGTATCTCCTGCCTTTTGAAGCCTTGAGCACCTTTCTGAAAGTGCACACAAGTGTTCCCCTAAATGCCATGAAACTCGCCTGAGCCTGCTCAGGCTGCGATCCTGCACGAGCTGGCCTGTCAGTTCAGCAGAGCTGAGCCTTGTGTATGTTCTGCCAACATGATTTCAGGTGAGCCAGCCAAAAGCTGTCCATGGATAGCTAATCACTTGCCATTACTTCTTTGGGGATTTCAATTAAATGGGAGGGTTTTTTTGGTGTGTGTGAATGCTACCCCTCCTTGAGCCATCTTCTCCTCTGTGCAGTGTTTCTTCCCTTATATATTAAATTTCATCCACTAATTTCCAAGTACATGTCTTACTTGGAGTTCTGCCCATTTTTGACATCGAGCATTGGGTCTTTTTGAACAAGGTGTGGCTGTGATTTATGCTGGTGCACAATTTTTACTCATTTTCTAAATGTACCTTTCATAATACAGTGTTGTCAGCTCTCATGATTGTTCTGTGATACTGATGTTCTGTGTTAGAAATTCTGTAAAGCTCCAGTTCTGCAAGTCAAGTAAGAATTTTTGCTTTCATCTAAAAGGAAAAAAGTCTGGGTTTGGTCCTCTTATTTGCAGCAGAAACTTATGTTGTGTGCTGTAGCAGCTCTGGAACCAAAAGGAAAAGAAACATAAATGTATTATTATGACCATCATTGGTATTGTTTTATTTTAGCTCTCCCAATACTTATGTCCCTGATTCTTTATAGCCTGGTAATACTTAATATGAAACAGGGATAAAAAGACTTGTGCAGCTTACACAAGCACTTGTTTCTCTGCTCAGATCTCCCCAATATATTTTATGGTGAGACAAACAAGCATTATTATTTACTGCTTACACTATTTACACTTACATGGAGTCATGGTGGTTTTCTCTGCAAAATCAAGGTGTGTATTTATTCTTGTGTTGCTTTGAGGAAGTGTAGTTTTGATGGCTAAGTATATGTTTCTGCCTGGGTGATTTCTGTAAAAATAAGTAATTTATGACTTTTACAGGTTAGTATCTCACTTGAAGGCTGTTTTATACTAGGAGAGAGGCCATTTTCTTTAGCTGTTTTTAGCATGCTATAACTTTTCACAATTTGCCATGGGAGAGATCTCCAGGAGTTTTTCAGCCCTTTTTTTGCTCAGATATCTTCATACAGAATCTACCAAGTGGAAGAGATGATTGTTTACAGAGGTTTACTTTGTCTTATCTTATTCTCTATCATCAACAGAGAGCCTCTTATAGTGTTCCATACCTATTAAAAAAATTTTCCTTTCCTACTTTTTATCATGAGAACATTCATCTGTCTCTAAACAGTTTTGATTCCTGACCTCGTCATGGTCAGGCTAACAATCCCCACCTACACACACACTCCTACAAGTACTCTTCACCTTTTAGAAGATATTTGCCACATGGTTTGAGAGGAGAGCTCATCCTTTCTCAAAGGGCTGCACTGCTAACATCACAGTTTGGGGCACCCATGCACTGACCTCCCAAATCTCTCTACAGTCCTGTTTCCCACTCCCTTGTGCCCCCTTGTTTGGCTGGTTGCAACATCGACCTCATCACAGCCTCCAAGTTCTGTGGCAGAAACAGAGGAAGGGGTAGGTTTGTTCCATTGCAACCATGGCAACACTTTTCAAAGATGCAGCCTACAGTCCTTGTGAGTCTTCCAGTTTACCGTGGCAGTCTCGTTTTCAGAGGCTCCATCTACCCCAGGACTAAGCATGTTGCACAGCATGTAAGTCAATATTCAATACAATACATCCTTAGTATGTACAAAATCATCCAAACTCTAAACAAGAGTGGAGGACTACATAGAATGCTGTGAACTTAATTTAAGAATTGAGCAAAATGCAGAGGCAAAGAGGGTTCATTTTAGCTTCTATTTCCAAAAGGCCCTGTCCTATTAAATCAGCCACATTTTTATAAAACTGAAGTCTCAGTTTTTTTCTCATTTGTTAAAGTTCTTTGGTCTCTATGCTGCCTGTTTCCTGAAGATATGTGATCCTTATGAGGCCTCACCCTTGGACACCTGTGGACCTAGGGAGTTCAGAGGCAAACATTTTGGTTTGTTGTCCTGCAGTACCAAGCCAAATTCTCCAATCTAGGGAGCTCCCAAATTTTGAGAATGTTCAGGACTTGACAGTTGCCTTTGTATGCTTTAATAGGGCTTATTATGTTATGTATTCATATGTGAACTATCATGAATTTGAAACAGTGCACTCAGAAGAGTGGGACTAAAACATAATAAGCCAAAAATTATTTTGTGGGACAGAGTGATGTGGAAGGAAAACCTGTAATGGAACCCCATAGCCTATTGTATTAAAAACAATCCAAGCACTCCTTCTGCATTCAGTGGCAGTGGATGTGGGCACCAATGTCTGCAGTTGATCTGTAGCCTGAAACATTACTGAATTCAATGGTAGTGTGTTTTTTACAATGCCTGTGTAGATACTCAGTTCGCAAATTTTACGTCTTGACCCATGGGGTTTTTTTCTGAGTTTCATTTGAGTTGAGCAATGGAAAGACACTCAACACTCTCTCTTTCCTGTGATATGCATCATGCCTGGCTTGTGCAGCAGCACCATGACACAGGTTTGCTCCACAGGTGCTACTGAGGTTTATCTGACTTGAACCAAGTTGTTCCCATTGGAATGTTTCTTAATGGAAACACTCTATCATGGCTAAGTTGCTAACAAGTTATTTGACATAGGGCCTAAGTTTGAGCTAAACATTGCAGGAACCCTTTAAACTTACTTTATCTCACTTGTTTGTAGCCCTTCAAAGGGAAAGATTTCTCTTTCTCTCACTCACAGCTTAGAGATTACCAGTTTGCTCAAGAGCAGGAGACAACTTTCCAGCTGGAGAAACCAGTGCAGTTGCTGTTAACTGGGAGGACAGTTGTTCTGTGTGCTTATACTGATGGTATCTGGGACATCTCATTGTACCAGGGGCAGTTTTGTAGTTTTAAATTATAAAGGAGCTCAGTTCTTGTACAGTGTACAGATTCAACTCATTTGTCAATGTGGTGCATTTCATTATTCTCATCAGTTCATTTGGGTTTCCTGATGGAGAAAAAAGCTTGCTTTACTTTATAAAAGTCGGAATTCTTTCTAATTAGTAGAGCTTCTGCTTCGCCAGCGCTGTGAAAGGTGCTCTTTCCACTGTACATGTATGTGCTGAAGAACACATCTGCTCCTGTAATTTTTTCAGTAGCACCTTTTTGTCTGAGATGGAAAGGATCCACCCCTAAGTCCTGGACTGACAGCCATCTTCCTGAAGGAGAAATTACTCTTTTAAGAGATCCCCAAGAGCTGTAGACAACCACAGCATACTGTAGATGTTACACTTTTTGTACATTGCATCCTTGCCAGTATTTGAATACAAGCCATAATTCAGTGGGAGCATAAATAACTTCCATTCAGAGAGATGGATGCTGTGGTATCAGGCCAAATGGTAAGCCTTGTCGGTGCCTGCATTTTCACTTTATCAACCACACAGCATAATATGATGCTTCTTATTTAAATCCTTCATGCAGATGTCATACTGGGTTCATTGACAAGCAACTGGCTTTGACAATACATATAATGCTGTAGCAGCCATTGATTCTTGGGATAGCTTGGATGTGCGTGTAGTGATCATGGGGTTATGATTCTCAGTGGTGGGACATAAAAAGTCTGTGGGTCGCAATGTAAATTTAAGCGGCTGAGGGGTGAGCATTAACTTACATGCCAGTTTAGATTGATATAATAATTCTTTATAGGGACAGAGCATGATCGGCTGTAAAAGAGTTGTCCTTGTACCTGAATTGGTTTAGAGCAGCAGAGCTTTATGCTGAGTTAACAACATGCTGTTAAGAATCAGTACCAATGTAAACAGAGAGAATGATGGTTTTATGTTGGCCGTTATGTCATGCAGTATTTCACAGTTGTTGAAATCATTTCATTTTCAACCAGGTCGCTTTGTCAGTCTATCAACAAAGACTGAGCAAAGCATAGTGCTGAAAATGAAATGAAACTCCCAACTCTCCAGATACCTAAGTGATGGCACTTCTTTTGAGCTGAAATTCTGTAACAGTGCTTACTAATTCCAGCTAATATAATAGAAAGTAATTTGCTGCTTCACTTTTTTGTCTGAAGTTCGTAGTCATATTCTGAAGCTTTTACTTGAACTTATGCCACTCTAAGTCAGAGGGAGCAAGGAAAGGAGGTAAATACGGAAAATAGGAAAGCATGACAGAGAAAGACTATGAGACAAGAATTAGGAAGGAGAAATAGGGGACATCAGAAGAGCAAAAGATGAAGGAAGAAAAGGAACAGAACATCACAGTAGTGGCAAAAACAAGGGAGATATTACAAGTGAAAAATAAAATAGGGGAGATTAATATTGAAGGTGGAAAAAAGAAACATCTTTTATTTCTTGCAGGAATATTTTAGACTCATTGGTAGCAATTCTGCTTGCTGCAGTTCACTCTGTTTGGCTCATACCTTAGAAACACACTTCTATATTATTTCCCTCTTTCGTTTTGGCACCTGGCTTGCTGTTGTATAGGACTAGGCCTCCAGAGGTCTGAGGAGAATTGGTTTCTAATAAAGCTCCTCCATAGCAGAGTTCAAAAGCTCTCCAACAATGTAGTGCACAATGAAAATTGACACCACCAAATGGCTTTAGTTTCCCTCTTTTCTTTTTTTTTTCCTTGATGTTAGGCACTTTTTTTGGCATCTGCATATCTGACTTTAATTTTTCTGCTGAATATTGAGCATATGGTATGAAGAAGTAAGCTATAACCAAATATATATGTGTATATGTATCAAAAACTACAGTGACAGGTTTTTGTAAGATTTTTTTCCTAATTCTGTGAGAATAAGCAGATGTGAGGGCTTCCTCTATTATGATCATTTATATGGGCTGTGTGGTCAGAGGTGCTTAGCAGTGAATTTGGCTCAGGGCAAGGGAACAACAGCAGTAATTTGAGGGGTGATTTACTCCTGTTAACACTTTTCAGAATTGGCAATAAAATCAGTTCAATGCTCTTAAGATAGGAAGGGAGGATTTTAAGCAAAATATGGAAGACATATTATCAACCTGAAAAGTAGCTGAGTGAAAAACTGGTTAGTATTAATACTTTAAAAAATATGTATATATATTTCCAACAAATGAATTATAATGAGAGGGCTGCTCCCTTTTCCTAGAAATGATTACATTTTCTTTGCCGTTCTGGTTTGGCTGCTTTTAGGCTATTGCTTATGTAAAACAGAACGCCTCCTAAGCCGTAGTTTACTAAACAGAATCTCTGGCTTCTGATCTCACCCTACACAAGGAGACAAATTGTATTCTGTGTGAGAAGCTTTAAACGTGAGCGTAATGGAAAGGGGATATTCAGAGAAACAAAGACACACCTCTAGAAACGACAAAGACAGTAAGTTTGAGCTACTTAAATTTGAATTTCCATAGTTGAAAAGAAGAATTCAAACATGGAAAAAAGGCATCAACTTTCATTAGTCCTACAGGTATTTATTTTAGCAATTTGTATTTTGCTTTTCTCCTCTCTTAGCAAACCCATGTGGCAGAGTCTGTTGAACAGAGAACAGTTCTGCTCTGAAACGATGGAATGCTTTTCCGAGAGATCAGCTTCCAAAGGTGACAATCCAGGGTCACAGCAAGGATGCTGACTGCTCAGTCCTGAGTGCTCTTAAACAAGGGGGAATTCTCATAGCTGTGAGCCATCAGTGATGAAGTCATGACCACATCCCACTGTGCTATCAATAAGACAGGTTACTCAGCTGAACGGCTGTACCTCTGGCATGTGAGTGCATAGGCCTTAAGGGGTATCCAGACTTTCAGGCACACTGGTAAATTTGTGCTTCATTACAAGTGCGAGAATCTCATCTTCAGTCTGCAGACCAATTCCATGAAAAAAACAGCCAGTTTATTAGATGGTGATGTTCACCCACTGATGTGTCATAAAGTAGGCCAATGCCAAAGAGTCTGTGTATGGTGTATGGACAGAAAGAATCATCTGTGATAGCCATCAGCTGAGAGGAGGAACCAGCTTGGTCCCAGGTTCCTCCTCCATATAAGTGTAGGAGCTATTCTTGCTCCTATAGACACAGGTAATTCATCTTGTCTGTCATGTTAGAGCTGCTGAGAATAGCTACAGGCAAAGTGTTGCAATACAGGAATCACTCAAAGGAGTTACTGCAATGGAGTTTGACCCATGCTGAGGCATTAGAGTTAGCAGTGCAAGGCCAGATGAGAGAAAAACCATGGACAGTAGCATATATAACTGGATATACCATTGAACTGTTGGATATTATTATTTGAATTATGGTAAATTATTCTCCATGATCTGCATGTTCCTAAGAATAAGTGGAGGTAGAGATAAAATGAGGGCATAAATGGTGCAGTTCATTTTAGATCCTGTTCTTTGGAGGCTGGCAAAGATCCCACCCAGCTCGTTCCAGCCTAATATGTACAGGGTCACCACCAAAACCATGCACCAAGCACACAATTGCTGCAAGATGTGCAGAGTTCTCCCTACTGATAGAGAGCACAGGACACCCATAACTTGCTCTGAGGAACTTGTAGGAGCCTTTCTCTGTTACCAGGTGGTAAGAGTTGCATCAGACACTGAGGCTGCCCACCTGGCATTTGCCTGGCAGCTGTGTAGGTTGTGGTAGTGTGTCAAGGCAGAGAACTACCTCCTTCAAGGACTGTCTTTTCTGATATTAGTCATTGGGATGTGCCAGAAACATGATTAGCTTAATCAGAAGGACATGGCAGAAGCAAATGGCAAATCAGTAGCTTTTCTCAGAAACTATGATGTAATTGCCTTTCCTCTCTGGAACCAGGCATGTAAGTCCCTGGCAGAGAGCAATACCTGAGAAAGCTTCACAGTGAAGAAACATTCATATTCCTTCCTGAAAAAAATAAAACAGCTGAAAAAAATATCAGAAAAAGATGCTTCTTCTAAGGAGCACTTCATGCAAATTTGCTTCACAATTAGACACTCAGAAGGCACCTAACATGCTTGCCCAGAACCCGTATAAGAGAGGGACCCAGAGGGGGGTGCCTGTTCTGTCTGTGGCAGAGAAGGGCATTTGGGCTCTCTCATGGGTAATTCACAAACATCCTAAAGAGATCTGTCCTTGTACTCTGGGGGCTGAAGGCCCAGTGAGTTAGAGCATAAACACGGTCAGTATTTTGTGTGGTGTCGTGTCACACACAATATATTCTTCTTAGAAAGTTGTGCCTAGTACCTGCATTGTTTTCCTCATTCGTCATACACCAGGCGTGCATTAGTGACAGCACCGTAGAAAATTGTATTCTTCATGCTAAAATGCATATATCTACCTGTCAGAAGCCCACATGTTGCCCCAATAAGGGCCAAGGCTTAACTGCTTCTTAGTAGTCTGGTGCAGAAGCGCACATTACACAACTACCCTCTGTGTTCAAACGAGGCAGTACCTCGGATAGTGGCTGTTGCAAACCAGGATGGCAGCTGTCTGCAGATATAATCACCACTGAAGACATACTGCCAGGGCTTCTGTGTCCTGGTTGCACAGCTAGGGGCAGAGCACTCAAATATTTCTAAAGCTAGATATGCAAATGTCTCTGGAATGAAGCCTTTTACAGTTCTGTTCTCATTAACCTGATTTGCATATGTAAATGACCTCTTGCCACATGATAATGAGGTCTGCTCATGCAGAGATGTTCAGCATATAAGCAGAGGGTTTTCAATGACAATCGGAGCATTTTGGCCAAAGCACTTGGTACAGAGACAGGACCAAGAAACAGGCAGAGGCAGAATCCAGGGATAACAGGGCAAGGAAGCAGAAGGAAGCAAAAGAAAATCAAATGTTGCAGATGCCTCTTCCAAAAACCAAGGGTATCTGCAGTTCTAGTGCCTTATTGGAGCAATTTCATAGAAGAGCCTGTGAAATGAGAGCAGCTGGAGAACAGTGACGATTGGGAAGTGACCTGTGGCATGGAACTACCCAGAAAATAGCGGATGTCTGGCTATCCTGGAACAGCAAGCACATTGTCTAGCACTTACTGGCTGGTTTAATGTGGCCTCTTCCAGTTACTCCTGTGAGCACCATCACAGAGAATGGAGAGCTGGACACATGGTGGTGGGTCAGTCCTTCAAGAGCACTCTAGCACTCTAGACTCAAGTCTGCACTCTAACCATTTCTCTGTGAATACCTTCTTGCCACTGTCACACTCATCCAGAGGTGACATTTCTCACCACAATATTTTATACCTACGCCTTGCTCAGTGTATGTGGAGGCATGACAAAATCCCTCCTAGGTTACCCTCCTTGGATACTGTGCCACTTTTAGGGAAGAAATTACTATTCATCTCCTGAGATCTATCTTCCTACGTGCTATGTTTAACTCTTGGTTCCTGGTCCTGCTACAGAACACTCAGCTGCTGAGGATTTGCTGACTCAGAGCTCTCCAAAACTTATTTGATTAAGCACCATCCTTATACAGTGCAGGAAAAAAAAAAAAAAAGCGATCATTTCCACTCAAGACTCACAGACTTCTCTCAGGTAGGAATATGTCCATCCTTTCAAAGGGAATTGGCTCTGGAGGCCGGGTCTTCTCAAGGCCAGTTGGGAGCCGGTGTGGCTGGCAGTCAATATGTGCTATTGCCAATTACAAAAATAAATAAATAAATAATTTGTGAGCTAACTCACGATTTGCCTGCAAAAACCACTTTCCTATATACAGTCAATTGACTGCCAGTTTGTACTGGTACTTGGCAAGTCAGATGTGGTTGGTCTCTTTTTGTCACTGGAAAAATAATAGTAGCCAGGATCTAATATCCAGGGCCCTATTAATAGCTGGTAAGCAACCAAACTGGGGTGTAAAAAATAAATAGAGTAGCAGTGCATGTCATAGCCAATTAAGAAGAAGCTGTGTTCCTATCTTCACAAGCAAGCCAGAGTTAGCCAAATTAAGATAAAGTAACAGTGAAGGCAAGGCAACTTGGATATTGGATTAATTTAGGAAATTGAGTTCAAGCCTGTGGAGAAAATTAGTTCATCTCATGACTGCTTTTTGGTTCACTCCCACTCACACCAAAGGGAAGATAATGCATATGGGAGACAGAGAAACCCAACATACTTGTATCTCATTACCTGTCCACTGCTGCCAAAAACATATGCAGTGTGACTACAAGTAATGGTTAACTTCAAAGCACTAAAATCTGATTGTCAAACATGCTCCATACTTTCTGCACATCAGTAGGCAGTTCCTGGAGCAGCCACTGGCCCAAGCCCAACTCATCTGTGTTCCACCCTTTATAATGTGGTCATTACATGCAGAAACTACGGTGTAATCCCTCCCCATCATGTCCACCACCTTAAACACGATATTCAATCTTATTGTACTCACACAGTCAGTATTGTATTTCACAGACAGCAATATCATTCAGACTCATGACTGTCCCTTCCTTAAAAGCTTTCAGGTCTGGACCCTAGTTTCCAATGGTTATGTCCCAAAGCTCTCTCAACACTGAATGCTCAGCTTTTAAGAAAAACAAGTCTTGAATATCTATGCCAATATTAATTTGTTTGGTGGTTGTAAGGAATGAGTAATGTGCAGAACCACCTGCAAATGAGTAGTGTCTAAAGAGCACACTCTGGGCCTAGTGGCTTATTCATATAAATAAATCAGCAGGACCTGGCAGAGCATGCAGGGTCTTTTGAGTGTTTCTGTATAGCCTGTCTGAGCAGCAAGCCCTTAACCATGCACTCAAACAACCTCTGGGAGCACTCAGGCAATTTGGGCAACTAACAACCTGTTCTAAAGCTGAACCTTCAAGCATTTGCCATTTAGAAAAGCTGTCAGCCCACTAAGCCAAAAGTTCATGGAATTCCCTCACTTACAAGGGATCTTTAAAACATCTTTGGTTTAACTTTATTTTTAATGTTTTAGTAGGCAGGCTTTTTTTTATTCTGATTTGTAGGGACTATAATCAGATGAGAGTTTTATGAGGCTATTCCAAGAGAAGACATTCAATTAATTCCAGACCTTTCTCTTCCCCTCTCTTTTTTCAGCTTAGGTGTGCTATCTACATACCTGTCTATAACAACTGAGGTAAAAGTCCTATGAGTTTTCTAAGAAGCTTGGTTCATCTTTCATTTGATCACAACAGAACTGAACCATATCCTCTCATTTCTAGACAGCTGTTGAACTAGGCTTTTCCCAGTCTCACTGGGGTATGTATGTGAGCTGAAAAGCTTCACAATGCATTAAGATTTCATGAGGGCCTAATTCTGTTCTCTCTTGCACTGCCTTGAATCTTCACTGCACAGCACTTCTGCTTCAGCACCACGTAACTGGTGAGTAGCCAAGCTCCACTGAATGGACCATCTGAAAACCAATGTTCTAGCTGTGCAATTTGTGATTCTTATCTTGGACAGACACAAGTTTAGTATCATTACTTCATTCCTGTTAGATAAGTGTTTTGGACATAGGAAAGACATTTTGGCTTATAGTGAAAATTTTTCTTCCAAGTGTGCTTTTTTGTTTTAAACAAAAAACCCCAGACAAACAAACAAAAAACGCCCATCAACCAACCAACAAAAAACCCAAATAACAACAACAACAACAACAAACAAAACAAAACAAAGCCAAAACTGAAAAATAAACCAAAACCCATGAGAATGGCATTTTGAGAGATCTCATTTCGTATTAAATGGTTAACGTCTCTTCATTATTTTGGCAGGACTTGGTTGCATTTGGTGCTTCTATATGAACTCATACAAGCACAGAATTATTCCCTTCCTGTTCTGTCCTGTGTCAGGATATAATTGAGGACTTTGTGCTTTTGTGAAGAGGTAGCAGCTCAAAACAGGACCTGGACGTCTTGTAGACCTGGGACCAGCAAGGACTTTCACTCAACACACTACTATTAGAAGAGTACACATGACAAAAAATTGTGTCATGGAATCAATTCCCTGCCCCAGCAAAGAGCTGTGGGCACATCAGTTTCTCCTGCTCCTGTCTGTAGCATACAATTTAGTCACCAGAAAAAATAAGTGCTGTGGTTTTAAGTAAAGTAGCTGATGAGAAACTGAGTAGATGGAGAAGTTCTTAATTAAGTAATTAGACAAATAAGAGGGGAGAGGATAATATGATACAAAATGATGAATAGAATTGGAAAAGTAGGTCAGGAATTTCTGTTCTCCCCATATCGTGACGCAAGAACAAAATGAACATGTAGTGAGTTCAAAGGTGAGAAATTCAAAGCTAATGAGGGAATGGTGTCATGTAACTGGTAATTATCTAGTGGAAGCCTTTCACTTCTGGAACTCCCTGATGCCTAGAATTTATCAAGTATAGTATTGAAACTAAACTATTCAGAATTATCACAGAGATAATAACAGCTTTACAAAGTGAGTTAAACCTCCCTTCTTGTTTTAATCCAGCCTTAACTATGTAGTCCTACAGCTTTGACACCTTCCTTTGAGCTATCTGATAACGGCCACCATCTGAGATAGGTCACTGGAGCAGAGATATCTGAGTCAGCATGGCGATTCTTGTACTCTTATGTCCATACAAAAATCTCCTTTATAATTGGTTCAGGGTGCAGGACAAAGTCCCATTCCAGGGATATTTACAGACTAGTCTTGCTCTAAATGCTAAAGCCCCCTACAAATGAACATAGCAGTTTCTCAGTAGCCTTAGGAGATATCTGGCTTGAGGAGGATTTGCCCCCTGCAACAAATATCAGCATTCTCAAGTAAGATTTTCAGAGGCATCCATGTTACCTGTCTTGGAAAATGGGCTATCTATCTGCTGATCTTTAAGCCCCTGGGATCCTTCTCATGCCACCAGGAGCTCAAAGATCTGAGTCCTCATTATTGCTGCTGTTCCAACAGAGTAGATTTGCTGCAAATGCACATTTTTTCTGCACCTTACATATTATTCCAGACATTCAAAGCCAACTCTCTGAAACTGACCCAAGTGTGTTATGGTGCATTTAAATCTGATGTAAATCATAAATTTGCTGAGGACAAGCTGCTTTATATTTTCAATAAGCTTTTGATTAATGTTTTTTAAGTGTGCTTTAGAGTTTTACACACTTTCATCAAAACCAGATGATTATTTTCTATGTTCATCGTACACCATTGCTTCGCCTCCATGTTTACAGCAGCTATTAAAACAGATGAAAGTCATCATGTGCTTCAGACAGATCGGGGTAATCACATCCACTAGTGAAACACATTAATTTTCAGCCTATTCCAGCAAGAGACACAAGAAAGAAATCATCAAGAATGAAAACTATTGGATACAGTTGTATTACCTGGAGCACAGGGATGGAGGTCTCCTGGAGCCTGGGGGCATTCCTTATGACCAAGGTGATGACAGAGACTGACTTCTTGTCATATTTGAATGAGAGCTACCTGACAAAACTGGCAAGCACCAATGTCAGTTCAACTGGCACTTAAATCCAGAATTATTTCTACTTTCCTAAATAAATATTTATTTTTTTTCATCCTGAAGACAATATTCCAGGCTGTGCAGCTCTAGGATTTACTTTCATGCACTTTCCTGACATGGGACGCTGAAATGCAGTTACACAATAAAGGAATCTGCATTCTGTATTAATATGAAAACAGAGATCTAGTTTAATAGAGGGTAATGCTAAAATCAGTTTGAAGGAAAACAACTCCAGATAAACCATACCTCAGTAAAATACTTAAGTGTTGTTAAAAGACTGTGCCAGACAGGGAAACAAATAGCAGCACAAGAACTGAAGGACTGCAGCAGTTTAAAGAGAGACTCTTGTAAGAATGGCAAGTGTTGGAGCTGTTCAACCTGACAACAGGTATCCATGGGCTTGTTTAAAGATGTTCATTTAGCCTGAAGGGTGTTGGACCCTGGTCTTACAGTGAAACAAATGTGTGCACTAATTGATTTATTGATACTTCTGCAACCAGTTATCTTCATTAGGTTTCTTCCTTCTGTGAAGCAAAAATGGTAGATTTGGTAGTATCACAGACTTTCACAGGGCAGAGCCCTATTGAGTTGGGAAGGTATCCTGGCTAAGCACAACCAGTATACATAGTGTGCCCCTGAATCCCGCCTGGAAGATGCTAAATCCATGAGGGCATTTTTTTATCATAGAATCATTATAGAGACAAGATTTCAACTAGTTTTGAATTCCACTGGGACTTTTTTTGCAAACTCTTTGACCACTCATGCAGTTTGTGTAAGATGGTTTCTAGCAATTCATTTCATTTGCAGAATTAAACATCATCAGTGTAAAGTGACATCCTAAGCAAAATCCAGCCTGTTCTAGGAAAATAAGTAAATGAAACCTTCTCCAGAACAACGGTTTGTGCTTTCTGAGAGGTTATGGCAACAAACAGATAACAGAGGGGTAAATACAGTTTCATTACCATCTTCTCTAGCTCTTAGGTGAATTTCTGCCTTTCTGTATCCTTCTGAGTACATATTCAGTGATAACAACTCTCTAAAATATTTGTAGTCTCTTGCTTTGGGCATCATTGATGTTATGCACATAGAAAACGTCTGTACTTTTTATTTCACAGAAAGCTCAAGAAAAGGTAGTGTCTCTGTTGTGAGCTGTGTTATTAGTGAACAGAAGACTGCTCCAGCATTTCCATTTATGATTTCTAGACCACATAGGATTAATTCATACTTCCAGTATACTTTGGGACTAGCCCCAAAAATTACTTCTGATGTTCAAAATTTAGTTTCACAAAATAGTTGCTTATCTGTGTTTCTGTCAAGAAATAGGAAGCAATGAGAACAGTTAAGTGATATGCAAAAGGCACTCTAACCTTCAAATTGTAGGACTTCAAAGATATCTTTGAAAGAGGATGTTTGGCAATGAGGAAAATGTATGTGCATCTCAAAAAATTGTTAACAATAAATTGAAAGACTTCACTAAAACATCCTTTTACAGTAGCTTTCTATTGCTGCCTGTCTGAACAAAAATACAAACACCCATACACATACAGGGGAAGGGAGAAATCACAGTGCAATTTGGGGAGTTCAATTACTCATTCCAGTACACTGCATTCACTATTTTATCATAAATATGGTTTTGTAGAATTTCATTCCTCACCAGTGTTTCAATGTCTTCAAATGAAAATATAAGAATGTATTTCTAGTTTCTTGGCATGTTTCAGGTATATTTTTGGAGTGAAGTAAAAAGGTGAAAACGTATTTTCTCTTTTTAACATGTATATGCAAAATCAGCTTTTCTCTCAAACACTACAAATAATCATGAACAACCTAAAATCTCATTGATGGGCATGGGTTGTCCATTTCAAGAAAAGCTGAAATGAAGGAGAAAGAAATGAGTGGGAGAGAAATGTTTCATGTTGTTTTGGTTTTTATTTTATTGCTAGGAACTGCTGTCTCTTTACATTTTCTTCTCCTGAAAAAGAGGCTGTGCTCAGTGACTAAATCTGTCCTCTCAAGGGAGCATGCATTACTACTGCAGCAGCAGAGGTGGAGGCAGCCCAAGCCCAGAGTTAGTCTCAGTAATCAGACCTTTTCTTAATATCAAAAACTCAGTTCCAACTTCTTGTTTTATTGCTACCTTATAACAAGGAAAAACAAAAAAACAATAAATGAAGTTATAAGAACTGAGTGCTAAATTAAGCATATAAAGTTGAGACAGAGAGAACTAATTACTTCTTTAAAGATTTGCTTTGCTCTAAGCAGCAGTGTTTATGCTAACTTCTTATGCTGTTTAACCTCCTTTGCTCTGATTCTGGGCCTGTAGCTTTGGAGTTTCTATAGTATTTTGGTTTTCATTAAGATGTGGTGACACCCATTTTTCCTAGCACTGAAACTTCCACTTGTCTTATTCCTTTAGTTTTGCCCTGTTTTCTTGTCTTTTGCTCACCTTTCCTGGCACTCTAAAAGCTTGGCAGGGCACTGGGTAGGTGATTTATAGACAGCTCTAGATTCTTCCATACTTCCTTTGTTAAATGGATCAAGATATTTAATTAGTTCATCATAACTAGCCTGGATGCAGCCTTCATCATTAAAGTTTGTCAGCTGTCCACATCTCTAATGGTATTGCTTCTGGGATCTATGGGCTGACAGGTCCTGTCCTATTATTCAGGGGCCTTATTTCTCTGTGCCATTTCCTCTCTCTCTGTTCCCATGAAGCTAGAATGCAAACACATCCATGTTTTCACTTGAATTTCCTTCAAAGGGGTATTTTCCAGTTGAGAAGGGCCCAAGAAACACAATACAGCTAGAACTATATTATCTCCATGAAGCTCAAATGCACAGAAGAGAACGGAACTCTGTGCAGAATCTGAGCCAGCACCCTAAAATAGAAAAGAAAATTTTAAGGTGTGTCACAGAGACAGATGCTCCTGGAAACAGGCTTGAAACCAAACAATATAAGGGACTGGTAAGTGAGCATGCTTACCAGTGTGAGCACACTTACCCACCTCCTAGTCCATAAGCTTTCATTTAGTTGCAAAAGCCATAGCACCTCAGCAGAGCACAAGTTGACATAAATAAAAGCCTAGCCTTTGTTCAGGAATGAACAGATGTTATCATTAGCTTAGTGTTGTGTATGCTCAGCGACACACAGTACACATGCATGAACATAGTCCCAGACCTGGAGACCTAAAAATCTAGGCAAGTGTCAGACCTTTGTTTCAGGCATTTATGTGAGTGAGTTTGATTGAGAAGCCTTTCAGTCTTTTGGGGTTTTTTTGTGGTTTGGTTTGGTTGTGTGTTGGGTTTTTTTGTGTGCTGGAGGGATCAAAAATATCCTGCAATTCACTTTTCTTACCGTGGTTTAATAGTCAAACTTTCATGATTATGTAAAACATTAAATTGGAAGAGTGGCTAAAGCAACAACACAAAATCTGGATTAAAAAAAAAAAATCCCTCTAAGGACAGTGGGTAGAATGGGTGGTCAGGTCTAACAAACAGTGACAGCCAGAACCCTGTATGCTGTCTCTTTTAACATCTATATTCATCACTCTCATAAAATGAGTCCAGATAGCTGTGATGATAGCTGGGCAGCCCATGCCACAAGTATAGAAGTCACAGCTATTTAACAACTGCATTTTCCAAGAGTCAGCATGGAGCTTGCATGGATAAAGTGCAATCTATGTCACACATTCCTGCTAATGACCTAAAGGACTATGCTCTCACAGCAGAAGAAGGGAAAATTAATCTTCACCACAATTGTTCCATTCCTCAAACTTCTTTTTAGCAAAGATATAAATTGTGCCAAATATCTATCAGTTTTATGATGACAAGACCATCAAACTCGTTTCATTAAACACCCTCCCCCCTCTTACAACTGTCTAAACAAGATTTTTCCATTTAGTACCCTATCAATCCAGAGTTATGATTATTCAGTAACTGAGGGGATCTCTTGTATTTAAATATTAATGTTTGTGTAGTTATTAAAGTATTTGATGATTTGTCCAGGGGCACTGTAAAATTAAATATAGCATGTCATTTATGGTAATACAGAGGAGAATAATAAAAAATCTTTTTCATTCTGGTTTTGTGTCTGGCTCTGAATGTTACTTTTACTGCTTATTTGATGGTTTTGGGTATTGTGTGTTTTTAAACCCTTTTAAATGTAGGATTTCAGAGCATATTGTTAGGAACATATAAAAGATTATCTCCCAAGTTATGACTTTGTGTTGATGTGTATGAACTGTTGTCTGACAGTTATACTGCTAAAGGGAAAGGCAGTTTTCCAAAAACACTTATCATGTATTGGGTGTAGCAGTACAGTAAGCCCATAAATATTTTGGGAAGCGCACTTTTGTCCATGCTGAATTTGCTTTCAGAAATCACCTCAGCCTACTGGAGCAGAAATGTGTATATGTAATTAGTCTTTTCAAGTTATGTATATTTAAAGAACATTATTTAGGCACTCCACTATGACTCCCTCGTGCTATAAAGAGTAAGAGAGAGAGAGAGGGAGGGAGAGAGGCAAAGCAACTTATTTGAGACAAACACTTGACTGGCATTTGTATGTGTACAGGTGTATAGCTTCTCCATGGATAAGTTTTTGAGGTGGGATAATGGAAAAAAAAGTGCCCATGTTTGGCCCACTCCGCTAGGAAACCTCTTTCTATCCATTTAAAAACAATAGTAGATAAAAATGACTTTCATAAGGTCACTCAAAGCCAGAGCCAGGAATAGAAAGCAGGTCATATGAATCCAAGTCAGAGCACTTACTATGAGACTAGACTGGTATTTCCTGCTGAAAAAAAAAAAAAACAAGTTAAAATCTTGAATGACTGCTTTCACTGCACAATTGAGGGGATATGATTGAGGTCTGCTTCAGTTTTTTCATATAGGTCAGTGTAAAATGATTCTGTGCCTAATGATGGACAGCTGCCATGGGATGCATCTCTTCTTGGTAAAAAGATGTAGCAATCTATTATATTTTTTAAATTATGACTGGCAAACTGAATATAGTTACAGCAGAAGTGGTTGCTATATTTAAGGTTGATTTATTATGTTCATTCTAAGCCCGTTTTTAAAGCTGATCAGAACTTTCTGAGAGTGTGTATATTTATATATGTATGTATGTGTGTAATGTAGCAAAATTATAGTAAAGCAGCTTTGTTTATAGATTGCAAGCATGCAAAAGTCAGGATATTCTCTTAGTGTTCTCAGTGAACCAATAATTCACTTGTCTTAATACTCAGTACAGAGAATAGCTCTACTGCGCATTAACTGTGATGGCAGATACCGACTGCATTTTTTTTTCACTGGCTTAACTGGAAATGCTTCACAGGAGGTTTGGGATCCTCATTATGTAACAGCAATTTAGAAAATTTTAATTAAGGATGTATATGCATGTGAGACATCCGGATTATGGTTCCAATCCAAAGCCCACTGCAGGCAGTGGAAAGACTCCCATCAAGTACATTAATTGCTTGATCAAAACCCAAATGCTTACACTGGAAATAATACACAAATTAGGGTTACTGCCTTTTTCAAAGGATAGAATAATTTCCACAGACCTCAGTGGTACCACAACAAGGCTCTTTCCTCTTTAAAATGGGTTTGTAAATGTTTCCATTACACCTTGGTATGCAGTGGGAATATGTGCAACTACCATGCCAGGCTGTCTGAAAGGGCTGGAATGGCAATACAATAAAGGATCTGTAGCCTCGGGAGTGATGTGTGGAGAGGGCTTTACCATAAGCAGTGAAGAATGGAGACCACATTGATCAGAGATGAATGTGGTA
The DNA here is from genome assembly GCA_035221455.1 of Xenops minutus. Classification (NCBI taxonomy): domain Eukaryota; kingdom Metazoa; phylum Chordata; class Aves; order Passeriformes; family Furnariidae; genus Xenops; species Xenops minutus. Next base: position 54,929,357 of record JAWWEE010000105.1, on the reverse strand, counting down.
TGTAAATCTTCACTCCTTTCCTGTGTTTCAACTGAGTCTTAAGGTATATATGCAAACACAGGGAATGTTTGAGCTGAACACCAAGCAAGGGTGCAACCCACTCTTGCACAGGACTAAAATAGCTGCAAAGCACAGAACTGGTATCTGTGTCATGGAGGCCACAGAAAGTAAGTGTCAGAAGACAGTCCTCACAACCCCCTATAGAATAGCCAAGAAACACAGGGCTTTCACTGAAGAGTTTGAAAAAGAGATGGTCTTACAGCATTAGAACTGCAACAGCTTCTACCAAAGAGCTTTATCAAAACACACCTATCATCTTCTGTCTTGGCACTTCACTCCGGTCATCTTACTTCCCTGTCACTGCATGCCTTTACCTTGCATTTCACTTCAGACCCAAATTCACTTCAGTCTATCTCTTGAGGGCTTATCCCTGTCTCATCCATCATGATTTCATATAGTAAATCAGAATCCTTAGCTCTCACCTGGTTTTTAGCAAAGGTGAAATGTTTATCATCCCATTTTCTTATGAAGGTATTTTCCCTATGTCTTTACATCTGCGTGTGAAGGAGACATTAAAAAAGTCTGCCTGGTCATTTTGTCATCCTCTTTCAAATAATTCTCTTACTATTGCAATGACTAAAAAATTATCTGAGAATGGTTAAACAGCTGGTGTGCTATGACCACCACTTCTTAGAGTAATTGTAATCCTCTCACTGTAATCTCGTGATGTCTGTCTCTTTGTTGTATCCATCTGTTGTCTCTTATCATATTTTTGGACTGCAAAATATCTGAGATAGGAACTGACCTTTTCATTCACCCATAAAAATTGACTTAGTGCCTTAGTGCTAGTATCCCCATCAACATCACTGCAGGGTTCCCTGACTGTTACGTCATCCACAACTAAATTATAATTTTTTGAGAAAGTTAATTGGAAGAGAATTATACATACATAACTGATATGTCTACTCTATTTTCATAGAAGAAATCACTTATTTTAGATATATTTATGCCACTGTGTGATATTCCAGAAATGTAGGAATACAGGTCATGTATCAGACTTAAGTGCATTGTTAAAAAGTTACTGGAAATTGGTCCAGTGTGAACCATTATAAATACCTCTAATATTTGGATAATTGTTCTGCACCTCACAAGGATGTTGCAAGGATTAGCTAACAAACTATTATTTATAAAGTGCTTTGAAGATTAAAAGAGCTATCTAAATATGCATTATTACTATTAATAATATATAATATTTATTCAAATTTGTCAGAATAACTAAATATGCAAAGTCGAGGGGGAGGGGGAGCCTGTTAGTATTTTTGTAATGTAGCAATGGAGTTCTATACATGCCAAGAAAGACTGTTAGATGTTTTATTTGGCAAAACTGTTTCCCCAGCAGCGTGTCCTTCCTCCTGCTACTTACATATATTAATGATTGATAGGTGTTATTCAAATTTTACATCTTTCTCCCTGTAGCCTCTAGAAATGTCTCCATGACCAAAGGTTACCAAAGAAGTAATGTCTTCTCTATTGTAATTAGAGCCGTACTAATCCCAAGTTGCAATTCAACAGGTACAGAAGAGATCTGTTGTTTCAAGAACTCCTAGGAATGGGCAGCCAAAGGCTAGTAATTCCACAGCCCTTCCAAAGCAGTCATGAACAGCCTGCATCTACAAGGTAACTTTCTCCACAGTAATTTCAAGTTAAACCATGGGACAATGATGGATAGCTAATATAAAGTTAAATGTTGTAAGAGAACCAAAGCAAAACAATTTGTAGCAAAACATGCCCCATCTCCAGAGGGAATGGCCCCCTTTTTAGCCCTTTCCTGTTTCTGCCTCCTGCACCCTCTGCTGCCATGGCCCTGCAGCTCGACTCACAGGAGGGTAACAGCAGGGCTTGAATGGATGTGTCCCCAAAGAGCAAAGTTGCCCCTCTGCCTCTTCCATTCATAAGTTCATTGTACAGGCACAGCGAAATTCTGTGTGGAGAACATGTTTTTCCTCATTGGCTGCATTTGAGCTCTAAATCAAGCACCTGGTTAAGTGTTACGGGTACTCCTCAAAAACTGCATTTGATCATGGTATGCTACTATGTTGCTGGGTAGCCGTTGGCATTATCAGACCTAAGCTGTCTAGACCAAAGCTCAGTGATGAAAGAAATAAAATGGAAATAAAATATATTGATTGAAATGACATGTTTTGCCCTACCACCATATTATGATGACAGGAGCACTGTAGTAATTTCCATTCACAGAGGGGACACACACAGCCATAGAGGAGGTTACAACAAACATATTGGGTAAGAAGAAATGAGTTGATCAAACCAAATGTTGGAGTGAGGACAGATCAAATGATGCCACATGGAAAATTATGGTTTGGAATGAAAAAGTGGTTCATTTAACAGTACATAAAGTCTCTGTAATATGCATAAAATCAGGAGCTAGCAGATGTTTTCTGACACAGTACATCTGCATGAGGCTGAAGCGTATTCAGTTCCACTATAGTAGCAATACACAGAGCAGATATAATGGCAGACCCTCCAGACAGATAAAGGCATCCCTGCCCTTACTTAATAATAACAGTAAATAATAACTTGTATTAATTAGCAATCATGAATTTAATCATAGACTCAGATGCAATTGTGGGAGGTATCATAGAGAGGATGAAAGAAAAACCTATCATCTATTGCTAACAGATAAGATGAGGAAAAAAATTTAATTTCAGCCCCCTGTTTGATAAGATCTTGCTGAAAATATTACCTTGGGGTTACAACTCTCTATTCACACTGTGTGGACAAAGGCAACTTCTCTAAATCTCAGGAAAAATTTTTTAGCCATTTTATGTCTGCAAAAATGCAAATGACAATAATTTTTCTTCATTTAAAAATAATATTGTACATTTTGTTTCATAGAGGTGTCTGAGTTTTGAGAAAGTAGCTGTCCTGAGCAGGATGGTTGATTTTAAAAAACTGATACATCAAGGACATTTTCTTTCCTGAAGTTGCTTGTTAGCTGGGAGCTAGTGGAGGAAAATACAGTATGGTTCTGTCTCAGGCTTCTCTGGTATCCTAAACAGCCATTCATGCCTATCCATGGCAAAATACAGGCTACGCATAGTAGACAGTGCATATCTTCACAATTTGATCTTTATTCTTCAGTGGTTTTACCAGAAGAAATAACAGTTAATGACTGAGAGACTTAAAATGTCAGAATGAATGCTTAACTGGTCATGATTACCATAACTGATAAAAATATGGAAGTTCTCAATACTTTTAGAATGTATTTCAGGTCATCTGCATACTCAGGCATGGGCCAATGTACCAGCATGGTGGAGATTATCTTAAAGTCCCCCAGCACTTGTGACAAATTAATTTATTTCAAATAAACACATCAAGACTGAAGCCAATTGAACAAAGCACTGCAGTAACAGCCTGACTTGACCAAACCCAATCAAGAGGCACCCACTCTTGGTCACAATGACATGATGTCTTGGACACAGTACAACTTATATGTTTGCAGCTTCCAAGGATCGTATGCATCGGGGAGACTTTAAAAGCTTCAGTCATACAAAATACATTTCTTAGACTGTAGACTAGATTGTGCATGTCTTAAGCCACTGTGTTTAATTATTTTAAAGACTGTCACATGTTTTCAGAGTCCTTTATGGGACAGTTCAGAGACAGGAATCTCTTCAACCTACACTAGGACTTCTCAAAGCACCTCTCTGAAACAATGGTCTGCAACAAGAATGAGAGATATCAGTGCAGAAAGGAGAAAGCTGAATATGGAGTTACTTCCTTTTTGAAAACACTGGAACAGCCACATATCTTCCTGCCATGCAACCACTTTTTGTCCAGTAGACAAAACAGCAATACAATATAATAAATAAACAAATGCAATGCTAAAAAGGTACCTCTGTGCATAATTGCTAAAGTATATTAGATATTATGGAGGTAAGTTGGATATAATTGCCTTAACAGGTACCATGGATTAAGCTTTACCTGACAGTTTCAGAAAAACAAAGAGAGAGAAGCTTTAAAATGGGACACATATGCCCAAAAAAGGCTGTCAGAGTATGAGTATATAAGCTCAGTTTAACTGAGCTTCCTACTAACTTTTTCTGGTTTGGACAACAATCTCTCACTTCTCCAGCAGTGTGTGTAGTATTGTCATTGTGGCACTGGCTGCCGATTACCAAGGACTTTGCTAATAGAAAATGAAATTATTTTTACTCAGAACTCTTTATTCTTATTGAGTGTGATTTACTGTAGTGTTATTGAGGTCTCATTGTCACCTGATCATATCTTTTCACAACCAATGAGATTACTGTCCGGGAAAAAGCTGCTCATTCCAAGCACCATTTGGTAATAAATTGATTAGTGGCTGAATGCTGATACTTTACAAAAAGAGCAATCAATTAAATATCTGCTATTGCTCAAAGAGTCTTACATTAGAAAGGCACACAAAATAATCACTAAATGATTGCACATGGTGGCTTGGGATGGACTGTGTGAAATCAACTTAGACACACACAGGAGTATAAAGTGTTTTTCACACACTTTGAAAGCCATGGTGTAAAAAGCAATGATTGTAGATAACCATGTATAATAACTAGGCCGTGAAGAAGTGTCTTGCGCAACCTCATTGTAAGCATGGCATACTCAATACTGTTTACACTCTGAGTAATAGTTATTTTTAACAATCACTAATGAGCTGAAACATCCCAGCCCCCTATTTCACATTTAGTATTCATATTGAGATCTACTATTCCACTGCCTTCACAAATTCAGGAGGCCCCTGGGAGATCTCTTCCTTGCCTTGCGACCATGCCTGTGGGACATGCTGCTGTTCCTCCCCTGATACTAATTCCACTGACATCAGGGGACATACACACAAAAATGCACCAGGATACAAGCTCCACATCAAGAGAAATAAAGATGGTGTGAATTATCTCTTTTCTTACCCCTGCCTCCCTGTCTAAGTCATGAAGAGCTTTGCTTCATCAGTATCTTCACTCCTGAATGTCAAAACAGGCTGTGAGACTGTATGCCACCCCCCACTCCCCAGAGCAGGAGACTACAAGAAGGGTTACTTGGTGAACATCCCAGGCATGGATTCAACTGCTGAATTGGGACAGAAGAGGAAAGACTTGTCTCTACTTGCTGACATCAGGAGTCACTTGTTCACAATTTTCTTCCCTTCCTGGAAGAAAGACTGCAGAAAAATTCCTTCCTCCTTCTTTTTGGTCTCCCATTTACTCTGAAACTAGGTTGAGAATTTGGGTCTGACTGCTACAAGTTAAGGCCTTGCTTCACTAGCAACAATATCCAGGAGCAACAAAAATCTCAGTCCTCACTTGATGCCAGAAGACGTGATTGCTGCATGAGTTTCTTATATATACATATTCACCATTGCTACTGTGGCCACAAAAGAGGTTCTATTCTGTACTCTTAATTTCACTTTATTACAGATAATTTTGTTACCTTTTTTTTTTCTCATAATGAAAAATTATGGATGTTTACTTTTCTTTTCATTGCCCAGTACTTGTGAGGAATGAAGTCCTTAAATCTCCCTCCTCCCTAGAAATGACAAAATCCATGCTGACTCTGGTTTATCATTGTCCAATGTTTAATTCCCCAGTTTTAATACAAGTGTAATTACCTTGATTTTTTTTTTTTACTATTTGGGAAAGTTAACAGGCAAACAGCAATTCAGTTGAGCAGGAGAAACTGAATACAGGTGAGTCAGAGGGTTCATCAGTGAAAGGAGTAATGCAGAATACTTTGGAAGTGACATGCAGGGAGTGGGGGAGCACCTGAAGATTGCAATGGTAATGGCTATAGGAGAGTTTAGCAGGAGAGGGTGGATTTGAATTGTCATAGAATTGCAATGAGTACTCAAATACTAGGATGGGTCCTAGAAAAGGGTTTGAAGATAGAGAATACATTCAATTTGTATACACAGCTGTTCTTAACATACCTCTGAAAGAGGCAAGAACAGGGTCAAAAGGTTGATGTGGTTTTTCATAGAGTATAACTGTTTATCTTAGGCCCAGTTTCCAGAAGTGATTTAACACTTCATTTAAGTGCTAGTTTTCAAATTGTAAATGGGGGCACACCATTCTTCAGGAAAAGAAAAATATCAACAAGCAAGGAACTCTAGCACAAGCTCTGGTTAGCAATAACAAGCACGGAGACAAGGACAATGAATCCAGTTAAAAATTACTTGTAAAGACAGTAATGACAGAGCTATACACATTCACAGTGAAGACATATGTAGAGATGAAGAATGAGGTCTAGTCCAAGAGGTATTCTTGGAGAAATCTGTAATAATCTTTAAATGAGTGATGTACTATTGATCGTGAGTTCTAAAAGCGCAAGTGCAACTGCAATAGTCATTGTAGTAGTACTAGTATAGTTCCTTGCTTCCAAGTTTTGTTTTCTTCCAAATGTCCTGATAACACTAGTAGAAACAGGACATAAAGAGGTTAAGTGATTAAGCTGGTATCATGTACACCACTGATGGACCCAGACTTTGATCCTTGTACACAGGACTCCTGATGTTCTCCATTTAGCCATACTGCCACAACATGACAAGAGGCACTGTCCCACAGTCCTTTGAATATATGCCACCAGAAGCTGTATATTTAAAATTCTGTGAATTTTGAGTTTCTTCCATCTAGAAGAAAAGATACCCAGCAGGATTTTACTTCTGCTAGTTAAGGATTTCTTAAAAGCATCTGCCCTGGATCCAGAGAGTGCTGAAGCAGTATGGGGTGTATTTTTCAGAAGAGCTGAAAGTGCTGCACAACTCTCAGTGGCTCCAGCACAGTGATACAAAAACCATGTGGCACTTCTAGCTACTTGATGACAGATATTCTCTTGTGTTTGGCCATACACTTACAATACATTTATTCTTAGGATTAGGTTATTGAGCATGAGCTGCTTTCAGGCATTAGATCATACACCTGGTCCTTCCTCAAATGCTGTTTTAACCATTTGCTGAAAGCACCAGTTGAAAGGATGATTTGACTAAGTGACTAATTTGACTGAATGCCTGTAACACTTACAAACTATTTTTAAGCCATTAGATTTGGGCAAAAGCTGCATAAATTGTGGGTCAGCACAAAGCAGCAATTCACAGATGGGCCTCTCTAAAAAAATCACTCTATTTTGGGAGGCATTTGTTCCTGTACCAATTCAGACTAGTACTATATCCTTTCTTTGCTATCATGGATTAAATAGGCAAACCCTTCAAAAGTAAATACATAAATCAAATAGGTAAGAATGGGAGGTTTTCAAAGGCATAAAAGATTTCAAAGGCACAAAACCAGGAGTTAGGTGCCTAAGAGACTACTGAGGAGACCTCATCAATGTCTGTAAGTATTTCAAGGGAGGGTGTCAGGAGTATGGCGCCAGGCTTTTCTCAGTGGCACCAGCCACGAGGACATGAGGCAATGGGTAGAAACTGATGCACAGGAAGTTCCACCTGAGCATGAGGAAGAACTTAATTGTGTGGGTGACCATGCACTGGAACAGATTTTCCAGAAAGGCTGTGGAATCTCCCTAACTGGAGACGCTCAAGAGCCATCTGAATGCAATCTTGTGCCATGTGCTCTAGGATGACCCTGTTTGAGCAGGGAGGTTGGACCAGATGACTCACCATCATCCCTTCCAACCTGACCCATTCTGTGATTCTGTGAAGTGGCCTTTGTCATTAATTCAGCGCTTGCATTCTCTGCCTTTTAACTGTTATGCAAATCATAGAATCACAGAACGGTTTGGGTTGCAAGTGATGTTGAAAATCATCTAGTTCCAACTCCCTGACACAGGCAGTGACACCTTCCACTAGATCAAGTTCCTCTGGGCCACATCCAGCCTGACCTGGAACATTTCCAAGGATGGGGCATCCACGCCTTCTCTGGACAACCTCTTCCAGTGCCTCACCACCCTCACAGTAAAGACGTTTTTCCTAATATCTAATATAAACCTACTCTCTTCCAGTTTGAATCCATTCCCTGTTGTCCTGTCACTACAGGCCCTTGTAGAAAGTCTGTCTCCAGCTCTCTTGTAGCAGCCCCTTTTAAGTACTGGAAGGTGCTATAAGGTCTCCCCAGACCCTTTTTTTCTCCAGGCTGAACAACCCCAACTCTCTCATCCTTGTCTTCATGGAAGAGGTGCTCCAGCCTCTTAATCATATTTGTGGCCCTCCTCTAAACTCACTCCAACAGGCCTACATCCTTCCTGTGCTGGGGACCCCAGAGCTGGGTATAGCACCCTGGGTGGTGCCTCACCAGAGCAGAATAGAGGGGCCAAATCACCTCCCTTGACCTGCTGGCCACACTTCATTTGATGTAGCCCAGGATACGGTGGACTTTCAGGGCTGCAAGCACACATACACATAACATACACAATAACTTACACAGGCACTTGGATAAAAAAAGTTTGAGTGACTCTAAGTAACACTGACTTCCATGTAACGACTCATTACTGCTTTCCTTCACCCCCCAAAAATTTCACCCCTTTTTTAACTTGCAGTAGTCGTATTCTCCTCTGCAAGTGGGCACAAAATGCTACCAGTTCAGCATCTGCATTGATTTACAGAGATGTTAATATCCAATAGCCATTTTCCGTTGACTCTCTTTGGTTTACATAACTGCAGGAGATACAGAGTAACAAAGAATCCAGCACTTAGTTTAAAAACAGGCACTCCATTTCTGGCAGTGGGTAGGATAGCAAGAAAGCCTTTAATTTGAGCCTTTGAGTGTATCCATGCAACATGAAGTACAAGCGTGAGAGGAACATGCTGATAGTTCTGCATTATCACTAACAGCACTGAGATGCAATAAGAAGGAAAATTTAAGTGCACGCTCATTTTATTAGAGAACCTTTCCATTAGGCCAAATGAGGGTTCCGTTTTGGGTAACTTGGTCCAGCATGCCCTTTCTGGATGGCCAATTTCCATAGCAAGTGAGAAACTTTACTGCTTATATTGTGTATTATTTATACCACAGTTGTGCACAGAAGAATTCAGAATGGCTTTATATGCTTGCATATGTAATAATACCAAGTGACTGAAATGCAGAAATGAATTTTATCACAGAAATAGAGAGTATAAAATTTTAAAAGTGTCTGTATTTAAGGGCTAGATATGGAACAGGTTACAGGTGGATTTAGACAATACGGATTGTGAAGTAATTGCAGAAAATTCCTATACAGTTATTAGTATCATCTGCAGAAATAAATATCCCTTCCCAAACTGTGCAGAGAAGAATAAACAGATGTATTTAGCTGCGAGTGGTATTTATTATTTTTGAGGAGTCCTATGTATTCAAAAGGTAGGGGATGTATCTTATATACAACAAAAGCAGCTGTGAGGCAACTGGTTTTGTTATGTTGAATGCAAGCTACAGGGAGCCTTTATTTTTCTATTATTTCTCATTTTCAAAAACAATCTAGATTGAAAACAGTAGATTTTGTTCTTTGTGCAAGGGGAACATGGTAAAATCCAGGAATAAGTAGACAGCTTAAAGAGCAGTGTTAGTTTCTGAAGAGACTGTTCTTCCCAAGCAAGAGACAGGAGAGAAAAAAATGGGTCTTGACAATACAGTAAGTAGATTTCTAAAAGGTTTTTCCTTCCAGCTCAAATATTTTATGGAACTCAAGAAACATTAGGCTCCACTTGTAAGAAGAATAAAATAAGAGGATAATGCATAGAACAGTAAGAAAGATCACTTGGAGACAGTGTCAGAAGACTCAAAACAAGGAGAAGCATGTCGGGTTAACCCATCCACTATTCTCAAGATTTCATGAGCCCATGGTTCAGGCATTTTCCCTCTACCAACATTAGGTAGCAATATTAATTTACCAGCTTTATTTTTCACTCAAACCAATAATCACTGCCAACAGCCCTCAAAAATATGGAGCATGTAGAGAAACAGCAAAGGACAGAGACTGAATATACAAATGACTGCTTGTTGTTGTTTACCTGGCACCCCAGGTCCTTGTTGTATCAGTTGCCTCAGAGAGTAAGTGGGCTTGGATTCTTGATGCAGTTGTACAAATCAGATTTTGTTTTGGTATTGTTTCCAGCTGAAAGCCTTTTCTTTATTCTAATGGTAGGAGACGGTCTTCCTATTAAATGCTTCAATGGTGGATTTAAATATTTAGAGGATCCACATTACAGGAGAACTGTCTGAGAGCATCACAAAGAAGCCATTAGTTAAATCCATTAAGGATCTACTTAAGTGGAATTCCCTGCTGTTATCTACAGGATAGCCACATAAAAAAGACGCTGGAGGAAGAAAATATTGGGGAAAATATTCCCGTTCACATACTGCATCTTTAAAAAAATCCAGTTTTACTGAAGAGTCCCTTTTTTCTTGTCTCAAAACTTTAGCTGTGATTTGAAATTCTTTGAGCAGAATTAGAGTAGGGGAAAAAAAATGGCTCAGTTTCAGTTGTGCTTTTGCCCCTCCCAAGTACACTCAGTTCAGACAAAACCATTTGTAAGAGAAGAAGGTACAGGATCTCTTTTGTTTTGGACATGGCATAAACCATCAAAGTTGTATTTACTGTGCAAGAAGCAACAGGTATATACAGAATCTTTGTGTTGTCTGTTTTTAAATACACGTAAGTGGTAGCAGTATGGATAAGATGTTCCTTCCTCAAACTCCTAGAGTAAGGCACTTGAACAATTTGAATTATAAAACTTAGACCATCTTTCAAGTTGCTCTTGTTTGAACAAAGGAGAAAAAGCTTGAACTGCACAAAGTCATTTTTTCCATTCTCTACAATCATGGGTTTGATGCACATTCAAGAAGGCAGTTATATTAATCAGAATATTTCTATTCTTTAGTTTTCTATTCTTTAGTTATGTAACATTTCCTCTTTTTGAATGCTCAGGGATGTCTGATATGATTTAGGCTTGTGCAAAAAACGAAGGTACTACAGACAGTAGAAACACAATGCACAAACATCCATATTGGTTGCAATAATGATATCCCTGATCTATCTGTAAATCAGCATATAGTGTCTCTGACCATTGATTTTCTCTCTGGCCCTCATTTTGAGCACATTTGGTAAAACCCAAGAGAGAAATCCCTGTTCTCTGGCCAAGGTAGCATAGACCCATTCTATAGATGCAGGAAATTTCTTTCTAAGACGTTAAACAAAATACTGCTTTTCTATTGGAGGGTAAGATACTCAGAAGTCTTAGTTCACCCATACATGTAGATGTATGTACAGAGAACCATGCAAGGCCCACTTTCTCTGCTTCATTAGACTGTACCTAGAGGCCCCACCTAGAAGAGAAAAAACAGCTCAGCAAATCTGTTACTTCAGCGGTCAGCATCCTAGAGGAGAGGATGAACGGCACATGAGCAGTTTGTGAATGGCACAAAGAAAGGACAGAATTGTGAGTCCTGGTGGTTTGAGAGAAGTGTCCATTCCAGGCAATGGCTCCTGGCTTTTGATGTCTAGACAGTGGAGGGGCTGCTGCGTCCTGTCATCCTGTGAGGGAAGATACTATTCTCAGGTGGCCAGGAGCCTCATGCCACTGTGAGCATGCATGACACTCCTGTCCACACACAGAGCTACTACACTAGGATACAGTCCAGGTGAAGTGTCAGGTAGTATTGCAAACCCAAGGAATTACAAAATCAGAAGTCTGACCCTTTCCCTTTTCCCCAGTCAAATATTACCCTAATTATGGGACTAAAAAATAAACAATGGCTGTCTGGATCTTCTGGTATTTAGCCCACTGAGGGGTATACTTCAATAACATCTCTAACTTTGTCACTGCACTCATGGAAACCTAAATTTGAAAAATTAACATATTTAATTTCTCAAAAGACTGTGGAATACTGTGCTGCCATGAAAGCATCGCCTGTCATTGTGACTGTAGGACTAACTTCATCCAGCATTGGCAGCCTGCAACACTGCCCTGTGGAGCAGCGGTACCACGGCTTCTTCCTGGCCTGCTCCTGCAAGAACTCCGTCAGGAAATGACCCTAATGCCCACCAAAAGGGGAATGGAGCAAAGATGCACCACAACCCTTCCACATTTCTTGCAAGGCCACACTGTATCTATTCTGAGAACTTTTATTCGAGATTAGTAAGGGTCTTGCTATGTATCTACAGAATGAGCACGCAGGGTGTGGTAAGACCAACACTCGCGTTTAATCCCTCTATTGATTTTCCATTGGTATTTGTAAACCTTTGAAAATTTAACTTCTGTGCTCAAACAAAAATTCTAAGTCCTTTCCTGTTTGGTTTTTCCCCCCCCATTTATGCTCCTTCAAGGTAACCCTGATTTATCCTAACTCCTTCCACCACAGGTGTGGCCTCAGCAGGCAGCGGGTTCGCCACGTTCCCATCGTGTGGCACTTCAATGGCGAAAAACACTCTCGAGCAGAAGAAGAGGGGAATGCACCGGCACGGGGAGGGGGGGAATGTTGGAACAGGGGTGGGATGCTGCCCCCCAAACCCCAACCCCGGCAGGCAGAGCCCCCGGCTCAGCAGGGCGGCACCGGGCACGCAGCCCGGGCACAGCCCAGCAAGGCGATGCCCTCAGCGCTCCCCCGGGCGCGCTGCCCACAGGCGCTGTGCGCGACATGGCGGCCGCTCCCGGCAGGCCCCGGGCGGGCGGCAGGCACGCAGGGAACGAGGCCGGCGGGGAGGGCGCCCGGGCGGCCGCGAGGTGGCGCCGGGAAGGGCCGGGATCGGCCCCGGGAAGCTCCGGGAGCAGCCCCGGGAGCACCGGGCCCAGGAGCACCGGCCTCGGGACCAGCCCCCGGGAGCTCCGGCCCCCGGGGCAGCGGCGCGCACGGCGCCGGGCTCAACTAAGTTAAACATACGTGCTTTCAGTGGCCCGCTCGGTTTAGGATCCCGTACAAACACCTCCTCGCGTGTGAAGTGTTATTATGACAGCCTGGGGTTCTGTGAGCTGATTCCACGCTCACACTCCCAAAATCTCTGTGTTAAAATAATTTTTTTCTTTTTTTTTTTTTTTTTATTTTGGTGGTGGGGTAAGTTTGCAACACGTGAGTGTAAGTGATACTTGAACTCACTGTTTCAGCCACTGTGGTTTTGTTTGCTTGCTTGCTTGCTTGCTTTTTAAACCTCCTTCCCATGCACCAGCAAAAGCAAACACAGCTCTTGCCAAGGAGCGCTTCCATCTCCCAAAGGGACCCTTGTGATCGCCCCCAAACCTGTTCCCGGCCCCAGTGCCCCAGCGAGGGGCTGCAGAGTGCTCGTGGTCCAAACCGGAGGCCACTTGCTCAAGGAGTCGCCGTGCAGCCCTGCCAGGTGTCTCCCGTGTTCACACCAAAGTTCTGGTCCCGCCTGAGCCCTGCTAGGCCTTTGACCGCCCTCTGGGTCAGCGCTGCGGTGTTGGTGCCTCACCCTGCTCCTGTCTCCGCTGGCAGAACCAAACCAAGCCAAGCAGCATCTCCCTTTCCTGTGCTATGGGCAGAAGGTCAGCAGCACCCGACACACACAGCTCCAGGCCCCCATCACCCGACACACACAGCTCCAGGCCCCCAACACCCGACACACACAGCTCCAGGGCCCCAGCACCCGACACACACAGCTCCAGGCCCCCATCACCCGACACACACAGCTCCAGGCCCCCATCACCCGACACAC
>JAWWEE010000105.1:54903579-54915610 GCA_035221455.1 Xenops minutus | reverse complement strand
TGACCCGACACACACAGCTCCAGGCCCCCATCACCTGACACACACAGCTCCAGGCCCCCATCACCCGACACACACAGTTCCAGGCCCCCAACACCCAACACATGCAGCTCCAGGCCCACATCACCCAACACACACAGCTCCAGGCCCCCATCACCCTCTCACAGCTGGCTCCACACCAGCCCCTCCACAGAAGCAAATTGGGATCTGCACTGCTCCCACCTCTGCTGGCAGCTGAGCCCTTCTCCCTTGCCTGTGTGAGCCCAAACTCCATGGAAAGGTCAAGCAAGAACACACTAACTGCAGTGAAGAGAACAGTTCACTATTCCACAGGGTCCTGTTCCCGGCTGTGTTCGTGTCCTTGGGCTGCTTGTGTGTGTGTTTGAACACCTCATGAAGAGGAATAGGCTACTTCAGTCTTCTTTACGGCTCCTGTGTGCCGGCCCTGTCCTTTCGGAGGTGCAAGGCACAACCCCGGATCAGAGGTTGCAATCTTTTCTCCGTTCCTTTGCTTCTCCCGGCCTCAAGCTTGCCTTGAGGTGTGCCTGCGCCCCTCCCAGATCCCTCACTTTCCCGCTGCACTGCCAGCCCTTCATGTTTTCCCTGAGGAGGAGTGAAATAAAGCACCACACAGTCCTGCGTGGGATGTCTGCACACACGTGTGAGACTGGCAGCTGCTGCAATGGGGGACAGACAACAAGGCTATGGTGGGATGGTGTGCCGAGGGAAGAGTCAGAGCTGCGATGCTGGAAATAAGGAAAAACAAAAGCCCTGTGGTGGGTGAGCGCTGTGAAAGCACCATGAGGCACAAATGGCACAACAGCACAAGACAGAGAGAGAGAGAGAGAAGACGCAGTTGGAGCAGCACCCCTAGCTCCCCTTGCTTGAAAATGTATTCCCAAAATCATTTCCACTATCACCTCTAAATTATTTCTGAATGTGCTGCAGTTTAGCCTTTGAGTCCTGTTCCTCGGTGAGGAGAAGGGCTCAGGTGTGAGTTTTGCAGACACAGTGAAAGGTCTAGCATGCAACCAGTCACCATTTTGAGCAGGAGAATCATTGCTAATGCTGCAGAAGCAGTGATAGGAAAAAAACTGCATCAGAGTACTGAAAGGCTCTAAGAGATTTATTGAAGAGGGGGGAAAAAAAGTAAGGACGTGGAATATTGCAAAAATTTACTAAGGTGGACTAAAGGTTGATTAGAGGTCATGGCCTTCCAAATTACAGAGCACCTACATATGAACTGTGAAAAGGAAGAATTGCACTTTTGAGCACCAGTTCAGTAGAGAATGAACCTGCCAAGCTGGTCCTAAAGCTGTGAACACCCACCCTCCTGAAAGCTCCCTGGAAATGGAGTCTGTGAGCACAGCTGAATAAAGAGTAATACACACACTTTGTATAGGCAAGGCTTGGGAGCGGGTCACAGTCTGATCAAGCTGGAGCATCTGGCCTATGTTTACAGACCAAAGTAGTGATGTTCCCTCCTCTTTCCCTGCTCCTGAATGAAGTGCTAACTGTTATCACCCTTCACCCTTTCCCCTAGGGTTTTTTCTGAGAGCTAGTTTACACCACAAAGAATTTTCCAGTATAGTTGTAATTATGAAAACCGTGAGGTCAGCACAATTTATTCCAGTATCGTTTTTGCCAGTATCGCTTTTGCCAGTATTGTTAAACCTTTGCTTCAAATGACAGAAACTATTTTTGAGAAAGATCTTTTTTTTTAGTCATTGTTTACTCCGACTTCGTTCAGCTTGATCTTTTCACACTCCTCCCTGAAAAAAAACTGTTTGGCCAATAGATTTAGCCTGGACTTCTCCTGAAACTCTGCACTCTCCCCTTATTAAACGCTGTCGTATATGGTGCTACATAGCTGACAGTTGCCAAGGCCAGTTGCATGCCCTTTTCTCTGGCAACACTAACAAAATTGATTGCTTTAGGAATCATTGAGGGGAGTTGTTTGCTGTGAATACTAAAATCCTAAGCAGTTTAGCATGGATACATCTGTACTAGCAAAACTCTACTGTCTGCTAGTAGAATAAAACCATCTCCCACCACTGTGATAAAATATTATTGGTAAAAATGCCATTTTACTGGTACAACTGTGTCTCTACCAGAGGCTTCTGTTGACACAGCTATGCCTGTCAGAGCTGGCATCTCTTTACAGCTATGATAGTAGACGTCAGTCCTGTGAATGTGATCTTGGTCTTTCAGAACACACGTTCACCTCTTTTCAACTCACAGTGACAACTCCATCCCACAACTGCATTCAGTACAGTTACTCTTAAGACAGTAAATGCAAATGAAGATGCAAATGCATTTTGTAATTCAAATCAGTGGAACAACATCATATTCTTCTGTTCCTTCCTTACAGCTACTTTATGCAGATTCATAAAATTTAAAGTCAGAAGATACCTTTAGGTAACATTACCTGAGGTATAACACAGGTCAAGCAATTTTACATAATTAGCGCTCATGATTCATAGATGAGCAAGCATCTTCTAGAAACCATTTTTGAGTCAAAGACATCAAGTGATGAAGTCACTATTTTCTTTACTAGCTTATAACTTTTGCCTCACATTTCTGAATCCAGAGCCATAATAAGATGCTTTGACCTTTGTGATGCCATCTTCTGTGCAGGTGCCTCTCCTTGGAGTTTCTCCTCTCTGTTCCTTTCTTTAATCAGTCTTTGACTACTCCTATCGTCATTCTTCTAGGTAACATTCTAATCCTTTTTCCAGCAGCAGACCTGCCATCTCTCTTCCTGAGCAGCACAAACCATCAGGTTTACACACTAAAAGATATCCCCCCCACATCTTCTGATATCCTTTGCAGGGAGCAGGAAAACACCCTCGTGACAGCACTGTGCTCAGTGGCTACTGTCAGCTCTATGAGTGGGGCTGAAATACCATTTTTATTTTATATTTTCTGGCTGCCATGCCAAGTGTTTATACTGCACTGATCTCCAAGCTCTGCTGAGGTAAAAAGCATGCCTGGCCAATAACAACTCTGCATTTGTTACATCTGGGAATATTTCACATATATAAATCTTAGTAAGCTTATTCCAAAATGCAGAAAGTAAGGGGTTTGACTGCTATATATTTACAGGTATAAAAGTACAAGTCATATTAAATTCATATTATTAAAGGCCTTACAAGAGAATCAGCCATGCAGAAGATGACAAGCTTAAAAAGAGATACCATTGTGATTACAGAAAGACAAGAAAAACAAACAAAATTCCTCCTTACTTTCATTCTTTCTACCCCATAAAGTGTTTATGAGTAACTGGGCTTAACTATTCCTGCCTGCACTGAGTAATCAATAAGCAAAATATGTTGTATAGAAATAATGCCTTTTCTGCAGTTATAGCTAAACAGAACAGATTTGAACAAATTCCTAAGGATGCACTTTCATGACTGAAAAAGATTCTGAATTTTTAGCTCTGCACATAACCAGCTGAATAGCCTGTAACTGGATTTTTATTAACATCCAGTCGTATGTCACATACCTCAAAGTCCAAGTCTCCCTATGTATAGTGTTCCTGAGTACTTGACATCAGACAGCTGGCAATTTTCTCAATATGATGTATAACAAGTGACTTTATTGGGGTAATTTAGGACAGACCCTGTAGAACATGTAAAAGAGTTCTTGGCTGGGAGCTGTTTCTCCAAATCTATCTGAGAAATGGCTTGCAATCTTACTCATCTTCACAGGTGCTTGATGCCATTGATTTACAATTTTATATTGCAATTCTAACAGGTTAGCTGAAATAGAGCATACACGTATGAAGGACATTATTGAGTCCAATATCTCCAGCTCAAGAGAATGAGATAGTTCCCTTTCCCATTTAATCATAAATGTTTCTTTAGTGGGCAATAAAGAAAAAGCAATGGCTTTATACAATCACCCCACAATGTTCTGAGATTCATTGCAAAGGAATAAGATTTGCTCAGATAAAAAGGATTCTCTAATACAAGTAGATTTAACATCAGACTGAATAAAGAAACTCCTGAACTGGAAGTAAAGAAGCAAAAAGGGAAGTCTAGCATGTTCCACCTTTGTTGTATTTCTAAGGGAAATGTAAATTTGTTTTTACTGAAGGGTTGAGATAAATATTCCAAATAAATGAAATCAGTTGTTTCTGCAGTCTTTCCAGAAAATAGCAGCAAAACCACAATATATTTAGAAAAAGAGGCAGATTACTTCTAAAGCTAGTACAGACTCCATCCCAGGAACAGAGAACATGGGTCCAAGTCTGCTCATAAAAACTGCAGTTTTCACACCTTGCAACTCATGATCCCTCTGTTTTCAAAACCTAGCTAGAAAGTCAGTTCCCCTTAGCTGAGTAATGAGCTGGATTTATACATCTGTAACAGAACCCTCCATACTCAAGAGGCTTACATAGTGCTTTTAATGATTCCCTTTCCTGCCCAAGTAAAGTTAGCAATAAGTCATTGAAACAGGATGGAGCACTGAATGGGGTGAAGTTCACAATAGTGAACTTCAAAATAGACATAAAATAGAGATCATCTAACTCGTTCATGCTGAACCAACCTACTTAATCAGCAGTGCTCTTCAAATACCTGACTCTATTGAGCTGTGCAAATAAGATCCCTGTGTAAAAATTGTGTGGATTAAAATGAAATCAGCAAAGTGTTAGTACTGGCCTCACTTTGATGCTGCTGAACTTTGACTCTTCTGTCGCAAGGTACTTTGAAAATATCCATTTAGTGGGACCAGCCCTTCAATGAAGAGCAAAAAAGACAAGGTGATTGTGATGACTTTACATTACGTGGCCTCTTCCAGAACGAGTGCAGTCCCTGATTTCTAGCTGGTGAGAATCACCATGGATAGTGGTTCCCAAACGAGGCTCCTTTCTTCTTGGACATACGCATACTAAGTTTACACCTAGCACAGAATGGTGTGGCAATTTAAATTTAAATGTGGTCAAATGAAAATCACGTTTGTCCAATCCTCTGGACAAGAAGAAAACAGCTGTAACACAGCAAAAAGATATGCATACATTTCATTTTCTTATGAAGTCCACTGAATAGACTAGAAAAATCATAACAGTATTTGTATATTACTTTTTTAAGAAATAGAGGGAACCTGGAACTTTTCTATTCACTTACAATTTTCCTAAAATCCACCAAGAGAGATAAAATATTAGGGATGGTCTGTTTGGAATGAAAAACAAATAGCAAAAAATTAATTAGCATACAAAGCAAGCCTATTGTCAGTCCCTGAGTCTTTGCTCCCCCTGACTATAGCATCTGGATTTGTTAATGCAGATGACTCACATTGTTAAGTCTTTGTTAAATAACTAGATGATATTTTGGATTAATAAAATGGTCTTTCTAATTTTAATAACATTTCTTTTTAAATTTAGGAGAGAAGAAACAGATGTTTTAAACAGTCCAGTCCTCACCACATGGTAGATGCTCAAGTCTGTCACTAAGTTTCATGGATTAGCAGGAGTAAAGACTACAGGAATTAGTAAGCATTTCCAGGATCACACCCTAGATTAGTATCATACTGAGATTTTTTAGATCTGTGTATCTTGAAGTAGTTTACATCCAGGATACTAAAAACCCCCCTTCTCTTAGGTTAGTTTAGCTCTTAGCTTAGTTGAAGCAGGGAACCAGCTGTTGGGGATGCTCTTCTTGAGAAATACTTAGCCCTCATAACAAGGATTTGATTGTGGCTTTGACAATCAAACATGTTGTGGCAGAAAGGATGTGAAAGTGAAGTATCTGAACGGCAGTTGATGGTGACGTCCTGCTTGCTGGGGACAGGAGTAAGCTCCACATGTCTGTGGGGGGTGCATGCATGTGTAACCAACAGCTACTGCACCCCTCAGGAGTGCAGCCTTCTCTCATGCTGGCTCTCTGGGAACAAAACCGTGGCTGCCCCTTCTCCAGCCGGTGTGTGGAGCAACTTCATCCAAGCTAACCTCTCATCTATCACTGTGAATCTGGAGATCGCAGACATTTCGTCTGTCTCCTGTGCAAAGAGCATTTCCACCTGAAACTTGGGCAAGAATCACGAGCTCGCTTTGGCAGTTTACAGGCTCCATTGCATTGCTGTATGAGCAAGGATGATGGACCAGCAGTTGTAATACAACCCTGGGGCTCTGGAGATGTATGACAGTTCAGCATATGCTTCACAAGTCTACATCCCATAGATGTCCCATATTAGTACCTAATAGAAAGAATGTAGTAAGAAATTAATAAAGAAATAAAAGGTGGCAAACCCCACATCCTGAAGCTTTTACTGCTCCAGGCCTGACACGGAAAGAATGGATAAACTCTCTTTACTGCCATGTAACTGTCTCTACTTCACCATGACCAACAGTTAGAGCCTAAATGGATGGAGTCCCTCAGTACATCAGAAGTTGTGTTTATTGAAGAGGTTACTACCACCTGCCAGCTGTTTATCGTCCCTCTGCTGGAGTCCGCTGTTCCCTCAGATCTGTTGGCTCACTTTATCCTAATCTTATTTAGGCAAATGGGTCTGAGCTAATGCAGATAGTTTAAATAGTAAGTCAGGTAACTTGGCTCATTTAATCTGAAAAGAGTTGGGGAATACACATACGAGCAACTGCACCAGCAGATGTGAGGAGCACTAATATCTGATGGGGTGATGCCAACAAAAAATGGGGACAGTGACTTTTTTTTCACTGGCCCAGCTGGGCTTTGGGAAAGAGCACCTGTTTATAATCTTAGAACATACATTTCTTTTGTCAGTAGTGCTGGCTAAACAGACGTTATTATCTCCCTCTGCCACCAAACCTTCTCTTTGGTCAAACAGTAAGAAGCGGGTAACAGCCTCATGCACTCTGCCCCTTCTCTTCCCCCTTCCTGTTATGCCAGCACTACTGTTTGGGCCGTTGGGTGAGTCAGTGCAAGGATCTGGATAAAAATAAGCTTGCTTTCTCCCCGCTTGGGTTGCTGGCACACCATGAAGCTGCACAGACTGTTACATCAGCACCTCCAAGGTCCATGCCAGGTGATTGTGGCAGTGACCTGGAGCTGCTGGAGCTGGTGCTGCAGCTGAAAGAGATGTTCATGCAGTCATGGCATTCCTCCCTTGTGCCTCATTTCCTTGATGGTGAAGTGGGAGTAACTGGTCTCAGTTTACAGGAGTGCTTAAAGGGTAAATGTAACAAAGCAATGGCTCTCAAACTAGGAAGTTGCCCCTTTGAGAAAGCACAGGTTGGAATGAAGAAGGCTCAGGATAATTTCATCTCACCTCTACCACCTCTGTCCTTCATTCTCTTTCAGCCTTTGCAGCTCCTCCTTCTCAGCTCCAAGAGTATTATTCACTTTGTATCCCATGTGCAGAGGAGCTGAAGAAATTCACACTGTGGTGGACTTTGTTGGAAGGCAGGACTACAGTATGAGTGATATTTATGAGTGATACAGCATGCCTGTACTTCAGGAGACTAAGGCAGCTGAAAGTTTGGCTGCAGGAATCTGGAGTTTCACAGAGAGCAGACGTGCATGCATGTGTAAAAGGGTGGGAAATGAAGATAAGGTGGTGGGAAAGAGGGAATTACAGACTACTACAGCAAAGGAGAAAGGGGTTCCAGCTAAAAGACTCAGAACTGCTGTGTTCAAGACTGTAAGTGGTCAAATATGAAAGAATTGGGTCAGAAAAAGAGTGTATCAGGCAAAATCATAATTTTATCACCCTGGTAAAAATGCAGAATTGCATAGACTATAGTCATAGAAAAGAAATCCAGTTTGCAAAGGAAAAATACTGTGCCATCTCCTATTAAAATCCATGCATTTCTGGCTGTACATAAAAATATCCTACAGGCAAATTATTTTA
The DNA here is from genome assembly GCA_035221455.1 of Xenops minutus. Lineage (NCBI taxonomy): Eukaryota > Metazoa > Chordata > Aves > Passeriformes > Furnariidae > Xenops > Xenops minutus. The sequence goes on along the minus strand of JAWWEE010000105.1, from coordinate 54,907,783 downwards.
CTTGGTTAAGACACAGAGGCCACAGTATTCTGTTCTAGAAACAGCAATTGATAGATACTGTGATATACAAAATGTATGGCCGCAGAGTGGAAAAAGTTTAGGAGAAAACTAACGCTTTTTGTTTTTCTTGGAACATCCAGCCTGTTTACAGCTAAGGTACCAATCTCATTTATTTTATGGGTGTGAAAGCTGCGTACTGTTAGTTTGACTGTTTCTTCAATGTATCAGTCAACCCTGGATGCTACAACTGACAATTGGAAGGACCTCCAACCAATGTGTAGCTAACAGCAAACACCTCTTTTCATTTTCCATATGTCTCTTGCACATGAGAACAGAAAAGATTTGTAAAAGGCAGGAGAATGGGAAAGAAACTTGGCAGAGAACTCTATGATTACTGTTATACTGATTCTCATTTAAGTTTTATAATTTATAAATAAACGTGACCATAAATTATGAATTCAAAGGAAGGCCAGCCTTTTATAAATTTCTCCAAAATGCAATTATGTTCTCAAACAATGACAAAGGATCCAGAAATATTAGTGTAATTCAGTTTAAAATCTCAGATTCCACTGGTGGGTAAATCCCGAAATCAACAACCCCGCCTATTACTGCCAAGTGGAAGATTTTGTTTTGATTTAGAAAATTGGTTGGGCTGCTATCTCACCAAAGTACAGACTCAAGAGCTGTTTTTTCCTAGAGGCCTCAGTCCACAGAAGCACTTAATCAGGGCTTAACTTTAAGGAAGCGAGTGATCTTATTGACCTCAATGGATGACTTGCATTTGTAAAATCGAGGTATTTAAACATTCTATTCAAGTGGTCTAAATCCAGCATGTTGCATTTCCATAATAAAATCATGTATAACATTCTCGGGATGGAGATAGTGATGTTTTGAAGTCCTTTTGTTTACACATTGCCAGAAGACATTGATTAAATTGCCCAGGATTAGTGGCTGCTAAAGAATGGATTTTAATTAAATGGTAGAATGTGTCACTCTCTACATGTTTTAGGCCTTGATCTGTTGGCATAAACCACATTTTTTTCAAAGTTCATTATGATCAGCTAAAATAAAATTATTACACTTACCTTCGGGCTATACACCTAAGAGATTCAGGCTTATCACCTGGACATCTACAGTAATAGCTTGCATACTACACTTGTGACTGAAATGTAAATATTATGTAATAAAGAAAACACCACTATGTTATATTTATATGTTTACCACATAAGGGATCTTTTAAAGCGAAATCCCATTACTATAGCTCCAAATACCAAGCTAAAGCAGCCCTGAGCTGGCTGCTTACTTTTCTGTGATCTGATTTATACCTTATTGAAATAAAATTAAAAGATTTGCACTGACTTCAGAATGATTTTGATTGGATGTTTAACTAGTAAAAGAAATTATAATTTAATAAAAGCTCACATACTTCCCTCTTTTTTCCTCATTAAATCTAATGCAAATCTAAGAGAAGGAAATTGAGAATTACAGTGAATTTGACAACTGTTTCATCAAACCGCGCAGTGGATTTAAACATAAACATAAAGCACAACAAGAACCCAATGAAAAGCTGAAAAGCTTTTTTTTTTTTTTTTTTTTTTTTACACAGGGATTTTTCAGACTCTTGTAGGTACCCAGGTCAAATCCAACAGGCTATTGAACCTCTGACCGGATTTTTACCATACCACCCAAGAAATCAAATAGTTCTCCCAATTCCTCTAGCATAACACCTTGGACCTTACACAATATTGGTTTGTTTTCCATCTCTCTTTTCAGTGTTACTGTTTGTGTGATCTAGAAGGCACTGCTCTGACCAAATGGAAGGATGGCTGCTGTACTGCTGGGAAAGGCACCTAACTTCCATGGGGTCGAGCTACAGATGGGTGGCCTAATGGGTCTCTATGGATGTTGTAGCCAATGGAATAAACAAAATTACCAACAGTAAGTTTAGAAAATTATGTTTTTTATCTTGAAAAGGGATCCCAGGGCACCAGAGTTTATCATTTATCAGAAAAAAATCCAGAGAAAGAAACCATGCTTGGACAACATTGGTTTATAGAAAATAATTAAATTGAAGGAACACTGAAAATGGAACTAAAGTTGAAACTGTGCACTTGCGATATCAAATATCAATGCAATCACTTTGCAGCAGATAATATGCACAGCAATTAGAGCTTTTTTACATTATATTATAATAAATTCATAATTCATGCATACAATGAGAGCTTTTGGAAAGGAGCATTTGAATTTAACAAACACTACCACTCATCATCTGAGCAAAGATGGCAAAAGGAATTTCAACATTATTTGCGATCTAGAAAATTGAACCATCGTTGTTGCTTTGTGTTGTGCTTCCCTTGCACAGACTGCAGTGCCTTCTGTCTGCTTTAGGGTGTGGCATCTGCCATTGGGGAGGAAAAACTGGCATGTGTTGCCTTTTATAGCAGACTGATTTCATTGTGCTGAGGGCCTCAATTTTATAGCCTCTTAGTTCCAATCTTGTAGCCGAGTTGCTGAAACAAATGGAAGGAAAAAGAGTTAGTGGTATGAACTCTTCAGTTTAAAGCCTCATCCTTTTTTTCCCTTTCCTGGGGAAAACATTTCAAAGTAAATCTGCATTAAACTTTTGCGGGTTATTTTCCTGATCAGAAAGAGTTGCGGAGCATGTCAGGAAGTATTGCAATCTGCAGCCCAGGCACTATCAGTACATCTTAGCAGATCTTCAATATATATATTTTTGCTGGAATATAAATGTCTCAAACTATAAATGTGTAATTGATTTTGTATTTTATTTTAGAGTACACATGTAAATAAATACACACAAGGAGACATCTATATTTTTATTTGCATATGAAAGACTTCAAAAAATCAACTTAGGTGGTTTAATGTGTATAATTAGCGTGCATTTGAATATAGAAAAGAAGAAAATCCAGGAGAAAATGTCAAAAAGGCTCACTAACAAAGATGTAGTATTCTCTTGGCAAAAGCTGATGAATGATTTGGCATGAATTCATCTTACAGTTCTGTTATTCTCTCTCCTACAAAGATGATATACCCCTTTCTAGCAGTTTGCATAGAATTGCAATTTGTTGTTGTTAAAGCCTGTAATGACCCTTGGGTATGCACCTGATTCCCCCCACTAGAATTACTCACCATTTTTTTCCCCGCTCTATGTTTTCCTACTAGCCATATAACATTTTTGCACTTGAAAAGAGTACCAAGAAAAAAAAAAAAGAAAAATACAATTGTAACAGAAGTATTAGTAAGATGTACTTGACAAGCACTGAGACTTTGCAAAACTAACTCAATAAAGGGAACCAGAATGTATCTGACTTTTCAGATAGAACTAAAATTAATAGACACTGGAATCACACTGTTCATACATTTATCAATAATCTTTGCATGTAACTCAACATTATAGCATGAAGCTACTGCAATTTAATGTTTTCACAGCGGATTCAGAAAAGCCTACCTACTCATGACAGCATCTTGATACGCTGCATTTTTCTCTACCATTATGATTGAATCTCCTATTTATCCATTTTGAAATTTGAAAATGTACTTACCTTTAACAGAGCGCATAAATATATTCATTTAAAACAGCGTGGTTTAGACTCTTGCTGCATTGAAAAGGTTAGCTAATATCCCAGTTTGCTGTGTTCATAGCCAAGTATTTGATCTCCCAAATGCTTTCATTAGATGACCGTAATGTGTGACTATTACCTTTTGTTATACAAGGGTATCATTTGTATTAAGATAGTTATAAAAAACCAACTTCAAACCGTTCAGGTTCAAAAATGTAGGTCAGCAGCAGCTTTCCATTTGGAGCAAGAGTTACTCAGATTACATATTTTGGGGCTTGTGTTACTACGTTTTCGTGAGTGTCTTGTGCGTACTGGAAATTATATTGTTTGGGGAAGCAATTATGAGACCGAAAATGCCTCTCACTCCTTGATCAGCTCCTGTTGATCTGCAAATAAATACACGGAACATATTGAAAACGGCCCTATATATAAAAGCATCATCAGTGCAAATGACCGTTAGAATTCGGAGACATCTGGACAATGTGGACAACTGCAAAGATGCTACCGCTGCAGAATTTTGGGTTAAATTTTATAACCGTCTGCACACAAAGTATAAATCTTTGGGGGGTGCGGGGGGGGGGGGCAGGAAAAAAAAAATCCCAGCCACTTGCGGTTTCTCGGTG
>JAWWEE010000105.1:54795164-54895565 GCA_035221455.1 Xenops minutus | reverse complement strand
GCTGCAGAATTTCAGTACCATGTGTTTGTGGTAGGCTAACTTGCTAGAATATATTTTAGAATTGTGATTATTAAGGTACTTGGGAAAAAAACCCCTTTTTTTTCCTTTCAATTTTGGGGCTATTTACATAGTGTTAAATATATGTTTTGGTACGATTGAATGAGGACTTTAATTAAACTTAAATTAAAAGTATACCTTAGTGGTTTTCAAATTTGTTTTGAAAACTAGTAATAGAAAAGTGCTGCTAAGCAATGTTGTTTTTGTATTGCTTGGTGTTGAGAGAAGCAAATAAATGTAATACATGAAAACCTTGTGGAGCCAATCATATTAGAGTAAAATTTATTTGAAGGAAGTCATACCTGTTAATAAATTTGAAAATATTTTAAGTAATCCTGAATGGTTTCTGTACATCTGATGTATGTTTTGCCATTCACCTCATAATGTTACCGTTCTACTATTTCTGTTACCCAGTTGTACCTGTTCATGCTCAGTTTCACACACAAACGCTGATGTGCTGGCAGAGCATTGCAGTGTTTGTGTTGCAGGTGGGCCAGAGGATTTCCGTTGCTGTGCTTTTATTTCTGAGAGTGTGGCATCCAGTGATCCACCAGGAACATGACAGCTTCAAAAAAAAGCCAAACCCATCCAGTGTGGTGTTCTACTGCAGTTAAGGAATACCTATGTAAATCTGTGAGCAGTGGGGACAGTAGATCTTTAATTTGTACTGGATTGCTTTTAACTAAGCTTTATTTTCTCAGTAACAGTATTCCAAGTACGTTTGATCTTTACACTATTTTTCTAGTGTGCCTTGGACTGGAGTGGGAAATTTTTCTTCCTGTTTTACAGGGTGGGGAAACTGAGGCACATAACATTCATTTTACTTCAGAGAGGGACACCTTAGCAGAACTGAAGACAGAGGTCTTTTGGAAATAATTAAGGTCTTGATGCCATGAACTCTAGCTTTTGAATAAATCCAGTCGTGTTGTGAACACATTCTGTTGTGGGAGAACTGAAGCTTTATAGGTGAGTGAGAAGACAAATAATTGAGCGAAATGAGGGATTTGTCTGCTGTGTCAGTACAGTCACTTTAAAGGCACCATAATCTAAAATTTCAGTATTTCTTGCACTGTTTTATCATTACGTAGGTAATGTCATCTATATAAAGGCACTAGATTTCTCATAGAAATTAAACTGTGAGGAAAATTTAGTTGAACAAGTGCCCAGGAGCTTTGCTGGTGTTGCAGAACTTGCCTTCTGATGAGTATTATGCACAGAGCACCAGTGTGTGCTGGGGGGTGTGCGTGTGTGTGTGCGGGGGTGCATGCGCAGACTTCCTTACCACAAAGTCTGGTTGTGTTATCTGGCAGATACATTGTCTTCAGTTTTGAAGATAACTGATTTGAGGCAGAAATCACAATTGCTGAGTCTTGTTTAAAGATTGCTTTTCATATGGGAATTGTTCTTACTGCAACTATGAAGTACCTTTTTAGCAAAGTCGGTATTCCCAATATACAATGCTTACTTCATCTGAAGGTACCTACCTGCAGCTGTTTTGGAAATTGTGAAACTTAAGATCATTATCCTTATGCTTTTTTCAAAATGTTTAATTTATTAAAATTCTTGGTTTATTAAAACCAATGTGAAATCTCTGTAAAGGTTTTTGGCAGGTATGATTTAAAAGGGTGTTGATATATTGTGCACCTTTACTCTATGTATAGTGGAAACTTTAGTTTCCTTGTAAGCTAAGAAGTCCAAATCATAAGGCTGCTGAGTTTCTGAATAGGTAGTGGCCAATTGAGTTTGTGGATATTAACCAGAATTGTATGGTTCTGCAGTATCTGTAAGTAGTTGCTTTCAGTACTGACCTATCAGTGTGTGATCTACTTGAACTATAAGTATTTGAGTCATGGTGGGTTTAGTGACTTCATCAGAAAGACTAAGATGTTTAGAAGTATGTAATCTATTTCTTAGTTTCCTTTCTCCAGTTTCAAGAATTATTAGTTAATCTTTTGCACCTGAACATGCACAATTGCCAAATAGTGTTCTGCCTTTAAGAACTCACTGCAGTGCCTTGTCTTTCGTGTACCTTGTAGCTTTCTCAGATTTGAAGAAGTACTGAATTTAGGTTTGTGATCTGGTAATTGTTTATGAAGACATCCATCTGAGAGATAGGCCCTCTGACACTTCATCTGTAGGGCTGTGTCACTGATCTCCCCTGCCACCCTCATGGGTCTCTCACTGTTGGAGGATGGGGAACGAATATTCTGCTATTGTTTTTTTTCTTTTTTAATTAAGAAATTAAATGTATGTGGGGTTTTTGTTTGTTACTGAAAAAAGAATAATCAGGAAAAACTTGTGAGGTGTAAACTTCCCCCCCCCTCCCTTTTTTTTTTTTTGGGAGTGATGTTTTACTGATAGGGTTCTGTAAGCTTCTACTTTGTTTTTACACTCGGGATTTTTTCTTTGTTTGGTATTTATTTTAGGTATTTACCCACACAAAAAATAAATTTCGGTAGTAGGGATTTCGCTTAAGTGTGATTCTGCCAAGTTACTGAACCAATTTATTTGCCCTTTAAAGACCATGTGGCCAGATTCACTACGAAGTTCTGTTGTTGTAGCTACATAGTTAGGTTCAGGGAATTAATTGCATCCTTGACTAATAGCTGTTGTGGCAAACCCCTCTGCATTTAGCTTACCATTGGGGTGGTAGTGTATCTGCACTGGCAAAATAACAGCCTTTATAAGTAGCCTCTGCTCAGGGATTTAAAGGTATGGCTGTTAAGTATCTTGCAGAGTTTTTCAGAAGGTAGATAGTTCCACAACATGTTTTGCTCCTGTTTTAAAAGTGCAAAGAGGTCTGTGTTATGTGGCAAGGAGAGGGCTGTCTTGCTGTAGCAATCCCTGGTATATCTGGCTTTCACAGGAGGACCTGAAGTTTGAGCATGGTTGTTATGTGTTTGAGTAAAGAAAGGAAATGGGTTCAGAAAATCTCCAGAGGGAGGGATCCTGTTTTAAAACATAATTGTAGTTGTGTGTGCCATTGCCAGTGTGGGCATGACTTAATTCACAGATTGATTGAAGTGGAATAGGGCCTTCTTTACACAAGCAATGAATGGTAAGTAAATTATGTAACTTCAAGAAAATGGCATTAGTAGAGGATTGGTTGTGGGAATTCTTGATATCTTTCTGCTGGCTGTGTGATCCAAAGATGGTTTCACTGATGAATACCTCAGTTTCCCTGTGTTAAAATAAGAATAGTATTCACCTTATTTAATTATTTGAGTTTGATGTGCAGTTTTAATTACAGGGTAATGTAGAATAGATAGGCAGCCTAAATACTTGTTATATGTGAAGGTATCCAATCTGCATTGTACCTTCCTCTTATTATGTTCAGTTGGGATCTGAAACTAGGTGTTCCCAACATTGATCATGTTATTTGGTGAGCTTGTCAGACTTAGTTGTTTGTAAGCAAGATACTGAAACATCAGCTCTGAAAATTTCTTTTGAAAGCACAAGGACAGGATTTGTAGTTCTTAAATTTTATTCTTTTAAAGTTAAAAATAAAAATAAGGAGGTTTGTTTTGACAGCATCAAAGGAATATGCTGGTTTATTTGCAGCCTTTGATTTGGGTGGAATGTATGGAGTTCTGTATTTTTTTTGTGTAGCAATTTATGTTGTGAATATTTTGGATTTTCTGTTTATATGAAATGGTAGTATTGATGTCTTATTTTCAGGCATGATTTATGGAAAATAATAGTGCTTTTGTGATTTTTTTTTTTTTAATTCAGTGCTTCTAAATTGCTTGAAATTCTCAAGTCAAGAAAAGTGAGCATGTTCTTTAGAGCTGTTTCTGTTTTAAGATGTTTATAGATGGTCACAGATAGAGGCTATTTAAAGAAATATTTCTGGAACAATAGAGGTAGGTACATTTGAGGCTCTTCTAGCTGCGTACCCGCAGTCGAGAAGTAATTTTACTTGGCAGCTTTGAAAGTCCTTCCTTGCTGTAACCAGAAAGGTCGAGCTGTGTGAGGCGGGTATGTGGCTGGTGCCCGGTGTTCAGCGGCCGTGGATCGTGCCGGGAGCGGGTGTTGGCGCGGGGGGTGTGCCCGGCCGGGGCGCTTCCCCGGGGGGGCGGCGGGAAGGGGCGCCCGTGGCGGCGTCTGAGCGAGCGGCGCACTCCGGGCGAGCTGCTCCTCCGGTGTGGCGTCACATGACCGAAGCCTTTTCCCCTTTTCCGCTGCCAGGAGCTATCTATTGCTTTTCAACAACCCCGCCGCCCGGGCAGCGCGCCAGCGCGTTCCTCCCGGCCGCCGGGATGCCCCGGACCGCACCGGGGGCACCGGGAATTTTGGGGAATGCGCGTTTGCTGCGAGCCATTGCTGCCCGTCCCTTAGCTGCCTTTGGGAGAAGGCTTTCTCTGCCGTCACGTCTAAGGAACAGCACTCTGCGGAGTAATTCTAGCATCTTAACACTTATTTTACATTTTAAATTGTTAGTTTTGCTGCTAGAGAGATACTGTATTTGTATGTCTTGCATGTTACAATTTGGTTTACAATATATACTTTTTTCTTTTAAATCCTGAAGCTCTGTTACACATGACTTTTGATAGGTCCCCAAGCCCAAGCCTGGCACAGAGCCGGTTTTCTTACTAACAAAACTGTAGGAGCTACTAATTCAGTGACATTTCTGAGATTTTTAACTTTCTGTAGAATGCTCTTTTTGTTGTTGAACATGTGGTATGCAAATACAGGGGAAAATAGTGCTACAGAGTATTTTGTTGTGGTTTTTTTTTAAGTATTAAAAACACATTTTGCTTTTCTAATAAGCCCCATAACCAGACCTTTTAATGTTTTGATATAAATAGCAATTACACTAACTGAAATCCAACCACAACTAAAAAAAAACATTTAAAATCATTCACAAGGAAAGTTCCCAACTTAATTGAGCTCTTCCTTTAAAGAGGAGGGGCCGACTGGGCAGCATCCAAAGCAAAGTGTCTCACATTCTAGAACAGTATTCTCGAAGTGCTCAAGGTGTTGGTGTAGTTGCCAACATTTAAAGAGAGATTTTTTTCAAGGAATTAGCCAGGGATCTGAGGGCTACCACAGCTGAAGCTGTTGAGAGATTTATGTGTGAATGCTGGTAACAATCAGAACATTTTCTGAGTGAGTTGAGACCCTTGAAAAATTTTGGATTTAGGTACATGGACTGGTAGTCTCATATATTGGGGTAGCATTTAGGGATTTGATTGTTCACAAGAAACTTGCCAAATGCAGCTATTCAAACAAGCAGTAGAGAGGGATTGTTTGTCCCAGCAAGACTTTGCATAGCCCCCCCCCCGCATTCCTCCTTTTAGTTCTTCACCTCATTTTAATAATAATAGTGACAATAACAACACACTTTCTTATTATGAGGAAGGTTGAGGAAGGCCTGAGTAAGCTGTTACTTTGCTGGAGTGTGATTGGCAGAATGATGGATCCAGTCTTCTATTTTTTTTGGAGAAACTAATGTTATTAAGTGTCAGCTCCATTGCATTATATGGCTGCTAAGGCTCTTCCTCTGTATTTTCTCTCTCAGGAAGTGCAAGATTTATTTGTGGATTATTTGTATCTGTTTCATTTCTTTTTTTCACAAAGTTATAGTAGGGTTTTTTTATACAAATGTTGACATCTTTTTTTGCTCCTTTGTCTTGTGATAGTTACTTTTTCTCCTGGAAATATTATCCTGAAATTCCTATCTTTCTCCATTTTCAAATCATTGGAGTGATGAAAAAGCCATCCTTATTGTCTTCTGACATTTTAACAGTTATGCAAGATTGATTAGTGTGACCATTTATCCATGGAGAAAATAGCTTTTGAGTGACCCTGGTACCCCTCCGTCCCTCTGGCTTGTATTTGCTCCTCTGTCCTCCAAGTGGACAAAAGTTGTTGGGGAAAGAGTGGCAGCAGGGAAAGTGTCCCCACTAGTCAGCTTCCTGTGTAGGTTCTTCTAATGACCAGAGGTCAAGTTGCATTAAAAAAAAAAAGGCAAAAAGCCGCCAAAAAAACCAACCAAGCAAGCACCCAAATCCTGGCAAGACTTGACAGTGTAACAGTAAAACTTGTACAAGTAGTTATCCATGAGTGATGGTGCTGGTGTTTTTGTTTCAAGTTCCTCTACTGCTGATCTTTTAAGTAATAGCATATTTAATAGAAAAGAGGGAAACAAACGAAGGAAACAAATCCGAGCTGGAATGCAAATGTTGATGTGCATAGTGTCTTTGCTGTTTACCTGGCATGGCAGGTGTGTTTAAAATATATATGTATTTACCCTAAAGATATTTGAAAAAGTGTCAGCATGAAAATTCAAGTGTGGTGTTGCTGTACATGTCAAAAGTGTAGAAAAGACAGGAACTGAGGAGAGGGAACACCTTGCATGTAATTGTCTATATTAAGTAGTGATGTGCTAGATGTAGTCTGTGCAGTTTTATTGTACTTGGTGTTTCATTTCATAGATTTCCTTATAATTCTTCTCAGAAGGTTAGTAGAGAGCTGCCAACGATGGTTGGTTGTTATTCCATTGTGCCATATTTTATTTGAGGGGATGTATTTTGTTAAGATTGTGAATGAAATCTGTGTAAAAAGAGAGTTAAGGTTCCATTGTTCTAAGAAAATACCTTAGTAATTCAAAGAACTGAGGCCAGTTTCTTCCTGCATGATAGTCTCCAAATTCTGTTGCTTTGCCTCTAAGAAGACTTAGATGTTTATTTGCAACAACTTTGTTCCTTGGAAAAAACCCGTCTTTGATTTACCCTCTTTGTTTCTTTTCTTTACTCCTGCTTTTTAACATTCAGTTTGTTTTTTTCCTTTCTTGGGGTTGATGTCTTCCTTGAGAGATGGAGGAAGAAAGTATGTGCTTTTTCTTAAAGGCTGCAGTTAGTCATGGCATCATAATAGAAAGTTCAAATAATTATGATTCCTGATGACATTTTTACTTTCTTGAAATTCTTAATCTTACATATGGTTGTCTGTCTTACTTAAGCAACTTATCACAGACAGGATGCCAGAAATAGGTAGAAATGTAGTTTTTCTCTCCAGAAGTGGGTTTATATATCCTGTTATAGACTGAGGAGACAATGAACATGAGGGGTATTTTTTTTTCAAAAAATTTTTTTTCCAAATGTTTATCTGATACTGAGCATTCAGTAGCATGTTTTTGGTCTGTCATTTTAATGCTTGGGAGTAAGCAGTGAGTATTTTTTTAGTCGAGTTCAGTCTGTATACATTGATCAGAAAGTCCAAGTGGGTATTCCTCAGAAAGACAGCTTTTTACTCTTCTTGGCTTGTGAGGATCATGGGCTGAAACAAACAGCAAATTAGCAGGAGGAGTATTGTAAAACACAAATGCATAGGAAAATACGTGTGAACGAAATGGACATGTGCTGTTTGTGTATATACCAAGCCAGAATTTCTCCAGAGGGAGATGAAGAAAACTGGAAAGCCTAATTTGTTCTGCATTTCTCAGTAGCATTTTTTTTCACTCTTTGGGCACTCTTTTTATCTAGTTTTGTGTTGCTAAAAGATCCTACACCAAAGGGTGAGTCTGATGGTTGTCTGAATCTAAGACTTTGCTTTTGCTGAAAAGACCAGTTCGGTCCTGCTGCTTCCCTTGTGTGATGAGTTGCATCAGCTCCCTGATTTGCCTGAAAACTAATCCTGCCAAACAAGACCTGTGAATGTTTAGTTTTCAGCCAGATCATTGAGCTGATCTGACTTGCAGCACAATCTTTGCAGCACAGAGGTAAGGCAAGGGAGAATGTGACCAGTTAAGCAGAGGGTGGGTGATGGGGCAGGACAGCCCCATTTGGTCGTGGTACAGGGTTCTCTCAGCTTAAACTTCTCACCAGACTGCATTCTGAGTGTAAAATCACTCTGTAAATAATGGCAGACAATTTCTCAACATTTCTCTGGAGCAGGGAGTGATTGTTATCCCTCTCTTAAGAGGAAAGAAGCTGAGGCAGAGACTAAAATTTCATTTTTTTTCTTTTTTTCCCCAAGATGATAATTATACAGAATGCGTTGACTGCAGTGGCCAAATAAGCCTTGAGTATCTTTGAAATACAAGATCTCAAGGGTGGAACTCATCTAACCATATGTACTGTAGGCATTTGTACCTGATCTTTTTGTGTCTCTCTGGTGTAAAGAAACAGTCAGTTCTTGATGTGAATCATCTCATCCTAAAGTAGATGTGCAGCGAAAGTCTAATGAATCATACTCCTAAAGTTACATGTTTTTCCCTTTGCTCTAAAGAAAATCTAAGCCGATAAGCTCAGGTGTTGATGTCAAAGGGCAGGTGAAATTCAAATCACACAGGCAAATGACTCCAGACTTGTGTTGGAGTTCTGGACTATGCTTCCTCTCCTTGTCTTGCTGACCCACTAGAACTAATGGTTTTCATACCCATTTCCTGTTAAACTTGATACATTTCTATTTTGTTGTCCTTTTTATAGCACCTATTCAGAGTTTTTCCTGCTGCTGCTTTTCTTTCGGTGCGTTAACTTTTTGCATGTAAGAACTGTCAGTGTTGTTTGTTTTTTTCAAGTATATTTGCAGACATGAGGCATACTGGCAAATTTGAAAATACCAGGATGAATTTCCAGATCAGTTGACCTTCATGCTTAGGTACGCAATTTCCTCTGTACAGAGATGCAAGCTTTTGATTTGGAAATAGGGCAGCAGTTTTGTTGTGTAGATGTTGCTTCACAGTCCATTGAAAACTCTTCACCCTTTGCTGGCACTTCAGCTGTGGGGAAGCGGGCACTTCTGGGAAGGAGCTTCCCTGCTGTGGTGATCCTCCTCACCGAGGACTGGTGCTAGCTGTTGCCCCATTGATTGCTCCAGGGGGTCTGTCTGTGTGGTATTGCACAGGGCAGCAGTGCGCTCTTGGGGAGTGCTGAGGAGCTGTGCTGGCCATGGGGAGGAAGGAAGAGGGGCAGCCTAGCAGAGGAATCTGCCACTGGGAGTCATGGTATCTGTGGAAGCAAACAAGGTGTGTTCCAACTGCTACAGATGTGTCCCAAAACCAAGGTGATGAAACCTGCTGTTATGCTGAGGGATTAAATTATTCAGAAGGACAAAAGCAAACAGAGGGATGCCTATCCTGCAAAGAGCTCTTACTGGCAGTGCCATTTTCCCAAAATGGTTAAAGAGAAAAAAACCACATTTTGCAAAAGAGATTTACCTGTGCATCCTGAAAAATGGGTATCATAATCCTTAATTATCTCTAGACTCACTTAACCTTTCTTAGTAAAGTGTTTCAGATGCCCAAACTGAAGTATTATTGCAATTAATAATTTCTCTGGCATCTCTATGACAGCATGTCAGTGCTTTCCACTTTCTGGAGGCTGGTGCAACTATTTTTGTTTGCACCCTTTTTAAAGGAGCTTTCTCACAAACAGTGATAATTTATTTGGCTTAAGCTTGGGTTTCTGAGCTAGGTATTCTCTGAAATGTTGCTTGTTTTCAAAAGATTCTGAGGAGTCTTTTGTAGTTTAAAGTTTGTATGTCTTTTTCAGTTCTCTCTTATAGTTTGAAGTTCAACTAGTGGCATGATTTTCAGAAGTACTTTTTTCCCCCCAGTGTGTTTGAGGGGAGGAGGAGGAAACATGGCATTTTCAAGGTTGACTGAAATGTTTTAACTTCTATAGCAAATAAGGTGAGAATGAAATTGTCAGAACGATAGAGACTAAATTATTGAAGCACTTGACTGTTTAAAGTGGCTGGGGATGTACTATAAAAGGTGCGAGTCTAACAGTCAAATGTGTAAGCAGCACCTTATTCCTTCCTTGTACCTGATTTCTCACCACTTGCTTTATATGATGAGAGCCTAAATCAGTGTGGGAGATATCGCAGGCATTCTCAAAGTGTTAGTTTATGACGCTTCCACCAGAAGAATTATCTATTACCATATAGAATAGCAGAGAGAAAAGCATTTTCAAGGAAGATTAATTGAAGTAATTCATCACTTTAAAATGAAGAAGGTTCATCAAACAAAAATAAAAGCTAAGTATTTTATGCGCCTCTGTTGGAATTTGATAGCCATTTGTTTTGCTAGAAAATATATGTGGACTGGGCATCTAGTGCTTGTCTACATGGTTACAACTATGTGCTATAATTATATGCTATAATTATACCAATATAACTCCCTATGGAGACACTCTTGTGCCAGAATAAGAGTTTTCATGGTTTATCTTACTCTGCTTCCAAACCATGTAAGCTTAAGTGGAAAAGGATGCTCTTATACTGGAGGAAGTTTCCACATGGAGCTAGTTATATTGGTATAATTATGCATTTTTTTGTCCTTCAGTGTAGAAAAGTCCCTAGTGCCTTTTCGGCTTTGAACTTTAGTTAGGAATTTCTTGGTTGTGATAAGTGTCTAAGCATTTTTATAGTATATTTTTATAATGGGACTTGGGTATTTAAACCAATTACTTAGGCCAATTAGCAGCTTCCTGGGTTGAGGATAACAATAGGATATAAAAAGGGATCAAAATTCGTGTTTGTAGCTGCTTGGATATATCTGCATTTTTTCCCCTCTGTGATTTTACCAGTATGCCTTGTACAGCACAACAGGTGGAATAGTCTGTGACTGTCTAATGAGTTATGTGTTGGACACTTTTTGTCTCCTGTTTCTCATTATTCCTCGAGTTTTGTTGTGCTGTGGCTGTAATTGCATGTGTCTCTGTGGATCACAGAGAGAAGCTTCCTTGATGAAGTTGAAGAAACTGCATCCAAGAATGTTAATTGTTTGGAGAATTGCTGAAATTTATTGATCTTCACACAAGACAGTTAGAACCATTACAGATTTTCTAGGCATAAGTTGTGCAAGGAGCAACTCAAATTGGATGCAAAGGGAGGGGGAATGTGCAGGTACCCTTCTGGTCTGCAGTGTAGTCAGAAAAAGGGTGATGATGTGTAGAAGGTATGTTTGGTAAGGGTGATCTCTCTTTCTGGCTTCAGTCAGAGGTGGTACCTAGAGAGAGGTATTTATGCAAATGGTGCTTTGAAGTTGGCCATCTCCTCTTCTTCTTTTCTGCCCTTATCTCCTTTACTGCTTAGATCACAGTACATCTCATCCTTACATTCACATCTTCCCCAAAACAGGAATATGTAAATGTTTTTTTACAGTATTTAGCTCAGTTGGTTAGAGCATGGTGCCAGTAACACCAGGGTTGTGGGTTTGATCTCCGTATGGGCCGTTCACTTGAGTTGGACTTGATGATTCATGTGTATCCCTTCCAACTCAGAATATTCTGTGATTCTGTGTTTTAGCAGTTTTTGCAAACATTCACATAAATTCCTTAGAAACAGTTTTTCTTATATATATTTTTTACTTGTGAAATGGCTGGTTTGAAAAACATACCTCTTTTTATCCTCTTAATTTTCTTTTATCGATCTATCTACTATGTTTGTAGTGTTATAATCTCCATGTTGTCTCATTGTGCTAGAAATTGAGGATTATAACTTCAAATTTTTCAGAAATGGGAGAAGCCTTAGAATAAAATAGAGGTGATAACCTCCAAATCATAGAAAAACATAACTGGAAGGGACAGCAAGAGGTCATTTAATCTCTCCCTCTGCTCTGAGACAGGATAAGACAGGTCTAACATTCCTGGCAGATGTTGATCTGTCCTGTAGTAATAACAGACTGAGCAAAAAGGAACTATTTATACTTGCTCTTTCCTCTTATCTCCCCAAAGCTTTGTGCAAGCTGAACTTGACATGGAACTGGTATGAGAGAATATGTAGATTCATTCAGAATTATTTCAAGTTTCTGTTTTTTTGAAACTTAGTCGTTTCTGTCAAAATAATTGAATTATATTTGCGTATTTTTGAGTGTAATGCCTGTTTTTAATTTTATTTAGTTGTCTGTTGTTCAGGTGTATTTCTTCCGGAAATGATTGTTTTTCTGTGTTAGCTTTGTAACCAGTGTCTCATCTTTGGCATTGAGCAGTTTAATTTAAAAATGTGTAGCATTTCCTTTTCATACTTGACAGTATTTCAAGTGTGTAATCAGTTTCAGTTTTCCTTTTTTTATTCAATTTCTTTTTGTGTGAAAGAGCTGAGCAAAAACTGTGGGTAGGAGTGTAGAAGTGAGAAGGGGAAGAATGTGTTCAAGAAATGATAGTACTCAGCAGAAGAGCTGGGTTTAGCAGAAATGCCAGGTTAGATATAAGGTGAATAGTGTAACTAAGTAAAGATCTATCTTCTTTGAAGAATAAGGGGAATGTGTATTTCAGAATTTTACACATGGTATGTGCAGCTCTCTAATCCTAAACTGAAGTTTGCAAATGAGTGTCAGATGAATAACGTCTTTCTAAATTGAACAATACTTAAAACTGGATTTTCAGATACCCTCTGGCTAAAATGAGTCTTTGGGTTGGTTTGCTTCATTTTGTCTTTTGGTTATATCAGTTGAGAAACATCTGTCTTTGCTGCTAAATGACCTCTTGTTACTGAAGGCCAAGTAATCTCGACAGAATGAACTGTCTCCAGCCCTCAACAGCTGCAGGAAGGTGCTGATGTAAGTTGCTACCTTGGAGAAGGGAGAAGGTTTAGATGTAAATATAGTCAAATGGCCGTTGCCCCCAGAAATAGCTTACTCAGACTTAATAGAAAATATTCCCAATATCTGTACTGCTTCAGTGTTAATGGAGGCAGTGATTTCCTTCTCTTTTCTTCCTATATAATCTGATTGTTAAATTTTATTTCTTTTCTAGATTTGGTAATTTTAGGAAGTTAGGAATACTCTATTTTGGGTTGTGTCGAAGGGGGCTCATTAGTCCTGAAGATCCTCTCTAATAAATAAGGAAGTTTCTTTGAAGTGCGTTTGGAAAGCTGTGTTAGTATTTTTGCATGATGGCTGATGTGAGCTCTCCTAAGGACTGGGAAACAAGAGGTGGGCATAGAAGTGGAAAGAAGCCAAGGGGTTTCAGGCAGAGAGAATTTGAAGATATAATTGTTTCTACTGTGGGAGAGAGGAGGCACTTCTATTAATGTAGTATAATCAGGTTTCCTGTTAAATGATGTTTTTTGGATGAAAAATAATGAAAAAGTGGATTAGCCTTCCTGCTTTCATATTTCTCAGACCAGATATGTCTCACATGTTGATTTTTAATTTAATTTTAAATGGTGTGATATTCATAGAAAATTATGGTCGTTTATTGAAAACATATGCTTTCTTTGTAAAGAAACTGAAAGTTCTGAATAGTAGTTATACTAAAACCATGCATTTAATTCCAGACATCCTACATAATGTGTTGCAGAGGTGTTCGTACCCGTGATTAATTCTACTTCTCTACATCTGCATTTGTTATGTGATACATGCATGTGTTTGTGCTGGGATGTTCTGGGATGTTTCATAGTCTGCCAGTGTTTGTGGAAGAATTTGTCCTGTTTGTAGTGATTGGGAAAAGAGCAGTGAAAACTTAGAGACTACTGCCAGTTTTGAGTGAGAAGTAGGTGAAGGCACTAGGATTAAACGAGAATTTGACCTGGTTTAAACCCAGGTCTGACTTTTTTTTTTTTTTTTTTTTTTTTTTTTTTTTTTTTTAAATCCTTGAGCAAGCCACAGCGAACTGTGTATTAACATCAGGATATGTTTCTGGAGGTCTTTTCTATAGAGGTCATTCCCAAACCTTTGCAAAATTTTACATTTGTTTAAAACCTGTGGGTATTTGAGCTAATATTTTAAAATCAGCATAGCTTTTAAATTATGGTAAAAAAATATGTTGCTTATAAAATATGTTTGTATAAATACATATGTATTGTTGTAGAAATTAAAATTGAAAGATGAACAGATTCCTTAATACTTTGGTTTTTTGAATTGCTATGTTTGTTTCAGTAGAATTACTACATACTAAGTGCCCTAGTGGTTCTAGAATTACTTGCAGGGTGTTCGTGTGTCACCACCACCACCTTTAAAGTGAAATTTGCAAACTCCGTTAGTATTTGTCCTTTTAATTCTAAAATCCAGATGAAGCATAATCCCAGGAGTGTTGTTTTGCTGTTGCAGTGTAATCTTTTTCAGATGATACATGATTTAGTTGGAAACAAATTAGCAGCTATGCATGCCTAAAGAAAGCAATTTAATAAACAAGATTTTTGTGAGACCTAATCAGAATTGTAAAATGATACTTGGGAATCAGTTACATTATACAAAAGAGCGGGTGTGAATGTAGGCATGTGTGTGAATTCATGGTTTCCAGTCACATTGTTCTCTCAAGTAATACAAGGGCTTTGACCTTAAGTTTGCTGTTTCTTCTAATCAATAATGAAAATTTTCACTCATAACTGTAGTTTGTTCTGGTGATTGATTTAATCAAAATTCTGTTGCTCCAATTCCACAAAATGGGTGTGTAGCCCCAGGTTCTTTTATTTGTTTCTAGTTGACACTTGGACTGAGCTGACACTGCTGGTTTGTCTCTTAACTGGGACACTGGATTTTTGTGATGTTCAACCAACATGATACAGAGATTGTTATGGAACAATGATTAAAAAGGTGAACTGGATAGTTTTCAGGTAGTTATTAATATATTGCATTATTTGCAACCAAATTTTTTCAGCCTCTACAGGAAATTGTTTTAATGTAGAAAATATGTTACAAGAGAAGAAATTTCTTGGCACTTGAATAAGCGACAGGGCTTCTGTTATAGAGCTAAGTTTGCTTTCCAGTTATCCTGATCCTAAATATATCCTTTAGGAATTTTGTGTATATTGGCTCTAGCTAGAGGCTTTCCCTTGTCTTCTTTTTTTTTTAATGAACACAATTTTTTACCTTTTTTAAAAAAAATAAATATGTAAGACTTGAAAAGAGAAGATGCTACATTATTGAGTAAGCTACCTGCTATGAGCCTAGAAACCAACAAATACAGAAAATCAGTGCTTTACTCTTCTTTTTAGTGTCTCAGTCTGCTATCCCATGTGAATACGGTGACTGTTTTTTTCCTTTCTCTAAACTTCTCTTCCTGGTGTGGCAGAAGGATGTAACTCTTAAAACTCTGGCAACTGTTTCTCAGTGTGGGCAGAACTTTCTGAACCTCCCTTAATTGCAATTTCATGTTATGGCTGTGGAAAACAACTGCTTTTGTTTGCCTGGTGGAGTTTTCCATTCTGTTATCCTTTTGTGTCTCTTGTAACCTATAGATTTTGTAAATGGCATTTGTTTTGGTGTCCCTCTGCCTGTGTGTGCCCCCTCCCCAATTTTATTCATCGTGAGCTGGGACACCTGCAAAAAGTGAAGAAAATTGCATGAAGCCACTAAAGTGGCAGGGCACTTTGCAGAGAGGAGTGGAAGATAATATTTGACAGCAGTCAGGGATGAGAGTAAGAGCTGGGGAGTAGGAAGAGAAGAGTGTTTAGAGTATCTGCTGGATTCTGGTGTTACCTGGACCTTGATTTATTCTGGAATTGCATTCTGTTGAGGTCAGTTACAAATACTAGCAGTAAGTATAATTTGGTTTTTGAAGAGTTGTCATTTGCTTTTTTTGGTAATAGTGTAATCTCAATGCATGGCCTAGAAATTTTAAATATGCTTCATTCAGGAGTACATGATGAAATCTAGTGTATAAGGTTGAATTAGAGCAGTTGAGGGGGCTTATTTTTGAACTCATCTTAGAAATAGGTAATTTTTTTCAAAGGCCTTAATACTGTTCCAAGTGAACTAGCAGAAATTTAAGGCTTTTTTTTCTTTTTTTAAGATATTTTAGGGCACGGGGTTTTTTGAGAATAGTTTTCTGAAAGTTTAGATTACCATGTTACAGCTTCTGATGCAATTTCTCCTTTTTAAAACCTTCTAGAGGTTTGGGGTTTTTTTTCTCCCTCAACCTACTCTCTCTGACTCCTAGTCCTGTTTCTTGTTGAAAATAACTGACATCAGTCTCCCCAAAGTCTTCATGTCTCTTTCCATGTTAAAAGTGCATATAATACTTGTTGTTATGAGAATGAAAACCCAGTCACAGAAAGGTGAAGTGTTGTGCTCATGTTTGCATAGCAGGTCAGCTGCTGAGCCAGGAATAGAAGTCCTGTCTTATGACTCAGTGCCCTAACCACTGGCCTGTGCTGCCTCTCTGAAGCACTAGTCTTTTCCAAGAATATAGTAGCGATGGGGTATAGAAGTAACTACAGCAAATATAGGAGCTTTGCTTCCAATCTGGCAGGGTTCCGAGGCTTATACATAGTTTAAAATACCAGAGGAGAAAAAAAGCTTTCTAAAGAAACTCCTAGATAAGTTCTGTAAAAAAAGGTTTGCTTTGCTCTGTCTAAAAACAACAACAACAAAATCTAATTGAAAATAGTTTTCCAGAAGGTTTTGGATGTGGAAAAAAGTTCCATGTGTTTGAAAGTCAAACTCTGCTCTACAAATAACCTTAAGAGCGGCCTGTGATTAAATCTTTTGTATATTCAAAAACAAACTCATTTTATGCAACCGCAACTATGATAAAATTGAATTAAATGAACCTGCCTCTAAGAAAAGAGACTGAATAGCTGAGTAGTGCATTATTCAATGAATGGAAAACGGGGAGGCTGGCTGAAACTGCTGGGAAATGGTTTTAACATTCTATCGGGCTAAAGAGCAATTCTGTGAAATCACTGTATTTGTTTCCCCCCTACCTCCCCGCCCTCAATTTTTAAATAGCAGTGCTCTTCATACTGTCAGAATTCAGTGTTGTGACACCCCTACTCAAAAGTTATGACAGCAGTGTAATGACAGCTACTGCCTCTTGAGAATCAATCAGGCAATTAATTTTGTAAATGAAATGCTGATTATACAAAGCTTCACATGAGAGGCCCAGTGATTAAAATCAATTTAACAAATTGTTTCAGGTGGGACTTGATTAATAATTTGCCATAAATGCTGAGGATATATGACCAGCATACCTTTGTGTGTGTGTGTGTGTGTGTTAATAAAGAACTATATATAATGCCTGGAGTGGAAAAAATGTGCAGCTAACTGTATGTACTTCTGGCTTGTGACCTAGATGTGATACCTTTTTGTGGGTACACTGTCCTCCTGCAGTGTCAGTAATGTCACTTTCTCAGCTAGTGTTCTCTCCAGCAATTAAATACACCTAACTTTTAATTTATTTTTGAGAATAAAGCTAAGTAGCTGAAAAAGTCTGTTCAGATTCACTTGAATATTTATTGGGTTTAGAAAGATTGTTTTTTAAAATTTGACGTGGATGTGGGATTTCTTTCATTTACATCTCTTCCCCCCATACTTACATTCAGGAGTTTGTGCATTTTCCTTTCCTACTGCAATACTTCTCTGCAGGGAGCCTTCCTGCAGAGCTCCCCTCTTTCCACTCAGGGCAGTGCTCTGTTCCTTGGCTGACGGACACTATTTTTAGTACATCCTTTTCTGTCCATCTAATGCTGTGTTTGTGTAAGAGCTGTACAAAGTAGGTAAGGGAATTTTTTTTCAAGTTCCAGATGGCAGCCATGCACAGTAAGTGAAGGTGTTTACTTGTCTAGGAAGCTGTGAACCTCATTGCCAGACAAAATAGAAGTAACTGGTATTCTGGGTGGGGCTTTTCTTTTTTTATCATACAGTTTTCTCGGTTTATGAATGGGTTTTCTCTTCCTTGTTGAGCTATAGTGTTGGCTACTGAGGAAGCCTTAGGGCTTTGAGACATCCAGTGATAAATCTAGCCTGAGAACTTTTTAGATACTATTTTCTCTTCCTATCTGCTTTGCTCTCCTGCTGCAGGTTGCTATTTTGATAGCTGAAATGCCAGGCTGAGAGCTGTGCCCATGTCTCACATGCTCCAGTGCCAAAGCTGTCATACTGGTGCAAAACCACCTGATGCAGACAGTTTTAAATTCAGATGCTGGACTGTGGATGGAAGTAACTAAAGCATGGTCATGATCTGGTGACACGTAGGAAAAGCAGCTGGAATGAGTGACATGTTGTATAGTCGCAGGTAGATTTGCTAGAAGATATCTTTAAGAATCCCTGAATTCTGCTGCACTAGGAATTACTGCAAGCTTGCTAAGGAGGAGAGTAAAGCTTCTCCATGCCTGAAGAAAAGTGGTCTCCTCTGTGTGTGGCATCCAAGTTAGAGAAAGCAAATCTGAAGACAGGAATCTAATTCCTGAGTACTTCCTGGAAGAGGTTTGGAATAACGAAAGTGGGTCTCAGGAGAAGACTGAATGTTCAAGTCTGATGAGGACAGATGACAGTTCAGATGAGTTCAGAGCATTCTATTAGCTGTATGTTAGTAGTTGGCAGAGACAAAGGCGACTTGAAGGACAGCAGTTCCTAGCTGTGAACTTGTCAGAAACCTATGACTGTTTTGGCCACCAGGTGTATTAATGTGTATAATTGCTTTTTGATGTTGTCTTAACCTTTGCGTGCACTTGTAGTGGCAACTGAAGAAGTTGGTTTTGCATACTTCATTAAAACCAGGTTTCTTTTCTTTGCTATGTTTGTTGTGATATGTTCTTTCAACAATTGTTTAGGTTTATCTGTGTGGAAAATAATAACTAGAGAATGGCTGACTCACTGACCTTCCAGTTTTTGGATTATGTTAGAGGACCCAGAAGAAAAGTAAAGAACAGTACATCCTTCTCCCCGACGCTGCAGAAACAGTTGCTTATATAAATTATTTGTAAATGTTCTAGCGGTGTTGTAATTAATTCTTTGTGGGGGCATAGCTTTGATTTTTTTCTTTCCCCTTTTTAGTTACTTACTTTCTGTTTTGAGTGGGAAGTAATCTTTGTGGTGTCTCCCTGCAGCTGATATCAGATAATATGCAGAGCCTTTAAGACAAGGAAAATGGCTATTTTTTTTTTTTACGTCTCAGTATGCTTCTTCATTCACTGGATTTTGTTTCACTGTAGGCTTAATGTTGAACTTTGCATTTTGGTTTTGCTTATTCCTTGTTGTGTTTGTGCAACTACCTTTTTTAATTAAAATTTTAGTAAAGTACAGACAGTAGATTTCCTATTTCAAAAAAATAGGAAGCATGTTTGCCAGTAACCTCTCAGACTTTATTATTAATGTAAGTCAGAATTTAGTGCTGTGCATTCATACTTTTTAAATAGTTATTTGCAGCTTTCTTAAATGAGTATTTAAATACACTTAGTTAGAGTTGTGTTTTAATACTCCCACTTTTGTCGTGTAAAAATGTTGGCTGAGACGTCCTTGTGCATGTTCATACAAATGATGGCATTATCTAGGAATGGATTATCTTTTCTCCAGTACCATCCTCATGCCAGATGTGTCATTGTATTATAGTGAATACTTGTGATTATCTCTAGTGATAAATTTGTAACTTGGTGCCTGACCTAGAGTTTCGAGCTCCATGCCCATCTTTCTTGGAATGTTGGTAAATGATTGTCAGCTGTCTTTATTATGAGGTTTCAAGGCTCTGTTTTTTTATACAGAGGCAGATTTTCTTGTTTCTTGGTTTTTTGTTGTTGTTGGTTTTTTTGTTTAGTTTTTTATTTTTATTTTTTTTTTAGGTTGTTTAGTTTCTAGATTTTTTTTTAATATGGAGACAAGCTTTGGCTGCAGATGAATGAATAAACAGAGTTATTGTATTCAGTAGCTCTAGGAGCTGGAGAGGAAGTCTACTTGAGAGTGTTGAGTTCATAGTGTTTTGTTATAGGCACAAATGATGGAGCGTTAGTTGGGATGCTCTGTGCCTTATAGTAATTTAAATCATGGTGTTTGCTATTGTCAGCCAAACTAATGCCTCTTTCAGTTTATTTTTTTGTTTGTTTAAACAAATAAAAAAGCACACTTTCACTTAAAAAGTAGTTCTATCTCTCACATGAATACTGTTGTCTTTTAGTGAATTGCTCTGTCAGCCTCGTATAAGAGAACTACCATGACACCTGAATCCCACTGTGACCACTCCTCCCTGCCTTGAGACTTCAGTGGTGGAGTTTTCTGTGGCATCTTTAAATAGAAAAGTTAGTTGTATTTTGAGACTGTGACCAGTGTTGTTCATATTCATAAACATGTTTCAAATAAACATTTTGGTGAGACACTAATTGATAACTTAATAGTAGATATGTATAATGTGTACATAATATCAGAAATACCTTAAAAGGAAGAGTCGTTACATCTTGGGCAGACTGCTGCTCAAGTTACTCTGTTTTGCAACCTGCCTCAGATCTGAGTGCAGACAAGATAACCAGGAAAACACTGGTTAAATGAGCAGAGAAAATGGTATTGGTTTTCTCTCATGCTTTAGAAAAGGTGAAATTGAATCTTCAGGTACTTCAGGGTCAGGTGAGTTATTTGATTGTTTTGGATGGGAGGAGAGCAGAAGTGATGGTGATACTGAATTTATGAATGGGTGTAGAATATTAATTTTTTCACTTCTGTGTATAGCAGGAATGTTGAGTTTGTGTATCATTTTACACAAAACATTGAAAAAAGGAGCAGGTAACAGAAAAATGTTGTCAGTTACTTTTTGTGGGCAATATAGGCTTTTCAGTATCCTACGGTAATGGTTGGACTGTCAATCTAGAGTCCAGAAATAAAACCTCAGTCCTATTGAAATCATTAGTGAACCTTATGTTGGGTGTTTTAATGCACTCACAAGGCATATAATAGGCAAGGACTCTTATGAAATGCTCTGTTCTCACAGAGTCTGATAGTACATGTGCAAATGAATCTGATACTGACGCAAGATAGGCACTATAATAAAGGGGTTATAAATTTATAACATTACTGTGGACTGAAGCAAAGAACAAGACTGGGGTATTTTGAGGAACTGCAGATCTACGCAAAGTTTAAATGAAATACAGCAAGTTGAAGAGGAGGTGCGGAGTAAGAAGCAAAAAGCAGAATCCATTTAGGCTTGCCTGGCAGAATATGGCAGTAAAAAATAGCATGAGAAAACACTAGATAAATTGGTAAAAAGGTAATGTGTATATTGGGAGTAAAATAGCATTAGAGAAAAATTGGACTGTTCTGTAAAGGAAGGGAAAGGAAACAAATGAATATTGATGACTTCAATGGCACTAAAATAAAATTTAAGAAGTAATTAAAACTTTGCAATACATCCTGTAATAGAATAAAGGCGTGGAAGATGTGAAAATATACACATCATCCATTCATGGCCAAACACGTGCAATGGGTTTTAGAAGAATGTGATGCAGTTAGAGCAATGCAGTCATTTTTGGTAAAAGTTAGAGAGTAGCTGTGGAGGGGTTGGCTTATGATCCCTACAGCACGAAGAGGTTGATACTTGTCTTAATCATCCTGTCACCAAAAACTTGTCTGAAAACTGTTTGAACCGATGTTAAAAAAAATACTGGAACTTAATAAATGTTAAAGGAACCTTCAGATAAGATTATAATATGTCTGTGTCAATAATTCCTTCTAAATAACTTTTCAAAATGTCATGGATGAGAGAAACGCTTGCTATGGAAATGAAACCTGGAAGTTTAAAAGAATGCTAAAGCTAAAACCTGTGCACGCATTAAAGTTGGAAAAAGTTGCATTGACACAGTACTTCATGAGCAGCTCTTTTTTCTTTTTGTGAAGTGTATGGCAGCAGGTCTTTCTCACTGTACACTGTTCTGAAGACAAAATTTGTTCTTTTGTTAGAGATTTTTCATTTGTATTGATAATGGACATATTAAATTTTAAAATCACCTCTAGTGAAGAGGTGATGGGATTTTTTTTTTGGTTGGGGTTTTGGTGGGGTTTTTTGGGTTTGTGTTTTTATTTTTTTTATTTTTGCAGATGGGAAACAAGTGATGTAGGAAGTTTGGCTTCGTTTTGAGAGCTGTAGGTCCCATTTTTAAAAAACATACAGATTCTGGAAACACCTTCAGAGCACATCTCATCAAATTTAGAAGTAGTTGCAGTTGTAGATACACAGCATTTCCTGCAATTTAAGCCCCATGATTTCAAGCAAGGATGCAATAAATAGGTAAATTTTGAGATTTTTTTTTTTGGTTTAGTGAAAAACTATGGCAGGCGCAGAGGTTAAGTCCATTTCTGCCTGAGCAACATACAACTACTCTAAATGTAAGACCATCGTCTGCTTCATTCACTGTGCACATAAGTGAAGTCTTTGGTCTCCTAGTGCACAACAGCCCTTTCACTGCCTTGCTGGGGACTGATAGCTATGGCAGGCTCATCTGCTGCCTGTGAGGACTAAAGTGTGACTGGGCATTTAAAGACAGTTATATCTGTGAAGGAGACATGTTTAGTGTTGCAAGGGCAAACTTCATTCCGAGAGCTCTCAACTCCTGCAATGATTTTTCTTAAACCTGGGGAAGAGCTGGCTCTTGGGTTTTGTTTTGCCTTGCAGAGATATGTTGACAGCTGCTGAGTCACTGGTAGATGTCTTCATCTTTAGCTTCACCACACAGATGGTTGGGATCTAATCCGAAGGGATCGGGGATAGCAGTGGTGACTTGCCAGCGTCTGGAAGGACTGGCCAGAGTGTGGGTTGAGAAGTATTTTGTCAGTGGGCCCTTCTTCTCCAACCATAGAGATAGTCAGAGCAGTCTACTGTTTGTTCTTTCCCTGAGACCTTGGAGGGAGGAGGGAACAGACAGCACTGACTCCTAGGTTGGGACTTTGGGGATTGTCCCAGTAATTTGCCCAGGGATATTAACTGCTCTCTCAGTCTAGCTCTCTCATGTTCAACTATCTCCAGGCTTTGGTCTGGATGCCTAACTTGCAGTATCAACCATAAGTTATGGGTATCTCCAGATCCCTTGCTGCCCCTACCCAGTGGGCACAGCCCCCACAATTTCAGTGTTGTGTGAGTCATCTCCAGCCCCTGGTGATTGGAGGTACAGCAATATCTCAGGCTCTTTATTCCTTCACTGTTCTGAACTGGGGGGCTGTCACCTGAGGGAGGGAAAGAGGAGCAGCTCGCCTGGAGAAGACAAGGAGAAGTGTAGTGATGGCAAGCTGGTGAAAAGAAGGGAAGGAAGGATGTACTGGCAGTGAGGCTCGCTCTCCTAACATATGTCCACACAGAAGCTCCAGCTCCAGGGCTTGCAGGTTGCTAGTCCAGCGGACAGAGACTCCGGCCTGTATCCATGTCACCTCCTGACCTTGTTTCCTCTTCTCCCCTTCAACTCTTCCTGCCTCACTTCTGTCTCTGCCGCTTTTTTAACCCATTGTCCCTCTTTCTTTGTCTGGCAAATTCAAGGCTGTCTCCATAGACTTTGTAAACTCCTCTGATGAAGCCTTGATGTGCCGCTCCTGTATTCCTGCTGCTTCTTCCCATGTTCCCGGTCTGGTGACATTGAGGTGCTCTCTCTGACAGGGGCACATGCCTTGCCCTTCACGAATGTCCAGTGTCACCCTGGCAAATTAAAATTCTCTGCCTCAAAGCATGGTATTCAAGACATACTTTCAAGTGTTTTATGTGAGAACATAAACCATGTATTTTTCTGTGACCTCATTCTAAGACATAGCTGAACTGTTTCTGCTGAATTTTCCAGAGAATTTCAGCCTCGGGCATACATATGGCCTGGAAAATTTCAGCCTAAATGCTTGAAGTTTGTCAAAGTTTATACGCACCTGAAAGTAGTCTTAATAATGGGAAATGTCAGACTGTTTTAGCTGTGTAGCTATCTGCATTGTTTATAATAATATTTAAGAACTGGATGCAGAATAGAAAATAATACACTCAAAATTAATTAAACTTGAATTTAAAGATGAGACCTGAAAATAATTCCCTGAAACAGAAGATGGTGGCAATGCACAGTATTCTTGGCCTTCATGAGAATCTTATGAAAGAAGCTTGAGACTCACTTTGAACAAGGATTTATATTTGAGAAGATTAATATGACAGGTGATGAACAGAATGAACATTGAAACACAGAAATAAACACAGATAAAGTATTATGGTCTATAGGAGGAAATGTAAGTTGTCCCAATTGACACTGTAACAAGGAATCTATAGTTCATTTGCTTAGCCTTTGTGTTGCTTTTAGTTAAAACTGTGGTGAGAGTGCATGATGGTCTAAAAAATGAAAAATGAGAATGTTGTTATGGGTCAGGTGACCTGAAGTGGTTGGGGAACCATTGATTTTGAAAAGTATGAAATATAAATAGTAAATTACCCAGGGGCATTTAATGGCAAAAAATAGAAACTTCTAATCTGGCTACAGAGCAGGCAAATAATAAAGGGAATATTGCTGAGTAATACTCACCCAAAATTAGAAGTGATTGTGCAATTCGCTATGGTGGCAAAAAAGGGCGGTGCTGTTCTGAAGTGAATGAATGTATCCTGTGAGCAGAAGGGAGACTCTCATTTCCACCTCCTCAGGTGCAGTGTACCCACATTTGGAATGCTTTATTAGTTTGGAGTGACATTCCTGGCAAATTGGTATTGGTAACAGTGGAGAAAACAAGTGAAAAAAGTGAGGTTTGATGCTTTTTGTTTGCAGTAAGAAAAGAGTAGTAGTTCATTAAGCAGTGACTACTTCAGAGAGGACAGTGGCTATTTTGTACAGAGGAAAAAAAGAAGCCGTAGTGTTAGTAGTATGAACAGCAATAGTGAGAAGAAGCAGGGATGGGAGTGGGAAATGTTAGGTATTGTCATAATAACTATTACATCAGAATAGAAGCCAGAAAGGACTTGTAGAAGCTGTGTTACATAGGAGATTTTAAAATGAAACTGGTCAGCAGTATGCTGCAGGGAAACATGTATAAAATGTGCTACAGCGAGGAATCCTGCTCCTGGTGGTGTGGTGGGCTCACTGGGTGAATTAATGTGTCTTTTAATATGTCTTTTTTCTTGGGAGGAGTTGGGGGAGAATATGTCTCTTTCATGAAGATGAGATTGTGATAGGCTTTTTAAAAGCTTCTCCCCCACTTGCACCCCATTTTCTTCCATGAATATAACTGGCACTGAGGAATTAAAAAATGGATGCCCTATTAACAATACAGTGCTGTGCTTGATGAAGTATGATATTTTTTCTGGTTCAGTTAGTCCTCAGTAATAAAACATGAGAGTAATACTACACAATGGTTGACACCTGTCCTGAAGCTCTTACAGTGTTTGGTAAGTGCTGCCAAAAAGTCTAAAAATAAAACTTCCCTCGCTTGCCTCCCCTCCCCCCTCCATCACTGGTTGCAGTTTGGATTTTCTGAGGTCTATTAAAGAGGCAAATAAACTTTCATGTAAAATGTGGGTTATGACTTGCCTTTTGATCTGAAAACTTATTAGTGCACACGATAACAATATGAAAACGCTGAAATACAGCGTTCTGTATGCATTGTGCTTTTTGGAAACTTTTCTTTCTGCCTTCCCTTTTTTTGATGTAAGAAAACAGACATTTTCTCAAGGTTAAATAGCTTATCTGCTATTTGTGTCTCTCGATATATATTTATGTTTTCATTTTCTGTTTTAACACCGAAGTCAGTGATTTTGTTCATCCTAGAGCAGTGCACTTAACTATTTCTTAAGCTGGAATTTATTGGGCAGTTGACAGTCTTGAGTGCAAAATCTGTTTATTTATTTATTTTAAATACAGTACAAGTCCCAAAATCACTGCTCGAAACCTCATCTAATTAATATGAGAACCAGGTTATGGTACTTTGCCAGCTTGTAAGTCGAGTCAATATTGATTTTTAAAGCATTGAGAAAACACGTGTATAGTTTGCCTGCGGCAAGCCTGATGATTCTGACCTTTTCCTTTCCATATCTTAAATATTCCTTTGCTTGTGTTTATCAACAGGGCAGCCCAATGGATCCAATGGTCATGAAGAGACCGCAGCTGTACGGCATGGGCAATAACCCTCACTCTCAGGCACAGCAGAGCAGCCCCTACCCCGGGCAGTCCTACGGCCCTCCCGGCCCCCAGCGCTATCCCGTGGGAATGCAGGGCCGAGCCCCAGCAGCCATGGGAGGAATGCAGTATCCACAGCAACAGGTTTGTGCAGGATTTTTCTGGGTTGCTTTGGTTTCCCTCCTCTCTTCCCTTCTGACACTGTGGTAGTATAGAGGGTGCAAGAGAAAAAACACAGAAATAATCATTGCTTGTGCAGAAGGAGGATGGAAGACTTGTTTTAAAACTAAGTAAATTATGTTCACAGTGTGAATGTTTTCTGAAATCCCATAGTTAGTAAAAAGGATTTAGTTCATTCCTGGTATCTTTTTTGGAGAGAGATAAGTATGTCAAATGCCACGACTTTTCCTTTTTTTCCAGCTCATGTCATGTAACCTTATATATTTTTGTATTTTTTTTCTGTTTTGTTTTTGTGTTTGTTTGTTTGTTTGTTTTTAAATAGTCTCATTCTCTCTGGCTTTAAATACATTTAAATGTAAAATGAAAACCTAGAGCTGACATCAGTGCATCAAGGCTAGCCTTGTCCAGTGCATACAAAAGCATTATATATTTATATCAGTTTGTTGTTGTGGTGGTTGGTTTTCTTTTTTCTACTCGTAGGAGTCTGTAGCTTTTCCTATTTTTTTCCCTTTACGAGCTCTATAAAGTCAGGGTTGTTTTTTTGGTTCTGTATCCAAGGATATAGAAAGGTAAGAATCTCTTTTTATCTACTTGGATTTCACAGTTGTTGGTGACCTCTTCTACCTTTTTCCTACCCTTTTGAAGAAAGTCAATCCCAATGTGCATACCATCTACTAAGGCAGATACAGCAGTTTTCTAGAGGGAGAGAGATAAACCAAGATTATCAAGAAGCTAGCGTTTTGCTAATTTTTAGGTATTTATTTATTTATTTAACAAATTAAGGATGTGAGTGTAGGCAGTGAGAGCTCTACACTGTGTTGTGAGCACAACACATTATTAACTTGATCATTGCTGGGAAAGAATGTTTGTTTTGTTCAACTGACTAGTTGCAGATTAACTTTTTTATGTAATTTATTGTTAAATATAGAGAAGACAAGAAAATTTTAGACTCCCTGGCAGATAGGTGCCTGGCTAATTCTAGTTATCACCCGCCCATCAGGACAAGATGTTAATTAGGCAGTTAATTAAATAACAGTTTCAAATATAGTATAGTACCATGAGCAGCAATCCTATTTTTATTCTTTTCTATTGTTGAATAGATGTTTACTGGTAAGGAAGAGACTGTTTAGTTTAGAAATGTCAAACAGTGTATTTGGTTGCTAGATTCAGACAGCAAAGCATTTTGTCAGTTGCAAAAGGGAGGAGAAATTGAATAAAGGAGGCTTTATTTTTCCCTGTGTGGCTGTAGCCAAAGTGAAGTTATTAAAACCCATTTTTAATTTAAAAATGAGTTATTCAGTGTTACGCGGAGATGAGTGCTGAATTTTCGCTGCATTTGCTAATTGCTTGGTAATTGTAAATTACCCGTCAGCAGGCAGTGACCTGGCACCGCCATTGGCTGCCGGCCGTGTCCGTCTCCTCGCAGCGTTGCTGTCACTGGCTGAGCAGCAGCGCCGCTCCGAGCACTAATGCTCTTTGGGGAGAGAGCGAGGGGATAATTATGACATTGAATTTTTATTGAACGGACATCACCACCTAGGCATGATTTTGTTTTGGACAGCCTCCAAAACTTCGTGTGTTTGGTTTGTGAACCTCTAATGATCTGAATCCAGTTCTTTTCATATTGCTCATATATTACCACCTTTCTACAAAGGATTAAAATGCAGGAATGCAGGTTTGTAAATTGAATTGCCAACTTACCAGCTGAGTGGTAAGTTGTCTTTGGCACAGGATGCCACAGTTTGATTCCTGGCTGGATTTTTGCTCCTGTGACATGAATATTAATAAGGAGAGCCAGTTACACTTGCTAAAATTGACTGTGTAGCATTTACCTACTTCTAGGTGTCATATATATAAGATAAATAATATTGCCAAAAGTTTCAGAAGATGAATCTCAGCACTTTCTGGAAATTGGACTCCTTTACAGTGTCACACTGGATTTATCAGAAACTTGATTGGTTAAAAAATACTGGGCCTTAAACATATACAGTGCTCAGATTTAAGTACTGTGCAGAGAGAGCATTGAGTAGATGGATTATGAGGGTGGAAGTGCCACACTGTAGGAAGGGTGGGAAACATCAATGGGAGATGTTCTTATTTTAGGTTATAGTTTGCTGTTGCCCAAAGATAGCTGAGGGTGTCAGTTCTGTTTCCTTGGATGAAACAAGAAGGCTTTTTGTTAAACTGTGAAGATTTTTGAATTTTGAAGAAGACCTTGAAATGTTAAGTCTGGCTCTTTGTCAGCAAGTGTTGTGGCTTGAGGTTAGAACTACAGGACTTGACAGATTTTAACTTGCAGGCTCTGCTGCAGGATGCTGCAAATGAAGAAATAAAGATGAAAAACAACACCCTAAAGATTGAGCTAAAGTAATGGAAATGGTAGAGTTGAAGATAATTGCCTAGATGTAGTTAGCTGGTCTGTGTCATATTGCAGCAGAGAATAGTGTGTTCCAGCCTGCAGCCCAGAGGTGGAAGAGCTCTCTTACCAGAAGGGAGGCCTCTTGGCATAAGCAGTGAAAGATTTAAGAGGATGAAAAAGACAAAATGTTATCAGGTACAGTCAGTCTACGTATCTGCAGCATGGGCATCAAGCATAGCCTGCTAACTGGTTGTAAAAGTGGTACCTACAAAATGCTGCAGGTGTTCTCTTACGGCATGCTTGATACCAAACAGGAAGGTGCAAATAAACCCACAGATTTTTTTTAACATTCTGTGTGGAAATCTCAGAATGTTGAAGTGATTACGGAATGTGTGTTACATGTTCTGTTACATGACTGCAAAGGATGCTGTGAAGAGAGAAAGCAGATCTCCCAAGTGTTTGAGTTTGGAACTAATCTCTGACGAGTTACTGATGGTGAACCCTAAAACAACAACTAAGCCATACATAAGGAGCAAAATTTGAATTGGAGACAATCTCTTTGCACTAATATAACTGAAGATAAAGAGGTTCAGATATATAAGTAGGCATGTAGGGTAAAGGTAATGGTAATCTGAGATTTTCACTTTCTTCTCCAATACTTGACAAAAGAGATCTAGCTTTGTTATGTGAAGATGGGTGATAGCTTGTTGCAACAGAGTGCTAAGCAGTTTAAAGAATGCTGCAACATTTTGTAAAATTTTAAGGGCATGTCCAGTTAACTCAGTGTGAGTCAAATTAATATAAAAAGCGTTTGGACTGATTTGATGCCCATATAAAAGGGGAGGTATGAGAAAGGAAGGTGATGCTAAAAGGTTCAGATGCTTAATCTGTAGGTTCTCAGACTTAACATGTATCATATCAGTGTCCATAAATATGTATGGTGAACTATTTTCTTAGAGATTTTTATGTTCTTGGGAAACCTGGATTTTTGTTTCTTTCCCATCTACCTGCAGTGAGAAAGGGGGTGAAGAAGGCCACGGAAAGCTGGGAGATAAGTGACCTGTGCCTATGTTGTTAGTCTTCAGCATGATTGAAACACAAATTGCCATATGGCTTTAAAATGCTGCTCTTGGATGTGAATCTTAATAGTGCTATCTTATCATCTCATGTACTCTTTCTCCTGCTTTCCATGGGGTGAATGTAATTTTAGGATTATTAGCATTCCTTACCCAGGACTTCAGGGAATGTATATAAAAACAGAAAGCAGAAAAACATACTCTCAGGTTTAGCTTTCAGTTTCTAATATCTTAGATATCACTTGGAATTACAAAGAGATGATGTCAAAACTGAAAATCCTAATATACGGGGGTACCTGACACCTGCAAACCTCAGGCTTGATTTTGCAATACTTTTCACTAGGATGGAAATACTCTCTGAGTAATAACATCTGATTATAAAGACAATAATTTCCTTTTAATTTAACTTCTCCTCCCCCCTTTTTGGACCTCAGTGGAGCAAGTGATGATGCCCTTATCAGTGTGTCTTTGTTTCAATTTCCCTCTCAAAGTGTTTCTGTGCTTTGGTGCTGTGTGCTGTAGGAAAGCCTTCTGCTGCTTTGTAAAGACATTTTTGTTAAAAATAAAAATAACTCAGAATACCCTTCAAAATAAGGCGTCTTTTTCTGCCATTGTCTGATGGCATGCTTTTTCATGATAGTAGCATGTAGTACTTTATTCTATGATTAATTTCACTGAGCTTAAAAATTGTATACTTGAAATATCCATGTATAGGTTTTGAAGGTTTTCAGCAAACTTTGAAGATTCGGATTTATGAATTTTTTTGAAAGAACTGAATGGTGTGATGTGCCTGTTTAATCAGATGATCATTGCCTAATTGATTTTTTTTTAGCATGCATTAAAATTCCTTGTGTACTTGATGGACTGGAACAACAACTTATTGTGTAAATAGGATTGTGTTGCTATAATGCATAGTAAATTCTTTAGGAGAGATATTTGTGTGGATATGTACAATAGCCATTCCTAGTAGCTGTTTAAAATGGAGCATTTTAGTACTGATCATGCCTTGAGCCGGCTTGCAGCAAGACAGTTATAAGGCTTGAGCCTTGGTCTATTCTTTCTCCCTTTTTTTGCTGTGGAAATATTGTAAGATGAAAGGGTGCTAATCACTTGTCCCTTTAACACTTTTTTTATATTCTTGATTTGCAGAGTTAAAAAATAAATGTTATCAGCATCCTTACTGTTTTAAGAAGGGAACTGTAAATACTCAAAGAAGCATTAATTCGCTTTCCCCCCTTTTTTAATGTACAGATTATTGGGAGGCATAAGGAAAATATACTTGCTTTTTTTGTTTGTTTGTTTTGGCTTTTGTGGCAAATTTCAGCTTGGAGTAACTTTTTTTTTAAAGGGGCAAAAAAGTTGTAGAACCTCTGGGAATATGTGCTAAGCATTTATTGTAATGGAAACTGCAAGTCAACCAGAACTATAGCAGCACCAGCGTGATTACATCATTTAGGAGAGGGTTTACAGTGCCCGTATCTGGTAATATCCTGGATTGGAAATGTCAAATTTACGCCAAGGAAATCAGTTGGATGTTGGCTTGGCAGACACAGTTTTAAAGCTAGGAAACTCATGTATTTACTACTGGTTGGCTGGTTGTGTGTGTTACTTTCTGAAATAATTTTGATTCTAGAAGATTGAAGTATGCCAAGAAAGTGAGGCTTACTGACATGTTTTGCTCTGAACCGTTAACTTAAAACATGGTGCTTATATACAGCAAGTACTAGTCAAGTGATACATTTGTTGTCCTCTGTGTGTATGATTGCCTTCACCATCAAGAAGATATTGAATACGTTGCAGTTTTTTGTGCTCCTAAGTAGCTGTTCATGTTAGTCTTCGTTAAGGGAGCAAGCACAGAAAATAAGCAGCATTTTCATTCCTCAGTCTATTTATTTTGCAAGAACAGAGAATGAATCAATATGACTGAATCACAAAAACATCTAGCAGAGGACAAAACATTGAGATGTGTTGCTTCTTCTTAAAGACTGATAGACGCATTTGATGCACACACATAAGAAGGGAGTGTGAGACTTTGATCAGCATGTGCTTCAGAAGTATGTTTTTCTAGATTTTTGTTTGATTTACCTTGAGGGTTTTTGGGGCGTTTGTTTTTCTTTTGGTTTTGGTGTTGTTTTGTGTGTGTGTGTTTTATTTTGGGCTTTTGTTTGTTTGTTTCATTTATTTTGGTTTGGGTTTTTCACCAGGCATTTTTCTGGAGCTGTCACTAGCAGATTATGGACCTCCTTTGTTAATTCCTGAAAAGCAGAAATGTTGAAACTCTAAAGGATTAATCTTTTCCCAACTTCCTGTTCTGTTAAAAACATGTAAATACTTTGAATTAAAATAATTCCTCAGTAATACCTTATTTGGATGATATATCTGCCATCTTGTTGAACTGCTCTAAACTTCCAGAAAAAGATAAAATCTTTAAGTGGAACTACTGCTTTCCGGAGAATATAAAGTTTGAGCCACAGAAAAGGACAAGAAGTCATAGCTACTTGTTTCCCTTGTAAGGTCATCTTTAAGAATTGGTCTTTTGATGGTCAAGTGTTAATAATTGCAAAGAAAAGTTGCTGCTCTTTATCATGTAAAGAAACAGGATTTTTAAATTTCAGATTTAGGAAAATGCTAAGTACTGTGCTTGTTCAGACAGTAGGAAAATGTTTAGCATGGTTCTTTCTTTTGGGTATACTAAGCCTCATTGACTAAATTGAAAAAAAGGCTGCTACTTTAGTTCATGGCAGGATAAGGCTTTATGTTGTATTGTCTCCTTTAGAATTATCCCTTCTATTGAGTGTAATTCACTCTATAGAGAGAGGTGAGCAGAGATTACAGATAATCACGGAATCAAATTTGACATAAGTTTGTGGTCTTTATGGTAGTTTAGCTCTTCATCCTAATGCTGGTCATCTAAGATTGTTTACCGAAGAAAATCCCTAAAGTAGCGGAATTGCATTATTATGGTAAATAGAAACATTTCAGTAGCTTCTGTCATTTCTTTGAAATGGTGCGGAAAAAATGTAGGTTGAAAAGGGAAAAGAACTGATCTTTCAGCTGGTGAGAGATAGCTCAGAAATGAGACAGGGTCGACATTTTTATCTGTTCAATTACTATGTAATGATGTTCAGTAAATGCTAATTTTTACATCCATACTGGAGTAAGTGGCAGTCAACATTTGTATAGAAAGTGTGTAAGAATCATCAACGTATTATGACAAATGAAGTGTATTTTTGTTACTGCTAAACGATTGTCATTCAGTTGGAATATTTAATAGCTGTAATCACATTTATTGTTCTGCTTGGAAGTGGGGGAATGAGAGAGGAAAACATGCAAGCCCTCTGTGTTGATGTAAAAAGGTTGCTGTTAAAGGAAGCAGCAGTTACTTTGTTATTAGTAGCTTGGCTTGCTAGCAGTATTAGCTCTCAGTCTGCACCAGAGTCAGGCAGGAAATAGATTTTGGTGATCAGGAGGAAAGAACAGAGGGCTGCTTGCTGCTTCACTAGGAAGGTACAAAATCATTCATTTATGAACAGCTCATTTTACATGGCAGCAGGAGACATGAGTTTATTTACATTTGACGTAAAATAAGCATCTTGCTTTAAGAAAAGGCTGCTGCATTCCTCTGTTCAACAGCTGCCATATAATGACTGTGCCAGGAAGGTTTAAGGTGTAGGTAAGGAATAATTGGCTGTTACTCTTAGTATTATAGTCATGGTATTTTTTTGTTAATAATATTCATCAAAGAATAATCAACATTCAAAAACTATTGAAATGTTGTCCTGACCCATCATGCATACATATGATAAGATTTTTGTAACCATATTGTAACCATATTTTCCAATGTTCCCAAGGGCAACTATTGTGTTTGTGTTTTTAAAATCATGGTATGAGTTTCTTAGAAGATATGATACTATCATTTGTCCATAAATTTGAACTTGCTCATAGAAAGAAAGGGAGGCAATAGAGTGTGCTTTTTCAAAAATAGGGAGTGTGTTTCCCACAGCTGAAAATAGGGCTGAAGATAAGAAAGTAAAACCTGCCCGAAATCAGTGGGAAATTTGTTGTGACTTCATTTGAGCTATGAGTTCACTTCTGGGCCATGTTGCTGGGGTTGGTGACTTGTCTTTAGTTGATAGCAGGGTAGGCAGAATTAACCCTCTAAGTCATTTGAAGAGAATTTCAGAATATCTGATGGTTCAGTAGCTCAAGATTAGACTCCTCTTCCTAGCAGTAGGTTTTTTTTTGTAAACTAAGATATGTGTTAGATTTAGCTGCATCAAAACTTATGCAAAAATTAGTTTTACAGTAGCATAGTAAATACTGCAAAAAATCAAAAGCATTTTCCGTATCTTTTTAATGTAGTAAGTCTTAAATTACAAGGGTCCCATGCAGTATAATTCAAGCTTGCTCAGCAACCTGCTTTAGTTTTGCTTGTTTTATCACCTAGAACATTAAGACCTTTTGTGGGAGTGGATGAGCTATAAAATCTTTCCAGAAAAATCTTAAATATGTTTAAGACTATTTTTACTCTCTGTAGGTAATTTTTCTAAAACTCATGTTTGTTTACATATTGCGTTGCCCCTCATAAATATGCTGCTAACTGGGCACATATAAAGATGCTAATGTAAATACTTTATGGCATTGTGTTGTTTTTCAAGACTGATGAAAGAAAGGTCTAAGAACGTAAGGAGTAACTGAAATCTACAGCTCATGCAGTCTCTGTAGGCTTTTATTATTCTGCTGTCTCGGGTGACCCCATTTTGGGTGCTTCTCCAGTACTTGTGCTTCTTATTCATTGCTTTGCCTAAAATAAAATAAAAGTGTTAAATGCTTGCTGATATGTATTTAATCTCTGAATCTCATAATGATTTTTGGGGGTGGGAAGAGTAACAAGGAGAAAATCTATGTTTATTTTTTTTCTTTGTACACTCCATTTTTGCATCCTCTTCTTAACATTGTTTCTTAGTAATGCTTTTTTGCATTTGAGTGTAAGAACAAGACATAACCAGGTAGTAAACAATTCAGTGACTGGACATTATTAGAAAGTATATTTGAGTTTTATATTAAAATACACCTTTTGGAAAGTGAGTGAATTTAGTTTTGGTGTATAAAAAAGGGACAAATTACACTTGCAGTTAGTTTCTTTCACAGAACAGTGATGAAGAGATTTCTGCATATTTCTTGGCAAAATGTAATATAACTTGCCTTTTGAGACAAGAGTCCAATCAAAATAAACAAGATTTATATAGCCACTTAGGGTAGATGCTGTTTTAATTATAGAAGTAACATTAGTTTTCTGGAGTCCGTGTGCATGTGTGTTTTACAGGCCATGTTGGCAAAGGCGTGCTTTACAGGACAGGTTAGCGAAACTGCCTTGTTCTTTTCGCAGAATTGTCTCTCTCTCTGAACTGTTTCATGCTGTGCAAGTGGTGCTTAGTAGAAACAAATAGGTACGAGTCCGTGCCAAGAACAGATTGAGCCTGTGCATGGAAGAAGCAAGCAGGGCTGCTCAGCAAGGACCTCTGCTTTTAGTTCCTCCTGTCCCTCCTGAGAAACTCAACTGCTCACCTCTGCTGTCTCTCCTAACTTTCCCAGCTGGCAGCACTGAAAATTGGCATGTGTTTTGACTCTTCCACCATACTGGAGAGTGTTTAAAGGGACAGATGCAAATTGACTGGTTTATGTTTTTCATTGGTTTCATTTTATTACTTGTTGGCAAAACTGAGGAAAATCAGAGGCCAAGGTATCCTCCTGCAGATTTGGGAACTGTGTACTTAATAGATTTATGGCCCTTTTATGTTTGGAAAGTTATTCTAGGGAGGAAACCATTATTTCTAAAATGAACCTTAAGTTCTGCAGAAAACGATACTTTAGACCTCATGTTCACCGAAGAAAAAAATCCTACCTGAGGTTGGAGGGCAGACAGGTGGGTTTTCAGTCCTCTGAGGTGATGCTGTGAAAAATCCCATGTATGCTTCTCAAATTGGAGATTGTTTTATGACCTGAGTAAATTTGCAGTCTTGCAGCAAGTGGTGAAGACTAGATTCAGTAAATGCCAAGACTGTGTGGGGTATTTGGCCTTTCCTTCTTCGATTTTATGCATTACAAGAAAAAGAATATTTTCTAATATTCCTTTAGGCCTATAATGCTGGGGTTACAAGAGGAGCATAACCTCAAAAAGTAATTGAAAAATTTCCTGGAAAAGATCAGATATACTTTGGGTGTATTGGGTGTAGGCTTTTCTTTCTTCTTTCTCTCTTGTGTTCCGTCATCCCATTTTTGTCTTTCACATGTAGAACTGACTAAAAATATGTTCCTATTCTTGGTGTGCATTAATATTCTGTATAGCAGAACAAAAACCTGACTAAGTATCAGAACCTTGTTTATGTGTGAGTTGTTGTATTTTTACTGGAGTTGCTTTAGACTTGCAGGAAGTCTGAAACTTCAGCTTTATGTAATTGTGGTTAAAAAAAAAAAAAAAGAAAAAAAGAGTTAATCTGGTTGTAAGATTGTTGTTTGTAAAAATGTGAAAAGATCCATGCTATGTGTAGCGTTGTGCTTAGTGGAGAAAATACATTTTTCACTTGAAAAGTATTTTTTATATACATGGACCTGATCTTATGTATTCTACTTCCAGACATAGGCAGGAATGGCTGTGTCCTGAATCCTTTCAGGTAATAAGTGATCTCAATATTTTGATAAGTATATGACAAAAGAAGGGACAGCACACTTTGACATTTAATTGTTAATCCTGTAGTAATGAAATGCTGCAAACGATAGTTTTTTAATGCATTGTAGGTTTGCTGGGTACTTTTTACTTAGAGATGCAAAATTTCACAGATTGTTTGGCATTTTGAGTACCATCTCTGAAAAAGGTGGATGCAAAGTCTTAAATAAGAGTTCGGTAAAAGAAATGGAAAGGAGCCTGGGACTAGTAGAGAAGGAACGATCATCTGCTTCCTGCATGTCAATAAAAATGCAGGAGAGCACCTTTCTTGACACAGGGGTTGCTGAAACATCAGTGCTGTCTTTTTTTGTAATACTCCTGTGGATGTTTTTGCACAAAGTGGTATCTGCCAGAGCTTGAAATATTCTTGCACAGTTTCCTTTGAACAGGTAGCACAGGACAAGTTCTAGCACATAGCTGCTTGACATGGGGCTGCCTACCACAGGGAAGGAATGTCTTGCTTACATACATCTGGGTTGATGTGCTAAGAACTTTGCCAGTCATTTTGCCGATTACATACTGGGCTGTGAATAATTACTGAACTTCCATTTTGAATCACAGCTTTTTCCTTTCTTTTTATTTTTTCCCCTTTTTTCTTCCTCCATTAAAGTAAGACCATAGCAGTGGGAAATACTGAGAATGCTCTAACAGTTTGTGATTAGCCTTGAGGTACTTTTACTGAATCTAACATAAATCTGCACACTTTTATTGCTATGCTGTCTTTGTTTTTGAAATGACACATTTCTTATCCTTGTGTTGCTTTCTGTAGTGATGTTCATCTAGTAACGCACCTGGTGTGAGGTATATGAATTACAACGGAAAAAAAAATTGTGAATGGCTCACCTAAAAGATGCAATAAGAATACTAAGACTTAATATTTTACTGAAAAATAGATGACTTTTCTTTGTTAGTTTCATACACTTGGCAAAAGATTCCAGCATGATATTTGAACAGTGGTTGAAAAAAAATGTTGTCTTGTTTTTGCGCACTTGCTGGAGTTCTTTATCTATGCTGTTAATGTCTTGTTTTGGAAATTGAGATATTCATACACCAGAATGTGATATGCTGTGAAAATCCCAGTTGTGCTGAAAACAGGCAGAATGAATTGGGCAGTAGGACTCCTTGAAAGGATGTGAATTCACTTTTGTCCCATAATTTTTCCTGTGGTTGCAGTCAGTCTGAATGTTTTATTGGAGCAAGCAACATATAGCAGTATAGTTGTGTGTGGTTGCCTTGAGGGATTTTTCTTGTCTTTTTCCTCTTCCATAAGATTCCCTGTCTTGGGGCAACTTTCTCTGTTTAGCTGCAGGTGTAATGAGCCTTGCAAATAGATTGTCAGCTGAAGCAGAGGTGTACATGTTTGTCCTTATTGGTACGTTAATATTGTTTGTTACACCATATTTGCTCATGGAAAATTAAGTGAATAATGAAAGCCTGAAAACCTGTTATGGACTGAGGTGTTAAGAGATGCTTCAGTCTTCTGTTTACTCTTCGTACTGGATGAAGCAACTCTATTGCTGGAGGGCTCCCCTGTTTTCCTGTTTGTGTTCAGGAAGGCCAACACTAGCCATTAGCTCTCCCATTGGTTTACATGATATTTGGTGAAATTTGCCTGTCTCGCTGTTCATGTCGATTTTGCTGTTACTGCTGTAGTTTCCAAGTGGAGACACAGGAGGCTTCCCATTCTGACGGGGGAGTGAGACTACTGGCCCTTCCTGCAGCAGCCTGTCCCTTTGTGGAGTTATTTAGTGAAAAACTGCAGTGGTTATGAGCTGATAAGGGAAATGTAGTGACAGTAGGGCTGTGGAAAAATCTGGGCCTCTATTACCAAAAAATACATCTTGACAAAGCAGTCATTTAGGTGGAGGTATGCTTTGATAACTATTGAGAAAAGAGTTACGATATGAAAATAAGTGTAGAGATGCAAATCTTAAAAAAGTTGGTAACCTGTCTCCTGAGCAAAGCTGGTAATGGTATGGGGCTGGCTACTGCCATTTAGTGTCTTTGCCTGGACTTGTCATACCTTTGGACGCCCTACAGTACCACTGATTTAGATTTGAAACTACGCTGCATATTGAAGCAGTAATTTCTTTTTTTTTTTTTTTTTTTTTTTTTAAATAGTATAAAATGTCTGACTATCTCAGAAATTTCAAGGTAGCAAAAATAAGCAGACTAAATCCATGGTGTGGGATTGGAGAACTTTGGAACTCAAATTGCTTCATTGACCAGAAAATACAGACAGGCGTTTTCTGACTTAGAGGACGTAAAGTATGTCTCACAATCTTGAGGCTGCAGAGATTCCCAGATGACAACCAAGGGATGTTCTGAGATCTCAGAACATCCCATGGGCTAGAGGAAACCCTTCCTTTTCCATTTCATGCAAGAAACCTAGCACCTTCTGTCTTCCCCTTTACTCCAGCCACATTTGCCTGTCAGTCAGCTTTGGTGGAAGAATTCACATTAGCAAGGTAGGGTTTTGATGAAAGTTGCCAGGAGGCAGAAGCTTTTTAAAAGCCTCTTTATGCAGTTGATGTGCTCAAAAGGCCTTCCTTCCCAACAAGCAGTACAGAAACAAAGATCCTGGAAGTGACCTGCTGGTAGGGTGAATGACTGGGTGTAGAAAGCTGTTGGTGTTTTGGAGAAGCTGGTTATTTTCTGCAAAGGGAAGGGAGTATGTTCTTTGGCTTGGGGTTGCTTTGGCTTGGGCAGGTGGAAGAGCTCTGAGCTGGGGCAGTGGGGGTGAAGAATAAGATTACAGGAACATGTAAGCACACATTGAAATGGAAATCAGGGTTTTGTGAACAGAAGCTATCAAGGAACCAAATCCAACACCCC
Source organism: Xenops minutus (assembly GCA_035221455.1). Taxonomy (NCBI): domain Eukaryota; kingdom Metazoa; phylum Chordata; class Aves; order Passeriformes; family Furnariidae; genus Xenops; species Xenops minutus. The sequence continues at coordinate 54,856,627 of JAWWEE010000105.1, read as the reverse complement.
TCCCCCCATACACACACCTCACGCCCCCATTTAATTGCCTATACTCTAATGTTGGCAACCAGGATAATAAACAAGAGGAGCTGAAATTACTCATTTACAATTATAAATTTTGTCTACTTGGTATTACTTGATATCTAGTGGGAAGGTTCAGAGGATTAGAATGTTAAAGTAAATGCTTATAACCTATTTAGAGAGAATTGAATGGGTAGAAGGGGAGGGAAAATGGTACTCTATATCAAGAGCGCTATTATGTATTTCTGAATAACTGAGTACTCAAAAGCAAATGATATTAAATGCTTCTGAGTTACTGTCTTGGCAGAGAAGGCAGGAGATGAGGGTCCTAGCTACTGTACACTAGATATCACTGAAATAAAGTAAAGGCGAGATGCCCAGTCCTTTAAGGAATGTTAGTTGTGCTGGAGAGAGCAGCGGGGTACAGGGACTGAAAACCACCTGCGGCCAGTATTGAAACCCTTAGGAATGTGTGGTAAAAATGAACTGTGTGTAAACGCAGGCAGTAATTTGTCTGGAGAAACATTGTATCTCATGCTGAGGACTTCAGAAGCAGATAAAGAAGAACTGGTTACAGAAGTATACTAGTGGTTTTTCAGTTGTAAGAACCATACTTGATTTAACTAAGTTGTAGATAGAAAGAATTGAGCTCAAATAAGCAACAACGTAAAATCTGTGAGCATGATGTGTGTAGATTGGTAGATATATTGCTTGCATATACAAACACATGTCTATTGCTTTCAGAAGGACAGCAACACAAAAGATAGGAATGGTCATGAGCTACATTGGTTGGGAGGGATTTTTTTTCCCCTCTGTAAATGATGTTTGGAGTGGCTTAAAGGTTTTTTACTAAATGAATAGTTGAGGAAAAAGGCATCTATCAGAATTTTAGAACTAGAAGCTTCACTTGAAACAATTTCTTGTTTTGTTTATGAAGAATATTTTGAATGTGTATCACATTTATTTTTAAGTGGTTTCTTTAACTAATGAAGGTCTGTTTTCGAAGGAGTAAAATCCCTTGAATTATAAATGAGCACTAATTGTGAATTTAAAAAAAATTATCTAGTAAGAAAGAAATGTTCTGTTTGCCATTTTTATAATGTAATAAGCATGTTAAACTTAAGAACTGAACAAATATTTGTTTAAGTACATAATTGCTTAAATAAGTGTGTGTGGACATTTAAATATGTTTTTCTGGTTAGCAAAACGACTTGCCAAGCATAGTGTGAAAGCTAGAGCTAATAATAAACCAAAACAGAATAGTTACAAATCAGTGAGACTAAACTTTTCTTTAAAAAGCCCCAAAATAATTAATTAATGCAACACAAGATTGAAGTATGTTACTCATACTAGATTTTCCTGTTTGCCAATTTAAAAGAAGATAAGACTGCACTTATATTAAGTACTTTGATTTTAATAAATCCATTGTGATCTAGGAACTAAAATGCAGCTCTCACTTACAGGATATCATTTTCTTCTGGAAAAGCAGTGACAGAGAAGGCTTTGAAGGTCATGGGACATAATCAGTTGAGTGCAAGTTCCTTGTTCAATCCTGCAGTTTAAAAGCATTAATATGATATTTGGCTGAGCAAAAGAAAACGATACTGGCAAACTAAATCAGGTTTTTGGTTCCTCAAAATGGCTAGCGGAGATGGTGCTTGGATAAAGAATTAGGATGGATAGAGTGAACTGGACAATGTGGTTGATAGTAAGAATTTCAAAGAACTGAATAACCTTTTTGGTTAAAAGAAGGTGAATCAGGTCTATTGGCCTGAACTTGTGTATAACTGAACATACGGAATAGAAATTTTAAAGAATTTTTCAGTCCAGTGTGAATGAATTTACCATGGGCTGTATGTTCCTTGTTCACAGATAAGGAAGGCCCATTGGTTGGAGAACTGTGGCCAAGTGTGGATGCCATGTAAGGCTTGCTGTGTCCTTCAGGTGTTGCAGTACACCTTGAAACAGTCAAGATAACCCCCAAAGATCTGAAAATTAACTTGCTCTGTAAAATATTGAGTGACATGAATGTGAAATCACTTTCTTCACCTTCAGCTTTATTGCAATCAGAATACTTGTTTTTCTTCCTGTAGTGAATCGCATGTTCCAACAGTGTGGTCAGTTTATTAAACCCACACCACATTGTTACGCCTTCAGAAACTTTAATTGCTAAAAAACATGTACAGTGGTTCATAATTTTGCAAAAGCGAGTGCTTTTTGTGGAGGTGGGTTTTCAGGGCCCAAGATGTTACCCATCAGGCAAGTAATTCAAAATGCATGTAGAAGGTATGAAAACACCTTCTGGAGATGGAGGGTATTCTTACTTCTTCTAAAATACCACATATAAGAGTTCAGAAGACACAGAAATGGTATTTTGTGTCTTGCTTAGAATCCTGGGCAGAATTGCACTTGCGTCCTGCAGAAAAGAACCTTACTTTTGAGAAGGCAGCAAGCTGGCAGGGCAGCCTGTGGGCTGCTGTGGTCTCCACAGCAGGGGCACAAGCATGGCTTTTAGAAGCATTGACCTACCGTAGCTCATAAGGGAGGACTTCTGAACAGGAGACTCAATCAATGGGGCACACACAAGTTTATCTCTTGAATTTGACTTGGTCCAGCTCTTGTAAAGACCATTTAAACAGTGAAGCTTGTTTGTGTTTTGTTTTCAGGGGGTTTTTTGTTTGTTGTTTTTTTGGTTTTTTTGAGCTGTTCTTTTTTTCTGTTCCAACCATGTCCCACTGATGCTTACCCAGAGTTTCTCCAAAGAAAGGTCAGGTGTGGACTTGTAGCTACGTTTTACAGCATTTGCATGAGGGACTTCTGGAGAATGATTTTTGCATTTTGTATGTTGTTTAGCCATCTGTCTTGTTGTGAAATCAAAAGCAGACAAATAAAGAAAAGCTTACCTTATTGGATTTCCATGTGATAATGTGTATGTGTATCCATATTAAGCACTTCTGTGTGTCTGTTCTTCTCTGTCTTGGTGTGCTTTGGGAGTAAGGATCTTAATACTGATTGATTAACAGTTTGCTTTCCAAAATTGACCATAAGGAAGCAAGTCTAACAAATTCATAAAACTACAGTGGATTAAACTGTGATTTAATCGTATCAATTTAGTTTGGCTCTATTAATACCTAATAAATGGCTTTATATTTTTTTAATACCTGGGAGCCATGTTACAATACACTGTAGTTAATTCAGATAATAACCTCTAGTTCTGCTAGACAATGAATTGAACATTATTACTAGTTTTTATGTAAAATACAAATCTTCAGAAATTTTTTGTGTATTTTGGAGAATAAATCGAACTTAAGGCAATTTATCACAATTTTACATGTAAGTTTTGCATTTAATAGTTCAGTTTTCTTTCAAATTTTGGTCAACCTAATAAAAATGTAACTGTAGTTACATACTTATTATAATTTCAGTTTTGTGTGCTTTTAGTAATGCATGTATACTACATATTAATGAGCAAATGAGATAACACTTCAGAATTGCAATATAGAAAGAATCCTGGTAATTAGGATGCTTGGGTGCAGATTTTGACTCTGCTGCTGAACTGTTATGCTAATTTATTATAAAATGCATGATACATGCAAATAAATGATAAAGTACCTACCTGATGCTGCATATAAGTAGCATTTTATCCAAATAATGTTTATTGAGCAGAAATGGTGTTCTTGCAAAATATGGAGGTGAAATCTGAGTCTTCAGTGTGCTGGAGTTCTACCTTCCTTTGAACAAATGTGCTCTTGCACGTCAAGTTGGAGCACTCCTGCTGTACAAGCAACAATTAATTGCTTCTATCTCAGTGCTTAATTTGATCTTAGCCCCTCCATTAATACAGTCTAGTCATGAAATCTTTTCAGTCTCAATTGATGTCAGGTCAAATGTACCGTATTGCCATCATGAGAAACTGCCTCCCTTGGGCACCGGGGTTCTAGATTTGTTTTTGGAGTAGTGGTAGTTCGGTGTATTGTGTGCCAGCTCATGCTTAATTAGGTAGCATCATAGGAGAAGGTTTGGAGGTGAGGTATGGTGAGGCCTTTAGAAACAAGTATGAGCAGGGAAAGCAGAAACCAAGAGAGATGGATGGAAGGGGTGATACAGCCAACATGTCATGTAGGTGTCTGGAGGAGCATAGGACAGTGGGGTACAGAGTTGGTGTGACTGCACCGAGAGGAATGTTGCAGTGACTATGACCTGAACCGACAAGAGCACAGACAGGATCCGAAGCTATGCAGGCAGGGGGAACATTTTAATTTTAGGTGCTGTTGCTCTGGATGAAGCATCAGGGCTTTGGAATAATTAACGTCAGGATTATTAAGGTAAGAGTGCTCATTGGTTGATTCAGGCACAATTAATTTTATGTTTTCTTTCATGATTTACTGATGTGGGATGTTACCGTAACCCTGAAAGATTGGTACACTGGAGTGGGCTGTTTATACATGTAGCTTGTTAAAACAGCATGTGTAAAAGTAGTGTTAGAAGTTTTATTTAAGCAGGCAAACTGGTGTTTTTTCCTTAAAAGCACAACAACTTAAGCATCAAATTTGTAAGTTTTCATTTAGTTGTCAGGTGTTGATTGTCACCTTTTAGAATAGAACAGAAAAGATGTCCAGCAAAAAAACATCTTGGCCTACTGTATAGATGAGGAGAACTGGTAAAGGTACGTGTGGGCATTCTCTTCTGCCAGCCATTCTGGTGAACAGGAGATGCTTGGAAACAAATGACCATATATTTCTGTCCTCTCTCTTCACCTGTTCTCAGTTTTGTTAAATTTTGTCTTTGATATAATATATAGGCACAGGTTTACATAAATATACATACACATTATCCAGAAACATCCTGATGGTATGGATTGCTGGGCAGTAGTAGGCACCACTCTTAGTCATGGCACTGGCTGTTCCTGGCTCTGTCAGCCGTAGTGGTGCTTTAAATCTGGGATTTGCTTGACAGTTAAATACAGAGTATGTATAGTTCACAAATCCCTCTCTGCCATGACCCCAGATATTGATTTATTTGATTAGACAGTTGGAAGACTATTCAGAATTATCTGTGGAGCAAGCAGCATTTTGAAACCAGTCTTTATTAATATTAAAATGATTTATTGCTTCTTATTATCAAAATAACTTGGAGTTTGAGGGCACATCTGACATTGCATAAATCTCTAGGTATCGGTGGGTGTTCAAACAAATTTTATGCCGTCTGCTTATTCACTTAAAATTTTCAAAGCAAGTGTTCAAAAGCTGCTTCATTTGAAAGGACAGTTTTCACAGAGTACTGGGCTGCAGATTTAATACCAATGAACTTTGAAAGCTTTTGCCAGGGCAAGTGCATGCATCTTTGTATTGCTCCACAAGTTGGTGGTTTAAGCTGAGAAATAAATTGTAAATGTCAGATCTGAAGAAGGGCTTGTACGACTGTAAAACTGTGTGTGCTGTGGTGGGTTTTTTTCCCTCAGCTATGTTGGTTAGCCTGGTAAGACATACTCTCCCCCTACGCATGCTTTGCTTTATTTATTCCATGTGTACTGTTATTTGTTTATTTATGTATTTATTTTTAAGTATCGCTTGCATTCTGGTCTAAATGTGCTTGAAAATTACCATCTGCTCTCCTGCTATTTAGATAGGGCATGCTACAACTGAGGTGAAGAGCTGTCACATCAAATATTTTCATTCTAGCTTTCGCACCTTTGATATTGAGTTACATAATTGCAGCTCAGGACCATTTCCAGGGATTCATTATTTTCTTTTTAACCCTCCCATGCCTCCCCCATTCTTTACTGGATTATGCTGCCTTTCAAGAGCGTTTCCAGTGCAGATGCAAGTTTGTGGATGCTAGGAGGGGAGGCCCTCAAGAAGCGTCTCACCTTTTGGTAAAATGCTAAAATTAGTAGAATAAGCAGGAATAGAAAAAACAATTTTGCCTGTTTATGGTGCAAAATGTTTATATGCAGATAAAACATTGTAGGGGTATGTTGATTTTGGATTTGGTTGTTTTTTCTATTTTCCCCATTTTTTGCCTTTTCTCAAACAGACTAAAATACAAATGGGTCAATGACACGTGCAGAATATATTTCCTGGAATGTTGAGGTTTAATCTACTAGTGATTTGGTGGGGTTTTTGTTTGGTTGTTTTTTTCCTTTTCTTCTCCCTGCTCCCCCTTTTTTCTTTTGTTGTTGTTTTGTTGGGTTTGGTTGGCCTTTTAAGTTCAAGGAGTAGGAAAGCTGGAGACTGCACTCAAAATTAGACCATTATAAAAATGAACAGATCATCTGTATTCATGCTGACAGTCACTTTGAGTTGAATGGGAATAAACTGACAGAAGATGGTGTTTGGAAATGAAACATGACGGGAAAGCAGTTAGCACAAACTGCCCAATAATTTCTCATAGTCAGGAAAGGAGCACCGTTATAGAGCAGGGGTTGTTCCAGTAAAATAGCTGTAAGATAAATTAATGGTTTTACACCACCAGGCAGTGAATTTGGTGTATGTCATCTGCCTCCTCCCTGCTGTTTAATATGGTAATGGGGTAGGTACTGGAACAGGCATCAAATTCCAGGTGTCTGTGTCTGCTGTGAGGTAGAGTTTATTACACAACTTGTTTTGACCTGCTGGGGCCCTGGTGGGACAAACTGATGTTGGCTCCCTGCTGGATGAGACCCCTTTGTCCTCTCCGTGGGGTGGCAGGTGGTTGCCCTGTGTGCTTCCCAAGCCATCTTTGTGACTTTTTTAGAGAGTAACAGTGGTCTTCTGTGTGATGTGGGTTTTTTTCTTCTTCTGCTGAAGCAGGGGGTGAAATAAATGTAATTAGTTAGTTTTACGTGATGGTTTGTGTATTCTTGTTGCTGGCATTGGAGGGATCTTTGCTTTCAGTGCATTTGGGAGCATCTTTTCTAGCAGTAGTGGATGCTGTGGAGTATTTGGTGGCAGATTGATACTTCCAGAGCCTCTTATGTGTATGTGGTGTGTATGGGCATCCCTCTGCTCCATCTATTAATGCACTGTTTGAATTGCCTGAGCTTGGGGAGTGGGATGGAGGAGCCAGGCAGTCAGGTATAGCTGAGGTCAAGAAGCTCAGCCAAACCATCTCACGGGGATAAAATATTTTCCGCTAAAACCAATCCCCCTTTCCCCCCCTCCTTTAACCTTCTGGAAAACCATGAAACAGAGATGCTTCAGCTGAAGTTGCACTCTGTTAGTCGTAACCATGATGTGTGACGTCAACCTGTGCTGTGGTAGCTGTGACCTCAGACCTGGAAAAGATGCACCTGTCTCGGATGGTATTGTCCTTATGTATGAATGTGTGTGTGTGCCATGTGCGTTCTTTCTTTTACAGCAGTGGATGGGACATTTTCCCTGTCTGTAAAAGCCTCTGTAGAGGGCAGGACCACAGGTACAGTTGTAAACTCAGAGAAGAGAAACACAGATTTGTCTTGGATGGATCCTGTTTTCTGAGCTATGCCAGAAAAGTTTTGTTCCTGTTTGCAGGTGTCACTTCATTAGTTGAGCTTGTGTTTTGTTTCTTCTGTTGGTCAGCATTTTGGGCGATAGCAGAAACCTGGTCACATACCCTTTGCTCTGAGGTTACTGTTTGGATATCATATAGGATTGTGTTGAAGGCATTGCCAAAATCCTTTCCAGGAGCAATTGCATATTTTATAGTATCACATAGAGTTTATTCTTTTGCAGGAAACAAAAAATATTATTCAGCCTCTCCCAGTTGATTAATTCCCTACCCCTTTTTCTGCAAGAAGAATAGAGCACGGGAAAAGTGTATGTCCAGCCGCTAAGAGTTGGGAACTGCACAGGAGAGTTAGGCTTATGTTTTCTTAAAACTAATCTGCCTCCTCTTAGCAAGGACTCATATACTTGAGGTAATTGAATGGGCTGCAGGGTACATCGGGAATTGTAGTTTTTCTGTGGTTTGTGCTCTGAAGATTAATAATCTTACAACCCTCTGAGGGAGATAAAGAAAAGATGTTCTCAGACAAATTGTTATCTTGTATTTCAGAAATGTGCTTTGAGCACTGAGCTACCTTCAATTTATCCCTTCAGTTTTTACCTTGATATTCTTAGTAATGGCAATATTTTAAACATCTAAGCTTGTCTTTCTCCTTCATCCTTCCTTGTTTTTCTGCGATTTTTTTGGGGTTGTTTTGGAGCTGTTTCACTTTCAAGGTAGTTGCGTCTCTCAGAAAATTATTCGTGAAATACAAAACTTTGGGAAAAAATATTTAAAATGTCATTGTTTTGTTTTGTAACCATCTAGACTTGCAGTCTGCAAACTAAAAAAATAAGATGTCACCCTTTTATGTTTGAAGAATGCTGGCAATATTATAATTTAAAATATGGGTTTAAGAAATAATTTATAGTCTCCAACTTTCAGATACTTTTTGGCTTTCCTCTGCCAGTGGTTTCAGGAGCTTTTGTTAATTATTGTTTTTGGTTTAGCCACTGAGTTGTTACTGAAGAGCTTAAGTAGGCTGAACACCCAAATCTAGTTAGTATTAAGAAGGTGACCATCTTTCTTACTCACCCTTTACTTTTCTGCAGCTCCTTGGAGTAAATGCAGAGGTTTTCATGGCTTACTGACAAACTACAAATTCTTTATTGTTTCTGTGCTTTTCACACATACTTAAAAGTGGCTAAGAATACATAGAAGTACTTAGAAAAATGTAACTTTAGGCTGGTTGTCTGAACCAAAAACTCTTGCTGCCTTATTTATTTTTCCTAACACCTTTCACATCCCTCAAGGCATGTTATGACTTTGAAAACTGGATTATACATGTGCATTGACTACTCAAGTGCTTAAAAAACTACAGTGTGCTAGACATGTTACAATGTATTTGGAAGAAAGGAGTTGGGAAAAAATACTTAGCAAACTAAATTGGTAGGAGAAGATAAACAGACAAAATGTAATTCTGTATAGGGAGAGATTGTTCCAAAGAGTTGAGAGTAGGTGGTGGACTTCATAGCTCTGCTCTAGATTTGAATGAAAGGTTTAATATGCAGTCTCTACTGAGGTAATAATATCTGTCAGCTTCACTGATATATTTTATATATCATTGTGAATTACTTAAGGTTTTCAGATTAAGGACTAATTACAAACAAAATTCAGTGAGGGCATCTCTGTAAAGTATAGACGTGTGTATGTATTTAATGTCTTGGATGTTGGTTGTTGATTTTTTACACTTCTCAGATTTTCTTATGCTTTTTATGCTTTGCATGATGCAAAATACAGTGTGCCTCAATCAAACTGCTGTTACAGGCATTTTGCTGGTGTTAAAGATCTGAGACAGATTTGGGGGGCTATAGGAAAGAGTTTCCTTAATTTTGGACAGTTTTCTGTTCCTTGTGGCAAACTGATTGAAGTTGGATCTTTTGCTTTCACTGTGGGTCAGTGTAGTACCCTCCTAATTTTTGTGGAGCTTATAAGTGTTTCACTGACTGCGTGGGAGACTTTTGCAGTCTTTTTTTGTTGAGAGAGAAAGGGAGAAGTCTTAGATTTCTGCAGGTTCAGTGCGCTAAAATGGCTTAGGGCCAGGCTAGTGCTGGGGCCATGCAAAAAAAGTAGGGAGTGTGTGCCGGGAAGATGGAGAGAAGGTGAATCTCTGGCACTTGACAGTTAGATTGACTGGCTTTGCTTCATTGCCACAGTCAGAATAATTTAAAAACAAGCAGTAATTGGCTAATTAAGGCTCATGTCCTCGAACGAGGCATCTTGATGGCTGCCACTGGGTCTGCCAAAGCTTTGTGGTGGTGCTTTGTGCTCTTCTCTCCTGCAGTCACATTCTGGACCTAATAAATGTTTAAAAGAAATTGATATGTTTCCATTATTTTCCTCTAGTTTTATAGAACAGAGTTTTGTCAAAATGCTTTGTTTGACTTCTCAGACCAGATGTATTCAGAAGGATGATGACTGACTGATACCTATAGGATTTTTCTTCGACAGTCTTATTTGTGAGAAGTAATGAGGTTACTGCACAAGGACTGGCTTTAATTTGGCATGTTTTGGCAGACTGCTGCAAAAGCACTGTTTTGGTAGACACTCCTAACAGGCAAATGTGCTGTGGCCCTCTTGGTATTGTCTTCGTACATGTGTAGTTGCTTTTGCACATGAAAAAGAAAAATTGCAGAAGTCACTCTAATGACACAGATCTGCTATGAGCACTTGATTGCTCCTCTGTGTATAACAGCAATAGGCAAACACAATCTTTTAATTAAACTCATGTATCTATTAATTTTCTTTTAATATGTTACATTTACTAGAATTAAAGTTCCTTAAGACTGTTTGGAAAGCTTACTTTTTTCTTTGCATTTCCTAAATAATCTTAACAATCTAAACATCAGGCAAACTGTTATTTGACATGAATTCGTTGTCATATTCCAGATCTGCCTTGGATTTTGGCAGAATTTATTTCATAAAATCTCTTCCTTCTTATTTCTCTTTCTTTTTAAATGGCACCACATCAAATGTTGTCCAAAGTCTGACTCACTGATGAAGTGAGTCTTCAAAAAAGACAGATGGAGAAAGCAAATGTTGTTAAAAATTTTGTCTGAAGTATTGTAGCTGTGCTAATAGTCACTTTTTAATCATAATTGGTGTACGGCATTTGATTGGTTTTACATTTATTTTTTGTTTTTCTTGGGTGTACAAAGCTATTGTTTTGGCTGTATGCAAACCAGTATGCTCTCATGCAGTTTCTCAGTTAAGCAATATAAAGTGAGAGATTCTGTCTTGCAGAATAGATTAAATTTCTTTTTCAAAGCAATTCTCTACTAGAATTTTTCCTTTTGTTTTTTATTTTTTTTTTAAACTGCAAGCCTATATAATTGTTTACTGAAATTTGTGGGTATCTATAAACAGGTATAAAAATTCCTAAATAAAGCATCTCATAGATGTACACAGTGTAGTTTCTATTAAATTTACAATACAGTAGGGAAAAATATGATTGAGTTTTTAAGTGCATGTGTATGGGAAACTGGTAAGGCTTTTGTTCTTGTTGCAATTTGTTTATTAGTTTTTCCAAACTTTGTATGTATCTGTCTTTTCTATTGATTTTTAAAAGAAGCGCAGTAGGATTTTTAACCATTCAGATAGTGTTTTCAATCAGGAATATTTCTCAACTGTGATGTCCTTTTCAATTATAAAATAGTATTTGCCTTTTATAGCTGAGTATTAAATAAATTTTAAAATAGGACCAGCATGAGTGAAATAAGATCTTTTTGTCAAGATTAATGTGTGTACGTACAGAAATACTGCATTTCTGAGTATGCCAAATAATACGTCAAATCTGAGCCACAAAATAGGAATGTAGATGGATCCTTGCGGTGCGTGTATTTTATTGCTACTTTACCAGTGATTTTTCTTTCATGTAGATTGACATAAAGACAAATATGTACTTTCCTTTAGATATTAAACCCACTATCTCACCTGTGAGGGATTGTAAAATTATATCCCTTTTAAAGAGAATACATCAATCTACAAAAAATTGCATCTCCAAGACAAGGTCTTTCTTATTTCTGTATTCCTAAGTGTATTCAGAAAGAAAGAGAAAGCTGCAGTATTTAAGTCAATCTGAAGATTGCATCAAATATTGGGAGTCCTCTAATTTTCCTATAAAATGATGTGTCTATCGACATTTTTTTCACGGTCTTCTTCCAGCATAAAGAGGCATTTGTTTTGTATCTGTTCAATCAACAAATTCTTTTTTCTTCAGAACCTACATCAAAGGATCTTACCACAAATTTAAAAGGATGTAAAGGTTTCTATGGTACCATAAACAGTATAACAATCTGTTGTAGAAGCAGTTTCTAAAACTGGGTCTTCGTGGCAGAGAGAAATGTTTAATCTGCGGATATAGCTGGTAGTTCCTAATGGTAATTAGTAAAAAAGAGTTTAGGTTGAACATTAATTAAAATAATCCCACCCAAGCCTTGAAATAACAGGCACTGACTTCCACCTATCCATGTGGGGTTTTTTTTAATCAGGTCTATTGAACCATCATTAACTTTCTGCCTAGCCTGTATTTTCAGTAGCATTTTACAACTTAATACCTGAAACTTTCTTCCTCCTGGGTGATTGCCTGAGACTTACCTATCTTCCTACAGGACTTCGATGTTTATTTCATTGGCTTTGAAAGCAGAAATACAGTATTTTTCCAAATATACCCTTAATCTAGAAACAGCTTTATAACTGAAAGAAATGCATTTGCAGCACAGACATCATTGCCTTGTTAATGTGCTTCCCTCTGTCCACCACCTCTGCAGTTACTGTCTTTCTGTCACTACATTACGTACCACTTGGTCATCAGTTGAAAAAGCACTGAAGATGGAGTGAACGCAGTCTTGACTTTTGTGTGTCTTCTTTCAGCTAGATGAAGGATGAGGACAGCTGTTCATTTTTACAGCTGCTCACAATGGTGGAGCTCTTACCATTCCCATCCACTACAAAATTTGTGTCAGGAGCATAGAAGGGGAGCATTCAATATACAAGAAGCACTTGTATATTGTCCTCAAAACATGAAAAAGAGAGCCTTCTGTTTAAAGTTTGCAATGGTGAGTGTTAGATGAGCCATATTTATTTACTGTAATACTTGTTTGGTTGGGAGTTCAGATGATGAACTTGTGTCGGGGAGGTTTAGGTTGGATATTAGAAAGAGGTTCTTCAGCCAGTGTGGCTGGACACTGGAACAGGCTCCTCAGGCCAGCGGTCACAGCACCAAGCCTGGCAGAGTTTAAGAAGCATTTGGATGATACTTTTGGACACATGGTGTGTGTGACTCTTGGGGATGGTTCTCTGCAGGGCGAAGAGATGGATTCGATGATCTTTGTGGGTCTCTTTCAACTCTGCATATTCTGTGATATTCATGCATGGGCTTTACTGCTCCAGGGTGGGAGAAGCAATAGCTTGTGAGGTTTTGTTCCCTTCGGAGCTTGGGGTTCGGTTGAATTCTTGTCTTTGAATAACCCCTGAGCTGTGCAGCCCAAACCGTGGGCATCAAGCTGCGTTACTTTCTGAGCTGAAAACATTTTCACCAGTGCTTTTCAAGTCTTTGGTTTCAGGATAATTTTGGAAAAAAAGGATACCAGCCGATCTGGTGAAATTATAACTTCATTTTCATTCAGTTTGTGAGAATGATTTGTTCATTTTATTCATGTCTAGTTACTTATGTTCCAGAGAAATGGAGTTAGGAAAGGTCCATTGATGTTCTGGAGCTCTGTAGATGGGAACAGCATTTTTTCATGTTAAAATTGCCTTAATCTCGAAGAAAGTCATGTTCCACTATGACTCAGTTTGGTGTATATGTCTGCCTAGATGTTTAGGTGGACTCAACATGAAACAAACTGTGATACAATGTATAAATTTAACTCAGTTATGCTTATCTTTGTGCTGCATAAGTCTGTTATTACTATCCACATGTTACCAAAGTAGGACAGTATATTGCAGTGCATTAGTTTGGTTACCTGTGAGCTGCCATAAAATGTGGCCAGTGCAGTGTTCTGCTGGGCAACGAATTTTTGTCATAGTTAAAGTGTCTTCAAAAGAAAATTGATTTAAAAATTAATACTTGGGGGGGAGGGGGGACTGTGTTTGAAAAGTTTTGGGTTTTTTGTTTTTTTTTTTTCCCTGTTTCCCCCCCTCCCAGAATACTGTTTTTCTTTTCAGTGTTTTTTTTCCCAGCTGTAAGTTATAACTTGTGTGTTCTTGGCAGTTATAGTCAAATCTAAATGTTCAAATTTTGTATTTTTCTTTTCAGTTTTCTGTTTTGACAGACTTTGATTTTTTCTTTCTGTGTGTATATATAAAAATGCTTTCATTATGGGTTGAAAACTTCTCAAACCACTTTGAATAATTTCTGCGGTGTTTGGTATTGCACTTTATTTAAAATAAGCAAAACAAAACATCCTAAACTAACCATCATGAGTTTCAAATCTTAATATTTGACATTGAAATCTTCATGCATATAATTAGAAATTTTAACTTCTAAGAAGAAGTAGTTTTCACATTTGTTTTGTCATAGGCATTAGTTTTATTTTTCCCCCCTTCTGTCCTGCACTTTGCTGAACTCTGAAGATCCTGTTAATCTTCATCCTTACTCCCCTCCTTTCCTAACCTTTTCTGAAAGCTCCTGCTTTTCTGAGTTGGGAATTCTGTCTCAGTTTGCCAACTTCCCTTAGCATGGTAGAGTGGGGAGAGATAATGGCAAGGGAAGAGATGCTCTGCCTACGGCTTGGAAGGTTTCTTTCCATTAGCTGTGCTGCCTTCTTTTTCCTTGTCTAAGGTAGGGCGGGCTTTGATGGATCTTTTAATATGAGTATCATCTTCCGACACAGAGCATGGGAATGGATTAGCCTAGAGCGTCTCAGAGTCGTTCTCTAAGATAGTATTCTAAGGAGGACATGACTGAAATTTCTGCTTCGTATCTACTTTTCTTGTGTTTTGCCAGCACTGTTCTGTGTATGTACGGATAGCTTTGAAATAATTTTCTACTGTTAGATGTTAAAATAACTAAGGAGTACATTTCCTAGTCTTTGATTGATTTGCTCTTCATCTTATCCTTTCAGGTGGCATACAGCTTGCTTATATGAAGAACAATTAGAGAGAGATTTAAATGAATTTGGGTTTTTTCCTGAGTCAGAGGGCTTTCTTTCAGTATTTTGGTGTATATAGTCCTGAAATAGGTTCTGAGTAATTAACTACAAAAAAAAAGATGAGAGGATAGTAGTTGCATGTGTTCAGTTGAAAGTCATACTGAAATATGAAGTTCTCAGGCAAAACAAATTCAGAAGTGAAAAGATACTGCTGGGATAGACCTCGAGGCAAAGATTAACCTGTAACACAGTTTTCCAGGATCTAAAAATAGGAGGTAGCAGATTGTGATGTGGTACTGGAATTTTTCCGAAAAAAATGGCTTTGTTTTTGTTTTTTGTAACTACTCACTTGTTGTCCTAAATAAGTATTTGTTTTTTTGCCAGTAAAATACAAATTCAGCCTCTTTAAAAATAAATTGTGTGTGATTAAATAACTCTTAATAAAGATTTTTATGGATTTCTGCTCTTTTGGGGCAGTTATTTCTTGGTTGGGAAGAAATTGTCAGTGACTTTTAAGCTGCAGTAATTAATCAGTACCCTTGACCTAAACAGCTATTTTAAACGTGGGCCTGATGATAATCTTCCCTTTGGTCATTTCAGTTTATTGATGGATAATGTTGCAGAACCTAGTGAAGTCTCCCAACTGTCCTGCATAGACATGATGATAGTGTTAGCACTGAAAGGGTGAAATGCATGAGAGAAGGAAAAATGCAGTACAAACAGAAGAGGATCCTGGTATTATAAAATAAATCTAAAGAGACCATGTCTAGAGAGATCTCCACAGTGAAAATAGAGCACAGAAAGACTGAGAAAAAGAATTCCTTTAAAGACAATGGAAGGCACCATCTCTAGCACATCTTTGAGTTGTTTGGAGTTGTGGGGAGGCTGCAGCCCAACTGGGTGCAGGGTGAGGGGCAGAGGTGAAGGTGCCCACTCCTCCTCACCTGAGATGTTGCCTTAAACGGGCAGGTTCTCAGGCAGCCTGAATGCCCGTGCTTGTGCAAACCCTGCTATGCAAAGGTGGTGTTCATTATACATGGTGATGGTGAACTTCTTGACTTGTATTTATGGACCAAAGGCTGAAAATGGCTAATGCAATCCCTCCGTCAGCTCCCTGAAGTTCAAACCTTTCCTGTGGACTGGTGTTACTTTGTAGCTCATGTGTTGCTCTGTCACATTGCGTAAGGAGGGGACGGCTTGTGTCTTAGGCAGCATCTGGTAATTTATTTGACTTGGGTTTGGTTTGTTCCCAAAAGGAGATTTCAAAGGTGAATTGCTAGTAGAAATCAGGCCCATGGTCTCCTTTTGCATGCTCGTCTGCAGTTCTTTGGGGGGGTTATTTGGTTCTGTTGTTTTGTTTAGGTCCAAGTTGTTCAATATAATCTCCTTCCCCTTCAACAGGCCTGACTGAAAGCACATTTTGTTAATACTACTGAAGTGTTTTACTATAGCAGTGGCGGTGATTACAAGACTACTATGTTTTGGCTAACAAATGCAATAAATGTGATGAAAATCCCCCTGTGTTTTACATTTCACTGCATAACATGTTTATTTAACATGTTAAACACTTCTGTCTGAAGAACAGCTTTCCACAAAGGTAAAATGTATTTTCCATAGCACTTTTTAGAATTACTGTGGGAAACAGTAATTCCTGTTCCCTTCTTACGCCTCACATGTGTAAGTCTGCATTTCCCAGTGTTTTAAAAATGACGCGTTTTCTTATTTTCCCGCCACCCTTTGAAGTATAATTCTTCAGCATGTCTTTGAGTTTTATGAGGCAAGGGGCTGTTGTCTGGAGGACACTGTTTTCCCGGCACCGGGGAGCTGGCGGAGGCGCTGGGCGGGAGCAGCCAGGTCCCTGCCGGAGCACACCGTTGCGCTAGCGCTAATTTGGCTTTTTGTATTCTTGTCCTGTCTGTTTGTGGTATTTAATGCTCTAACATCTCTCTGGTTGGGTGAACCCATATGTCATTCAAATGGGAACCTGTGCCTTGCCATTGGCCTGACAGCCGCTCAGCCGTGGAGCACAATGATAAAATTATGAAAACTGTGTCTCTGCTCATTGGACCAGTGGAATTTACAAGCGTTTCTCCTCTGTGTGCCTAAACGCCTTGTTGCCGTGCCTTGGCTCACACGGCAGATTTTTCTGGATTATAAGCCTTGTCAATAGTATGAAAGCTCACTTGTGTCTTTTTTTTTCTCCCTGCCCTGTTGGGATTTTTTCCCTGCTCTTTCTTTATTTGTAGGCATGTGCTCCTCACAGACAAAATCAAAAGTCAGCTGCTTGCTTTGATCGTTACAAAAATAAATATTTTGTTTCTATCTTTAAAATAAAAGCAGAGATTTTTACAATAAGGAACATTTTGCTGTTGTTTGGTTCTGTCACTGTATTTATCAGTCAATATAAGAATGGTTATTTATATGCAGATTGTGTTTACTTCAGCATTATTTATAAAGCAATACTGTGTGCTAGAGTCATGTCTGTAAAGCCATGTTTTCCTTCATGACTCCCTTTTTGTGGTATGGTGCACATTACAGATACATAAATGTTATTTGACATAAGGGAATAAAACTATTTTCAGCTCATGAAATAACTCTGTTAGTATAAACTTGAAATGATCTCTTTCAAAATCACCACTGTTGAACAGCTAGCACATTTCCACTGTAGCGTCACTTGCCTTTTTGCCTGTGGTTGAAATGTCATGGTAATAATCAATTAATCTTACAAAAGTTAGTGAAATATGCTTGCTCATACTTGGTAGCGAAACCCAACCCTGCAATCCTAATGTATTAGTAAGGTATAATTTTGCTGAAACAGACTTGGCTTCTGGTTTTTTATATCGTACTTGCTTTGTGTACCATGAAGATCTAAGACAAATTTCTCAGTAATTAAAATTATCAAGGTTATCCTGCACCCTTATATTATGAGAGAATTTACTGCACTTTGTGCATGTGAATGATGAATTTGCTGTTCAAGAAACAGTATTGAATGTCTAATATAGTATACACTGAAATATCAGAGAAAGAGACATTGCTAGGCTAATTGTTGCTTGTTTCTCTGATAGTGAATTTGATAGTGCCTCTGTGTGTAATTTTTTGCCTTTTTTACTGACTGAAGAAGCTTAATAGTAGGTAAAATGTTGGGAAAGTATAGTTAGTATAGCTGAAACTGGTTTGGGTTTTATGTTCTTTTTCATAGAAATAGTATATTCTTATTTTATTGGAACTGTTTTGCTTTTGACAAAAGCAGGAAAAGATAGCTGAGAATGGCAGCAGGAAAAATTGACTCCTGATAATTTATCACTTAATCACAAATTTCTTGTATCTTATCTTGTATGGTACCTTTCCTGACTATGATCATCAGAAAAAAGATTGTGGAGATCCTTCTAACCTGACACATTGCAGAGCTTTTTCTGGGCTTTTTGCATTTGTCTTTGGGCTGGTAACATGGAAATTTTAAAACTGAAATCTTTATTTTCTATTTGCCAGCAAAATTATGTGCTGCTTTGTGAAATGTATAAAAAAGCCATATTCCGTGCCCCAGGGATATTGCAGTGTAAGTCCCTCAGCTCTTAGGTTCATGCGTGCATCACTGGTGATGCTAGTAGTGTTAGTTGGTCCTCTTAAGCTCAGTGGCACTACTTTTATGATTAAAATGTAAAATTGCATAGTAGTTCGTAGAGTTGGAACCTCAATCACCCATAATGGAAATAAATAAGGATGTGTGTAGGAAAGACATATAGAAAAGGCTGAAGGTTTTGCTGAATTTGTAGGGTTTCTTTGAAAATGTGTGCATTTCAACTGGGGCTGACTTCATGGTTTTATTTATAATATCAAATTTAATAAATTATAAGACCTACATAGCGAGTACTTTGAATTTGGGTATTTCATGACTCAAGCTTTAACGTGCTTTGTAGGGCTCTGCAAAGCACTGCACTACATTGTGTGGCTGCTCTGTTCATGTGCTGAATTTCTTTCGTGCTCCTTTTGCATTACTGCACTTGAGAGAATTTTCACTAGTTGGAACAGAAGCTGAAAGGGATCTTTAGGAAAGCACAGTCAAGCAGACATAATAAATTTTGAAAGGCATAAAAACCTACCTCCCAACTGAGGGAGGTAAAGATTTACAATACATCATAGAAATACTTTTTTCTGAGAGAGCAAAAATCTTCCGACTTGGCAAAGCTTTCCTTACTGCAAGGCAATGGAAAAGCCACTTGCAGTTTAACAAGTTGTTTTCTTTTTGACTTGAAGAAGATGAAATAATACTATTTTCTGATCAGTTACAGGCAACAAAGTAGAAGAGACAATGCTTTTAAAGATGTGCTTGTTTAGGTTTTTGTCTCTGATGCACAGAGTGGTTACACTGGATGCTAATTATTTGATTGCATGCCTTTTTTTCTGGAGAGATGTTGAGATACCCTGCATGGAAGCAGCTTGTCTTTCCTCAAGGGAGCAAGTCCTCAATGAAGTGCTGCCCAGAAAGGAGAACAAACACTAGTGAACCAAACTAACTATATGCTATCTTTGGTTAAAGATAGCATATATTAGTGTATGTCTTGTATGCCTTATGGTGTGAGGTTATAAAAATAGCTGTTTTTAAGGGTCCTCAGTTGACAGCTTCCCTTAAAAGAACAAAAAGCAAAATTGCCCAAACCCCCACTATTTAAAAAAAAATAAAATTTCTAAACGCTCCCAAATATTAGGCTAAACAAGATATGTATCTTCAAGTTTGAAGACAGCTTCTTCTCTTAGATTGATAATTTAATGACATTCACCACATATCAGAGCTGTTGAGAGAATTGGATTATAAAGATTTGTAGATCATTTTTAACAACATAGACTATTAATTTATTTTACCTTCCTAACATTCCTGTTACTTTGAAATGTTTCTTTTTAAAGAACTGTTATATTTTATCATAAAGCATTCCTGCTTTCACTGAAAGGGTATTTATTACTGCTTCTCTTCTCGGTGAAATGTGATGACATCATCTTTTCTCATCTATTTTAAATGTAGTAAAAGGGATGCTTTTGCAAGCACACTGCTATATGTGCGAAGAGGAAGACAGGTGGACATTGGAAGTATTTTGTAATGGGATCTTACCCATAAGATACTTCCCTTTCTGTAATTTAGTATAGAAATTTACTTGTCTAAGTGAAAAATCACTAATTTCACCCTTTTAATCCCCAAGTAAGACTTTCAATGCTCTTTTCTCCCTATTTTTATAGACCTTTGAAGGTATTTGTGGCTACTGTATTTGTGTGGGTTGTTTGGCTGTCCTTACTGTTTTGCATGTTGATCTTAGTTTTGAATCACAAATGTTTTACAGCTTCCTCAGCTTACCAAATTTCTTCAAACATTGTGATCTTGGTGTGTAAATAGTAGCACATGCCATAGTTCTTTATCTATTTTCTGGGGGGAAAAAAAAAAAGTCTTGGTGTTTTTAAACTAAGATGATTTAGTTTAGTTTTGCCTCTTGACATGAAAGAAAAAGCTGAGTAGAAGCTGAAGGACTGGATTGAAAGAGCACATATTATTTAATATTTTATTTATTTATTGTGTATTGGCAGCGCTTCTGTTCCTTGCCCTTTCCTCTTCTCTGCTCAACCCCCACATCTCAATTTCTGTGCTGAACATTTAAACCAGAGGTCAGTTTGTCTCTGTGTGTAGTTTAAAATACCCTGCAACTGAACTGCTAAATGGAACAACAGCATCAGCATAAAATGCAGAGACCATATTAGGGCTGAGAGCGTGGGAGTGCACATAGGTTATCAATAAATACTCAAATCAAAGTCAGCTTACTCTATAGGTGTATTTTTTCATAGTGAACTAACAGTATTTTTTAGCTCCAGTCCTCTTCTCATCACAGAGTAATAATCCCAGTTCGTGCTGTTCGTGTTTTCTCCTTTTCTTTCTTCTAACTCCCATAGCACAGCTTTTTCAATCCAGCATTCACTGCACATGTTCCAGTCATGAGGTTACAAAGCTGACATTGCAGTCTCAGCAGAGGTTATCTCTTTAAAATTCCCTAAAATTCCCCTTTGGCACATCCAGTTTGGCAGCTGGGTTTCTGTAGGAAACTGATGGAGCCACCCCCTCCCCTTATGTCCTTTATAAAAATAGAAATCTATTAAACCTCTGGCCAGAAGGGCAGATGGGTAAGTACTCCCTCCAAAGCAGACAGTGCTGCTTCCTAAGCTTTTCTCCCTAGTATTATACTCTCTAAAAAAATCAGATTTATATACTTCAGAGCCAATTAAGTAGTGAAAATACCTGTTTTTAAAACTAAAATGCCTGTTCTTCAGGGTGTGTGAACTTTGTGCTCTGGAGGGTATATACCAGCTGCTGAGAAATATTGACCTGTTGTTGGAAGTATTTTAAATAGTTATGCAACTGCAAAATCAGAAGCTTAGTTTAATCTTAGACGCTCACGCCTGAAAAATAATGTAGACAGTAAAGTACAACTGGCACTCAGAGAAAGGTTTGCCAAACCAAATGGGAGGCTTAAATATCTACCAACATAGATAAGTGATCATTGTCCAAACAATATTCAAGATCTGATCTAAATGGGCATTACCCACTTTCATGCAAAGAATGTCCCTGAAATGCATTAAATACTTGTTTCTGCTTCCTGCAAGGAAGGAGAGGAGAGAAAATTGGGTGTGCATCCCCCTCCCCTCATCACTACTTTCCCTTGGATATCATTCTAGGTGGGGGCTTGCAGTGGTTTTCTGGTTATAGTGCGTTAAATTTTGTGGCAGAATTTGAGTGTCTTGAGTTTGAGAAGACCTGAAAAGCCACTCCCTGAAAGTCAAAGAGAGAGGCTTCTTTTGTGACCTCACTTTGGGTTGCAGCTTTCGTGTGGCACCTCTCTCTTAGAATGGCTCTGCATGTTCTCTTTTCTGGAGAGCTGGAAGTTGTTACTTTGCATTTGGGATGCTCTTTTGGAAAGTGAGAATTGTGGATTTGGATTTGCTGGATGAGGCGAGCCCAGGAAAACCAAAACCAAAGACGGCAGTTCAACAGCAGCCAAAGCAATCCAGCTGGTACCTGCAGTCCTACTTGTCTCTCATCACCTCTGGGTTCATCTGACCATGTTGAGTGGTTTCTGTGTGCTAAGTCACCACAAGGCTGCCCATTACCTTTCCATATTTTAGTGTGTTGGAACAGCTTGGTAGAGGGTCAGACCAGCTACAGGGAACTTGGGTAAAGAGAGGAGCCAGTAGTGGGACTTCTGTGGCAGCAGAGAGATTGGCTTGCAGCTGTAGACCAGCTGTCTCAGTGCTGCAGCCTCTGGAGCATTATACGAAAGGTGAACAACCCCCACAGTGTCTACTTTTGTGGTGCCTGCCGTCAGGAGACCTCTTCTTTCCCCAGGTCCTCAGTGTGCAGAGGTGGGCACTGGGCAGCTGTGAGGCAGGAACCCACACTGTGGATTAGATGAGGAGCTCAGAAGCATTTCTGTGTGGAGTTTTTCCTCTAGATCAGCTTTGAATGGCTCCCTTCTGAGAACATGTGCTTTTTTCTATCACCTTTGGTAGAGCTTAGCACTGTGTTGGCCCCTCTGGAGAACTTCAGCAGTAACTGCTGTTCTGACTCACTCTGCCTGGTGCTTGTGATTGCTCTTTGAGGACTGTGACCCCTAAACAGGCTCATCTCGTCTCATCTCTTTCTTGGTGGTCAACAAAGAGTGACTATATGCACCTGACATGTGATGCTAAATCCCCTATGAGTTGCACAGAGCATTGCATTTTTTCACTCTAAGTTACCATGTCTTAGTTTTATTGAGGAAAATATTTGCTAACCTGGCCTCACTATTTAACCATTTTTGAGTCTGCCTGAAGCCTTTTCTTTGTACATTGCTTTTTAATGTAATGAAGTGTCTACCTTCTTGTTATGCTCACTGTTTTTTACCATTCCTGATGTCCTCACCTCTTATTTATTAAGAACTTGCTGTGTGTTTGTCATGGGAAACCACTTTGTCCTTATTTTTCTCTGTGTTTGGTGGGACACCCTCCTTCCCCTCCAAAACGAACACCAACTGTTCTAATAAACTATACAATGAAAGATACTTCCAAGTTTATCACCAGTCTTTGTGAAACAGTGTAATGCATCATGTGAGCACCTGTAACCCATCTCACTGCAAAGTCTGATGGGTTAATACAGATTTCCCTTCTCCACTACATGTGCAGAGAAATTTATGTAAACAGAAAACTGTTGACAGTCACCTTCTCCAGCCTCTTTTTGGAAAAGACTGCTTCTTAAAAATATCTTGTAAGGAGAAGAGAGAACGCAGAGCACTGAATATTCGCTACTATGTGTGAGGAATTGCAGTTGACTTGTGGCTGAAGTGAGGAAGGTGTAGGATCTTCACTTGTGTGCTGCAGACATCCTTAGTCACCTTTCCAAACAAGCTGAAGACTGGGCCTCTTTTATGCTTACCTGGGACACCTTTATGTGGTTCCCTGCTTATCTCTTCCTTGTGCCAAAATGTTCTGCAAGACGGGTCACACCAATCTTTACAGTTTGGATGTCTTGGAGTAAAAAAAACCCAAAGCTGATTGGCTTCTTTGTTTTTAGCTGAAAGATTTCCCTGTAATGTAGCTGTTTTGTCAAAAGGCACTCCTCAACACTGTACAGTCTGGAGGTATTGAATGTTCCTGATGGATCCTTTAAAGTGTCTTAAAGTGCATAATTGGGGCACTTGAGCATAAAACTACAATTATACACTTCTGTGTTAATTTTGTGTACAGATATTACTTCAGTCTGGACATAAATGAGAAGGAAGCATTTTATTGTGAGTGTAAAAAATTGTTTTGTGATTGCTTAAACAAAATAGGTGTTCCGATAATAGCTCCAAACAACCCAACTTAGGGCGGGGGGAAAGGGGCTTGATCTTTCAGGAAGGGGAAAAAGCATGCATGGATATACTGGAGATGCTTTGAGAGAATAATAGCTTTTATAAAGATTAACTGATGGAGCACAATATTTGAGTTTAGTTGCAATGTTAATAAAAAAAGGGAATTCTAGTAGTTTGGCAGAATGAATGAATGAACTTGATAGTTGATTCTTTGTAAGTTTTTAAGGGGGCTATTTTCAATTACGCAAAACAGATAATTTTTTGTAAATGATGTTACAACTTTAAAGGTTCTAGTTTATTTTTCTGTTCCATTTTGAGTATAATGTTACATGAATTGGATTAACTGTATTCATACACTTACATTTAGCAGATGTTTCTAAAACTTACTTGTGGTAACTGATATGAGGAATAATTTACAATAATCATCTTATTTTGAGTATAGTAAAACTGTAATTATTTAAGAAATTATGATGTGCTATATGGTTTCAGCTGTGAATTTATAAGATTGATGTCTTTGATGTTTCTGTCAGGGTTCTTTTGATGTCTTCCAGTACTAAGTAATAGGTCAAATTAAATAATAGAAATGGAATAAATCAAATATGTTAACTCTGTGACTACATGGAGGGGTTTGAAAGTTTTCTTTTAAAAATACTTGCAGCAGTATTTGAAATCATAACTGTTATATAAGTACTCTTATTTAAGACGCTTACTTGTTTTTTTGAGAAGGGGAAAGAAAAGCTGGCACAAAAACGATTTACCTCTCCCCCCCCTCCTTTTTTTTTTTTTTGTTGGTTTTGGTTTTATAGGTGATGCTCTTTGGTCAAATTCATTTAAAGAAAAAGGGGGTTTGATAGGAGTTGCTTTATATTTCTTGTTTTTCTAAGCCAGCATAAGTACCTCAGAAGGAATGTTGAGGAACTGTGCCACAGGAATGGGATCCTGATCCTAGGCAGTTAATTCTAGGCTGCAAGATGAAAAGTTTTGCTGGGTGGGTACAGAAGTAATCAAATTTTCTTATCTAGTTGGTTCATCCAGTCGTTCTGTTTGCTTCAGGATTCCTTGCTGTGGGGAATTTTTAGTGTCCAGATGAAAAGTATGATTTTGTTCCTGCTGTAGTAGAAGAAGCCAGCGGAATTTGGACTGTACAAATGACTAGATTAGGCACAGAAATTGCTGAACCTAAATGATAGCTGTGGGAGGTCATGCCTTTTTCTTTGTCTGTTGACCTCCTATGCTGTGGACACTATT
This sequence comes from Xenops minutus, assembly GCA_035221455.1. Taxonomy (NCBI): domain Eukaryota; kingdom Metazoa; phylum Chordata; class Aves; order Passeriformes; family Furnariidae; genus Xenops; species Xenops minutus. Next base: position 54,831,909 of record JAWWEE010000105.1, on the reverse strand, counting down.
TGGGGATTGAAATCCATAATGAGAACACAAAGAGCTGTAAACCTCTTCTCGCATTGCATGCTCATGGCAAGTTTTTTGTGATTAGAAGTGTGATATCCCTTTAAAAAGTGAGGGACTGGAACTGTAGGTGACTTGCTGTGTGTAACAGCAGCCTACTGGTCTGCTGTTTCAGAGTCAGGCCAGCAGGCAAAGCTGTGGGGGTTAACTCCAAAGTGGTGGCCTCGTCAAAGGTGTCTGGGCCAAAACCAGGCCAGATCTGTTAAAGACCAGACTTTGTACTAAGAAACTACTGAACTGAAGCTCCACCAGAGTGGTGCAGGAGCACCTCCCTTGACCTGCTGGCAATACTTTGTCTAATGCAGCCCAGCATACCATTAACTCGTTCTGTGGAAAGGGCACATTGCTGGCTAATGTTTAGCTTGGTGTCCACCAGGACCTCCAGGTCTTTTTTTGTCAAGCTGCTTTCCAACTGGGATGGCATCCACCATATATTGGTGCCTGGGGTTGTTCCTCCCCAGGTGCAGTATAGGAATAAAGAAAGGAGAAGAAAAACAGCTGTCAGGTAAAGAGGTGTGTGCTGTAAAGGTCTGTGAAGCCCTGTAGTCTAGTGGAACTGGACAAGTTTATATGGAATGAAGAGAAGGGCATAGCTTGATGAAGAGTGCACAGCATCACTCCCTGTGGAAGATCTTTTATATTCTCCTCGTGCTATTTTTAAGAGATACAGTGAAGGGCTCTGAACGATCTCAGATGATTTAGCTCTGAAAGCCATCAAGTTTAGGAATGGTAAAGACAGTATTCATTAAGATTGATATCTTTGGAGGAGAACATGAATGAATTAAAAAGCACCCTTCCCTCTCAAAAGAGACTGGAAGAAAGAAAGAAAACTCAAGGGTGTGCAAGATGCTGGGGAAGCAATGATAAACAGGGTGTGTGCACGCTCTGCCTTTTCTCAGTACTGCGATTAAAGAATAATGTTTGCAGTCATTCCAGCTACCAAGACCATGTGCCAGAAGAAAACAGAGTGAAAACTATTTTACAGAGGGATTTTTCAGTCTCCAGTAGTTAAATGTTGTAAGTCTCTGTATAAAGGCATAAAAATGGAGGATTACTCATGCAACTAGATTACCTGCCATTTAGACTCAACCCAGTACCTCTCATTTGTGTTTCCTGCTTTAGAGGGTTTGAATGGCACTGCAAAACTTGTCAGAAGAAACATGTTTCTTTGTATTTTTTACCTATGTTTTATTTCAATCACCATTTGAGAAAAATAGTGATCAAAATTGTTCCAAATTTCCTGGAAAATAAATAGCAAATGGAGGATTTGGGGATGAAAGAATGTTGTGTAGTCCATTCACGGATGCACAAGAAGTGCCCTGTGATAAATTATTTGTTATATTATTAAAAATCAAATTAAATATAGGCTTTTTTGTTTTTCTGTACTTACTGGCATTTCAAAGGTGAGTTTCATGCTACTAGTGCAGTGAGACATGATGTTTCCTACATGTTTTTTGCTGAAGCATCAGCTGTTGGACAGACCACAGTGATCAGGTTGTGACAGTTCTGATGTGTTTTTTCTTATGTTGGTTTGTAAAGTGGCAATCTATTACTTAAGCAGATTACATGATCACTTTTAATTGTTTTGATCACTTAAAAAAAAAAAGGAAGGCAGAGTATAAGAATACATATCTGACTCATCACATAAGTGTGTGTAGGTATATACAGACATTATGTTTTCTCTCTATTTGTAATTCAATATATCAAAATAGGTCTTCTGAAAACAATTACATTGCAAATTTTTAGTCTTCTCTATTGTGTTGGTCCAAGGGGATGGATATGGTAATATGGAAATCTCTTACTAGAGATTATGATATTTTCATCCCTTAATTTGCAGAAAAGACCAAATGTTACATTAGTTCGAACTGTAATGCACTGTGTGAATCAACACTATTGGGCTCTTGTGTAGGAAAAATGTCTTCCTTTTGTTTCTAGACTCAGCTGTTTACCTCTCCCTTGAAACTAATTTTAGCTCATCTAAAACATGCAAATTTTTTATTTTTGTTTGTTTGTTGTTTTTAGGGGAAGGTGGAAGTGAGAGGTGGTTGTGATATTGGCATAGATTTAGCATTTACAGCAGAGGTAGTTTTCATCAATTTCTGACAAGGGAATCAAAGTGTTCTTTTTTGGAAGAGAGATATTGCTTTTCCGTATAAATGATTGACTATTTTGTGGTAGTAGTCTTTATTTATTTGGCTCTCATCATGAAGAATAGCAAACTTATTCAAAATCTCAGTACATCAAAAATATGTCAATACATAAAACATAAGTACTATTCCATACTACAGTCTATGCAAAAAGCTGTGTTAATAAGATGTGAAGTTTGCACAGCTAAGAAGTCAGAAAACATAAATGATAAGATTCTAGCAGCCACATTAACTGAGCCACATTTTCACATCCTCTATATTTTATGAAATGCCTTTGACAACATAAATCAAAAAGAGAAGGTGCTTTATATGTGCAACATGGCTCAGTTAATGTTGCTTTTGGAACCTTAACATCTGTATTTTCTGACTGGAGAGTTTTTTAATCATGTAATCTTAGTAGTTTTTTAACTTTTTTTTTTTTTTTGGTAGTTCTCTATTTTTAGAAGAGAGGAAAATCGCATGTACTGATAACTGGTTAGCTCATGTTGCTTTGATTTGAGCTACAGTAAAAGGCAGAATATAGAGAGCACCCCATGACAGGTACATATGTGATGCCATATACATTGCACTGACAAGTGGTGTAATTGTGCTGCTGTGCAGTTTTGGAGGAGAAGTGGAATACAGGGATGTGTTTGAAGTCCTGTCCTTTCTGTCCTGCATGTTAACAGTAGTACTGAGTATGACCGCATTGCAGACTGCAGCGTCTTGTAAAAAGATACTGGAGCTGCCTTTTTAAATGAACTGGCTTGTGTACAAGAAGCAATCTGGCTATAAGACTGTGGATCTCCCTTTGACCTAATTCACTCTTCTATAGAGCAGGGCAAATTACCCAAGCACAGCTTTTGGTGTAGGCTCCTGCCAGTGTCTGAGCCAGTTTGCAGATCTGTGTACTGCACTGCAGTCTTCAACACAGACATACATTTAATGACTCTGCAAAATCCACTACCTTGCAAGTTCTGGAATGGGGATTATTGTGCTGTGACGCAGAAACATGCTTTTTATCCTTTTGCTTCCTTGCTCTGGGTCACTGGGTGGACCAGTATCAGGGCCAGTGTTAATATTTTAAAGGCTCGTAATAAGATTTTAAAGTTCATACTTCAGTTTGAAGGCAAGCAGTCTAGGAAAGACAGTAATATAGGTGAATGTTGTGACCAACGTATTGTCAAAAGGTCAAAACTAAGTGATAAGAAGTAATAGAATTTACAGAATGTATGAATAAAATGCCTGAAATTTCTGATCTACCTCTGATTAATAGCCTTGATGCTAACACCCAGCTTTTTAGTTGCTTTCCTTTGAGGAACTTTTTTTGTGTGTTCATTTTTTTTTTGTTCAATGAGAAGGGCTTGTAATCTTTATTAAGATCGTGTGTGCACAAGAATGCTGGGGTTGAATGTGTTGATTTGAGACAGGAGACCATGCTGCCCTAAAAGTGATAGGATCTTCCACTGAACATGTGCCAGAGGATTTCCCTATGCTCTCTAAGCATATTATATTTTTCTTCTTTCTATAATTCATCTAAACATACAGATAAAGACCTGGACTTCCGTGAATTTGAAAGTTACAGATACGAACCAGATTTTTTTTAAGTATGGGAAAGTCAGGGGGTTAGTTTTCCATTACAGCTTTCAGTTTGAAAGTATGGAGAAATGCATGGTCTGAATGTTTGGGGGAACATACTTAGGTTTTGGCAGAGGTCTGCCTTTGGAAATCTAAGACCAAAGCAGTAGTTGTTTCAGAAAACCACAAGAGTTTTATTTGAAGGTTTGACGGGAACTATGTGACAGTTTTCTTTATAGTTACTACTGAATTGACCTCTGTAACATTAAAATAATTAGAATTAAATCTTACTATAACCTTTTGTTAACTGAAAGAACGGGCAGCTTTACTCCTAGTGTAAAGTACTGGGTGGTAGGGGTTTTTTCACTGAGAATCCCACTCACTGTACTTTTTTTTGTTCTAATTTCTATGTAATTACAGTGTTACAGGTGCTAAGAAAGTGGACTGCTACTGATGATTACATTTCTGAGGATGGTACTTGTTTCACAATGTTCTGTCTCATGTTTCTCAGCAAAGTAGGCCATTGAACTAGGCAGTACCACCCTTTCTTCTGAGTGTCATTGCTGTCTCTGGAGTTCAGTTTTCCTTCTTGCTGTAAGCAGGGCTTGATGCTGATCAGGCCAGTCACACCTGTTTTTCTCCAGATTTTTATATCATGACACTGTGGTCCACAGCTTCTGAATTGTGCTGTTGCCTTCTACTAGTATGATCCAGGGTCTGCCTCAGGTTTTGGGCACCAAATAAATTGCAGGGAGAAGCAATGACCAATGGGGCCAGGACTCTTTCCATGTAGTGAGCATGTCATGGTATCTGATGTGTTCAGGTGGGTCAGGTGAGCTTTTTGTGATGGGAGACGTGTAAAGCTTCTTCCTTTATTGGCTGCATCTCACCATCAGGATGGTTTAAAAGTGCAGTAACTGCATATTGCTGGTATTATTAGTGTACCTATGCTAACACACTAATTCTGCTACATTTTAATTTTAAAAATTATTATAATGACTGTAATGCTGTCTAATGATGCTTCTCCTTTGACATCAGTCGTGAATTGTGCATGCAAAAATTCCTTAAAAGTTCCATTACTATCAAGGTATTACCTGGACAAAGCATGTCTGCCAGCAGACCCCTTATTCAAACAAGAATTAAAGATAATGGGTTAAGTTACAGATTTAATTGAATTTCCCCCATCTCTTCATTTTGGCTGCCAGTTTTGTTCTTCTTTTATTCTCATCCTTTCTTTGTTTGTGTTCAGAGTGGTTTAGTCACTGATGGTCAGTCATACTTCTCCCAAAATAAAGCTATTTGTACTGTGTAAGTCAGATAGGAGTCAAAGTAATTACTACAGTTTCAGTGCTTGCCTAGAAATAGATTCAAACTCGGGTCTGTTTTCTCTTGAACTGTCCCAAGAATGTGTGCACTACCACAGGCATGATGAAGTTTCCCAAATTCTCATCTCCTGCATTGTGTGGCTGCAAAGAATGTGGGTGTAAGGGAGAAGGGCAGGGAGGGTTTACTTTAGAAAGAAAGAGGATGCTTGGGTCATTCACTCCAAGCATTGTAAGTAATTGGCTTCAGATTTGTTTTGTTCTGGGGAGGTTTTAATTAAGCTTTTTTTTTTTTTACATGCTGTTTAATAAACATTTGTCCATAAGCGGTATCTCGTGATCCCCATCAGTAAAGCAGTAGGATTAATTTGCATGTAGTTGTTTGTTATTTATTTAAATAGCTGCAGAAATTATATTGAGTGTTCTGCTAAGGTAGTGGTGATGGGTCTCTGCACTGAAGAGGACAGCATGTAAATGTATTTTAGGTGGTGGTGCTTGTTTTGTTTTTTAAAACAGTTTGAATTGGGAGGATATGGAGGAAAATTCCAACATAAGTAACTGATACGTAAGCTCTAAAGAGGAGCTCAGTACCCCTTTTTAAACCAGTGCCTGGAAGCAGATTGTTAGGCAAAATATTTAAGAAAAATGGAGCAGTCTCCTAGCTTCTGGCAATCAAGGTGTTACTGCTCTTCAGGTTGCTTATGTTTGTTACTTAGCACCTTACAGACCAAGTCTTCCTTGCTTTCTCCTGGGACTTGAATACTTGTTGCAAAGAGATAAAACATAGGCATGGCCCTATCAGGTCACATCAGGGGTTCGTGTAGCCCTTGTATCCTGCCTCCAGTGGAGGCTTTGATTGGATGCCTAGAGCAGAGTCAAAATAAAGCAAGCGTGTGGTACTTCCCCCAATACTGTCCAAGCCTCCAGCAGTTTTCAGTTCAGGGACTTCTTGAGCCAGATGTGGCTCTATATATTTGGTAACCCTCAGAGGATGCCTCTTGTGTACTTGTCCAGTCTTTACTTGAGCCCACATAAACTTTCAGTTTTCAAAATATCAATTTAGCAAGGAGTTTCAAACATCTGCTGCTTCTTTGACTAGAGAGCCTGTCTCTCTTGTTTTGAAGTTTGCTTCTACCATCAAATGCATCCTAATTGTTGTGTTGCACAAGATACTTTTGTAGCTTTCCATCGTATTCCTACTTCCTGGTGTCTTTTCCATACTCAAAGGGTTATAGTTTCTTTTACAGAAGCCATCCCATCCCTTTGATTCCTGTTGCATTTCCCTGAACTTTTTTGTCTGACCCTTCCTAGTGAGTCCAAGAAGTCTGTAGAGAGGGATTTTCTTTTGCAAAGGCTGTGTTGATGTTTTCTAATTCTGATCTTCATTCTTATCTGTCTTGATTTATCCAGAACAGTCATTGGTCCTTTGTGGTCTTAAATTACTCACATCTCTTCACTTTTTTTTGGGAGTCATACTTCCAGTTCTCATCTATCAAGGCAGCTCCAATTCAGAGCCTGTGTGTGGTCATTAATAATTAAACTTTTTGAATTTGATTAGATCTCTAGAGTGATACTGTGTGGTCCCAAACTACTTCTTACTGTTCATTTGTCACTTTGTTCCACAAAAAGTCCCATCAGATTCAGGTACATTCATCAAGTTCCTCATACAGGAGGACTCCAGCATGGGAACCCCTCAAGATTTTTCCACAGTGCATACTAGAGCAAAAAAATTTGTTAGGCTCCTCTGTCATGGCCCTGTGTTCTCTGTAACTCCTTTCAAACCACCATCATCTTTTGTCACTTCAGACTCTGGCAGACCTCCTCCATCTGTTGTGTTTGAAAAAAAGAATCATTACTCATTTGATTCTCTTTCCTAGCTGTTCCATCAGTTCTTTCTGGCTAGCCTTATTACATTTGTAGTGTCGGAGTTTACAATCTTTTCTGTTTTCCTCATTTGGACCTGGCGCTGGCTTATTGAAGGGGTTGTTTTTTTGCTTCTAGAAATCTGCAATGAGCCATGCTGGCGTCCCTTTGCTCTTATCAATTCTTTCTGAATAGGTGGTGAATATTATTTCAGTGCTTTCCATGTTGTTAAGCAGCTTTGATGCTGCCAGTCAGATTTTATTTCTCATAGCTGTCTGTTAGAGCTTCCTTTTAGCAAGCTTTCTCTTTTTTATGTAGTTACACTTTTTGAAATTAAGCACAACAGTAGCAGATTCTTTGGATTTCATTGTTCCTGTAGGGATGCTCAATTTAACTGTGTTATGGTCAGTGATGCATAGTGGTTCTGCAGCTGTAGGGTGTAGAAGTAGATGATTCCTGCTGCTCTGGACTGAGCCAAAGGCAGGGGCTCCTCATGCAGGTTCCCTAACCATCAGCTCCATGGAACAGCCTTTGACAGTTATCAGATACTTTGGTCTCTGCTTTGTAGTCTGCTTACTCAGTCTGTATGGGAGGAGTTGAAATCTCCCTCTAATCAACCTTGCTTGGTGTGCTGCTGTCAGCATTGCTGTAGTCTGGCCATGCCTGGTGGTTCCAGCACTCACTCTTCCAGATCTGACCAAGCTCCAGACCTCTGCTGCTTGGTGAGGTAGAGTTTTATTTTGATTTGTTTCTAAATGCTGTAGTGTTAGTATATAATGTTACTTCATCAGCAGCTGCTTCTCTATGAATTTGTATCCTAGATGATGCAAACTAGTGACCTGCTAATTGTTTTGTTTCTCCTGTGTTTCTGTTATGACTGCTGCTAGTGCTTTTGTTTGCAGCTTCATATTCCAGTCCCCCCCTCTTTGTGTGGAAGTCAATGCATTGTTGGAATTTCTTTTTGACACTCTATTTAGTCAGAAATCATTGTGTGTCTGATTTCATTCTTAGATTCTTCTCAACATTTCCACTTGATGGCCCAGAATCTCTCTATCTTAATTTAACATAGCAATGCCATGCTTGTGAACCATGTGTTCTTCTAATCCCCTCTCTTCATTTTAAAATTTCACTTTCTTGATCCTTAAGTATCAACAACCTGGCTCCTATGTTCAGGTGAACACCAGCCCTCCTGAACAAGTATCTTTATTCTAGAAATACTCTGGTTCCTCTTGAATCTGATCTTTTGCTTTTTCACCATCCTGTCAACTGGGCATTCACATTTTCTTTTTTTTTTTTCTGGAAGCACATATTTTGCTGTCAGAGTATCTTTCCATTTCCTCATAGTATTACTGGGACCCAGATGGACCACAACACAGGTTTCTCCTCAGCATTGCCTAGGAACCAGTCCAGGCTCTGTGACCTTTGCAGCTGACGGGCAAATCACCATGTGGTCTTCTGTCAGATCGCAGACTCCAGCTGTCTGCTTGCCTGATGATATTCCAACACACCCTTTTTAGTTTGCATTATAAAGGTCTCATTTATGCATCAGCAGAGAGAGGCTATTTGTCAGAAAGGGTTGCTTTGGTCACAGAAACATCTAACTGCCTGTGAAATGATGGTGAAGGAAGCAGAAGTGCATGTGAAAAGAGCAAGTGCAGAAGTGGGTTACAGCACTGATCTTCGGAGTTAGCATGGCTAACTTTTGGCAGAAGTAGGAGCAGATCAAGTTGTGATAATAAAAACAGCCTAAACAGGCCTTTAAATTTGATTTTGTATTATTACTATTATCTCCCAGCAAATATTTCTGTATTGTTGAATGAACGTAGTAAGTTAACTTTAGGTAGAACAGGTGTGTGTTTATATGTTGAGTGCATCAGAAACTGAGTGGGAGCAGTTCAGGGATGAAAGCATCTCAGATGTGCTCAGGTATCTAAGACACTTGCTTAGGGCAGGAGTGGTGTGCAGAGCCAACAGGAGGTCCGTCCTAGAAGGGAGAAGTCCTGTGCTGCATCTGTCATTTGTCTGAAATTATACTAAATTCCAGAGTGTGGGGAAAACCATGGATACTTAAAATCAGGGCAATATAGACACAATATCAGGAGTTTGTTGAAAGTGTGCTCTTTCAGATATCTCAAGGAAATGTCAGTGCCTATTGATACAAGACTTACAGACTAAACTGACACAGAAAATTCCTCTGACATTGTAATAGACTTGCTTTTGGTCCTAACTTAAATTCTCAGTGTGTGGGGGTTCTCAGTATGTGATACATGTATGGATTGGTGTGTACCGGGGTATTTTGTGTTGGTGTTTTGTTGTTATCTTTTAGAAAAGATATATTTTAGGTGGGGGGGAGGTGGAGATGAAGAAGATTGAGGAAAATTGAAGTTGACAAAACCAAAATCCTGCCAAACCCCAAGACTTTTGTGTAAATACACAAGCACTAAAAACCTGAGGGTTGCAGGCAAAATCTTTAATAAAATTTAGTACTTGATTGTCCAAAAAAAACCCCAACCCAAAGCTAGAGAGCCAAAAGACATTTATCCTTCCATGTTTGTTTTAGAGTTGTGCCTTTTTTTCATTTTTTTTTCCAAATGTTGCGTTTGGGTCAGTGCATCAGAATGATTCCTGTCGATTTGCCTCAGTAGTATGCCCATGAAGAACAAACATTTAAAATAACTGCTTCAGTATTTTAAGGCTGGGCATTACAGGATTATGATGATCAGAAGCACATTTTCCTTAAAAGCTCTTCCTGAAAAGAGTAACTATACAGGGCACTTGAGCTCACTCGTCATGCTCATGCTGGAGGATCTAAGGGCTCAGTCTTTCACCTGAGTAAAAGACTGGGACCACTGGGTCAGGGGTACAGCTCAGGATACCACTTCTAATGAGGTTGCCACACAGATGTGACATTGCTTGATTTCGTGTCCTTCTGTTTCAACTCATGCATTTGCTTTGCTTGGCTCTTCCAACAGATCCCACCTCAGTATGGTCAGCAAGGTGTCAGTGGCTACTGCCAGCAGGGCCAGCAGCCGTACTACAACCAGCAGCCACAGCCTCAGCACCTGCCACCCCAGGCACAGTATCTGTCGCAGGCCCAGCAGAGGTACCAGGCTCAGCAGGTAAGTGCTGTCCCCTGCTACTGACAGTTGCCCTGGAGCTGGTAGGGTAAAAGTAACCTGTGTGAGATGAACAAAACCCACCCCTTACCTTTTAGAGGGAGCAGTCTTAATTAAATAGCATTAAATAATAAATTGAGCAAAATTAAATAAACATGGAATCAGAGCACATCCCTCTGAAGAGTCTTTAGGGATATATGTACAAATACATCTGCACATACTTTCAGGCTGTATTTCATATCGCCTTTTTTGATTAAAGCCAGTGTATATACCCCAGCAACTATTAATTCTGCTTTTAAAAAGAAGTAGCAGTTTCTTCATGAGATGTCAGTGGAGACTGGAGCGTTTTTTTGCTTTTATTTTGTTTTCCCCTCAAAGTTAGATATTGTTGAGAGTTCCTGCATCTAACGTGGTCACTGCTGTTTTGGGGGTTTTGTTACTTCATTTGAGAGCAGACGAATTCAAAGCATTTTGGAGCTGCTTTGTCAAGGAAGCATCGTAAAAGATATTTTAAATGGATATTACAGCTGTTAATTTGAATGTTGTCAGTTTGCACATCCAGTTACTGAAACTGCATAGTTTGATATCCATTGCTGGTTTTGAATTGTGCTTTGTATATTAACCATTAAAATTAATTTAAAGTCATTCTGGTTTTAACTAAAATCAGAAGTGGTAGTGTATGGGACTGGTTTCTAGAGCTTGAAAAACACTCAGGTTTTAGATGCCGAACAAAATGGATGTGCATAGCTGATGCAGCTGAACATGTAGGCTCAGTTCTATTTGCAGTCTCAGGTCTGTTAATCAGAGAGAGGTGATCTGGAAATGGAAAGATGAAACTAAAGCATACTCACCATTCTGGGAAATCTAACAAAAGTGAGTTGCTCAAAACTGGGTATTAGTGGAAGCATCAGCACTTGCTGCGAATCACTGGGGAATTCTGTCAGGCATGGTTGATTAACATTTTGGGATAATGCTAGTGCAGTGTAGAAATCTTAGCTTGAAATAAAAATAGTGTGTAAAATAAACTAACAAAAGATGCTGTTAAGTAGCAATGATACTGGAGGCTCCCCTCCTTTGACTTTAAAATAAAGCTATGATAATTTCACTGTGTAATTACATGTTAATTTTTCTTCATCTACATTTTAAAATTCCATTGAGAATTAACTTTTTTCATTAAAATGCTGGATGGTTTATGAAATAGAATTCTTAATTGTATCTATGATATTCTTGTAAATGTCACCACATTCCATCTTTTGGATTATATGTAACTGCAACTTTAAAGATTGCAGTTGTGTCTTTAAATTTAATTTTCTTCCTTTTTACTGTGCCATTAAATGCTTGATTTCTCTGTGACTTGAAAATACTGTTCATAAGCATCTTGGTAAAGTCTTGGCAGATAAAGTCCTAGTAATACAGCCTATGAGATAGAAGAAACACAGCTGCTCCAATGTCTACATATCACAGTTTGTGAAATTGAAATGGGGTTTTCTGCTGCCTTGGACACCTCGTCATTTTAAATACTGTCAGTTGAACGGATTGAATATTTTGGTTTAAAAAAATATACAAAACATATCAACTATATAGGACTAAAGAAAAACAGGGTACTGATATATATGGTGATAGGTGTTCCAATTACATCCTTTGCTATCATAGCTGGTAAAGTGAAGGTTTTCACAATGAAGTGAGAGGTATCATAGAATGATAAAGACAAAATTAGAGTAAAGCCCTTCATGTATTTTGGACTTCAGAGAACTGGGATGAAGAGAAAGGCAGGGACAGATTCACAGGGAGAAGATAGATGTAGCCAAAATGACCCTGAGATTGTGGTTAGAGCAGGGTGCTGATAACACCAAGGTCATGGGTTTGATGCTCATGTGGGCATTCACTTATGAGTTGGAGTTGGTCCTTCTGGGTCCCTTCCAACTCAAAATATTCTCTGATTCTGAAATTTCTTTTTTGGGGATTTGAGGGGACATTGAAAGAGGGTCTAAATCCAGGCTCCAAGGTTGATACAGGCATCTGAAGGTCAGTAGGCATTTCTGCATGAATCTGCAAGTTGAGATGATGCAATAGGTCCTCACTGAAACAGCCCTGCAGTTGGTAGTCCGTAATGTGAGAATTTCTCCTGAATTCTTAGTGGTTTGTGAATGACTGTTCTTCAGTAGTGGTCAGCCTTTTAAGTTTTGAACTCTGATCCCAGGTTCTCAATTATACAGGCTTTTCCCTGAAGTATCTGTGTGTAGATGGGGTTAGTCTGTATACTTAATAAGTAGACTTAAGCATCTTGGGGCTTGCTTCTCTCCCTGTCTCCAGATTGGTTCCACTGCTGCTCTTCGTCCTTTCTCAAGCAGAGTCATGAGGTGAATGCTTCTTCTCTAATGTTTCTTTGTAAAACTTCACCACTGTGTGCCTTCCCTTTGCTAATCTAAAAAAAAAATTCCTAACACAAGAAATTGAAGTCTGTTATCTCTGACACTTTAGGAATAATGTTCTTTCTCTGCCAGTAATGCATAGAAAAATTACCACAAAGTGTACAAAACAAAAGTTAGGATCAGGGTAACAAAAAAGTTGGAAGCATGTCAAATTCTGCTGCTGGCAAAAAAAAGATTTAAAACTGTGCTTATTTAAGCATACATGTCTCTGCTTATATAAGAATGATTACATTTCAAAAATAGTTAGAAATGAGAATTTCCTTGATGAAAATTTTAGCAAGAGAATTAGGAGTAGGTACTCAAAGCTACTAAATAGGGGAATGTGGGTGAGAACAGAGCCAAACCCATCTCAGGGGCACAGTGGAAGGACAAGGGACAGTGGAGACAGACTGGGAAAAGGGAAGTTGCAACCTGGTAAAAGAAAAAAAAAAAACAACAAAAAAACCAAAAAACCCCCAAAAAACCCGCAAAGCCAAAAATGACAACATGCACACAGTTTCAGAGAGACTGAAATCTCCATAGCTGGAGAAATTCAACTAGACAAGGCCCCCAAGCACCCTGTTCTTGCTGGACTTGCTTTGAACTGGAGGTTTGACTATATGACCTCTCTCCGAAGATCCCTTTGAACATATGTGATTGTGTTTCTGTGACTTAATACTGGCTGTACGTGTTCTAAATACAATTTAAAAATAAACTACAGAATCATATATTACCTGTTGCACCAGGTGGTGTATCTTTCTTATTTCTACTCTTAAAAATATCAGCACATCCTGTTTATATAATCCTGTCAGTTAGAAAGCCGAGGTAGTCTCAGTCATACAATCTGTCATCCTTTCTGTCTGTCATCCTTAGTTTTGCTCGCTCTTTCCAGCTTGCAAATGAATTTCCTTCATGTTTTCTATATTCTTCATTAACCTTTTTTTTGTCTTTCTATATTGATTTTGTGATGTGAGTGTGACTGAACTGGTTTTACTTCAGGATGGAGAAGAGAGGTACCAGATTGGGGAAAGAGGGTTTTTCTAATTTGCCTTCTTTTCCCTACTGTATTTTCTTAATTTCCCTTGTAGATTTATGTCAATCTACTTGTTTTGGAGATTATAAAGCTGAAAGTAGTATTTATTCTGGCTGCATGATGGACTTTTTCTTGCCACCAGTTTCCTTTTATGTAAAACTCTGTAGTGTGATGTTCTGAGTATTCTGTTATGGGGAGAAAACTGATGCAAAGTTATTTACAGATAATGTTTTACTTTTGCTCTGTTAGACAGAATGTGAGCAACCTCCTGCAGTCAGGTGTAACTCTGTGTTGTGCCTTAGAATTGGTGCTCATCTTCATTTCTCACATATTGTGGAAGTGTGAAGCCATTGCTGCTTTTCCTTGACTCACTTGAATTCAATATGCAATCTTGTCTAATAAAAGTAAACAGATAAAACAATTTCTGGGACTGTTCCAGTGACTTGTGACTTTCATTCTTCTAATAAGCGTAGAGGGGAAGGAGGAGAATGGGATTTGTTTGAATGTTTGAACTGTTAAGTTGTTTAGATCTTTGTTAAATTGATTGCATGGTGGGCAGAAAGGGAGTTTCATAAGAGGTGATTTGATAGTAATACTGGCACAGTTTACTATAGAGCCATATTGTAAGCCAGCATCAGTCATCCCCTCTTCATATCAGGAGCCTGCTGTGTAAAAACCATTAAAGGAAGAGCTTTATTTTAAGCAAATTTATTGCAGTAGCAGATTCATTGATCATTAGATACTGTAGATATTGACAGTAGATGTAGATACTGCCTTTTTTTAACTTTTTACTTTTACTGCTCTTTAAAAGAAAAAAGAGAAAGAAAGATGTGCTCCGCTACTACGGTGTTGCCCTTGGCAAGGTTTTTCATCTTGAAATGGCATATAAATGAATAAATGCTTCAGTTGTTTTTGCAGTTTTAAATCTTTTGTCATAAGTAGAAGTGATATTTTGCTCAAGAATGTCATATAATTACAAACTTAAGCTGTCATCATTAAACATTATTTTGTAAGATAGTGTGATGTATATTTTTGGTTATTATGCTTTCCAACTGGCTTGTAAACAGCCATGTTTATGTATTTTCTTGGTTTATGTACCATGTGTTCATATGTATTGAGATAGGATCGTGCCTTTGAGCTTTATTGTGTTATTTTACGAGTTGGGACCATATCACGTTTTCACAGATGAAATGGATCTGAAAAATAGTTATGGTCTCACTCTTAGTTAAACAGAAGCAGTTATTTTATTCTACACCTGCTGCTGGTATTCTGAATTAAGCCATCCTTTGTTTTACACATTCCTGGAAGCTTTCTGCTTGCAAATTTCCAGAATAGGGTGGGATTATACTTGCTGATCCCTTTCCTCATGTGCAGGCATGAGATTAAAAGGGGAAAAAGTGTGGCAGGTCCTTCAGGTGGGTCATGCCTGTGCTCTTTTCTGGGGCATTGGTCCTTCTGGTTAACTGTGTTCACAAAGCATTTGTGTGTGTTTTTACATCATTTTCTTGTGGTTATTGGGGAGGGAGTTTATGCCTTAAAGGAACAGTCCAGTAGTTCAGGCTCAGTCTTGAGTCTGCTTTTATTTAAAAGGAGAAAATGTTTTATAAACAAGCAAACAAGACTCCCTCACTGTTAGGTTTTATTGTAATATTCTAAAAGCTGGCCAAAACCTTGTTTGCTGTGCAGTATATCTTACCTACCAGACCTAATGATCTTGGCAAGGTTTTTTTTCCAGTGCAAATTGTATGGGACAAATAAAGAGGAGACTAACTGGTGGTTTTATTTTCTGAGAGTGGGCCAGGTTGGTGAATGCGGTTTGAGCCAGTAAGAATCTATGAATCGTTTTAGTAGTCCCAGGTAAAAAAGCATCCAAAGCAGGAAGGCAGTGTACATAAGAAGGTGGGAAGCATCTCTGGTGACACCTCAGTTGGTCTCTCCAAGCAGAGGGCTGGGACCATTGACACTTCCGCAAGGGGCTGTGACTTCTCTCCATTTCCCTGAACTGGGACTGATGGGTTTGGTCTCAGTTGCAAGCCTGAGATGATTATGAGAACGTTCTTTCACAGACATCTGTTTCAAGTGTTGAGTCAGTGCAAGGTAGGACAGCTAAAACGTTTCCTGATTTGAAACAGTCTTTGAAAATGTGAACAAAATGTGAAACTAATTAATCTGGTTTCATGTCCAAGCTGTGTGGCTGTCATGAAAACAGAACAAATTGTATTGTGGCAAAATGCATCAAATTATTAAAGTAATTTTGATACAATGAGGATGAAGTATTGCTTTTAGATTTAGTGTGAGCTGATGAAGTTCTTTTAACAGTATAGTTAAGCAGCATGTTAATTAACATTGTCAAGCTGTTTTGGGGTGTAACACTGTACAAAAATGTTATTGTAAGTTAGGCATAACTGCGTTACATGCAAATACCAAATTTACTAGTAAGTAATACAGACAGTCCTCAGTGAGTCCAAATTTGTGTACCTCAGTGCAATTAATCTTTATAATAAAATCTTCACTCTTAAGCTACTAGAAATTGGCACAGAATTAGCAGTTGACTGTACTGTAGTTTAGTCTTAAATCCTGCAGAATTTAATTTAAACTTGTTTTAAGGAGTAACATACAGCTGCTTATCTCTTAAAGGTGTAATTAAAATCCTTTGTCCTTCTGTCCTTTTAACTTTTGTGTCTGTAATCATCTACCACTGGATGAGTGGTTGCACTTAATATTTGTTGTGTTATGAACCACAGGAAATCTGGGAAAGAACAAGCTTATATGTTAATCTGACATTTGCTGCCAGGCATATAGGAAAGCATTCTTTGTGGAAGTTGGCTATTACAGTTATATGAGAACTCATAATCAAATTTAATGTTCAGAAGAGATTGTTGCCTGCCGTCAGCAGCAGTGGCTGACACCACTAGTTGCTGGGTATCATAAATCCTTCATGGCTTTCGTATCACAGGAACAGAGATGCCTAGTGCTCAGTGTATGCTCACACTGTCCTGAAATGCTGGACTTGTTTTTAGCTTAGGAGAAATAATATTCTTTCCAGAGTGAAGAGGTACAAGGGAGAAGTGATTCCTTTAAAACACTCAATCCCAGATTTAGGACACTAAGAACTCATACAGATGATACGTACTTCTGCCAGCTTTTTCAGCCTTCTTTATGGGGGACCTGAAATTAGAGACAAGGAACACCAACAGTAAAACTTTGTGTGAAGGCATCCATTTTGGAATGCTGAACCTGCTGTTCCCAGCCTACTTCAGAGAGCTCAGATAGATATCAAAAGGCAGAGTGCAATCGTGACTTCATGCTTCTGTAGTTAAAGCTTGGCTGGGCTTGGGGGGGGAGCAGGGAAGGGGGAGCAGGCTTTCAGCAACTTCAGTCTTCCAAACTCACACACCACGACTTAAATGGTGGCTTCTAGACAAGCCACCAGTGACCAGCACCTGCTGAACACTGAAGTAAACTGTTGAAATACTTAGGAACCATACTGATCTTGTGCATAAACCTGATTTACCCTTTTTGAGCCTTTCTTAAGCACATAATATTTTCAAGAAGGGCAAGGGAGGTTTGAACCTGTGAAGGTTCAATGAATACCGATCGAAATCTTTGCCAGTTAGATTTCTGCTTTTATCATGTCTTATTTCATAATCATGATGCTGCTAGGACAGCAAGTAAGTGTTAAGCATAAGGCTGTTTATCTGTGTGGTGGAGGTTACTTACTCAGCTCCGGGGTTCAGTTAAACTCTGGCTCCTGTTGTGCTACATCTTTTCCCAGTAGTGGGAATGGCTGATTATTGTCCATTTGGGGAACGCTCTGTTTGATCAGCATTGCTTATATCCCTCCAGGAGATATATCAAACCTCTCTCTTTTTTCCTCAGTGATTTCTCTCTGTATTTATAAGATTATAATAGGTGCTACCTTGTCAGACTTGGAGAATAATCTTCCAGAGCCAAGTAGCTAGCAGGAATAGAGCGAGGCAGAAAAAGTGAATATGATTGTCTGTAAACTCACACCTGAGCACAAACGCAAAATTGAGGGCATAGCACAGAGCAGCACTCACAGCAGTGCAGGCTTATTTTTGCCGAAGGCTTGTTGACCAAACCCAAAAATTTGCATTCAGATTTAAAGACTTTCTGGGCCCTGTTACTTTAAAGAGAGTGTTTACAAATGTGGTGATCAATCTATGCAAATAAAAATACAACTCCAGTCTGTTAGGTCTGAAGCTGTTCAAGTTAGCATATATAATTACCCCTTACACATATCTGTCTTTGTAGTAACTGGGATTTGTTAAGTGATATTACTGGGAAAAGAGAAGTACTTTATCTTATAAAGTGGTACTACTGTTCATGTATAAAATGTAGCATGTTTATGCTTCTGTTTTATAATCTTCCAAAGGACTGTCAGTGAGAGTATTTGTTTACCTTGGAGTTGTCTAAAAACTGTATGGCACCTTCAGTTTAAAGTTCCCTCACTGTAGTTAGACATTTTCCCACTTTGTATGTTCTTTTGCTGTGTTCATCTTTTAATGGCTTTCTGCCGAAAGCAGGCTTTTCCATTTGAAGGAGGAATTTTGAAGGTTGGCTTTCTTCTTCTGAGAAACCAGCAAGTGCACCTCTTGAGGCATCTGCTGCTGATGGGGGTTTGATGATATCTGTCTGGATAGTCTGAGGAGATAGGTCAGAGCACACTGCAAACCTGTTTGGCAGGAATGTTCATGACCACCTGTACCCTGCTGGTTTTTAATTTTTATTCCGTGTTTATGGATCTTTCTGAACCTGGCAGACATATTGCAGCTCTTGTGCTTGTAAGATGCATGATGCTGAAAGGCCTGAGTCCTGATGATTTTTTCATTTACTAAAATTATGTTAGCATACAATATAATAATGAAACTGGCAATAAAAACCTCCTTTCAGCTAAACTGGAAAGAGAAAACTTAGTCTGGGAGAAGAAGGGAAGTCCTGTTTTGCTCCTTTATTTTTAAGTGGTCAGTTACTTATGTGCAATCAGTTAGTAGATTTAGCAGGCAATGTCCTATGTCTGTAACAAAAATCTCTGCAAAGCATTCTAGTGCATAAGTGGGGATGCTGAATCATTTCCTCAAATAAGAAACTTCAGGATTTATAAGTAAATAATCCTGAAAAGAAACATTTTTCAGCTAAACTACGAAAACTAAGTAAAACCTACCATGGATTTAGTATGCTATGCTTAGAGAAAAGTCTTTCTAATGAGTTTAGAAATACAGTAAGAAACAAGTGTTCAAATGTATTTCTCAAAGTTCTCAAATCAGTGGTTTGGCTTTGATCCACTTTGATTATTATTGTTGTTGTTATGATGGTGGTATTATTTAAAGTTTCTAAGTTCTTATTTCTCTCAGTATTTAAATCACAGAAGGTTAATTAAAGGAGTTCTTTATTTTGCGATTGCTTGGGAATATTAACCTCACAAAGCCTGCATTAAATCAGTGAAGTGACAGAATTGCATTTACTTTATAAAATAACTCTACAAGAGCAAAGACAAAGCCATTTATAGTTCAGTGCCATTAATTGCTTGGCATTTAGATATTGGCATAGGAGTCAATTAATTAACTTGATAGTAAAACTATTGGAATGCAGGCCGATAAAAACTATTTTGTTTTAGGAGATTAGTGATCATAACTATTGTTGCTCCCCTTACCACTCTCCTTATTACTCAGTGATGGTTTTCTTTTAATGTTATTCTGAGAGCTAAATTAATATCCCAGAAATAATTTTATTCATACCTTTGAAATTTAGCAGTAAGTTAAGCAGAATAGTGAGTTTATCAAAAGATACCTGATCACGTAGTAGTCATTTATTTTATAATTCATGAATCTGATGGCTGTTCATAGACAGTCATCTACACAAATGTTTTAGAATATAAAGGCACAAATCCTGTTACAAGAAAAATTCTAAAATGCAAATGGAATAGCATTCAGAATTAAATGATCATGTATGTTCTGAAAAGTACTAATTAATCTGTGCGGTAATGTTTTTTTGGTGGTGTGTAGTTGGTTTGGGGTTTTGCATTTGTTTGTATGTGGGTTTGTTGTTGGGGTTTTTTTTAGTTCCATATGAGCAGTACATATAACAAATTTTAGTGGTCTTGTAAATTACACCTCATGGCCAGTTTCAATACAGCAGTATTCTCTTATGACCTTTAAATTAATATACATTATTTTCCTCAGAGGTAGGGAAAATGAGTTTGTTAATATTTCCTGGCATAAATTTTACCACTGCATTTCTTTGGCTGCCCATGTTTTCTTTAATAATTGAGGATGTTCAGTGTACATATATGTAGTTTTATTTTCTGTATTTTGCATTGGGATTTTGTTGTTGAGGCAATGTATTATCTGAATATAGGCCAGCATATATTTTATATGTATTCATTATCCTTCTCAGTATTTCCCTTTTACAGCATTCTTATCCAACTGTAGTAGAACTTTGAAGAGATTTTGGAGCATGCAGCTAAGTTATTACAGGGTGTTTTAGTTGTTGCAATAAGATACATACAACAAAGAATAAAATAGCAAATTGAAATAAATAAGATACCACTTAAAAAACAAGTTTACCTTTATGTGTTGACAAAACTGTGCTTGGTGTTTATGTTGTGGGAGATAGGAGAACAACTGGTGAGCTGTCCCTCAATAAATTAAGCTCTGTGGGATCACAGCCTCTCTCTCTTCAAGTCTTCCTTGTTCTTATCCCTGAGTGCCAAGAAGCTGTCTTGGGTGTCTTCCACATGCATGTTTTTAGGTAGAAGGCTAAGTAACCAGCTTCTGCCTACAGAATTCATGAAGATTGTCCTCTGGGAGGACTATTGCTTTATTACCTAGGAGTCTTTTACCCACCTGTAATGAAAGTCAATGGTTTTTTTTTTGGTTGATTGGTTTTTTTTTTTAATTGCTGTATTAAAGAGTATTATTAATTAGTCTGGTCTCTGAGTTTTAAGTTTTCATCACTTGTTTCACTTGTTCACTGCCCCCTTACTCCCTCCTCCTGCCACTCCCAGCACCAGCCCAGTTGGGAATATTTTCTTTTGAGAATATTGTGTTTTGGTGATGGTGGTGAAGACTTCTCTACCTCGGAAGATTAAAGAAATAGTTTGCTGCTGTTGGTTCAAACTGTTGTATTGTGTAGTCCATTGAATTGCTTCTTCTAGTGGGTGCTTCCTTTTGGAAGTTATTGTTCTCATTCCACTCCTTGGACTAAGATATTGTTCCATGTGGTGGGCTGGATTTAAAGGATTTTGCACAGATACTGTGTGTCTTCACGGACTGCAGTGAAAGAGGGGACGGTAATGCAGCTGATTCTCTACTTCCAGCAGCTCTAAATGTAACACACTAACCCTTTCACATACAAAATTAAGTTAACCAAAGCAGTAGAGATCAGGTGACAACACCTTCTTTACCAGGTTTATTACAGACTTTTTTGTATCTGAGTTTCAATTCCTTCTCCCATGATTGTACTGTTGGTAAAATAGTAGGCAAATCTCATTTCAGTCTTCTATTTGAAGAGACCTCCTGGGTGGAATATTAGGGTAGGAAGCAAACATCTCCATTCTGCCTTTTTTTTTTTTTTTTTTTTAAATGCAACCTCAGTGATGCTTTGCAGCCCTTCCTCACCAATTTGCAGGTTTTCATGAGCTTTTAGATGAAGTCCTGGCTTTTAACTCTAAGCACAGATACAGATGTGCCCCCAAGAAAATGCTGAAGTAAATGTTTCCCGGTCTCGAGTGAGGAAGTCTCATCCTTGGGTACCTAGCTCGGTTAGCCTAGAGGTAGCAGCTGCTCTTGGTGCAGCTTTTCTCTTTATTCAGTAAGCTGGCTTCAGGCTTTCAGCTCTGCTGTAAGCTGCGGGCAGTGCTCTGACCTCATTTCTGCCAGTGAGCCGTATGCTTGGGAGAACTTCCTTGGCGGCAGGCAGTCTGGGGCAGGCTGCTGTCCTCTGGGGCACCAAGCCCCCCAGCCCCCTGCTTCTGCAGCAGCCGAGTTTAAAGAAATGACAGGTTTTAAATCCTACCCCTCTCCCACCATTTGTCAGGTTTAGCTGTTTCTTTGGGGTGCAGAGCTGTTTCTCAGCGCAGATTCGCATCTCTGGTCTGCTGAAGTGATGCATTCCTCACAGAGTTTTAGAAAGGACTAGTGTGGCAGGGCAAGATGCTGGATGGCACATTAATCTGTAAATCATCATATTAAAGTGGCAGTCTGTCCCAAGTGACTATAAAGAATAGGACATGGAAAACCAGCCAGACCTCTTTTTTTTTTAAAGATTTTTTGTTTATTTGTTTGTTCTGTTTTGTTTTGTTTTAAATATAGTTTTGTCAGTGAAAGCATGGGCAGGAAGAGAAAAGAAAGGGTGTAGAAGATGAAAGTGTGGTTGGACTGTCGAGCCTTGTATAGTTTTTTAGGAAAAGTTCAAAAAAGCTCTGTAAACACGAGAAAAAGCACGGAAATAAAATGCTCGTTCTACCCCTCATTTCCACATTACACTGCTCAGTTTACTTCTTTGGACTCTCATCTCTTTGTTTACACTGGAACTTTGCATCCACAGAACAAAAACCCTACCTTTTTTGCTGGTAAATGAAGAGCTGACAGCTGTTTATCAGGCTGTGCAATGTGTAGCAGTCACATTTTAATACGAACATCAAACTCGCCTATTTTTCATGTGGCATGTTACAAGTATGACAGAGGAAAACCAGAAGAAATGTCTTGTTTCTGATTAAATCCACTATTGATATGCTCTGTGATCCATGGAATGCAATAGCGGCAAAAGAGAATAGCAAGATAAGGGTTTCTGAGAATGATTTCATCTCAGAGCTCTTCCTGCATCACTTGCTTAATGTGGCTCGCGGAGGCCCTATAGATGAGACACATGTGAAAATGGACTGGGGCGTTTAGGAAGAGAGACCCTTCTGTCTTGTTCGTTGGCTCAGGTTACCCAATGTGCGACTAGAAGCTATGCTGGCCAAACAAAAAATCTTCCTGTAAGATGTGGGGAGCTTTTATTGAGCCTATCCATGTTTAAAATGTTTTCAGTGTATTCTGAGGGAAATAGGTAGTGTGACTTTCTAATAACTTCTGGAGAATTTTCATGGACCGACCCTCAATACTATATTTGCTCACCTAAGTTTACTAACTTTTGCATCAACTGCTGCCTGCTACATAAAGTATATTTTTTTCTTCTTTCTCCAGGGTTTTATGGCTTAACTGAGATGTCACTACATGATAACTGGGATCATGAAGGGAGAAAATGATGATCCCATTGTAAATTTTTTTAAAAAATTAAAAAAAAAATTAACAAAGGAAATAATAAGTTTTAGAAAGAAACTGCAAATATCTTGGAAGGGAAGGTATTGATAACGTTGAAGAAGACAGTGAGGTGTCTTACTGACAGTGACTGGTCTACACTTGAGGCATCCAAATTCACAGGTTTTCCAAATGTCTCCACGTACACAGTACGTTTTTTCTTTGAGGAGTTAGGTATGATTTTTAGATGAATTTCTCCTTTTGGAAAAGAAAGGGGCTGTTTTGCTTTGGCCCTTTTTTGAAGTTCTTGACTCTGTCTAGCACCTGCAATGAAGATGAAGACTAAAAATTAATCTGGTGAGGCAAAGTATCTTCTTTGTTTCTGAGGACATGTTCCTGCCCTGGCTTCACTGTGGGCAAATGATAATGACCTGAAAGAAGAGCAGTTGCTGCTTTCCAGTCTCCCTGAAGCAACAAGTCAGCAAGTGGCATCAGCATGTTGAGGTAGATGCCAGCCAGTTGGTTGCTGTACTTCAGGACAGCCTTGTCTCCATTCAGGTTTTTGTGGTGGTGGTAGAGGGTTGGCTTGAAATGATTTACGCATTCTGGTTGTGAACAGGGTTTATTCAGTTCATCACGTAAACACAGACTAGCATGTTTAAGAGGATTACCAGACTGCACTGGTAATCCACCTCCGGTGTTTAGCACTCTCTTCTTTTTTGTTGGCGTAATAGGTACTGGGACCTACAAAACAATTTTTTCCCTGAAATCACCTGTTTACTGTGTGGTAGGAGATGTGCTTGCTGGTTTGTGCACAGTGCTCTCCAGCTGCAAGATACCAGTTTTCTTCAAGACTTTAGGTTTTCTTGTTTAGTGGTTTGGGGTTTTTTTGTTTGTTTGTTTGTTTGTTTGTTTTTAATTTCTGATTCATAAAATTCAGGACACATATATGTGCATTTCTTCTTGAGCCAGGACCTTCTGCAAGAGTCCGTCTACATCCTGCAGGACTTCTGCAGACCATCATCCAGGATTCAAGCAAACCTCTCTTCTCTTTTGTCCTTAGTGGATCATTTGCCACAGGGCTGCTTGCATGAGACTCAGTATTGCCTGCACCCGTGGGCATAACATTTTTTCTGAGTGCAGCCTTACCTACAATATTCCTCTAACAGGTTGACTGTCCTTTGTTGTCAGTTTTGTGCTGCCAGAGAGTATACAACTTAGGAGGTGACATGTTAGGTATTAGGGCTGGGCTAGAAGTTGGCTGGTTAGGGATATGTCACCATTCTGGTAAGTAATTTTTTCTTTATTGTAGCTTTTTAGTGCAGAAGGTGGAAATAGTGGAGATGTATTAACATGTATTTATTTATACACAGAGTGAACAGATGCTTGGTTAAGAGATAACAAGCAATGTCCTTCTATAGCCCCTAACATATCACTTGGCTTCTCTCTGTTCAGTAGCATTACTTCAGAGATGAGCAAAATAATCTTGTATTGTAGGACTGTGCACTCCCCTTGGCTGCTGTCATGGGTCCTGACTTCCATTCTCAAGCGGTCTGGGGGAAATAAAAAACAACACATTTGCTTTCAACTTTGCTGTTGTCACAGTGCTGTAGAATTTGCTGCTCTCACACTTGAAGCCTTCTAAGGGTCAACCCACTGAATCAAGAGTATAAGCTAAAATAGTTTTTAACGAGTTTTTCAGATTGAAGTCTAGCATATTATTTTCAATAAATTATTTTCTTTCCACTTAACCATCGTGATACTTATCTTCCTAGGTGGTCACGTTATCCCTCTGAAACTCACTGCAGTAGAAGTGGATGAAGCCTGAATGATATTTCTCACCCAGCTCTTTCTCAAATGTGGTTTCCCCTCAAACATTAATATTTTCCCTGTGCTTTCATTTTCCATTAAAAATAATCTAAACTATTTAATAATTAGATCTAATCTTCTTTGGCAGAACTTATAACAAATGTGCATTTCATCTACATGGTTTCCAGCATTATCAGTGCTATATTCCTTCAGGTTTGCAGAGAACATGCCAATGTCGGCAGGCTTGCTTGTTTGATTGTAGGACCAGCTAGATAATGAAAGTATGACACTCATTAGCATTGCACATGCAAAAGGGAAACAGTTGTCTGTCAGTGGTCTCAGTGTAGTTGACTGCTGCAAGTGTGGAGCCAGGCTTATGGCTGGCTGCTGCTCTCTTGCTCACCCAACCCTTCCAGAGGCCAGCTCTACTCAGTAACCCATGATAAAGCTGGGGGGAAAAGACTTACCTGACAAGTTTTAAGTTGCACCCTTTAACAAAGTGGTTTAATAAAGACCACCAATACAAACTAAGGGATGTGTGTCCAGCTGCAAGAATTGTGGGAGGCAGGAACAAGGAGCCTTTGCCTTTATTGCAGGCCAGTACATAGGCTCACTCAATCACTTGAAACCTCTGTGGTAGTGAAATCCCACACCAGAATTGAAGACTTTGAAGTCTGTAGGATGAACATAGTAACAGAGAATAAGAGGGAAGAAAATGACCCCATATCCTCTCTTACTTCTCAGATCACACAAATCTTAAGCTCCATATACCACAATTTGCAGAGAAAGCTAAAAGTGTACGTGAATAGGAGGTGAATAACTAGTCATGGCTCTGTGGATGATAAGCAGTTGGTTGCTGTTATTATTATTACTACCCAAATATAATAATTGTATATGGATAGATTTCTCAACAGCTTACCCAAAATATATAGGTTTTAGACTGTATCTAATCCCCTTTCCCCCCTACCTTTTTCACAGTATAAATGTGTTTTGAAAAGTGTGAAAAAATCTATAAACATCAGCTATTTTGAGTATATGTTTATGACTTGCTGATTATTTGTCTTTGTGCTTTTCTAAAATCTGATGGGGGAAACCCTGATTTTAGTTATTTTACAACTTTGTTGACAGTTTGTGCTGTAACAGCTATGATATGATTGGGTTTGTGCCAAGTTGGGAAGTTCTGAGTGGAAACTTGTAGCCTTCTGTTTATAAAAGCCTGTATTTCTCTCTTAAGTACGTGCTCATCTATGGGAGGGAGTATGTCTGTGATTCATAAAAAACCATAAGCTTTGCTTTGAAAGCCAGTGTCAGTATGGATGAAATACTGGGAGTCAAACAAAAAAAAAAATCAGGAATCCCAGGAGAACACTGAGCCCCAGTATCAACGGGGAACTCCTCAGCCATGACTTAGCACAATGCATGGTAACATGTTCCTCTTCCCCTTATGTTCCCTCTGTTCAGTCCCCGATAAATCCATTCCTAGACGCTAGAAAGAAAAATGACCTTTCAAAGACGCAGGTGAGAAATGCCAATTCCATGCATTTCTTCCATGACAGACAATTTGCCCTAATACTTCTGTCCTTATTTCTTATTTATCTCTCAAAATCTGTTGTGGCTGTTCTGTAATATTTTGTATGTTAACAAAATTTTCAAATGCAGAACTGAAGAAAGGCAGTAGGGATTTTTTCTCTTCTGTTTTTCAGTGAAAATGATACTAAGCACTGTTTTGGTTAAGAAGCCAACCTCTTAGTGAAATACGCTATTATTTAATCATTATGTTTAGTATATAAATGGACTGTTTTTATTGGACAATGCATATGTATAAACACATAAAATTATACACACAGTCCCATGCATATTTCATCTGGGAGATTCCCATGCCTGCAGCTTACTGAGAGCAAACTGATTCTTTACTTCTCAAGAGCTGCTTTCCAAGTTGCCAGTGATCCAAGTATCTACATAGCTTTACAAAGAATGTAAGAATGAGTTTGTGATCTCAGTCCCATTTGGAGTGCACAGGTGCCCACATTGTTAAAAACCACAAATTTCTACATGTTTCCAAACCTCATCTAGAATACAGCAAATGGATTTGATTTGTCCACAGTCAGAAAGGAAAGCGCTATGAAAATGGTGCATTTAAAAAGACAAAAGGTGTCATGTCTGAGGTTTTTAATGTGCTTTTCAGTGTGAGGAAAGACATTTCCTACATAATTTTCATATACGCAGGTAAAAGTAAATTCCATTCAAACTGCAGTATTTCTCATGAGAAAGCATGCAGTCTCTTCCCTCTCCTGCTCTGGTGTCCCTGTAAATTTCAGTAGGAAGCGCGGTTAAAATCTTGCAAACCTGCAGGAAAACCCATGCTTCGTACTTTGTGAGGAAGTGATGGCTCTTGATTTTTCAAAATACAAAACATGTTGTTTTGCTTCCCAGCA
This sequence comes from Xenops minutus, assembly GCA_035221455.1. NCBI lineage: Eukaryota > Metazoa > Chordata > Aves > Passeriformes > Furnariidae > Xenops > Xenops minutus. Next base: position 54,804,896 of record JAWWEE010000105.1, on the reverse strand, counting down.
AAATCCTGTAGTGTCTGTTTGGAAAAAGGAACAATTGTGTTTCTACAATGACGTCTCCTAAATTGAATATTCTATTTATCCTTTTTCACCACTCCTGGTATTTCTGTGTGGTTTTGTTGTTGTTGTTGTTTTGACAAGTGGTTTTAATTTGGTATATTTTTTTAAGAATTAGGAAGAACGACATCGAGCGCTGAACTGGAAGTTGAAATCTCGGGTTGCTGGGTTTATTGCGAATGCCTGCTCAGTGACAGCCCCCAGCGTGCGTGAGCGTGTTGTGTGTGTGTGTGCGCGTTTTTAAATAAAAAGGAAAGCAGAGGTTTGCTCATTTGTTTGCCTATTGTGAAGCTGTCCTGCACCTTTCTACTCCTTTGTACTGGGGTGAAGGCTGCTGAATGGAGGCCTTGTGCCATTTGTTGATTTTAAACCTCACTGTTAATCCACAGGAACCTGCTGGTGTGCGCAGCAGGAGAGCTGTGTGACAAGTGGAAATCTGGGCGGGGGGGAGTGCGGGGGGTCACAGGGGATAATAATCATTCAGCCATCAGCCTTTGTCACCCTTAAGCCTAATTGTTACCCTCTGCTGGTAACCACATTGAAGTGCTGGCCTTTTAAGTGCTTCTTGATTTTACTTGGCACAGGCTTAGGGATGGGATCATTTATTGCTGAGTTTATATCGTATCAGGTTTGCTGGGGTTTGTCTTATTAGCCCCACTGAATTTTCTGCATCCCTTAAAATAATTCAGAAGAGTTCAAATGGGTGGAAGGAGCTGAAGGGAAACGGTACAGTTGTTAACAAATTTCTCTCTGTCAGAAGCTGGGCTAAAACCAGAGACAGAAAGCTTTGCTGCTCTGCCAGCCAGCTGCCTCCTGGAGTCTGTGCGTGAGCAGCAGCTGTGGCTGCCTGAGCAGCCCCACACAGGCAGCAGCAAGGTGATGGTGGGGTGGGGCAGAAGACAGCTTCCCTTGCCCCTCGTGCCCTCAGTGCCCACCTGCTTCAGGTACGCCTCAAAACCGAAGGTCTCAGGGTGGCTGAAGCAAGCTGAACTGGTAGTAAACTTGGGAAGCGGAGAGGAGAATCAAACCATTTAAAAACAACAAAGAAAAAGGTGAGATATCTTTTCTAGCAGTCAGGAACTGGTTCTTCAACTTTCCCTGCCAGTAACACATGCTGAAGTCAGTACTGCACTTTCTGTTGTTTTCCTTGAAGAAGTTGGTGTAGAAGCTGCTATAGTAGCTAAAATGAAGGCTTTGCAATGTGCAGGTATCTCTGCGTGTGAAGTAAGCTTGTGCTGGAGGATGGGGGATGGCGTGCCGGAGGTTGTTTTGTTGCTCCCCCCGCCCATGTACGGTGGGTGTTGTGTTAGGCCATTATCTAAGACTGCTTGGGCTTGTGTAGGCAGGAAAATCTCCAGGTTACTGGTACAGGCTTTGGAGCTATTCTTGATCAAATACACTTGCCTTCTAACCCTTCAGACACAACATGCCTCCAGCAGATGCAGCGACTGCGTTGTGTGCTACGACCTGATAGCCAGTGTTTGAAAGTTGCGCCAGTAGTAGTGATGGTAAATCCAGGGGTTGTTACAGGAGTCTGATTACACAGTGTGATTGCAATCTTATTTTCAAGTCCGGTCTTCCACCTGGCGCAGTACTTCATCAGAACGCTTGAGAATACATCTTAGAGTAGGATGAATGTTCATGCTTGCTACTTATTCTTTTACAGTAATAAAAGGGGGTTGTGTATTTAAGAGGTTTGGTTTTGTGTATTTCCCCATGTTCCGGGGGTATGATTCCCTGCTGGGTGTTGGCATGCATCTCAGCTCCCTGGATTTCCTTACGAAAAGCATATGTCATAGTGGAACTTGTGTGGGCTTGATACTGCTATCAAAAAGCTCTAACTAGTAGAAACTTCTGATCAAAAAACGCAGGATCACTCACCTGTTGTATTTTCACCCTTCTATGATGCAGATTTAATTACAATTATGGAGTCAGGTTAATAATTCTTTTATAACTGTTCTTGCAGGACATGTCTCAGGAAGGCTATGGAACCAGATCTCAACCGCCTATGGCCCCAGGAAAGCCTAATCATGAAGACTTGAATCTAATCCAGCAAGAAAGACCATCAAGTTTACCAGTAAGAAAATAATGTTTGTTTCAGTATTTTAAAATGAAAGCACTTTTGATAGCATTTCATTGCATCTAGGATGAGCGGATGAGAAATACTGAAAGAAGAAATATTAAACAAGAGCAATGAAAAATTGTTTTTAAAAGTGTGAGAACAGGCAGCTTGTATATGAGTGGACTTTGATTAGGCTTGTTCTGGTTCAAACCAGCACTTTTGATGTACATGCATGTTTTGTGCTTGTGTACATGTGTATTTGCATAGAGGAAATGCATTGATTTTTTTAGCTTTAGGAATTCCATGCTTGCACAAACCAATCTGGTGAGGAGAAGGCTCTTTTCTGTGCCCTTTTCAAATGTTTTCAGTAGATTCTGGTTTAGAATACTGTCACCAGGAGTTACTTGCTCCAAACCCTGAGCATCAGTAATGAGATTGGCACATTAATTCTGTTACTATCTATTACTACAGAAGTGTAGAAGCAGGAATGACAATGATATTTGGGCTGTGGGTTGATCTTTTGGTTCGAAGATTATTTTGTACTAATATTTCTTAGTTTTTCTGAGCCCTGCGCATTCTGCTGTGGGGGAAACAACACAAATGAACGTACTTTGTGAAGAGAAAGTAGTTGCATTTTTGAAGGTCTTATTTCACTATAATGGACAAAGTACTCAGCCTTGTCTTTTTGTGCCCCTTGTGGTTTGAGGATTTTCTTGTTTGTTGGTAGTAAACCAGTATGAATTTAAACCAACTAGAATATGTTCAACTTAAATGATAAAACTATATAAACTTTATAAACTATGTGCTCTGGCTTGGAATAATGTATCATAAACATATAGGATATTTCCTGCAGTTCAGTGGATATGTATTCATTTGCAGTTGGCAGAGGGGATGTCTCTGAAGAGTTTACCATATTAAGATAGCAAATGTATTTGTGAAATCTGGTACTATGCTGCATATTTTAGCTCTGGTACATGGCACGATTGTAAATCCCTAAAAATAGGGAAATAAATATCTTCATGGTATTTTAAAGTTACATCTTTGGCACCTCAGAGAGTGTATGTGCCCCAAATTCCTTACATAACATTTGAGACGTGTGTCTCAGGAGAAGCTATGGAAACTGGTGTGAGAAGAGATATCCATTTGCCTTGAATGTATTATTAATTTGACAGTTTTTCAGGAATCCTTTTTTAAACAGACTAATTTCTCTGAACAGGTCTCAAAAATGCTGGCAATTTACTTTAAAAATAGTAGCTGCTGTGGACATTGAACTGTTTTGGCAACAACTACCTAGTTTAAAAAGCAGCAGTATTTAAAGGGACTTTTTACCTCCCAGTTTTTCATGAACAGTGTTTATTAGGGTAAAGAGAAGTAGTTTTTTATCAACTAATGTTCTTCTAATTTGCCTGTGTTTTTTCTCAAACAGTTGTCCTACTTCTAAGCCATGCTCTGTCCTACCTCCAGCACCATGATATCTAAGCAGAGTATTGGGTATTATCTGTGTCCCTGAGTGTTTGGTATATTTAGTAGCTCGTAATTATTCTTGGTATGAGTAAGCTGGTAGTATTAACAGTGAATGTTAACCATTTTGGCCACATAGCTTAAACTCTGAGTTGGTCCCGAGTGCTGTTATTGAGACACTTAGTTCCTGAAAAGCTTTGATGCATAACCAGAGAGCACTTTATATACTAAAAAACCCTGCTGTTTTCATCTGGAGGGGAATGGAAGATACTATAATTTTGTATTTGGTTTTGGTTCTGGTGTGGGGTTTTTGTTTGGTTGGTTTGTTTTTCAAATCTAAAACCAACTACAATCCTTTGTATATAGTGCAAAGGTTTTTTGATCATGTCAGCAAACTCCCAGTCATCTTACATCCAAGGAAGATGTCAGAGAAATTAGGAATACTCCGTGCATTCAAAATATTGTAAACTCAATAAAAGCTTTAATATAAGTCTATTTCAGGTGATGGCTTGACCTTATATGAATATGGTGCTTTCCCCTGAAACAGGAGAGTTCTGTATTCCATTTTGAACTCCTTTTGAAAACCCTTGATCACTATCCATTGTTTAGTATTCCTAGTTAGCTTCATTCTGGTATGCTAAATATGGCTTCTTAAGCTTGTTTTCAAGGTAATGTGGTTCTTCAGGGTAGCAGTCAGTTGGTTGTCTTTGTACAGTGAAGCTTGGAATTAAAGCAGTGATGTAAGGCTTTTAATAAAATTTAGTTATGTTTTGTTTCATGGTATTCTGGTATTTATACAATTTGCCTGTTATCTTTTTATTTCTTAAGGGCATTGTGTAAAATCACAGCAGTTACATAGGAAGCTTATACAAGTGTCAAAAAACAACAAAAGAGATGTAATACTAAATGGTGAATGGTTTTCTCTGATGTGGCTTTGAAAAAGAGTTTCCCTTTGATGGATTCGAAGAGGAGCTGGGCACTTTCTGCAGCACTGAATGCTGGCTTCTGTCACCCTTTGGGGGAGTTTTTTCAGCAAGTTTGTGACACAGTAAGCGCAGCTAAACAGCTCAATAGTTGTTCCGTTTCCTTCACACATTGTATATAAAAGTCCTGGCATGAATGTTCCCATAAAGTTCAAAGAAGACAAATTTGTAATGTGAGTTGGTAACAAATGGCTACAAACAAAATATGGCTTTATTAGCTACTTCTAATGGCCTGTCAGATTCTATACAATGCTTGCTTTCCTTTTCCTAACTGCTCTGATATCTGGAGGGTTTGACCTGTGGGTCTCTGACCATGTGGAGTCACTGAGAGCCCAAATGAAAAGTTGCACAGAATAGTGCTCTGAGCACTTTTGTTGGGGTCACAATTAGAAGGAAATCTCAAGCCTCTGAGAAAACATGGGAGTTAGGTACTCTGTGAAGGAAAGGAAGTCATAAACAGAAACTGTTCCCTATTAGAGTGGAGGAAGAAAGGGGAAGAGGCCTGAATGAAATTGTCTGGAGAACAGCTACTACAGAGCATATTTATCAAGACTTAAGGGATAATAGTAAAATACACATTTCTGCTATTGTGAGAAAGCTGGAACAGACTTACAGGAAAAAGCTTCCAAATGATGTATCTGCAGATTTGTAGATGCGGTAAAGGAGCTTGTGTCAGCAGTATGCTGTGTGTGTCTATAAAGACTTATCCTTTATTTTGTCTTTAATGAGTATGTTTGTAAATGTTCACATTGGATTGTGTTGATAGAGTGAGGAGCAGAAAACATAAATTAATTTAATTTTTTTTTATTGGCATGAGTATTAAGGTAATTTCAGATAGGCATTAGTGTTTTTCCTATCGCTTTGTTTTGTTTTAATAAGGCCCCCCCCCTTTTTTTTTTTGCCCTGTGTGCTTGTTTGAGGTGTGAGGTTGAACGGCATACCCAAGGTTGCCATGCTTTTGAAAGACAGATTTTTGCTGATGTTTTTTTGTTGCAGCCTACAGGTAAAGTTCTGTGGCTGCTTGAGCCATTGTAAGCCAAGGCAGCTGCAGTCCTGCTGTGTGCCCCGCAGTGGTCGGCTTTGCCGTCCCATCTCCATCCCACTCACTTCTGGGACTGACCAGTGGATTTGACTTGGGGAACTGAACCAGATACGAAATAATCTCTCTGTATTTCTGGATTAGTTTTTGACTGAATCACTGTGCAATTGTGTAGGCATCAGTGTTACCTCAGGAGAGGAGATGAGAATCAGAAACTGTGACAGGAAAGGGGACAGACAGTGGGGACCACAGCAGCTTTGATCTTAGCTACAGCCTAAATGACTGTATGATCCTGCTGGAAGGCTTTAAGATGCTGTCATCCTGTCAGATGAGACATGGTGGCACAGCAGATCCCAGTGTTAATGGTTGAGCCCTGCAGCAGTCACAGAGCCACAGACAGACAGAAGACAGACAGTTCACTTCTTTTTGTAAGGTAAGTTTTCCGCCCGTTCACATCCCTAAGCTGTTTAATGCAATGCAATCCATGAGTGCAAGCATGGAGGTGTGACCATGCATGAAGGCTGCGGTCGAGGTGCTTGTGCTGGTCCTCACCTTCATCCATGTAAACTGTAGGGAAAATGTAGCTTTAGTCTTGTAACTTAGGTTTATCTTGTGCTTCTTGGAGGTTGTGTGGTGTTGAAGGGGGAAGGTTGTGCGGTGTTGAAGGGGGAAGGTTGTATCTGGAGTTGAGGGAATCACTATTCTACTAGACCATTCAGAATTCTGAGTTTATGGATTCATTCTATGACATCACTTTTTCACTGGGTCTTTCCATGGAGGTAGAGCAATTTCTATGCCAAAAAGACCAGTAGCCAGCAGTGGAGGTAGAATGGTGCTTGTACCTTGTGCAGTGCTGTGATCTGAGAAGTTTGGTTGTCGTTCTACAACATCTATAGTTGTATGAGCTTCAGTGTCAAATAGAGCCCAAATAATACATACTTGGACATGTTGCTTGGACTTTTTTTAAGATACCAGTTGCCTTGTTTCATTATGCTTGGCACTGTGGAAAACACATCAGCAATCCCTTCTTGATTTTATTTAATGCTTCACAGCATTTTACCACTTTTTAATGACCCTCTGAAAGATGTTTAGGTGCTGGACAGTTTTTCCTCTGGTTGACACACCTGTTTTGTTGCAGAAGGAGGGTACTAAATTAGATTTCAGAGGACTTCTGTTGAGAACTAGTAGTAAACTAAATCCAAGATTAGATATACTTGGCTCATAGAACAACATTAGTTCATATGGATCTCAATAGGTGTAGGCTATGAGGAAAATACATGGGATGGTTTGGGAATCCACATTCTGTGTCTCACTTCTAGAATATGAAGTAGCATGGAAAGACATCTCAAGAAACAGCACTCCCCAAGGAAATGCCTTAAACAGCTAAAGTCTTAATAGGCAGGAAAACACTTCCCAGCATTACTTGAGCAACTGTGGTTGAGAGTTAGCAGGAGGTAACTCTTCTTTTCTCAGAGATTAAACTACTGGGATGAGGGACTCTGGTGACATTTATACTCAGCTTAGTCCAGTAAGCCCTAATCATGATCAGGGTTGTGGGCTCTACCATAATGTAAATATTCATTACCACTTTAGCCCTTCTGGTAAGGACAAACCAGTACTAAAAGAGAACATAGTGCAGCGACCCTCCTTTTTTTGTAGTCCTTGTTGAATTCTTTGCAGGTAAGCAAATGAGAAAGCTTGATCTGAATTTAGGTGCTATTTTAAAAATCCAGAGTATTGCTTGTGATTTGAGAAAGAGGAAAAAAATCTGCAAATGGAGTCTTTGTAATTCTTGAGAGGCAAATGCTGTTGCCAGTTGATAGATGTGTGTAATACATGATAGCAAGTCTGTCCTCTAGTTTTCACATCTCTGCCTGAAAATATCTGTTTGGGAGTATGTTTAACCATGAATAAGAAAGAAATGTGAGTATGTAATACTTGTGAATTAAATTTTCCATTGTTTTTACATCAAGTAGGATAAAACTGGTGTGCCTCTTTCCCACTTTCCTTTCTCTTTTCTGCAATGTTGTAAAATGACTGAATGATCTTGTTTTCCTTTGTTTGGGTCAAGAAATTTTAGCTGAAAATTGTTACTCTCTGAAAGAAGATTATTGACTCAACAAGCCTTCAATTTTCAGTGAATAACACTCCCACCCTCTAGCTTCAGGAACATGTGGTGCATGCATTCTATTTTAAAGTACAGACTGTAATTTAAAACTGAGGCAGTTTGATGCCCCACTGAACTTTGTTTAAGCCTGAAATAAAAGGAAAAAAGCTTCAAGTTGCAAAGAAGTGACTAAGCTATCTCAAAGGCTTTTCTTAGCCTTTATGCGCAGAGTTGGAAGAAGCTGCTATTTTTTCCAAGTAATTTTAATTCTGGATCAAGTGCAGTTGCTAAGGGATTTTTTTTTTTTCCTTCTTGATGTTCCTTGTAATAAACCTGTAGCTAGAACCGGTTTCATACAACACATATGTATAGAGACATCAAGTATATGTATTTTTGAGGTGCCAGGCATGCTCTGTAGTTGCTGCGAGTGCACAGATTCTGTATGTGGCCTCCCGTTTGTGTCCTGCTGGCACTCAGAATAGTGGGTCAAATCCAGTGCGAGCCACTGCAGCACCAGTGACATTGCTAATGTTATTGAGGGCATGAACTTTGTGTGTGTCATTGAAAATCCTAGCCCAGTCAGTGTTCATGCACATTTTATGTTTGACTTCAGTTAAACCAGGATTTCATGTAGGGTGATCAAACTGATTCATTGTCCTAGAGTCAACTTGTACATTAAGTGTAAGTCTCATTTTTGGGGAAAAGCACAATTAAAGTAGTGCAGAGCAGCCATAGGCATATGTTGTTGATGTAGGGTTAAACATTGAAACCAAAATTGTAGATGCTTGAATTAATTTTAACATTAGTAGTATGAAGGTCCTGTTTTTATTGTTTTGTGCTTTGCAGAATTACTTGGGTTTGCTTGATCATATTTATTTAAAAATACAGGTTTAGGTTTTTATTGAAGTATAAAAGTAATTTTACTAGGTACTGTAAAAAAGATACTTTGCTATTCATCACCTTTTGTAGCTTCAAAATACTTCACCTTTACAATGTTTACAATGTTCCTGTAATAACCAAATTGCTAATTTATGATCCAAGAAAATTTGCAAATGCAAAAAGATATATTTATTCTGACCTCTACATGAAACTTACCTATGAAACCTGCTAAGGAGTTACAAATCCCAGTCGTGGTTAAGGTTGCAAAAACTTGTATTTAAATAGGCCTATGTTGCCCTAAGTGGAATATTAAAGTATTAGTAGCTTTTTTGCTGCAGTGTGTTTTGAAACCATGAGGAGTTGCATCATATACCTCCAAATACCAGAATAGTATTGGTGTCTATTCAGAAATTAAAGAAACTAGATTTAATTTGGGCAGTTGAAACATTTAATTTTTTATTTCTTTCCCATCTCCTGCCTCAGGTTAACCCTTTCTGCAGAGGCTGCTGCCCCCGTAGCCAGGGTGACTGAACAGTGCCTGCGGTAGCCCCTGAACCACCAAACCTTGCAGCTTGAAATGAGAGGCAAGCTGAAAGCCCCCAAGGTTACTTTAATATGCAAGGCTGTAAATTGCAGTAGCATGTGTGCCTCTGCATGCATGGCTCAGATGTACCTGCTGCAGGGGCAGTAACTGTACTAGCCATCCTTTTAATCTGCCTAAATTTCCAAATCAGTGCCTCTAGGTTCTGCATTTGAGAATCTATGTTTAAAATGGTAGTTCGTTGTTCCTTTTTTTTTGGGCCAGGGAGATGGATTAATCTTCATTGTCTGAACATTTTATATAATGTGTGTACAAACATATGTAGTGCATAAAACCATGCATGTCTTATCTGCTTGGATATTTGTAAATTTTGAGCTGATAGCATACTATAAATTCCAAAGCTTAGTGTATTCACTGGTGCATGTCTTTGTTCATGCCTGTGTGAACACTGGGATTACGACGCAGAAAGTAAGACAAAGGAGTATTACTCACTTGAATACCATTTCAGGAAGTACCTGAGACACTGTAAATGTTTTTTTTTCTCTTTTATTTTTACCACAAGTATTCCTCTAAGATAGACTTGGGGGGGGGGGGGGGGGGGGGGGG
>JAWWEE010000105.1:54772309-54795154 GCA_035221455.1 Xenops minutus | reverse complement strand
CCCCCCCCCCCCCCCCAATTACTCCTTTACTTGTGCGTACCAATCCTTGTGAAGTATGACCTCAACTTCATAACTTTAACTAAACACAGTAACTCAGTCTGACCAGCAACATCTGAAGCCTAGCAGTAGATGCCTTTTCTTTTTCTTCCTCCATCCATTCCTGTTTGCTGGGAACGTGTTGGTTTCTGGTGCTATTGTTTCAGCTTTCATGTTTAAAAAAAAAAAAAAGTTACCAGTCTTTGATGTGAAGCTCACTCCTGAGTGGTGCTGGTCAGCTGCTGTTTCTGTGTGAGCAGATGTTTGTGCAGTCACGGTCAATAGTGTTAAGATTAGGCCAGGTTTCACAGTGCTTTGTCTGATTGTTTATGGTGTGTTCATAATTGGTGGGGATTTTAGGTGCCATCACAGTGCAAATTGGAAGTGTTCGTAATGTACTATTTGTTTCATAGGACTACGACTATCGTGATAAAGTAAATCCCGTAGACCATGAGGCTATTCACATGTTTTAGTGGGTTTTTTTGGATTGTTGTGGGTTATTGGTTTGGGTGTTTTGTTTTCTTTTGGTGGAGGGGTGAGAGTTTTTTGAGGTTTGAAACAGGTTTTTAAATTTCCCTCAAATGTGTTTTCTTTAAACTTAATGTCTTGTACTTCTTAAGCCTCTGAAACATTCCTTCCTTTGCTGGAGCCATACATCTTAGGTTCAGTATGAAGGCTTTCCTTGAAGACAATGAGACGCGGTGGGGTTTTATAGAATCTGTGCTGTATTGTGCTGTAGGTGAAATGTGCTTCTGAAGTGTGTTTCATGTAGACTGGTTTCCATTGCCATTTTATTTTTCAATATATATCTATACACACATGCAAAATGAGGCGGCTTCTGCCTTACGAAGGCACTTTTATTTTAACCCACTGTGTCAGTTCTTTAACATTGTGCAGATTATACCGTGCCATTTCCCACACAATTGCAAACACAGTTCTGCTTCCACACGACTTTATAAAGATGGTCCTGTTTGAATTGGCAATGTAATTCTGGAGGATGAAGCATCATAGTTTGTTGAAATTAAGATAGAAAAGCTGATAATGCCACAAAAAGGCTACTTTCAGTTCCCGGTGTTTAGGCTTTTGATCTCTTTCATTCTGTGCAGACAATTGCAAATAACCCTTTTAATCATCTTAACCTGTGAAATGAGACTCACTGTGTTAAATTAGAATTAGGACTTGAATTTTGTGTCACATTTGAATAATTGCATTAGTATAGGAAAATATGCCATCCTGGATCATTTATTTCGTATCATAGTTAAATGGCATGAATTTATAACAATGTGTGGTGTTGGGTTTGGTGGTTTTGTTTTGTTTTCTTTTTTCCCTTCAAGGCGAAGATTCACTTAATAGTTTATCTTCCGCCTTCCTGTTGAAGTTATCATTTTGGGAAGTAATACAAAGATAAGAGCACATAAGCATTTGTATTTATGTTTGCATGTAGTAATACATTATGCATCAGTAAGCTTTAGTAAGGTTTGCTGAATACACAGTAGTGGACTTAGTTTAGAGAACAAAGCTTGTTTCATGATGTAGAATAAGGTGTAGATTCACATGTACATTTACAGCATCATAGATGATGAAATTTCCCAATGCATTTTGCACAAAAGGTAACAAAAGAAATCTAAAATATTACTATTTTTGTTTCTTAAAACAACAAACTTATACAATAGCCAGTTCTTGCTTTTCAAGAGTATGGAAATAAAGGAACTGGAAGTGATCTGAAGTTCTTAGACTCATTTGTTACAATCAAAATAGCTTTCTAAGATTAAACAGGTAGATAAAATGGTGCATGGATTAAATGCAGACATTGACCCTAGTAAACAAAGTCATTATGGCATGGGATAAAATTTAATGAAAATTATTATCTTTTGATTTTAGACTTTTACAGTAAACTGAAAGCCTTACCACTTTTTTCTTACCATACTCCAGAGTGAAGATGGAAGAAAAACTCCAGATTATCTCTTTCCTTTATTTAATTTACAGTTCATATGAAGATTTTAATAATAGGGTTTAATGAAAACTTCATAGAAACCTGATTTTTTCTATCCTGCTTGTTGTATCATTATAATCATGCCTATATGAAAGTGGGAAAAAAATAAACTTCAGTGCAATTTTCAGCACAGCTCTTCAGAATTTTTTTGGAACATGGCTGTAAAATTTTAAAATCTATGGGTTTTGTTGGGTTTGGGGGAGGGGGGGCGTTTGTTGTTATTTTTTTTGGTTGGTTGGTTGTTTTTTTTTTAATACTTATAGGTATAGAAAATTACAATTAATGAGCGAATAAGGGATTCAGGGACTAGTCTAATCCTCAGTTAAGCCCATGAAAGTTTTGTCATAGCTTTCAGTAGTGCAGGATCAGGGATATTGCATTTAGTGTGCAATTGAATGAGAACTAAAACATAGTCTTAGCATTTCCATACAGGCTCCAGTTGTGAAAGGCACTGTGCTTGTTCACAGCATCCTTTAGGTCCCCTTACATTTCTCTGAATAAAATGTACATTTGTATTTGCTGGCCAACAATTCAACATAAGACACTAAATGTAGAACTGATTTCAATTAAAAATGGCACTGCTTATATAAAATTGTTCCTTTTCCTGGTAGTTTTAAATAAAAGACAGCCTTTACTGCCTGGCACAGAGTTACTTTTAGCTGTTTGAGGCTGCAGTAAACTGTCAGAACGTTCATGGGAAAACTGAAACTTATTGTAACATCAAAACTGCATATATGCTCACTAGGCTAAAATAGCAACCTCTTGCACGATGGCATTCTGGTTTACCTACAATGAGCTAAGGACATTGGTAGGATAAAATTTGTAAGGAGATATACCATCTGCCATTAGCCATGTGAAATTGCTAAGATTAGACAGTATTTTGGGCATGCAAAACCTAATTGCAAACCTTGTCCTGTCCTTGTTATAAAGAATAATTCATCCTAAAGGGTTTCAGAAATACATATAGAGATGTAAAGACATTCTCTTAGTGGCTAAGAACCTACTAAAGTATATTTTTAATCCTTTTGAGATCCCCAATATGCTTGTTCTTTTTCTCATGCTGCATAGACATTAATTTCAATAATGTATTCCGTCCAAGTACTTGTCTGCTTGATATTCTTTTTTTTTTTTTCCTTAAAGGTAATTTAGCTAAATAAGAAAAGAATTTAAAATGTTATTCCACTATCAAAGAAATATCTTAGAAATATTTTAGGAAAATTTTCTGGAAAGTTTCTTATTAATAATGTTCAGAGGCTGCTGGTTTCCTTTTTGAAAATAATTTCTACCACCTTAAAATAAATCCATAATATAAGAATGAACAATTACAAAATAAACATGAAAAAGTAAATAGGCTTTTCGTGTCCCCTCTTACCCAATCTCAGCAGTATCAGTATAATCATAAAGTTTTAACATGACATGAAAAATAGAGGCTGTTTTGCAGATGTGAAGAAATATTTTTAGAAATAAGATTACAATTCATTTAATCTTCTTCATGGTAGTAAAGTATTCTTTTTGCTACATTGCATCTTGAACATGAAATACAAAAAGCTATAGGACATGATCCTTGACCCTCAATTTTTATTTTTTTATTTTATTTAATATTAAATAGGCATGGGAAATAAGAGATTAAAAGGAAATCAAGCAATAATGATGAAGTGACTCACCTGAGTTTATAAGGCCACAACAACTGTGACAATTTACTACATATGGCATTGTAATGTACCTATATTGACTCCTAGTCCAGAACTGGAGTTTTAAATAGTTGCTATCTCTGCAATAAAAAAAAAAATGTGTATACAATGTGCCTATAAAAAACATATGTATGGGCAAACAATGATTTTATTTAAGCTTATTCACCCTGAATTTGGGATTAGGAAAGAATAAGAAATGTTTTGAAGTGCACTATCTAGTGCACTATATATTTTGCATGTGTCTCATAAATTAATGTAGAGCTATTTAAAGACTGGTTTAGGTATCTTAAATATTTTAGTGCAATAGTTTTTCTTTTTTTTCCCCCATTTGTTGAGTAAGGTTATAAGAGCCACAGTTTTTGTTAACTCTGATATCCACAGCTCAGAAGGACCTGTAAAGTTTCTAATACTGTGCTAAAACTGTTACTATTTGCATTAAAAAGCCAAGTCTTTAATACAAGGACAATTGTATTTCTTCATAAATATAGAGAATACATAAATGCATTTCATATATTGGTGGAGTAAAATCTAGTGGGTTTTTTGTGTCATAACTATACATACATTAATAATATATATTAAAGAGCGTCATTTTATGAAGTCTAGACTATAACACATTTTGATTTAATGGCAAGCCCTTTGGTCAGTTTATTTTGTAGTTCTCTGACAACAGCATACAGCAGTTATGCCTGAAGAAGTAAGTCCTCATTTGCCAACGTACGTACATATACATATGCTTATTATATATGGGAGCATTTAGGTATTTATAAATCTGTGTGTGTGTGTGTGAATTTTTGTGTGTATATCTCTATGTATTTGTAAACTTCTATAAACATATGTACACATATGTAAGAAGAAGCTTATAAATATCTAGACTTTTATACATACATAACACATTACAAATATTTAAATATTCTAGACCTACATTGAACATGACTTTTCAGAATATCTTAGATTCATATAGAAATTGTCATTGGTCTGCATCTTGTAAAGAAGTGTCCATAACTTGCACACTCAAAAACAAGAGTATTGACACCTTTGTTAGTAGTCTTATTAAAAAAAATTCTTGTTCGAAAGGAATTACAAACTGAATCTAGCCTGTGTAACCTTAGGCCATCAAGACATGAGCCTGGGGCACTTATCTGTCATGTATCCCTTTACACCTCTAAATCCCCACAGTAGCAGACCATCTGCACCTGTAATCAGATGGCCAGACTTTAGAGCAATACACCTTGTTTATAAAGGGCAATTCTAATTTACAACCAACTCTATTTTGGGAGGTACTTTGGGAGAAAACCTCTGATGCTTTCAGATCAGCCATCTGTCTCCACTGTTGCCAAGTTACCTCTAGGTTATGCTCTTTCCCCTCCTCAGCGTACTATCCTGTCTGTTGCACACTCACACAGAGAGAATATCAAGAGAAAGCATTCTGCAGTTAAGACAAGCAAAAATAGTCATACAATATATGTTTAGATACTATTCTGAGTAGATATGGTTTCAGCAACAGGATGAGGCAGCTTTAGGCACTTTCTGCTGTGGTATTTGCTGTTTCTCATTGCCCTCATTTTCAAGGGAGGGATGGGTTGTTACACAGACAGACCCTTTGCACAGTCTAAAAGCATCTACATTACCCCCTTAGATCTGCACTGTGGGGTTCTTGAGGGCTGGAACATTCCTGTGAGTCACTGGGCTACTGTGCCCAAACCCATCACATTACCTATAAGCAGCTCTCCAGAATCATCTTTCTTTCTCTGCGAATTGCTACCAAATTCACGTCTTGAAGAATGGTTTACCAGAGAAATTTCAGCCAGCTTTACCCACCTGCAAAGTGTCTTATTCTAAAGATAAACTCTGTTTACAGCAAGCTAATTGCTACACAGAAATGTAGTCATTAGGCAAATCCAGCACTTTGGAACACACATGTGCTTCCTTAAAGGTGTTCACCTGTAAAGTGCCCAAGCCCAAGTGTCTTTATATGCTGCCGATATGATGCAGTGGTGCAGCAAATTTTTAACAGATAACACACACTAAATTAAATTAATTTCTGGAAGAAGATGAAGTGGGATCAAGTATTCAGCAAAACTCTAAACAGCATGACTTATTACTGCTCTAAGCACTTATCCATCCATAAGTGATAGCATCCAAAAGCACTGGCATCTCTGCTGCACTAGAAAGGATGTTGACACTCACGTTTCTTGAAAGAAAAACAAGAACACGGGGATAAATATAGAGGTTTAGGGAAAAGATCACTAGATTAAGTATTTTGATATTTGTAAAGAGGCATGAAATATGTTTCCTTCAGCAGATTGATAGACCATGACTGTGGTAGAAGGAACTCCAATACAATTCACACAGCTATGCTGAAAATCTATAAGTCTATGGAGTAACATAGTTAGCAAATTTTATGTTTGCTAAATTCACATTTGTATCGGCTGCTTAATATAACAACCTTAGGGGGGGGAAAAAAAAAAATTGAAAAATACCTTTAAGAACAGCTACAGTGAGTAGATTTAACATTCTGAATACTATTGATAGAATGTAGTAAAAATAGAAGTCAGCATGATCCTGCCAGCTCTGGGAATATGTAACATTTTTTGTTTAAACAGGCACCAAATCTCTGTAGACAAATTCTGTGAAATGATACTGAGGCAATATAAAATTTGCTTTGAATAAAATATTAGACGTGTTTTTGAGGAAATAACTAAATATTGTTATTATTCACTATGTGAATGAAATATTCAGATGAGCTTGTTTTTACTTCATGTAATCTCTGTGCCATCCAATTCCTGCCTCAGTTTCAAACACACCTTCTTTACTATGGTGTGAGAGTGTGCTGAAAACACTAACACCAGAATTGCTCTGTTAACATCAATCTTACTTCATTGTCTTGAGCAATCTGCCTAGTCCTGGTATGACCAAGGCCTCATGAATTCAAACCCTTTATATCAACTTTGCTATTTGGATTATGGGTATGACTCTCTGTCGTGGTTCACTGTCCTTCCCCCCACTTGTGCTATTAGAGAAATATAACTACCAATGAAGACAAATTTTTTGTTGACAGAGCTTATTTTTGGATAAGGAAATAGATGCTCATTCCAGAAATGACTTCACATCTAGATAAAGCTATTATATTTGCTACCTCCCTCTACAAATTGGAGTGTATTGATATTGCTCTGATCATCTTGTCTAAATAAAATGGGTTCATAAAGAACCATTATTTAAATGGTTTAGTCCTGTGGACAGATAACCTGGACACACCTCCACTCTTGAGAGGTGTTACCAATCAGCATTCTTAACCAGACTTGATATATAAATGCTAAAATGTTCCCAAAGCTTAGTAAAAATCAGCCAAGTGAATTCAAAACTTGTGTTTAAAATGCTTGAGCTGACCTGACCAGGCAAGGAATACATTCTTCATTATCATCACCATCTAAAGTTCAGACACCTTTTTACTCTCCATTCCAAAGTTTCAATTCCTTTAACAAGTTTGTGGAAAGAGAATGGAAACAGAGAGTTTATTTGTTCCTTTTTTTTTTTATTTGAAAATAATTACAAAAGAATTTTATTTTTCTTTAAATTTTATTTCTTTTTAATATGTCATCCTTTTTTTTTTTTTTAACATTCCAGGAAAAATTGAGATTTACTGTGAGAATATTTCAAGGAAGTGGGAATTTATATTAAAATATGCTCCTTAAAGCAATAAATGGCCATGGAAGTTTCATTTAATTACAAGTCAATGAGCTGAACGTTCCTGGTTAATCCACCTTTCCTCTGTTAGTAACCTCAACAGAGTTCATACGACTGCTGAAGGTGATTTATTTTCAGAAAGAGAGTAGAGAAAACCAGTGGTTTGTTGTTTTGTTTTTGTGAAATATAGATGTAATTCACGTCTCATGCTATCTCTGAATGCCACAATGTAATTCTCTAAAGTGTCTTTCTTTTTGGTATCAGTGAGCCAGCTGAGTCAGAAATGAGACTTTTCTAAACTTTGTCACTTCTAGTGTCATATTCTGTTTAAATCTTTCTGAGGTGCTTAAACACCTAGATTACTTTTCTTCCATTTTCAGGAAGCTCCAGTTGGAAGTGCCAGAATATTTTGTTATAAGTTGTTCTTCAGGGATTTTGTCTTACAAGTGCAACTAGCAAAGTAGAAAACAACTGAAAATATGGTTTCATGTGATTTTCTCTACAATTACAGTGGTCAGAGATTCAGACATTAAGGTACTTCAGATAAATTTCATATCAGTATTTAACTCATAATACTTTTAGAACCTTGAAAATAATGTTTTCTCTTTGTCCCTTTCTTTTTAAAAATTTGGTCCTTATTTCATTACGTTAATGTTCTACTCTACAAAAGCATATTGACCAATATCCATTGCACAGTTCAAGTGCCATAAATAAGTTGGTAATATATATGGAAAAGATGATGCAAAATGCCAAGTATTATAATCTTCTATAATAATTAATAACTGTACAAGTGTTTGTGTCTGAAACATAAAGTTTTCTGTCATATTCTATATTGAAAAAGTCAGAAAGTTGCAGTTTATGGGAAGCAATGGCATATGTATGAAAGCATACATCCTTTCTCCTTTGAATTACTAATTAGAATTTCTTTTCCCATGAATTGCAACTTTGTCAAACCTTCAGGTTCTTAAGCAATTATTTGTCACCCTGAAATATTTAAATTAGTTCTAGCTTCAGATACCTAAAACATTGAATGGAGAAATATAATTTGCTCTCATCTATGCAAACTTTTATTAATATAATTATCAAGTTTTTCCCTTTAACACTAGAACTAACATAATTTCTTTATGATTTTTAAGACTATGTTGAGATACATTCCTCCTGTGAAGCTGTAAATACACACACCAAAAAAGTCTAATTCATTCTGGAAGCTGAGCAGGGTGTGACTTGAAGCATCAAGAGTCCACTGTAGACCTCTTCCCTTGCTTCCTGAGTGAAAACAAGATTCATCCACATGTGTTAGGTGAAGGAAATAAAAAATCAGTCAGCTTTACACGGTGGGCACAAAACACTGACTTAGAGGCATCTCTGATTAAAGCAAGAGCCTGCTAACAGCCTTAGCAGGCACAGGTGGAATTACTCATTGACTTAAGCCAACAATGTGAGAAGTTGAATGCTTTATCTTGCTGATAGATGTAGGTCTGTTTGTTGTTTGTATCTATATATTTCATAATTTTAAGCAACTTTTTTCTATTCCCTGGAAAAGTCCAGATTTTATTCCTCTTATTAAAACGCATGCTAGTTTAGTAATACAGACTGAGCTCCTCTTGAATGCGCACAATCTGTAGTTTCCTGAATTTTGCAGCTTAGCTGAGTTCCATAGAGCTTGCTAAGAGATGGCAAAAGGGGGTATTCCAGGTAGCAAGGCAAGCATGCTTCCAAATTTAAAATTGTTTCTTCAAGGTATGAACAAGCTACAGCTTTCTGCCAAATGGCTGTATGATTAACACAAAGCAAGCAATCTATTTTTTCTTTAGACTCATTCTGAAATTTACGCTTTTCTGTTTGTACAAGCACAAACCCAAACAGCTGAAAATAGCATAAGAGAGACATCTGAAAAATACATAAGAAAAAAGGGCTTAAATGTTTTGCCAAATGTTATAGAAAATCCTAAAAATAAAGATTTGCAAAATCTCAGATAATGTGAGTATGGTCATTTCTGTCATTCAATTCCTTCTCATGAAAATTTGAATTTTAGTGGGACTATTTTCTTTTATGTTTTCTTTCTCTGAAATATTTCCTTAGGGAAAGTGGAAAAGTGAGGAAGAAATAGAAAATAGAAAAATATATTATTTTTTGCTTTATTACACATAATAGAAAGGAGGCAGCATATTATGACAATGTTTTATTTTCATTACAGTCATGTTCCCATGCAGATGTGTCCATCCTTGTTATATGTGCTGTGCAATCCAAACTTAAAAACTCAAAGTAAATGTCCCTGAAAATCTGTATTTGATGTTTATTATAGAATCATGGAATCATACACTGGTTTGGGTTAGAAGAGAACTTAAAGATCATCTAATTCCAACTTCCCTTCTATGGGCAGTGACACCTGTCACTAGACCAGGTTGCTCAGAGTCCCAACCTGGCCTTAAATGCCACAGTTTCTGTAGGCAGTCTGTTCCAGTGCCTCACCACCATCACAGTAAAGAATTTCTTCCCAATACCTAATCTAAATTTATAGTTTTTCAGATTAAATCCATTCCCCCTTGTTCTGTCACTACATGCTCCTGTAAGTAGTCTCTTTCTATCTCTCTTGTAGGTTCCCTTCAGGTATTGGAAAGGTTCAATTAAGTCACCCTAAAGCCTTCTCTTTCCAGGCTGAACAAACCTAATTCTCTTACTTTTCTCATAGAAGAGGTGCTCCACCCTTCTAATCATCTTGGTGGCCCTTCTTTGGACTTGCTCCAACAGGTTGATGACCTTTCTGTGATGGGGACCCCAGATCTGGATGCTTAAGCTGAAGCTTCTACATATACATTTTATAATACTAATAAAATATTTCAAAGAAATGTGACTAATTTTCATCAAAGAATGACTGTTTCATTTGGAATTATTAATTTAAAACTAGACTAGACTTGGTTTAGAGGAATAAATCTCTGATTCATTAAAAAAAAAAAACAGGAGAAAGAGATAAAAAGAAACAAAAAAAGAAACTCAGATGCTGTTATAAAGGAACTAAGAAAAAAAGCAACAGATGAAAATACTTAGAGGTTGTAAAAGACATCCTTTCTTCCATTCTTTTGTGATTTATTTCCCATAAGTTGTGTTCAGGTATAATACAATTTTTTGCTATTGTTTTAATAAATCAGAACTATCAGTTCATGTCACCTCTGATTTACCAAAACTCACAAACTCTTCAGGTTTGAACGTAATGACTATGTTATTATCAGTAAAATAAATAGAACAAGGACATGGATTTAAGCCCTGGACATTTTCTTCAGTCTTTAACAGTGAGCTCTAGCCTCTGGCATTGTTTTGGCTTGTGTGAACTAACACTCTTCCAAGTAGTGTTTAGGCCATTGATGGTTCCCAGCAGGCAGGAGAGAAAAAGTCAATATATTCTGGAGCTGTGATGTGCCAGTAGTCCTTAATGCTTGAGAATGAGCCT
This sequence comes from Xenops minutus, assembly GCA_035221455.1. NCBI lineage: Eukaryota > Metazoa > Chordata > Aves > Passeriformes > Furnariidae > Xenops > Xenops minutus. The sequence continues at coordinate 54,784,302 of JAWWEE010000105.1, read as the reverse complement.
ATTTTATTTGATAATATAAATGTATCCGTTGAAACTCTAGATGCTCACAATAACTCTGTCTCTAGTACTTTACCACCCTGGACATAAATCTAAGAGCAAACTGGGTTTTATGTCTAACCCTACCAGAAATACTGTGGTGGTCATAATTTTTATAGAACACTCATGTCCTTATAGGTCCTTAGCTTTCCTATATGCAGTTTTCCTACTACTTAAGGAACCAAAGAGCCAAGAAGAGGTCATAAACATAGCATTTCCCATATTCTCTTTTTCACAGAGAATCCTCAGGCAGTCTGTTTTTATGAGTACCTGGTGATAAACTACATATCTAATTGCACACTGGTGCCCTAATGTAACTCTAGGGCCTCCACAGAAACCATCTGAAGCAGTTGTTTGTGGCTGTCAGTCATGGCAAGGTTCTTGGTTCTCGTCTTGTGGTTTGAGTTAAAAACAAGTCTCAGAGCTGAGAGATGACACAGTGGTCTCATGGAAGAATCAATTCAATCTATTAAAAGTTTTTATTATTTAATAGGATATATTAAAAACCAACCAACCAACCAAAAAACAGCAAACTCCAAAATTGATAATTTAAAGCTTATCAAAAGAGTTAAGTGTGTCAGTTGCTATTGACAATATCAAATGAACAAAAACGGGGGTTGTGGTACTTTTGAAAGACCATATTTAGTGGAAATAATAATAATTTAAACCTCCTACTTAAAGGGCAATAACTTTGCTTTATACTCGTTTTTGACTAATTTTCAGAAAAATTTGCATCTGATATTTCTTGAACGAAAGAAGGCAATTTAGGCAACATTGGCCTGTTCTGAAATAGTTATAAATGTGCAATATTTGGAAAATAGTAGTGGCTTTTGTTGACATCTGTCAGTCAATAATATGTTTAAGTAAGTCTTTAGAGTATAGAAGTGTAATATTCATGGTACAATATTTTTCTTTGATTGTAGTACTTTTCATCTGTACCTTTGGGAAAAAAAAAATACCTTTAACATCAGTCAGGACTCTCACTTTTCAAGTTATAAAAACCCCAACATCATAATCAATTTATTCCTAGGAGAGTCACCATAAAAACCAAACAAGGCTTTTTTAATGTTTTGCCCCCTGCCTTTTTGTTGCCAGCTGACTCTACAGATATCACATATATTGCTTTCATTTCTTTACATTGTAACCCACCTGAGGGTTCATAAAACATGTACATGTTTCTTGTGATTTGGCAAACTCAGTAAATGGTAGAAATACATTGAGCTTGCACATCCCTGATAGAACTATTAGGGAATAAGAAACAACATACAAGAAGTCAGAATTCAACAGAGATATAAAGTAGATTGATCATAGTAAAAGAAACCTATCAGAAGAAAAAAATACAATACTCAACTTTTTCAGGTCTCAAGATAGCTGTCTAGGTAGTTGAAACTGCAACCATAGCTACTTTTTATCATTTTAATTTAAGTATCTATTTAAATTCACTTTGTGACAGATTTTTTTTTCTCATGAACAGTGTGAATTGCAACAAATTCTTTTCCCAAATATTTGCTAGTGACTAGACAAATCCATCTCATCTGTGAAATGAATTCTGGAATTACCTAAGTCTCTATGAGGGGAATACAGATTTAGGAAAATTTTGTCATAAATTTAAATGCCTGCACTTGCATAAAGTCAGGTGAAAAAGACTTGTCTATAACAGTACTTTGTCTTTTTTCAGATGAGGCTGAAGGGATAAAAATCAACTTTACCAACTTCTTTTCATTTTTCCCCCCAGCGTATAGCAGAGTAAATAGTATTTGCCATGGCATAAAATAAGATCCCTTCCTACAGCACATATAGATTCTTTAATTACCTGTTTCCTTGTTCTGTGCTTAGCTCTACATGGAAGAATTTGCAATATCTGAAAAAAAAATAAAACTTACCACATTTTCTTCCCTGCAGTATTCTACTTTTAAAAATAATACTGAGAAGATTTTCATATAAACCTGTGACCAATGATTCTTTCTGTGACCTTAGACCTTTAAAGGTATCTAGCTAGAAGGAAACTCTAGATGTGGGACATAGGGAATTATTAAATGGGCTCAGTCTATAAAGTCTAATCTTAGATTTTTATATCCAGAATATTCACCAAGTAGCACTAACTTTTAAAAGAGCTAAATTCCAAACAGTCCATAATGAATTTGGTGGATAGTCTTTGATAATGGTGAAACATCACTTAAGCCAATCAAATATGACATTAATATTTTAAATCTATAGGAAATTACTGTCCCTGCACACACACGCAAAACTCCCCTCCAAAAAACCCAACCAAAAAACCCTGTCAAGCCAACAAACAAATAGAATCTCTGGTATTGGACTGATTTATATACTTAATAAATACTCTGGAGCTATTTTGCACTTCATGCACTAATATCTCCCAAATTTCTGTTCATCACTGGTTATATATGCCCATATCTGTTGAAGTACATTAAATTAGTCATCAATAGTAACTTCAAGAACTAATTCAGCTTCAGGTATTTAATTACCATTTTGGCTTATAAGATTTTGTTAAACCATTGCATAAAAATAGTCAACCTCTCAGCACACGGATAAATAGTTATTTATTGGCTTTTTCAAATCACTTCAGGAAGGAGTAAACATCATTATATGCTTTGAGAAACAAGGCAGAATGACTGGTTTAAAAAACAACCAACAAGTTCAAATTCTGCATCTTCCAAAACAAAGGTAGTACTCAATCTAGAAGATGACAGCAATGTTGTTCCCATCTGCCTAGAAGGAGTTGTTATTTATATGCAAATTAAAATTTGAGACAGTAATTTCAGTCCAGAAGGAAGTTGGATAGAAAGTATAAAGTTTGTTATATTCACTACTTTTGTCCAGATCTGCTCCTGGGATCGTGTTTCGTGGTTCCTACCAGATACTTCTGTGCTGTTGAATAAGAGAGTCATGAAGCAAGCTTGATCCCTTAAGTTCACACTACTCATTGCCAGCTAACTACATAAGTCTGTTCAGGAATGCTCCAACTTACATTCCTTAGGATACTATCTCAACACATCAAGGAACAGTTTACTTCCTAAACTTTTACAAAGGCAGTGGGTGAACACTATGCCATTTTTGGTATGCTGCAACCTCTGCACTGGTTCTGCTGCACCTTCAGAAAACAGTCTTTGCAGACTCAGTCTTCCAATGTTCATTTATATGCATCCCAGGGCATATAGCACATACTTCCAATTTCCCACTGTTAAGGGAAACAGCATAACCTTTTATTAAAAAAAAAAAATAAAAAAAATTAATTATTATTTTTAATTGCAGACATACAGTGATGATTAAATAGCATAAACAGCTAGGAGATAAGGCAGTCCCATGAGACTGCAAACACCTAGAACAAACATATAAGGCTAATCCATTTTAGGAAGTGCTTGATCAATGTGTCAAGCTTTAGAGTCTGGTCTTTAACAGCATATACATAATCAAAGAATCCAAACCCAAAACTGCTGATCACAGAGATACTAATAAAGATACAAAGGACATTTTGACTACACTATTAACATGAATAACAAAAGCTATAATATCAGGTTTTATCAAGTATCAATAATCCTGAATTACTCATTTAGTTACCAAATTTATAATGGGCAATTATATTTTAAAACTACTGCTGCTTAATGAAAGCTTAGCAAAAACTATCCTATGTAGTTATCTTGTTTGTGGGAAAGGACACTTCCTCTCTTTTTTAGTGACTTTTTTCTGTAACAGATATTTGTAAAGACAAATGAATGATAATACTTTTGCCACCTTCCAACTCAATGTTTAAAGAATCAGTTTTTGCACCTCCTCTCAATGGCAGCATGAAGGTCCTCCCTCCATGTTTCTCTAGACTGGAAATTTTACACTGATTCTCTAAATGGTTTGTCAGCTAGTCTGTAGAATATTGGACTGTTATGGCCCTAAATGAATAATCGATTACAATAATGAATTTCTTGGAAGTGGAAGAGTGTGTTCTGAAAAATTTAGTGGGTTTGCTGCTATACCATATCAGAGGCCTGATATTGTATTGCACAATGAGGAACTTGGTCTTTTGTCTTTGTTTTTTCTGCAATGATGTGACTTATTTTCTATATTATGCCATTCAGTTTGTTGTATTTTATTGGTCTATTTGTCAAATCCTTAGTGTAAAATATTTAACAGGCATATGCAAGCACATTTGTGAACTCTGTAAAATCATGAAAGACTAACGTAAAACAGCCTCTGTTTTATCTTGGGTGTCAATAGATAAAGTTGACGTTATAGTGGGCGCCTGCTATAGGCCTTCTGACCAGGAAGAATGAGTGTATCAGGCCCTCTGCCTTGCATTCACAATGTCTTCATGGAGGATATCAACCACCCTAATATCTGTGGCACTGACAATACAGCAGGGCATAAGCAATCCAGGAGTTTCCTCAAGTGAATTGATGATAATTTTCTCCTTTTCAAAGGTCTACTTGGAAGAGTCCTATGATATAAGCTCCTGGAGGGAAGAAAGACCCAAGAAAGCTGATTAATATTCAAGGATCCCTCACTCCGTGCTTAAGAGTGGTTCATCTTGACAAACAGGAAGTCAGCCAAAAAATGTCAGAAGACCTCTGTCAATGAACATGTAGCTCCTGGCCAAAATGAAACACAAAAAGGAAGTATACAGAGTGTGGAAACAAGGACAGGTATCGTGAGGAATACAGAAACATTGTTTGAGATTCCAGGGATAAATTAGGAAATCTAAAGGCCAAATGGAATTCACTGTCCAGGGCTGTCACAACAAGAAGGGTTTCTCTAAGAGGACAACTAGGGAAAATGTGGGCTCATTGCTCAACGAGATGGGGGACTTGGCTACACAGAACATGAAAAAGGCTGAGGTACTGCATGTTGCCTTTGTCTCAGCCTTTACTTGTCATACTGACCTTCAGGAACACAAGGTACCAGAGACCAGAGGGAAAATTTGAAGTGAGGAAGACATACTTTTGGTGTAGTAGGAAAAGGTTAGACAATACTTAAGCATAAAGGACATCCATAGGTCCATGAGCCATGATTTGATGCAGCCATGAGAACAGAAGGATCTGTCTGATGCCACTACAATGCCATTCACAATATATTTTGAATTAACATGTTTACTGGGAGAGGTACCTGAGAACTGGAGGAAAGCATATCAGTCTTACCTTCAAAAAGGACAAGAAAGAGGACCCAGGGAATCAGTCTGACCTTGATCCCCAGGAAGATGATGGAAACAGCATTTACATTTACAAATTACAAATAACATGAATGACTAGAAACTGATTAGTATTCATCATGGATGCATGAAGGAGAAACCATGCTTGACTAACCTCTTAAATTTTTTTGGTGAGATGATTAGCTTGGTAGACATGGTGAGAGCAGGGTTAGAGTTAGGGTTAGGGTTTTTACTGTCTGCCTTGACTTCTGGAAGATTTTTGACACTGTGTCCCATAAGATCCTCATAGAGAAACTGTGGGAGAACGGTCATGTGAAGAATGGAAAAAACAGCATAGAACAGTTTGTTGAGATCTGGAGATGAAGAGGAAGACCATCAAGTAATGAGCTATCCGAGCACAAAAGAAGTACATATACCTGGACACTGTTTTAATGGCTCCCAATGTTATTACATGTTCTCTCAGTTTTCTATGTTCATTGTTATATACATATAGTTCCCCAGTTCTCCCTCATGTTCACCCCATGTTCCCATTGGTCCGGATCTGCTGCAGTGCAGTCTCACCATATATGGTTATCTCCTCCCCAGTTTTCCCTATACAGTTGTTGCCCTTCCTTCTTTCACAATACATGTGAGAAGATTTGCATGCTCCTCCCAATCTCCACCCAAGTTCTGGAACCTTCCTGAACCCTCTATATAAGCCTGAATCTCATTTGAATAAACTGCCATTCTGCCTCACCCGTTCTCAGGGTGTGTTGTGTCCCACTTTACACTTCAAAGCTGTGTTAAGAAACAGGCGGAGTATGGTCTGGATGAACAGACAGTGGGGTAGACTGAAAACCTACTGAATGTCTGGGCTCAAAGAGTGGTGATCAGATGCACAAAGTATGGTTGGACACCATTAACTAGCAGTGTACTCCAAGGGTTAATACTGGGTCCAGTTTATCATCTTCATAAATGATTAGGATGATAGGTCAGAGTGTACTCTCGTCAATTTTGAGGTTGATACCAAGCCGTGAGGAGTGACTCATCAGTCTTGCTGCCACCAAGAAGAAACTTGACAAGCTGGAGAAGTGGTCCTGTGTAGATCTCAAGAAGATCAACACAGGAAGTGTAAAGTCCTACAGTTATGGAGGAACAACCTCATATAAGTGCCAGGGGCTACCCAGCTGGAAAGAAGCTGTCCTGTTAAATACAAGCTTGAACAGGAGCCAGAAACGTGCCATTGCAGGAAAGAGGGCTAATGGTAACCCAGACTGCAATAGCAGTGTTAACTGCAGGTCAAGAAGAGTGATCCTGACTCTCTATTCAGCCGTGGTGAGGCTGGGCACTGTATTGTGTCCAGTTCTGGGCTTCCCAGTGCAAGAGAGACATGGACATACTGAAGAGAGTCTAAAGAAGAACCACAAAGGTGATAAAGTGAGAGGAGTGGCACGCATACAAAGAAAGACTGAAGTGTCTGAGCATGTTCAGCCTGATGAAGAAAAGACTCAGGGGGAGAGTTTATACTGATAAGTAAATAAATACCTTCAGGGAGTGTGCAAAGAAATCCAGGCTCTTTTCAGTAGCGCCCAGTGACAGGACCAGAGACAATGAGCACAGACTGAAACAGAGGACAATACAGTTGAATGTCAGGAAACGCTGTGAGGGTGACTGATCACTGACACAGGTTGTTCAAAGAGGTTGTGGAATCTCTGGAATATCTGTGGATATTCAAAACCCTTTGGACATGGTCCTGGGAATCCAGTTCTAAGTGGCCCTGCTTGAACAGGAAGGTTGGACAAGATTCCATAAGATTCCAAAATCAACCATTCTGTGATTTTTTTAAATCTCAGCCTTAAGCACAGAACATATAATACATCTATTTTGTTTTCACATCATATTAAAGAATTAATCTTTCAATAAACCTGCAATTTGAATGGTTATAGCCTTACAATTTCACCTACCTTGAAAAAAAAATTACATTACTCAGTGTCAGATCTCTTTTATTCACATAGCACGGCAGAAGATTGTTGACAGACAGCAACACTCCAAATATTTTTGCACTGTGTTGAAGTAATGATATAAAGTTAAGCATAAATATTTTTTTCCTCTACCCTTCCAAGGTGCATTTGTCATGGTTTACATCCACTAACATTAATCTGAATTGCATAAATAATTTGCATAGAGTGATGCTTAGGAGACTCAAGTCTTAACAGAGTGGGATACCAGATTACTATAATGCTATCACACAAATTAAATGTGAGCACTTCACTTAGTGTTTTCTATAGTCTCAGTGTTGGTACAAATATGAACTGCATAATACATAAGGTAATCCTTGACTGAGATTCTTTAACAAGGTAGTGAATGATCTCTCTTACAAAGTTTGCAGAACTAAACCAAATTTCTAGGATACTCATATGTTACAAAATCAGAGATGCTTAAATGAAACAAAGTTTTGAGATACCAGATGTAGGACCAGTCTAGTATTTTGCTCAGTTGCCTCTCTGAAAACCCTTGGTCAATAATACTGCAATTAGGTAGGAAAGGATATAAAGGAAAAACTTATTTTTAATATATTTATTTATATACTTTTATATGCTACCTTCAGATGACAATGTTCTTAGCATCGACTTTAATAATGCATTTTCACTAGTGATGATAAACGTGTGAAGCACTGAATGACTGTTTTGAACTTTACAATTGAGAGAGACATACCTTTTCCTGCATTTGACACAGAAAGCCTCTTATCCCCTTTGAAGAAAGAATCAGTTAGTTCTTTCCTGCTTTGCAATATGCTGAACAATTTTACTGACTATTGAATCTTCCACATCAGCTCACTGAGTCATTAAACATTCGATAGGAGGTAGATGTCACCTTTTGCCTCTCTCTGCTTTTCTCTTTCTTACCTTCTTACGACACAGTTTTTATGAAGCCTCATCATGGCTTTTGCTCCAAGTGATATGAATTAATAGTTTGTGTCGTATTTCTATATCTTACTATTTCTAAAAAACTATTTTTTTTTCCTATTTAACTTGTAATGGGAGAAACATAAAACACTTAAAACTCCCTAAGAATACAAGGAATACAAAGAGAGATGCAAGTTTCATAACCATCACTATTTATGGCATAGTGTTGTGGCTTAACCCCAGACGGTAAATAATCTACCCCATTCTCCTATCAAAGGGATGGAGGAGAGATACATAAAAGTGAAAAAACTCATGATTTGAGATAAAGACAGTTTAAAGGTAAAGCACAAGCCACACATGCAAGCAAAGCAAAACATTCACTACTTCCAAAGGGCAGGCCAATGTTCAGCCATTTTCAGGAAAGCAGGGCTCTGTCCCATGTAATGGTGACTTGGGAAGACAAATGCCATCACCCCAAACGTCCCCCTCTTTCTTCTTCTTCCCCCAGCTTTAAATGTTGATCATCATGTTCTGTGGTCTGTGACATTCCTTTGGTCTGTTGAAGTCAGCTGTCCTGGCTGGGGCCCCTCTCAACTTCTTGTGCACTTCCAGCCTCTTCAGCGGTAGGGCAGTACAAGAAAGACTGTATCAGTGCTGCTCAGCAATATCTAAAAGACTTCAGAATTGTCAACACTATTTTCAGCACAAATCCAAAACATAGTCCTATAACAGCTACTACGAAGAATCTCTGTATTCCAGGCAAACTCAGCACACATATCTGATTATTGTTCTTTATCTTAAAATTCTTGGGGTATTGACAATCATTATAAACTGTCCTCAATTTTTAATTTTCAATTATATTATGTTTGTTTCAGTTTTTTTTTTTTCATTTTTCAGTGAGAACCCATTCTCAGGTTTAAAAACCTTGAATCTGTGTGTCTTTGGTTTAGTTTGGTTTGATTTGTTTTTTTTCCTGCAAATTCATGGAATTTTTCTATTTTTCTTTTCTTGGCTTGAAAATTTTGGATGACAATCAAGAAAAAAGATTTTTGTATATAATTGTTATGCAAATTACAAATTTTTTACAGGCATTAGCTGATAACATTTAAAATTTAGAAACAGATCTGTATTTCTTAATTCAAAATAATTAGAGATTAGAAAAGAATAGCTGTAATGAAATTGATTTTTTTAAGCTAATCTTAACTACTTACCATGCAATTTAGAGATCTTCTTAAAATACAATAATAATTTGTCCTTCAGAGCATATATGGGATGAAAACTAGAGTTCACTTAGAATTTGGGTTAAAACACTTAAAAATTTACTCAAAAATAACTTTAATTTTTATTTTTACTCGTTTTTTCCTCCCTTCTCAGCCCTTCCTTTGTACGTAGACACTCACTCACACATACACTCATATACCCAGAGTCAAGATTTAGCTACAGCTGATCATTCAGTGCATTTATTTTGAATGCTGTGGATCAGTTTCCAAAAAAATCAAAATAGTGACATATAGCTTTCCTCTTCAGAACTCATTCCTTTCTATAACCACTGAAATCTGGTTTTCCATTGTGGCAACTGCTGACTTGAGCAAAATCAAAACACATAAGAAAAGAAAAATTGTTAAATATGCCTTTAAAATATTATGATGAAATATAATAATGGAAAAGTTATCTAAAATCATAAATGTCAGGGCTGAACCAAGTGTTGAATTTGGTTAATAGTTCCTTGAGAAATATAGAAGTTAAAACCAAGGCTGATGGAAATATTTTGGAGTTAATCTCAAAGATCCTTATGGGTCCCTTCAAAATTGAGATCTATTCTATTCTATTCTATTCTATTCTATTCTATTCTATTCTATTCATAGCATTGAAATATTTTGTAACTATTGAAGTGGAAATTAATTGTGACATAATTGGAAGAAGTTAATATCAAAATTCTAGATACATAGCTTCAAAGTTACCTATTCATAACCTATTAAGTGAAGCTAGGGACTGCTTGGAAATGTTGAAGGTAATAAAGAAACTTAATGTTTATAAAAGCAAAATAGGCTAGTTTGCTAAAAATTGCATTTCAGCTGAGAAGCTAGTGGTATTTTTCATTTTCTAGACATCATTTGACTACAAATTCATAAAAAAATCAAATTTATTGAAAAAGTACATACTTCATATGTACATGAAATTCATAACTGTTAATACTATTTAAGCTGGTGATTTTTTAGGTTTGTGCCCTGAAAATCCAAAATTAGAGGAGGTAAGAAATCTTCATATCTTTATGGCTAGAATCATAATTAATTTCAAAATAAGGCAAGCATTCTCACACTTGCCATTCTGCAAGACAGATACAAGATGAACATCAGTTCTTCTGACATCACCTTGAAAAAGAAGTCAAAAAAGTAATTATTTAATAGGCTTTTTTACCTTTAAATTGTCTAATTTGCATATTAGTTAATTAGGTATAGATAGTGCATATCCCCCAAAACTAACTTATGATACCATATTCCATTAGCTTAAGGCAGTTTTATTGGTATTTATACTAAAGCAACTAATTTATAACAGCCTTCAACAAGCACACTTAAAAAAATTCTAATGTCTAAGGAACTATCCTTACAAAATAACTTATGCATTCCAAGTATTAGAACAACCTTTTTCTCTGCTTAGTACAACACATTTCTGTCCTAACAAATACATACTTCATTAGCAAAAACCCAAAACTTTTTCTAGGCCAAGAATAAAATCACTTGCCACGGTGTTTGTTACCTTTTAAAAAGTTTTTTTTTTTTCTCCAAATTGCAAATCAACATTCTTTCCTTACTTTTGAGTTTACTTTCTTTACTCTTAAGATACCAGTATACACAAAAGGATATATATGGTATGTATCTTCATCATACTTCTCCATGGACACCCCCTTGTCACGGGGGAGAAGCTTGCGTGCCCTTATGAGGTTGTGAGCTCTGCTAGCAGTGGTACATGCCTCTGGTAGGGTCTCCCATACTAGTCAGGTCTCAAATGAAGGGTCACACAAAGTGTGTGCGCAGGCACAATGGGCTCGCTAGCTCCCCAGCAACCATCCTAGGAGAAGGAAAACTCTAACTCCAAACTCAGGCAGATGGAGCTCGCTTAGCCCTGTAAGGCCATCAACCGAAGAGAAGGATACTCTCACCAAACCTACATTCTGAGGACTTCGCTGCCACCGTCCAAGCTCGCTTGGCCCCAGCAGATGAACCTTAGGAGTAAAGGTTGGGGCCAGTTTTGCACACGCTGCACATCACCTAAAAAATCCATTGCAGAGGCTTTAGGGGTTCACCCACACTTGCAAAGCTCTGTAGTGACAGGTGAGAGATGAAACGGCAGGTGATAAGGTACACTGGAAGCCACAGTCCCAACCCTGCATGCAGGCGGTTCAGGACATTGGTCGCTCGAGACTGACCCGGAGATGACAGTCTTGTTTGGCAGCATCCTGAATGACCAAGCAGCCTTTTTCAAGGAGAGCACGGCTTGCTCCACACGGAGAGGGGCCTAGACAAGGTGGCCTAACCAAAGCTCATCAACACCCCTCACCCAGTTGGCTTGCCACGGCCAACGGGCATCTTCTGATGTGGTCAAACAAAAACAAAACCAAGAAGACAAAGGCATACACCTGCCTCCAAAGGTGTGTCCAAATTAACTACACCATGTTGGAACATCAGAACCATGCTCAACTCTGCAGATGGTGGACGTCCTGAGCATCGCTCTGCTCTAATTGCCCATGAACTGTCACGACTCAACATTGACATTGCTGCTCTCAGTGAAGTTCATCTCCATGAGGTAGGCAGCCTTAAAGAACAGGGTGCCGGCTACACACTCTATTGGTCAGGCAAACCCAAAACTGAAAGTCACCTTTCAGGAGTTGGTTTCATGATTAGAAACTCCATTGC
>JAWWEE010000105.1:54524398-54772209 GCA_035221455.1 Xenops minutus | reverse complement strand
TTTTTTTGGTTGGTTGGTTGTTTTTTTTTTTAAATAAGTATTACCTCATAAGTTATAGCTTCTCTTGGATTCTCTCATAGTCCGTTTTCTCTCAGTCTGAATTAATTCCTGTCCTTTGTTTTGCATGTACCCTTAAAAAAAACTTAGGATGGCTTCATGTACACACCAATGGTGTTTTTAAATTAATGCTGATTCTTCCTGCATGGCTCGTTAGACATTTTGCCCCATCAGAAATCACAGTAACAGCATTTTTCTTCCTATTCTGAGGTATGATGAAATACAGGGTTTTTTTTGGCTCTGGAAGTCTTCAGCTGCTTCTGGCCAGAGGGTTATTCCAGTGCTGAGACCACAGCTCGGTGTGAGAGGGGGCCTAGGCTACCTAGAGAGTTCTCTTTCTCCTCTACAAAGGACCAGAGATTACCTATCAGATCCTACAAAATGGTGAGAAATGCACCCATGCATGCACTTGCATATACTTAAAAATATTATAGCTCTTTCATTTTTGCTGGTTGGAACCAGTGAATTCTAGTGCTTGCTTTTTAATGCCTGTATTTGCAGTAATACAGGTCAGACTGAAGTCAGTCCTGTAAATGCTTTACCTTACTCTTGCCAGGAAAACAAACTTTCCCCTCCTGTGCAATCATTTTGATGACTTGACTGCCATTTCCATGGAGATGCGGTCAGAGGGCTATAGTCAGCTAGCCATGCGGCCTAAGGACCATCTTCACTTACAGCATGCAGTGCAACAACAGAGATGAAGTGTAATTAAAGGACTTAGGGTCTGACACGTCTTTTTCCCTCACCACCCACATCCATTAAAGATGAAACTTGGAAACAAAACATGTGATCAGCTATGCAAAGGGTTTGGTTGCCTTTTTTTTTTTTTTTAATGTTTATTTAAAAGAATATACAAAACCAAAAAACCCCAACCACCTCCTTTATTCTTTGTTTTTAGAATTATTACTTTCCTAACAATCTAAAACATTCTCTATAAACTTGAATCTCCTGCAGACTCTCAATTGTTGTGTGCGTACTTTGAATAACATGGACTCAGTTTTGTCAGAAGTTGAATTTTGTGTCCCACAGAACTCATCGGTTCATGATTAAACAAGTGCAGTTTGGGCAGCTTATGCTTCTCCAGATTCAGTCTGGGGTTACTGGTTCAGGCTCAGGCACAGACAGCATCCAGCTCGAGCTTGTGAACAGCACGTACCTCCCAGCCTTGCAAGGGGGAGTGACAAAACCTAACAGCAAGTGCTGGCCCCTGCTGCTCCTTGGACCTTGGACTGGGAGAACGTGGTTCCGCGACAAGGGGTGTTGGCATGTGCTGGTGCTTGCCTGGCAGCACCCATGGCCCGGGCAGCTCAAGGGGTGACATGTCATTGTGGGCTGAAGTGTGTGCACGGGTGGTTTGTTTGCTGGCTAACCAGTGTGCTTTGTGCTGCTGTATTTGGGCTTAGTGTTAGAAGTGTCTCTGGACACTTCTGGGCTCTGTCGGGGGGAAGGTGCTTCTTTGGGAAGGATGCAAAAGCTCCACGGTACGTTTGTGCCTGGGAGAGAGGGAAGCAAAGTGTCTCTTTTTGCAGAACAGGTTTAGGTTTCCTTCAGACAAGGTAATAACCAAGTTATGGTTGTAATACCATTTAGGTTATATACACCTCTCTGTATGTGTTAACATAAAAAACCCAGACTCCAAGGTGTTCCGTTGTTCAAGGATCTGTCTCCTCTCCATTTCCTCTGTCTCCTCTCCAAGGGGTTTGCAAGGTAACCCAAGTCTGGTGAACCCAAAGGGGATATATTACTTTTCTGTTGGTTCTGGCACATGGCTGTGATGCAGTGGGGAACACGGCACAAAGGAGAAAGACTGCACTCCCTCCTGGAGACTCGGTACAGCAGATTTTAAAAGTGATCTGAGCCTGAATCTGTGGCACACTGAGCTACTGCTGGCTCTACAGATTCATTGCCAAGTGGGTATTTTTGTCACGCTTAGTAAGAGCACATTGATGACACAACAGCGTGTAAGCTGAGTAAATGTTATTTCTGCACCACCACTACTCCTCATTGACAGCATCCACACAGTGGCAAGGCCTAAAAGTGAGCCTTCTCGCTCCCGCTGAGGGTTTTCTCCACTGCAGTGATGATCTCGCAAGTATCCCCACTCTTTCCACAGAGGACGAAAGAGTGAGGCCGAGTTTGTGGCGGCGGTGCTTGCGATGACAGTGTAAACCCCCGAGCGTGTCAGTGTCCAAGCTGGGGCTGGCCCTCAGGCCTCCCTCGGCGCGCTGCTGGGCACTCGCGTAATGGCTGGTGAGGTGGCAGGGCGCTCTCCCCGCTCCCTCTGGCTGCTGCGAGCCTGAAATTACAGCTTTGTCTTTGAAGCCGGGCGCTCTGTTACCGTCGCCATGGCGACGGGCGGGTAATGGCCTCCTCCTCCTCCTCGTCCTCGTCCTCCGCCGGGCGGGCACAGGCCACGGGCCCGGCGCGCTGGAACTGCGCGGGTAAAACCACCAGGACATGAAATGGGAAGACTTTTAACACCGCCCCCCCCACCTCCTTGGGTTTATGCATTATTAACACAAGCTTTCCTGTTTTGCTTGTAACGTTTTACAGGCCCTTTCCAACATGTAGTCAGATTTGCTCCACTGCTCTTTTATTTTGCAGGGCTTAACCCTTTTCTCTCCTTGGTCGTGTCTTCAGAAACTTGGAGCTGAACCTTTGGCAGTTCTGGTTGCTTACATTTAATGTGTTCAAAAACAGAAAAAAGCTTTCTTTTAAGTTTCTTTTTCTTTTTATAAATCTATTTTTTTTAGAACAATCCTGCTTTTTTGAAGCACTTTAGAAGGCAATGCGGATGGGTCTGTTCTTGTATAATTGAAGCAGATGCTGAAGTCGGCACACATGAGCCTTGATAAGCTTGTGGAAGGTTTGAGTTGGGGAAGTGTTTTGGTTCTGCATTCTAATTTGTGTGCCCATCTTCTCCTCTGCCCTTAGCATTGCCGCCCCGTGCTCTTCACACGTAGCATTTTTGCTGGCACCCTTCAAAAGAGATGCTCCTCATGGTTGAAGGACTGGGGACCAAACAATCCAGAGCAGTCCTGTGGACACAGTATTTACATCTACCACCTTTCTTGTTAATATGGAACTGGTGAAATACATCTAGACAAGTAGAAGTATTGCTATAAACACAAGCTGCAGGCTTTGTTTCACTTTTCCAGTGCTCTAAAATATAGCTTTCATTTTAGTCTCTAGTAGGAGGCATATATCCAAGTGCAGTCAAATGCTGTGGATACAGGGATTCAGTCATCCCTGCTGACACAAATGGTCTCTCTGTTAAAAACTTGGAGGCTAACAAGCAAACCTGGAATTCATATTTTCCCCCAACCCACTCCCCCTCCTTTTTTTTAACTGTGAATTATTTGTTATGGGGTGCTTACTGGCACCTCGCTTTGTCCATCTGTATCTATCACAAATCTTGCTGTCCTAAACGCTTCCAAGGACATCTCAGGAAAAGGCAACTGTTCCACATTTTTTGTTCTGTTTTTGTGGATTTCATGTAGTGATGTTGATGTAAATGGTACCACTCGTGGGATGGACTTTTAGCTTCTGGACAGTGGACCAAAACATTGAGATTTATTTCCCCAATCCAGCTGTACTACAGGCTGCGTTCAGGTATCTGAGTGGGGAGGTTGTGTGTGTGCCTCATGCTCTCCCACCCCACGTCCTGTCTTTGGTGCTTGGTGCCTCAAAGCTTTGCATCTCTGCCTGCACACCACTTTTTCACCCATGTGACTCCCACAGGCACCTTTGGTGACTAACACTGCTTCTAAAACTTAAGTGAAACATACTTCCTACCTCAGGGAGGCCCCTCAGGTAGATGAAAGATGGATACTCATCCCAGCATCCTGACCATCTGAGACCTGCATGAGGCCCATCTCTACTCCTGGCCAATAGCAGTTGTGGGCTGTGTTGCAGCCCAACCTGGAGTTAATGTATTGTAATGTTGGATGTGGCAGTAACATACATTTTAAAGTTTTTTCTTCTGTATGCAAGTTTTAAAAATGTGTCTAAATATTAAAAAAAAAAGGCAATTATGGTAAATCTCTTTGAAGTGTGGATACAGTATTGTACAACTGCATATATTAAATAGGCTGGACTACATGCTTGCTCTCATATCTTGGTTTTGTGGGTATAAATTTCATATTTTGAGTTGCATTCCCCTTAAATCTGCAAATTCTGGGAAAATTAGACGAAACAGTTTACATTCCATGAATAAGAAATTACTAATTGCTTATAACACAGGCGTATCTTTGTCTGCACAGGGCTTTTTAAAGTTGCTGCTTAATCTTTTTTTCTTTTTTAATCACTAAATAAACATGTCTCAGCAGTCGCTGGATATGAAACCAAAACCTGGATGTGGACAAAAAGCAAACACACTACACTAATTTTCATTAGCATATCCTATCTCCTAGAACATTTATTTTTTCATCTCCTTGTAAATTGATTTTTCACGTGCTTGTGACTGATATTTGAACTGTGTGTTTGTAGTAACTGACTTATGTAAAAGCCAGGTCCTGGATCTCCCAACATGAATATATTATGGAGGTGACCTCATGCGTTCATAGTTAAGGTTGCATAGAGTTTTCACTTAAAACTATGTTTAAATCCCTTAATTAAACATTAAAACTCACACAAATTCTCAAACATGGACTGTTTCAATAAAGAGGATAAACTTTAATTATTTAGGTACTCAATATTCTTCTTAGCACTGTATTTACAGAATTCAGAACAACCTAAAATTATTCCTTCCTCAGGTTTTTCCACAGTTCCTGGTATTTTCACTTTCTCTTTTCTTTTTTTAAATCCTTTGGCTAAGCCTTTCATTGCTGTAAGCTGTCATATCTCTGTTGACTTCATAAAACTGTGACAATTTACATAAAATAATTTAACTAAAACCAGCTCAGCTTTAATTATGTCTGATGCACAGGAACATATAGAGGATATATAGAAGGTCAGAAAGCTCTGTAAGTTGTATAAGTTTTTTGCCATGGGATTCAAGGAGTATATTGGCTATTTGTAGCTGGTACCAGTCTTTGACACTGATGACTTGGTGATTTGAGAGCCTATTTAGAAGAAAAGTACCACGTGGAAGCAAAATCCAGACTCAAACACCAGTAGCGTCTCTTCTGTGCAGGTGGCTATTCCCAAATCAGTCAATGAAAAACAACTACAACATTCCTAAATGAGTATAAACTTCCCACTACTTTTCCTCATCTTATTCTTTGAGGACCCATTTCAAACTTTCCTGAAGTCAGTCCTTTTCACTGATTTCAGTGAGCTTTGGATTAGGCTGATTAATTCTTAATGTTCATTCTACCCAGCTGTCACCCTGTTCCTCCATATTAATGTCTGCTTTCAGCCTTTTTCTTTGGACAGGGTCTGTAAACCTGTTGTATACAGCAGTGTATGCTGTACCTGTGGCAACAAGAAAATACAGCTCTTTGTGGTAACATTTGCAGTCTTCTGCTGAGCTATAATCACATTCTTCAGCACAGGTGGAAGCCTTGATGAAAACAAGGTATTTGCAAGCTATACGTAAATGAAAAAAAAAATAAAATTGCTCAGAAATCAATGTTACATATGTAAGTAGTGTCTGTATTCAGACCTCTAAGCCTCTGGCCATTCCTCTGACTAGCTGGAAATAGAGACAAACTGGAGAAAAAAACTCCTACTCCTCATTAGCTTACAGTCTACGGAACATTTTTTTGTTTGTCTTTTTAGGTTGGGATCTCTGTTTTTCCATTATTTTCATCTGACTGGCACTATGGTCATGTCTGCCTGTTAGTTCAGGTCTCCTGTCCATTGAAACGCTTCGGCTCTTACTTCTTAAATTATTTTTGAAAAAAACACGCCCCGTTATCATCAGCAACTAGGGCTGACAAAAGGACTTATTGCTTACATGAGAAAGCATTGTTTTGCAGTATGTTAGTTCTTGAATTTTGGAAAGCACAAGCACTATAGCGTGAGATTGCACACCAATACCATAAAAATGTAAAATTACTTACTAATTTGAAGAATTTCTTACTGCTTTAGTTGTTGGAGGAAGAGTGAAATTCATGGGAAGATCTTGTCACCAAGTCAAGACTAGTTTCTCAAGGTCTTTCAGAGTAGGGAATTGATGTGATGGAAGTGAAAGAGCTTATTGCACTTGAACACTGCAAGGTTCATGTGGAAAAGCATGTGAACAGAAGCTACTGGGCCTGAAATGTTCCTTTGTTGGTGATGTTCTTGCATTTTACTGACTCTACTGTGTGTGTGCTTGAGCAGTAGTGGGGAGGAATACATGAGAGCATCTAGTGGTGAAATAATGTGGAGAAGTTTAATTTGTATAGGTTGAAATCTTTGCCAATATTACCATATTAGCGGTATTTTTGTATTTTTGGGAGCTTGCTAGCCTGTGCAAATTATCTTCATTCTTTTTGCTGGGGGAAGGGGAATGTTAAAAAAGCACAGTGTATATATTGTGACAGCAAGGGGTTAAAGAGATGTAATTATGCATTCTTCAGTAAGTGTTCTGCAGTCAGCAATACAGCTAGCTGTGCAGGAAGCTTAAAAAAAAAAAAAAAAAAGATGACAGAGGGAGAATATGAAGAGAAGGTCAGATCCAAGGATTCTCCTAGGGTTTTCTTGTGTTTGCTTTTCCTTTGTGACTTATTATACTCTCTCCTGGTAGAAACAGAAGAAAGCATTCTGGCCTGTTGGTTCCTCCTACTGATAACGTAAACTTAATCCCTTAGCTTTATATTAGTGATAGAAGTGAACTTACGAATGTAGTTCTTGAAGGAGATCTGAGCCATCCTAGTGCTTGCCATGGTTCTTGTTTCCCAGCTCTTCAGTTATTGTTGAGAGTGTACTGCAGCCTGTGAACATGGAGCATTTCAACAAATGCCATTTCTCAGCTGCCCTTCACCCATTCTCTTTGAGAGGATTTGAATTTCCTGTAGATCTGTCTGCTGGAAATAGTTTCGGTTTCACCTTTTTGGGTGGTTTGCATGGATGGATGAGCGGAAGTTTTTGCACAGTCAGTATTTCAAGCAGACCTGACTGGTAATCTTTCATCACTTCTGACTAAGCCTTTGGGAGACCAAGAGGGAAAAAGTACCCTGCCATACATGATCATCATCTTGTTTTCCACAGGTGGAACAGGAGGCTGTGGAATGTTTTGGGACAGTTGCACTAACAGGATATCTGGGTTGTGGGCTACCACCTTACTTTCCACCCTGTGAGTTACCTGAGGTCTGACTTGCTAAGTCACTCAGTGCAGCAAATCCTTCTTTTTTTATTTGACCAATTTAATTTGCATTTGGATTTCAAAATAGCAGCACAGCATTTCTGAGAGCTATTTGTCTATTTGGTAATACTGTAGTCTAAAAGAGGTGTCTTGGGTATTTTCCCCCCATATTTTCTTTCACATGATACAGTTTTCATTTTTTTTTCTCTGCTTACTTTGTTCAATTATAAGAAAAGAACTGGAGACAAGTAGATGAATTGGATTTCTCCCCTTGTCCTTGAAAAGAAAACACAACAAACACAAACACCCCTCAATCCCCCAAAATAGCTCTTCATTTGGCATAAAGATCCTTAGCCTTGCCATTGACCTTATGGGGACATGCTCTTGTGTTCTACCCAGAGAGCAGGGAAGGGTGCGTTTGTCAGTTTACATACCGATGTGGAGTGCCTTTCAATAAGAAGCTTTGTGTTGTTAGTTAATTGCACATGTCATCTGAAAATGCAGCATTAGGGAACAGTCTACCCCTAAGGATAAGTGAAATCTTTCCTTCAACCCTTGCTAAACATCAGTTTAAAGCTATTGATTTCCTTCCTTTAGAAAAATAAAAGTTAACTCCCATCATGTTTCTCCTCTGCTGGTCTTAACTTTCATTTTTCCCCATGTTTTTATAATTTTAACACTGAAATGTTCTAAAAGGATTGCTTTGAGGAGGAAGGGTAGGCTGATAAGTGTATTTCCTAAAGCCTTTGGCCTTTCAAGGTTTCTCTTACGGTAGGTTGAACTGTGCCGATGACTTGGATTGAGACGACAGGGGAGTAGTGTGCAATACTTTCTGCTTCCGATAGCTCTTTGTTGATCTAAGAGAGAGCACTTAGAGAGTGGTAGGTCATTTATGTGATTATGAAGAGCACTTGGTTCTCTCTTATTCAAGATGGAAAAATAATAGTTTTTGAATAAGAGGTCGCTGTCAAGATGACATTGAATGTGACTTCTCTTCCCTTTTCATTCCCTCCCCCACTAGTAGAAAAGCGGAACTACTCAGGATTGGGCTGGATTTTTCCAACTCCATGTGACTTTTTCTTTTCTTCTGTTCTTTGTTCATTTTATTCCTCACCATTTCCTCTCTGTGTAATGTTTTATACTTCTTGATGATGTCTGGGTATTTATGGTAGCTAGAAATTTAAAAATAAATGTAACGCATATAAGACTCTATGTGTTGTTTTAAGTCTTGTTTTTCCACTTTGCAGAATTAAGCTGTGAATGTGTGATGTGGTATCTGCTTGGGTGACAGATGTCCATTCCTGAATGATGCTCTGTTCCTTTTGTGCTTTATTTATGGAGTGATTTGCTTCTAAAATAATCTCTTAATCTTTTCCAAACTACATTTCTATATGTGCTCTTTTTACATATGCCATCATTTAGGGTAATGGACTAAAAATTGAAATTACTCCTAAAAGCATTGTTTCTGAAGCTAATAATATTGATATAACACTGTCATTTTGGTTTGATATGTCCTTTTGGAACTAGGTTAAGCGTGTAGTTTGGTTTTGCTCCGGTGGTTTTTTGTGTGTTTGTTTCCTGTAGCACTGCCATAATGAAATTGTATTTTAATTTCATTCACTTATCAAATGAAAAGACAACACTAATATGTCTTTTTTTATGTTAGGTTTGCTTTTGTACCTCAGAAAAGGAGCTGTATCCCAAATTAGAATGTGATTGTTCAAAGTACAGAACATAATAATATATTTTATGAAAATAATTAACAGTTACTCTAGGGTTAATTTATTTAAACCAGTGCTGAACATCAGTAAGCACTCTTGTTCATCACGGATTTCCTTTTAGTAAATTTTACCAGACACAGTTTCAGCTTGGGGAAGGGCTGATCAGTGAAATATGTATAATTCTTTACAGCAGGGAAGACCTTTTTAGTTTCTCTTATTTGCAGTCTAAAATTAGATCTGTGTAAAGTGTGCTAAAATTTTCAGGGTTTTGCCTGTTTACACATTGAAAATAAATGGGCTGGAATTTCAAAATTCTGCCTTTTGGAAAAGCAAAATTGGTTTGCAGACAGCTTGGGGAAAGACAGCACTGAAATATTTTGTTTGTATTCTTGTATTTTGAATTACACTGAGTAAGACACTTCAAAGTTAAATATGAGGTGCTGAGAACTTACATGATTTATTGGTCAACCATCCAAAAGATTGCAGAAAATTGTGCGCAGGCCTGAAATAGCATAGTGATGCCATGGATCTTCAGATGCCAGAGCATGGAAACTTTTGAAAGTTAGACTTGACCTCTCACAGAAAGTAATCTTGCTTGACTTTAGTCCTAGATTTAGAATTTTTTGGACAGTAGCATTCACAATTTCTTTAAAATTACATATAAAAGCTTAGGATCCATCTTGAACACAGATGATGAGTATTGAGGAATCAGCACTGAATAAAAGCTGTAGTTCTGGCTCTAGACCTGAACTCTTCCTGAGAGCACTTGCTGTGCTGTGGCCCCTGAATTTTGTAGTTTTTCTGGAAACCTGTTCAGTTCCTCTTAGGACCTTAATAAACAGAAAGTTGGCCTTGCTCCTTCAGTGGCTGCTCAAGCTGTCCGATTCTGGAGTGGGACTGTATTGGTGTTTCAGTTTGTACAAGACAAAGGCTTTTGAAGCAACTCTCCCAGCTGAGCCCTGTTACCATTTGATTCACGTTACCCAGCAGGCAAGGAGAGAGCTGGATTCCTTTTGGATGAAATGAAACTGAAAAATGTGCCCCAGGAGCCTGCCTAATGCACTCCAGCTGCTAGTGGGTACTTGGGCCCTGGGCTAGCCTGAAAGGCAGCCCTCCAACAGGGGTACAGCGTGGGTGTCAGGTGCTCGGCTTGGAGCTCTCCCGCCTCTGCCAGTTCCTGCAGAGCCACACCGCTGGCTCTGGCAGGCACAACCTTCCCCTTCAATGCGAGGTGCTGCTGGGCCGCATCTGGATATTTTACATAAGGTCTGGATCCAAAGTCCTTTGAAGTCTTTGAATGACTTCCATTGACTTTAATAGGCTTTGTGGCAGGCCCTAATGATTTGGTTGTGATCTGAAAAGGGATGTTCAGAGATTTTTCTATAATGAGAAAATGTTACCTTTTAAAGAGCTGAGTTCAAATAGTCTGATCAGTTTTCAAGTGGAAGTGAGCTTCTTTCTATCTCTTGGAATCCTTTTGTCCCTGTGAAAAAAACCATCAGAAAATTATTATTCGTTGCTCAAGTAAGGTCCAAGGTTGAAATTAGCAGAAGAGTTTTGGGTCATGAATTGAACTGCACTGACAAGCAGTGGAGAGATCTGCACAGTGCAAGTGTCTGCTCCTCTCAAAATCATGCGGTAAACCCCTTGTTCTTACCAACAGTCACTTTGTTCACAGTTTTGAAGTAAAAAGGCAGGAGAGAGGAAGGAAAAACTCAGTGCTCATTTCTATTTTCAGTGTTTGAGATGAGTGATGCCATAGGTCTAAAAAAACAGCATTAATTTAAAAAAACCTCTTTTTTTTTTTTTTTTTTTTTTTAGCAAGGATGGAATAGAAGTAATTTCACTGTTCTACTAATTGGAATAACAAAACCAACAATTCTTTCCATTTCCCTATATCTCACATGCACCCCTTAAAATTTCCTCTCTTGTCCAGTATTTTCACAAACTATTTTTTTGCGTGTAATTACATTTTTTTAATCATGGAAGGGTAGTGTTCGATCAGTATTCAGAAAACCTTTCATTTTCCATCTTCCTCTGAATCCTTTCATATGAGGTAGGAAATCAACTCACCGCTTTAAAAAATTAACATGGACAGCTTAGATCTGTTGAACTTCCTGTATTATTTTGTTGACTTAGTCTTCATCTTCCCTAAATATGTTCTCTATTTTTCTTTCCGAAATAGGTGTATGGTGTAATAATGATGTTTAGGCAATCTAGGAACAAAACATAGCTCCATTTCTTTGTTGGACCTGTGGATTTAGTAGAACGTGCATTTACAAGTATATGTAATTGTGTGTGTCTTCCTGTAGTGGTTTGTCTTAATATTTTTATTTGTACATGTGCGTGGAAGAGTTCCTCTGAATTTGCACTGGGACTGATTTATCACAGTTACCCTTGTTTTACATCTCTGTAATTACTTTGAAATCACTGAACTTAAGCTGATAGAAAATTGCAGTAGTGGTGAATTAGGGTCGCACTTTTGATGGTGCTTTTTATTCTGGTTGAAATACTCTACTGATCCAGGTGAGGATGAAATGTTGTACTGAGCTGTGAGATGTTTCACTGATTGGGTTCATGCTGCTTATCTGTCAGCACTTCCGTTCTTAAGAGCTCTATTTAATGCAGTTATTTCTGTGTGCCTTGGAAATGCAAAGGAGTGGGGAGAAAAGTTAAAATCAAAATTTCTTGTTTTTCTAGTGTTTATGTCTGGCTGTAGCCAGAGTGGTCCTGAGGGTCTTGCACTGTGTTTTTGGTAAAGGCATTATTCTGTCGTTCAACTTAGAAGGCATTAGCTTTAGTTAAAAAAAAAAGGAGAGAACGTCTTTAGACTCTTTTTATTTTTCCCATCTGCTTTGAAGTAATGGATTAGCGTGTTAAAAGGAAAGAACAAGCTGGTGTTACCAGACTGGTGATTTGTGTTATCAGAAAGTGGAGGGTGCTGGTGGCATTCAGAATAAATAAAATGCATAGACAGGACACGCCTGCTCTTGTGTCTCCATCAGCCATTCACAATCCCTGTGTTCCTCTCATCTCTGATCCAGACCTTGGAAGGGATGGAAGAAGACCAGCTGATAGTCCTCAAATAAGCCAGCCTCATGTACCATCCTTTTGTTTCGTTTTCAAAAACTCCTCTATCGGAGAGAAGCAGTCGCGGAGCCTGCGTGCTGTCATGCAGATCTGGAGGACGTTGTTTGATGCTGGGGCCTGGTGTTGCCATGGTCTCGGCTGCCTGGCTTATTCATTCATCCCGGGACCTCTGGCTTCCAGGGCTGGGAGTCATCAGGGAGCTGCTTGCCTGATCCCAGGAGTCTGGGTGGCTGGAAGGGTTGCTGTGCCACCGCTGAATTGGTTTGTTTCCCCCCTTCCCTTCAAGATTAGGAAATCAGGTGTTAAGTCTCATTTAGAGAATTTATTGTTATCTGTTGCTGATGCTTTAGAGACCACTCTGCTTACCCGCCTAATAGCCAAATGCAAGCTAATAGTCTGTACAGGCCATTGAAGCCTAAAATCCTGCTAATTCCTTCCTCTAATGAATAATCCCTGATCTCTCTATGTGCCTTGACTATGGAAAGGCTAATTATGAAACTCATTGTAAGGAAAATTTTGGACTCATGATTTCTGTGCCTGGGATTTGTAAATAAATGATGTGTCTGCATGTATACCATGTATAACATATAGCTTTCATATGTAAAGTTAAATATCCCGGAAGAAATATAGTTAGAATAAATGGGATTGTAAAACATTTCTTTCGCTCGGTGGATTAATCCCTCATAGTTTAGGGAATAGGTTGCATGTTCTGTATGAAAGGTTGTTCGTTTTAACCCTTAGGAGAGACATCATACATTGTGCTGGTGAGTAAATTTGTTAATAGCTTCGAAAAAAGAAGCTTCCTGCTGCAGAGCAGGAGGTGGAATTCTGCACTGGGTCCTGGGAGCCCTGTGCTGGGGCCTAGAGAGCCTCCTTCTCCCCCCAGCAGGTTGTGCAGAGAACATGTTACCTACCATTCCTTGACTGATGGTGTATGGGGATGGTAAATCTGGTACTTTGGGTTTGAATCCTGCTTGTAAGAAACTAGTCTAGTGATATTTTCATTTCAAAAAACAACAAAAAAAATATCTAAGCAACCAAAGTATTGAGTAGAGATGTTGCATATATTATAATGAGCACCAGAGGACACAGGATGTGTTCATTCCCAAGCTGCATGATTATTTCGTGTTGTGAAGGGTTAGCTTTTCAATTGCAAAGCTTAATCACTTTTCAAATGAATATTTCATAACAGTTATTTTTTCATGAAATATACAATGGCATGCTTATTTTGTGCCTCATGTGGTAGACATTAGTTTTCAGCAGCTTCAAATTCCTTTTATTTCCCCTCATCTCCTATTCTTGTTTTCAGCCATGGAAGGACAAGAAAATACTTGGGAATGTTTCCTGACAAGTGGCTAATCTTGTGGTTGAAAGCTAGGAAGAACACAGAAGTTTTAGTAAAATTAGTCTGAAATTCTTGAAACATTCTAATTTATTTCATGCTGAGTGCAGCTTTTGTGACTTATTTAAAATATTTTAAACTTAATTTAAAGTGAAAACACAACTGTTAGAGACCTCTGCCATTGCTAGGAAACCCTGTTTAGTGATACAGCACAGCTGTAGTGCTCTCTGAATACTTTTTGTTACTGGATGATGGAAGTTATGATAAAAAAATGCAAGCGGTTGATTGATGACTCTTTAGTACAGCTTCTTTTTGCTAGGAGAGTCGAGAAGGGGGGGTGTGTGTAGCTGTGTTTGCACTTCTGTAGTGATTTGTACAGGTATTTGAACGTTGTTGTGGGTTAGGGCAAATTTTGGATAGCAACAAGGTGGTGCAATTGCCTTGTTACATAGCGTTCAGATCTTGAATTGGGGGAGTTTCTGTAGCATGCTCAGTTGGCTCATGACTGCTTTCTGGATCTCCTTGAGCACTTTGGCACATGGATGGAAATTAAACAAACTTGGAGATTTTCAATTGTATTAACAGGTCAAACTAGCTTGAAAATATGAGAAATGCGAAGCTGACCCTAAGGAACCCTCACCACTTTTTTTCCTGTTCTTTTATTCAAGAATTCCTTTGGTACTCACCTGTTCAGTCCCTTAAAATTAGTTTTTTTCTTTGAAGTTTATAATAAAAGAAATATTTGTAAAAATATCAAATGTTGTTTTACCTAGACAGACAACTTACTTTTTTTTTCTAGATATTTTGTTCTCATACTTTACAGTATATTTCATAGTGCACTTTGAAGCCAACAGAATATAGTATTTGGGTTTTTTTCCCTTCAAGACAATAAATCTCTAAAACTCATCTAATAATTTATATAAGGCACAAGATTGTCTGAAATTGAGAGCAGTGGAATGCATTTTGCCTGTGCCCATGTGTACTGAACCTGTGGTTTGAATGTAAAAGCTGCACACAATTGATGCTCTTCCTAGAAGGAGTGTTTTAGGGGATTTTCCAGCCATATACTCCCCTGTATTGGATAGTAATGTTCAGAAGGATGCTGGAGTCTTTCGCATGTACATATTTGATAAAGGCTCAGGAGTTCCTGACTCTTTGAACTCTTACTACATGGTTGGTGCTCATAGGCTGCAAGTCCACAGCACTCCATTTGTGCGCAGTGTCACATGGAGAATTCAGGTTTCTTCAGCATTTCATGCTCTTTAGTGCATATAACAATCTGCAGAAATGTTGTCTTGCTGTTCGGAATTAGGTAGTGTTGGGTTGCTGCTGTTAGTGCTCTAATGATATAAACAAAATAGAGTTAGTCTATATGACCAAAGAGGGAGTGTGCTGACCTCACAAACATCAGCAAATTTCTTCTCACAACAGTCCTGGGAGGTAGGAAGTTGTATTATTACAATCCCTGCTGAGTATCTAAGGGACAGAAAGATGAATTGATTTGCCCAAGGTCATGGAGGAAGTGAGAGGCGGGTATGGAACTGCATCCAGATATTCTGTATCCTGGTCAGATGCCTTAATCACAGGACCATAACCCTTTAATATTTGTGATTTCCTTTGCTTAACTAGGTGGTCTTCATGTTGTGTCTTAAAAGCCTTATTTTGCCTTTTAACGATCCTCATGCAGTGTGCCTTTTGTCCTGAATAGAAATTTAGTGAACAAGATTTTTAGGGACTTCAGGTTTAAGTACCATCTGTTCTTTCATATATAGTAATTCTAAGGTTATAGATAGTTGCACTTTGGTTGGTTGAGCAAATCTGCATGTTGAAAGTGCAATGTAAGCAAAATACGTTCAGTTATTTTATTTAATTAATACAGTTTCCCCCCAACGTTTTTGTGGCAGAGAATCCATCACAATAAAGGATTAAACTGCCAAAAGAATATTAGCTGTTAGTGGTGTGCTGATTCATTATATGCCTTCGTGTGTTTGGAGTCATTGTGCTCCACAGCAAGCAGTAGATAGGGCTGTCCAAGGGGAGCACCGTAGTGACCATTAGCAGTTGATTAAAAGGAAGTGTATGCAGTGAGGAACTGCTCATAAATTATGTCCTTCCAGCTGGAGTTTTTCTGCGTAAAAGCTGCCAGCATCCTTATTTGTTCATTTGGCGTCTGAAAATGTGCATGTAGTCAAAAGTGGTCTGTAATATGTGTCTGCACACTCTTGCCTTATACATATTACAGGTATGTGGGCTGCTTGTGGGGGACTTCCTCCAACTGTGAGCCCTGTGAGAGAAGAGGATGTGGAGAAGCTGGTGGAACTGGCCCAGGCGCAGGCCTGCCCCTGAGGTCTAGCTGCTCACAGGACTGTACAGGAGGTTCCCTCTTTCCTGGCCAGACAGTGAATGATTTGGCTACAGGGAAATCTGCATTCAGTTTTTGCAGCTCATGGTCAAAGTAGGTTTTCAATCACTAGCCCAAGGCACACACTTAATATATAGAGTGCCTTGATGTGGTGCCCTGCTTCGCCACAGACACGTTTGAACCTCAAAGACATTTCCTAGCTCTATAGATGATAGAGAACAATAATGTAGAATGATTTTTTTCCCCTTCATTCAGTATTTATATTCGGTTTCTCTTTACACTAAAAAGAAAGTACTGAAAGTTACATGAAGTGAATTCAAGTCAAAGGTGTTTAACGTATGTGAAGGAAATGAAGCTTAGATTTCAAGCAGTGATCAATGAAGTATAGTATTGTATGATCATTACTGAGCAATAAAGCAGGAAAGGAATTATCACAAGGATGTATATGCCATTCATCATACCCTTTTAATATCCCTTTTTCTTGCTTGCTTTCTTTTTATTGTCTCCTATGTTTTATGTTCTTTGATTCTATATATGGAAACGAAGTTCACTCCTTCTGCCTGACATTTTCACCTACTGTTATACAATGCCAGCTCAGAAGAGTACTTCAGGAGAAGAAAGTCTGTATACTCTGCTTTAAAATTTTGAATAGCATTAAAATACCTTAGGCTTCAGGTTTTGTAAATTTTGTGAGAAATCCTGCTATGTTGTATCTATTCTGAACACTGTCAGAAAGTCAGTGGCTTTGCTGAAGAAACAAACATTAAAAACTGGAATAAAATGTCAGCTCTACATTTACTGTAAGTGAAAAATTCCATAATATCAAAACATAACTTGTACCTTCCTTGCTACAGCAGAGCAATGGTGGGAGGCATCAGGGTTCCTTCAATTCTGTTTTCTTTGTGCCCTTATCAGTGACCAAGGCTGCCAAATGCTTATCCCTGTATATGATATAAAAGTAATTAACTACGCATGAATTGTTGTCCATGTAAAGAGGCTTGAGAACCTGAGATGAAAGAAGCGATGCTATAAATGTTCTCTCAAAGCCTCTCAGGCCAACGTTCCACAAGTTTTGGCACACTTTCCTCAGATCTGATGTTGGCATTGTCCAGTGAATCTGGATGGACATCAGTCCCCAAAGTGGTACATCACAGCAGTCCTTCTGCTGAGGCAATGGGATTAATAGTAATCAATTTAGGGCTTGTAGCATAATCTTAAGCAATGCAAACTGAAACATAAATTATTTAAGTTTTTGTTTGATGATGAGCAAATGTACAGGCCCAATCTCAGAAGCAAGGGTGACTCAGCTGTATCTTGGAATTGATGTATCAGGCATCAGTGACATCCTAAGATTTGATGACAGGTCTATTAAGGAGAAAAAAATAGTAATTTATAATTTCTGGAATAAATTAGCATGTACTATTATACCCTAGAAGCGTTTTCTTTGTGGTTTGGGTTTTGTTTTGGGTTGTTTTTTTTTTTTGATGGTATTTTTTTGGTGTGGGGTTTTTTTGTGGCTTTTTTTTTTTTTGTTGGGTTTTTTTTGTACATAGCATTTAAAAGATATTTACAGCATCATTTCAAAAGAACAGAACTTTGAGGAATCTGCCTTGAAATGTTCTTAATTAAGATGCAAAGAAATTTATCTCAGTGCACTATGTAGATATTAATCAGCGTAGGTGGAAAATGGGAACATACATGATTAGTGATAGTATTTTACCTTCAAACCCTGAAAACGGCTTAAAATGAAACACTCTAAAATCCCTTGTCACCCCAAACAATATAACACACCATTTTGACTCTCTAATTACCAAGCCTAATTTGTTAATTTCAAAGGGGAGCACAGCAGCCTATGAAGGCTCGCAGGACTCTTTTGAAAAGAGCAATGCGGTATAATTAAAATGATCAAGTGGATCTAATTCCAGTTGGGGGGGGAGATGTCTTCCCTCATAAGGTTACTTCAAATTGAATTGGAGTTGGCATATATAGCCTTTAATGAGGTAACATCCCCAGATAAAACATCTGACTTGCTGTTTATTTTAGCCTACATTTATTTGCAGGCTTTTATAGTAAGAGAGCTCTGTCTAATGGTCCTACCAACCCAAGTGCTGCTTCCAGCATAGCAACTGGCCTGCTGCTCGGCTGTGGGAGAGCATTACGCTCTCAATGGTGAAATTGGTTTATGTATGTTTCTGATGCATCCATCACTGTGACAATTATGCTTGAGAAAAAGCAAAATGCAGAAGCGATGCTCCTTGTATCTTTTTCCGTGGGTAGTGGTGGTGAAAGCATTAAAGAGGCCATTTCCTTCCACTGTTTGACTCCGTGGGGTAGCAGTATCACAGCCAGAGTTAAGCTTCAGCTGGCTTTTGGACAGTTTTCCTGGTAAATACTTTCCACCGATATTTTCCTGCACTTAGACAGATGTGATTTCCCAGTGGACACCTGTGTTCCAAAATGTTCCTGTTCATTTAGGGGCTGGGAGTGTCTGGCTTGTGGGGATGGATTTTGTGTGTGGGTTTGGTTATTTGTTGGTTGTTTACGGAGTGAGGGAGTGTTCATTGGTTTGGTCTAGTGTCCCCTCCGCCCTCTCTCCTCCCCAGCTTGGGTTAATGAGTGAGCATCATTCTGGGCTTTAAACTCCTGTATGAATATAATTCTGTCCTGTGTTAAAAAGATAAATACCTAATCTCGATAACCTAATCAAAGTGCTTTAGATTGACTGTAGTAGGAGGTTTCTTGTTTTGTTTTGACTCTTCTGGGTGTTTTATCTTATAATGCCCTGTAATAATAAAACCATATGAATCCTCAGCTTATTATTCATATTCCTCAGTGTGCCACAAAGGAGGCATTATGGAGCTTTGCATTTTAAAATAAAATGTTCTGTGAAGAAGATGAAGCTTCTCTAGCCGGGAGCTTTGGTGGTGAATGCCTATGGCAGGAGGACAGCGGGGAGAGGGGAAGACAGAAGTGGCTACCCCAGAGATGAAGTCTGTGTGGGGGGAAATGCTGCTCTCCTTTTGTTTCTGAGCAGACCATTACACTTTCAACTCCACCTATCTGTTTTGACCCATCTCCTGGTGAAGTGGGTAGGCTGTAATTAATAGATACTTGAGCTCAGAGGAGACAGAAGTGAATGTCTGACAGGCACTTTCCTACTTAGCTCAGTGGTGGTTTTGTATGGAAAGGCAGTACTAACTCTGTGACCAGTTGGTATCACCTGGGAGAGCAAAGGTTAATGTTTCAAAGGAGGAGGAAAAGCTGTTTGTATGCAAGAGACATTGAAAGGAGATATGAATATTTTAATACCTGTGGCTGAGGCCAGTGGGTTGTACTATATGCACGTGTTCCATTTTGGTTGGCCCCTTCTGAGCACCAGTTGTCTAGACTGTGGAAATTTAGCAGAGGTCTACATTAACAAGTACATTGTAATGGTCCTCTCTTCCTTTTCATAGTAGAACACGTAAAAAAGAAGGGGCCAGAAAGAATTTGGTAATGATACATGGCCTCTTATTGTAATCATCTTAGCAAGCCACTGTTGTCTGTGATGTCTGATGTGATTGTAAACTAATACTGTATTTTCTATGCAGATTGGTAAATACACATCAGCAGAATTACCAGCATTTGTAAAGAGGGTTGTTTCTAATAGTTTCTGTTTCTGTTGATCTTGAACAGTGTTAGCAGAATTTGCAGCAGAAAACAAATCAAGAGTAGGCATGAAAAGGAACTGTCTCATGTTCGTGTTTTTTTTTCCCCCCTCTCTTGGCTTGCTTTTATTGTATCATGCTCAAGAACGACACAGTTAAAGAATGACTGGTTCTGTCTACAGCATTCTGAACTAATTACTTTCCCACTACTCAGTAGAAAGCTGAAATAGGTAGCTGCAGTAAAACAGAAGTGAAGGGGGGGAGAATAATAGTAAACATTTCTAATATGTTAGTCTTGCATCCACCAACCATTTATTAGAAGCCTTTGATGTCCAACGTTCTTGTATTATTCATGTAAAATGTTTGAAAAGAAAAGCATAGTTGGATGGAGATGGGAAGTGCAAATTATGAAACAAAAGTATAAAACAGATCTGTATAATTCAGTAGATATTGTATTCAGTGGATATATAACTCGGCTGTAGATCAGTAATTCAGTGAAATGTAATTATTTTGTGCATTCTCTATCTTTTAATTTCTTGTGTGTAATTGATGTAGGTAATAACAAGAAAGATGTTCCCAACTCTGCCTCTTAATGGTATAAAGCCCATACTTGCTGATAGGAAAAATGCCACATAAAACAAGTGGATTACACTAAGATTTGAAATCTTTTTGTTTCTTTAACATGTCTAGCAACTACTGAGCCAAGTATGTAGAAACCTTTACCCTCCTAGGTCAGATTCCAGCAAAGCCATCTTGCTTTTATAGAATAATGCCATACGGCAAACTGACTCAGCTTTAAGCACCGCATATGGTCCCGAGGGGAGAAATTACCCATCCAAATGACGGGTGGATGGCAGGCAGGCAAGTTAGAATGTAGCTGCAGTGTGCTCATCTTCTGTTTCACTAGGGCTGCAAACATTCAAAATAGCTGCTTGGTGTATTTGAATTTGATCCTCATAACAGTAAGGAGCACGAGGGGATTGGAAATAAAATAAGAACAATAGCTATTTCTCTTTACGCTGCTTCTGTAAAATACTTCTGATACATTGCAGGGAATTAATGTCTTTTGGCATGGTTTATTTCATTTTCCAGAGTGGATCTGGTAAGTGAATGGGACTCAAATACAATTATAATAGCCCATTTCTCTTCCCTAAATAAAGTTTGGTATGCTCATATTAACTCGTATGTCAGTAGTCGCTTAGTTCACATGAGTAAAAGGCAGTTTATAATAGCCAGGAATTTGACTAATTTTCTCATACTGGAGCTTTTCTTGGGAACCTACAGCAGTAAAGAATCCTAGTTGGGTTTCAATCCACATTAATGGAATAGAATAGTGGAAAGCAAACTTAGGGATTCTGTACTTTGAAAGAAGTAAATACCAAGCACTAAATGATGTGTTAAGAAACAGAGAAAACGTTCTGGGGAAAAACCCAGTCATCTTGTTAATGTGACAATTCTATAACATATACTGTAATTACCATGAAATTTGACTAAAACCAGTCATGTTGTTTGATAAATTCATTAGCTGAAGTGCATTAGTGGTAGGTGTCCTGCAGTCTTGCAGTGCTCAAACACTATCACTTGTCCTATCTGTTTGTTTGGGTTTTTTTAAAATAACTTCATTATTCTGTTTTAACATCTTACTGTACAATTATAAATTGAGTGACCTGTCAAGGTGCTTATTGGTGGTTGTCTAAAGAAAATTACACTTCACTGAGTGTCATTGTCACTGAAGGACTGAAGCTGAAGTCGGGGTGTTCAATAGCAGGCTGAGACTTCTGGTGTGAAGAGGCAATGAAGTTCTTCCAGGAGGGCTGCTGAACTCAGGTTCAGTAGTAGCACTGCGGTTTGCTCTCCTCCAGCAGCCTCAGTGGCTTTTCTCTCCCTGACTGGTTGCCAGGTGGTCACAGCGCAGGAAGCCCCTCCTCGGTGCTGCAGTCTGAGGGTCGCTGCCTCACCATCACCCCCACTGAGGTGCATCTCTGCCTCATCTTTGCAGTAAGCACTTAATGAAATGGTGAGCGAGATTGTGACATGTTTCTTCCTGTCACAAGCACAATGTCTTTCAAGTGATCTTTGCTTTGAGAGGCAGTTCATTGAAGAATTGATGCACTGCTTTGTTTTGCTTGTGTGCATTTTAATTTCCGGCGCATCCAGTCTTGATTATTATAACCAGGCATACTGACAAGCGAAACCCTTGGGTTCACTTGCATGTATAGCAACGTTGGCTCCTCCCAAAATCTTGGAAGGTGTAAAAACTCTAGAGTGCAGTCTGTATTTTCCTAGGTTTTTCAGAACTTGTCTGGATGTGCAAGGAGTGTTGAAATGTTAAAGAATTTACCTCACCTATTATGGGGCAGCATACAGCATGCTATTCATATTGACTTCGTTTTTGAGCTAGAAAACCAGTTTTTGCATTCCTTGTGTGGTATGATCTGGTCAAATCCTAGAATTAACTGATGTTGAAGATATTTCCATTTCTAAAGATTCATACTGAAATGAGAAATTTGTAGGTATTGTAGGGAATAACACAGGTTTCAGTGCAAGCATGAGCCATTGTCATCTTTGTAGTCTTGAGTAAATAACTGCACCATCTTGCAAACTTTTGAATAAGTCGATCTAATTGAAAAAATATTGTGGGTTTGGATGAACTTTCTCAGTTTTCACTATTTATGAAGGTAGCAACCTTTTCCCCAAATTTCAGATGCTGTTTGCAATGAAATGAGTATATTTCTGAAATAACATCACCATATGCAAAATAGATTTTTTAATTAATCTGATATTCAGAGATATATTGTTTATTTTAATAAGTAAAGTCCTCTAGGCAGTGAAGTGTCAAACCTAGGCTGCAATAAGCATTCAACACCTTTTTCCCCTCCCCAAATTGCATGCAGTGTGGTTCTTTCAAGTGCTTGTGGCAAATATTATTGTGATTGCAAAGTATTTAGGTTCTCTCCGCATCTGTTGTTGCATTGACCTCATGTATATTATCAGTACTCGTTCTTCTTTTGTGTGTGTGTGTGTAAATAAAAAATTGGGTTCTCTAATTTCAGTGGAGCACCAGCGTGAAGTTGTATATTTTCTTCTTATTGAAGTAAGGCTAAAAGCTGATAAGAGAAGTCTTTAAATTCCTGTTTTGGACTGAGTACTAGATTATATGCTTGAAAAGAAGTGAAAAGGTATCTTTTACTGATGACAACCAGGACAGATGGAATTCCCTTACTAGACTAACCTAATTTGTCAGGTTGCTTTCAAAAAAGCACTGCACTTGCAACCATTCAAAGATATTACTGACCAAATCCATGGAAAGGAAAGTATTTGTATAAAAGGCAGAACAATAAATATTTTTTTAAAAATGTTACTCAGTTTTTACGTATTTTTTTCCTTAATTTGATTTCATTTACTACTTAAACCTGCCTCACTGGAACTCAGGCACATCTTTAGACTTGAGTGTTATATTTAAATTTTAGACAGATGGTGGAGGGAAAAGAGCAAGGCTTTCTACATGAATTGCAGAATGAGGTGGAGGAGTTTGCTAGTTCTCATTTAATATCTGCGTTGAAAAGCCAGTATGTTTTAACTTCCAGGCATTTAAGAGTTTAATTGGCTTACTTAATATCCAGTACTGATGCTTTCTTGTATTCATACATTTCATACATTTATGAACATCTAGGTACAATTAGCATTGCACAGAATCCATTTTCTGTTTTTTGAAGAGACACTGCTCTTTCTTTCTGGAAAGGGCTGGGGACTCTTTGGACTCTTGAGTTCTACTGTGTGTCTGTCTTCTTCCACATTGTTAGTGGGAGCTGGAAGAAAGCTATTAGTACCTCTGTACTACAGATACTTAATCCCTTTGAAATCTTCTAAGGGTGGTAATATTTTTTTAAAAATCCAGAAAAAATTTTCAGGAAAAGTTTTTCAGGAAATCTTGAAATAGTTAAGCTTCATTCTTGAAATGTTTTGCGTAAGCAATAAAACTACACTATGCTATGTTTTCAGGGAAGATCCATTGTGGAAAAAGTGCATCTCTGTCTATACCTCTTCGGTTTGTCTTCTGACAATCCTGCATGGTTGGTGGGTCTGCCTGATTTCTACTCTACTTTGCCCTACTGTGTGGTCCTTATCTTCAAGGTGTTCACTCTAATGCTGGGCAATTGTGCTGCTAGAGCCCCATCAGATGATTTCTAGTACATTATCTAGATGGTGGGATCTCGATCAGATTGATTTGATGGCCAGGAGAATTAGAAGCGTGATTGCCTGGGCCTGGTGATAGATTTCACAAGGAAGTTCTTGTGTGTCTGTTTGTAGAGAGCTCATTTATCACTCATACTAGTAATTCCATTTTGGACAGGCCTTACGACTGTTCACTGAAACACAGGCATGTTTTTCTGCTCTCTTTCTTGTGAGTTTTCCGAGTTGGTGGTTCCGGTGAAAGCTTGGTACCTTTGTCTCAGCGTTTTCATTGAGGAAGGCAAAAGTGTGACTGACTACTGACTTAAGCAAAACTGACTGCTTTGCAATGGCTGGGATACCATTCTTCAGAGAGGAATATGCTTTTATGCAAAGTACTCTTCTTGCCAGTAGACTGAGAGAAGCTGTCTCTTGCAAGACGCCTTTCTGTTGCATATGGTTTACATTTATCTGACCACAGATTTCAGTTTGGGAGAATGAAGAGACAGTTTGAGGTGATTTGGATTTTCAAGGTATTGGGAATCTCTGCCATGACATTTGCAAGCTTGGTTCTGCTCAAAGGACCTTCCTCACCTTGAAACAGAGACTGTGTGAACATCCTCTCTTGCTCAGTGGGGTAGTAGTCTATGCAAGTAAAACATGAAAGGGTCCAAGAACATCTTTCCTAAATAGGTTTGCAGCTCTGTATTGGACGAATTTGAACCTTCCTGTTGCAGGAAAAGGATCAGTAAATCGAACGAGGTACTCAACTCTTTTAAAACCTACCTGTTTAGATGATAGCATGTTTAAATGGAAAAGCCAACTCCTCCCAAAACTTCACACCCCAAGGACCAACAGGAAAGGGAAAGGGGATTGCTTACACAGTTGTAAGCAAGATCTGCATTTCCACTGGCAGTTTAAGTAACTTGGCTGTTGAACTTGTTTATGAAAAGAGAAAAGTGAAAAG
This sequence comes from Xenops minutus, assembly GCA_035221455.1. NCBI lineage: Eukaryota > Metazoa > Chordata > Aves > Passeriformes > Furnariidae > Xenops > Xenops minutus. The sequence goes on along the minus strand of JAWWEE010000105.1, from coordinate 54,747,619 downwards.
GCCAGGATTGCTAGTAAAGTCCTTTTCTTTATATTGACCTTTTGGAAAAAAAGGTATAGTAGACACTGTTTTGTTTCAATTAAAAGACAGTCCTCCCACGCTGTGCCATAATCCTTGTAAAGAGCTCTGACACAATGCTATGTGTATGGGGCCCATAAAGCAAACTTACCCAGAACACTGAAATAAGAGTGGGACAACACACTAAAAAAAAAACCCAAGCAAGCCAAACCTTCCTTTTTCATTATCGGTTGAGGATTAGAAAAAAATCAGAATTTATGTTTATTTAAATAGATAGCTCTGTGTCAGTAGCACACAGGCTGCTGGGCTTCCCCTACTATTGTTAACATAAAATACTTATCAGCTGCATCTGCTTAATGTCCTGTAGGCTGAAAACCAGAAGGATTTGTATTAAAAAGAAAGAAGTAATAGTAATTTAAAAAAAAAAAAAAATGTTTCCACTAGTTGACATTTACTTGCATGAATGTTTTATGTGGGCATTGCACATAGGCCAACACTTGACTTTGCTTTCCTGTAGTTGGTAACATTTTACCTGGTCTTCTCAAATTGTTAGGTTTCTTTCCAAGATAGGAGAAAGAACTGTACTGTTGGTGGGTGCTCAAGCAGTTAGCTCTCCTGTGAAACAAAGGGTTGTAAGAGATCAGTGTAATCCGTGTAGCTGCTTTGCTGATCTCAGCCTCTGTATTTTTAGACTGTGGCTCTCTGTAAATTCCATCCAAGCAGTATCACTTGGAGGCAGGGCATGAAAAAACCTCCTTACCAAATACTTTTTTCTCCCCTTCAGACTTCCATTTCCATCCCTACAAGGACCATTTTTTATGGTCAGCAAAACACTGTGAATTTGTGCTAATGCGTGTTGTGCCTTTGTGTTTCAAGATTTTAAGCTGTGGGGTATTTTTAGAGTGAAGAGGTGGACAAGAGCTTTGTCTTCTGTTCAAACAGAGAAGTTCAGCATATGGTTTCACTAGTTACAGATTTACCATTGGAAGAGGTAGGTAGGACTTAGCAGATCAGTGCTATCATTCTCCAGAATATTCAGAAACATTAATGGCAAAAAGAAGGAAATCTGACATTTCTGAGTAGTTGTGACAATTTAGATAAGGAAATTTAAACTTCAGAAATGTAAGGAAACATGCATGTTTGCTAGAGACAATACATACCCTAGAAGAAGCAGAAATATATCTTTGAAGTGTAATTACAAGGCAGTCTTCTCCCATTTAATTGGTATTTAAACATTGGCTAACATGGATCTTTGCCATTTAACTGACATTAACGACCTTGGTTAACTTGGTTTTGAGCTTTTTATTTTATTACACTGGTTTGTTTGTTTTATGTTAATTTCACTTTAGTGCTTGCGTCCTTGTAAAATAGATTTTTTTTTCTTTTCAAAAACAAACATCAAACATCCAGAATATCTGTTTTGTTTTAATATTTAAACATTTACACACATCTTGGGCATAATTGTATATGCATTTTATAGCATGAAAAAGCGAACCATATTGATTGTAAATCCTGAACATCTGCACTGCAAACCAAAACCATGCTTTTTTTGCACACCTTGCTTTTTCTAAGTTTTTCTTCTCATCCCACTTTAAATATTTCATTTTTACTAAGTAATTGCTGGCATTGCTTTTGGCTTACTCTACACCTTTTAAAAAAAATTTATTCTTTTAAACTGTTTATCTTTTCTCCCCATCTGTTCTTTTCATCGATAACTTGTTTGGAATAATCAAACCTTAAAACATGGGTTTTGACCACAAATCTGTTGCTGCTTCAGTCATGTAGGTGCAGTGAGCAGTGCTGGAGCAGTGGCCTCTTCAGCATCCATGTCCTCCCTGCTCCCACATGCAGACACACCCCTGTACTGGAACGGATGAGCTTGTGATGGGTTTCCAAATCTGTAGTTACTGTCCATGGACACACAGTCACCATTAGTATCCTGCACTGTTGCTCTAGCCCTTAGCAGAGGAGCGTAAATGACTCATGATGTGCAGCAACTTGTTCATATGTCTGTGCTTTGCTTTCCAGAGCTGGGCACTTGAATTTAGTTAGGTGGCTTCTAACTGTCTTTGGAACAGGCAGAGAGATGTGCTTTCTGCCCTGAATGCCACCTGGGTTGTATTAATGCCCATCAGCTGTTCATGATAGTGGCAGCTGTATTTTAGACACATTACAGTACTGTTGGCAGAAGGAGCATGTCCCCCCAGTCAGGATTCTAGTTTTTCTGTAAAGCAATCCATATGTTTACTTCTCCTGGTTTTAGCAACTGTTGAGATTGTCATAGTATTTTAATCAGCTGGGAAATTGTTCACTGCAAGGGAAATGACTGCACATAAAGCTTCTTCACATCATCGGCAACATTCTGCTACCTCAGGACACCTGGATATGGTGCTGATGGGAAGAAATACTCCAAAATTTGCCAAGCAGAATGACTAAACAAAACCTCATTTGTTTTCTCTCTGTCCGTTCATTGTCTTTATCCATCAGTAATCTCAACTGTGGTTGAATTTCTGCTTACATATTTACATTTTGATTCAAACTTTTACCAATTGTTCTTCATGTAGGGTTTTGAGGTGATTGTGTTTGGGGTTTTTTTTGGTGATTGTATGTATGGATTCTTGTGTAGAGCTGTAGTTACAAGGCACGCTGAACTTACAGTGAGAAGGAGAACATGTGTGCTGCCACTGCTCATTTGTTGCACAGTTTTGGTTGTGATGGAACATCTGAAGAAGTTGCCACACAACAGAGCAGCTTTAGAGCTGCCTGAAGGAATTTCATTCTCTGTCATTTCTCTTCCAGTCCTCCTTGCAATCTTCCACAAGCTTAGTCTATTAAAATGACACAAAAAGCCTGTCCATTTAGACACTCAAGCATGAGGACATCATGTTTGGACATGTTGAAGAAACCGTTGTAGGAGGAGTGATAGAAACCAAGGACAACTGTTGGCAGGTAGATCATATAGGTCTTTTCTTAGATGGATTGATCTCAGTCTTTAAACTGGTTGCCTTACCTGCACCTGCTCTGCTATGTTTGGATTGCTTCTCCAGTATTTGCCCAAACCCATCTCTTCTGTGTTTTTATTCTTTCTAAGACATTTGTCTTTGAAGTAGACTGTCTGCAGCTTTCACTGTGAGCTGTTGTCTGTCAACACTAATTAGGCTTTTGTAACAAGTGGGAATTAGAGTGCATCTGGACTTTGAGCATTTTAGGTGGTGCAACTGTCTTGGTCAGCTCTGGATGTTTGATGTTTCAGTGAGAGCTACTTTTTTTGTTGTTGTTTTGGGTTTTTTTGTTCCTCTGTTTTCATTTCCTTGTGAAAAGTGTGTGTTCCTCCTGTGTTGAATTTGTTGGCCATATTTGTTAGTGCTGCTATTAGACTTAACTAGGTCAGTGTACTACAAACATACATTATGTGGTGTGAAATGTGGAGATACAGATGCCTCCTGCATTGAATACCGCACCCCTCCTCCTCCCCCCGAAGAAAAAAAACCATCACCAACCCTACACTCTCCCATTTGAAGTTATTTCCATGTCAGTATTCATAGATTTCTTCAATAAATATCCTTTATGTTGTAGAATTTAAAAAGTAAATGACTGACATCTACAGATGACATATTTCTTCAGAAGTCATTTAGTCATGGGTGTTCAGTCACATATCAGAAACTACATCTGAAATGACACACATAATTTATAAATATGTTTATAAAACATGGGGCTCAGGCTTAACTGATGAAGTCCCACAAGTGTAAGTGTGGGACTTCCTAATCACTGTTTACCTTTTTTAACTGGTCTTCATCAGTTCTAGGGGGGGGGTTAAGTAATTAGGACTTAAAAACAAATTCCCTCACTGAATAACAAAGAACAAGAGCATCTTGAGAGCATCTGTATCTTTGTGTTCCATGATACAGAAGTGACCATGTTGCAGCAATGAAATAATGCAAAGTTTAGGGAGAATAGCACCGTTCAGCTGGTTATTTTTTGTGATGAACACATTTCTCTGTTGAAAACAATTTTTGAAAGACTGTTTCTTTCATATAAATACACTATTTTCAAGTACTATTTACTTACCCTTACGATGCCTGTGTTTTTATTTATTTAAGTGTTGCTTTTGATTTTGAGCATACTATAAAGAATTTTGCTGTTTCAGGTCTAAGATTTAGAGGTGCAATAAACTCTTTACTTCTTTATCTTGATTTTATGCCTACTGGAAATCCTTAATGAGAAACAGGTTTTATTTTTCAGGAGATACTTGGTAAGTTTTTTTGTACACATTTTGATGTAATTTGCTGAAGCAATATCGATTTTTCCTCAGAAGTAGATACCGGCCACTTTTGCTTATGGAGTTGGACACTGCCTCAATAGATTTGTAGTCTTGTTTTCCATATATTGGAGACAGTTATTTAATTTAATTTTTGGAAAATGCATCATAAAAACGTTGTCCTCAACATGTACTTATATGAGAGTACTAAAATCACTGTGTTTAAATGTAAATAAAATAGCCAGTTTTGAACTGGATTTATAAACTCTTCTAGGCGTCTTGACTCAATGAAAGTTGAAACAAGTTTCATTGCAATATTTGTTACTAGCTTGCTTTTTTCTTAATATTATATTTTAACTTCTATGCACTAACTATTTTTTCACATTGAGGAAGTTGTGAAATTAGTTTGAATCTGCATTTACTGGCTTGGGACCATAGTTTCGGGATTACTGGTGTAAACCAAGACTGGTGATGCAAAGATCTGGCTTTTAAAGGTTGATTTTTAGTTCTAATAGGAAATTACCTACAAAAATGTAAATTAAAGTTGATACTCTCCATGGTGCACAAGTGTAACTTCTGCAAATAAAATTCTAGATCCTTTGTTTGCTTAGAGATAGGCAGCTTTTTTGAGTTGCAAAATTTCCTACAGCAAAACCGCTTTAGACTTAAAGGTTTATGTGACACACCTTTCAAGAAGCAACAGACAGGGAAAATAGTGACTTCTACACATCAGGCTGGCAAATGGCAGCATTTCTTTCTAAACATTTGTGCTCACAGAAAAATAAGAGAATTGTAGATTTGTGAACTGTAATACGAGAGAAACTATGTGTATTGATATGTAATGTCTGGTATAAAGTCGCTTGCAATGAATGCAAAGGCTGCCATTGACTTTGCTGAGCTTTTATCTGACTGTGTAATGAGCTGCTGAGAGAGTTTCTTAAATAGGAGCAGTAGGGTTTTCTTTTTTTATACTGCTGTTCTTAAGTGTAGCAGGTACTTCAGTGTGATGTGGTCAACAGTAAAGTGTGTATTTTCTGGCAGTAATTAGGTGTTTTCCTTTTTTTGGTCAATTTTTTATTTCTGTGATTTTAAAAGATTTTTGATTGTCGCAGTAAAAATGTTTGATGTTTTTGATTTTGTTGCAGCCCTTGGACTCAGGGAATACACCAAATACTTCTGGAGTAGGCGCAAGTTTCATGACTTAGAAGTCAAATGGATGTTATTTGCCTTGTCTGAAACATAGAAGTTTCAGTTTCTGCTGGGTTGAGTTGGGTTATGGTTTCTTTCTGATATCTTTCACTTCTATATGGATAGATAGCTCGGGAGAAACTCAACTAGTGTGAATTCATCTCTACAGTTTATAGTCTCTTCTGTCTTTTGGTACCTCTTACTACAGTCCTGATGCATGGAGTTTTCATGTCAGCAGATAATTCAGGTCAGGTGGAAACAAGCATCATCTGTTAGAAATCCTACCCAAGTGAAAATTCAAACCAAAGTGAAGCATTTTACCACAAGCAGCTTCACTGCAGTGAAACAGCTCCTTCTCCCAGAGCAGCTTGCTTGGTGTTGCTTGGCCTAAGCAGCGTCCCAAACCGGGTGCATGTATTTTTAAAAGCGTGTCTGCCCCTTCTGCGTGTTTTGTATCCACTTTCGTGTCAGCGAGCGCGGGCTGAGCAGAAGGCCGGCGCAAGGGCCACGCGGGCTGCAGCAGGAGTCCCCTCCAGTGGGCTCCCATCTGTCGGGGCTGCGTGCTGATAAAACTTGCGGCAGCTGGCTCGGCTCGCCGCTAATCCATTCATCCCGGCTGTGGATCAGGAGGTGGCCTGTCCCTTCCCGGAGGCCTGTGGACCTTGGAGAGTTGCCGTAGTCTCCGAGCAGTCCCTCTGGAGCTGGCAGCAAGTATAATGACAGAGCACACGCAACTTGAGCGAGGGGCATGTGTGGCGGCTGTAGGGCATTGTGCTGGGGACAAAGCCAGTCGCTCTCCTCCCAACTGACCCGTTGTGTCTTCGTCAACAACAGTGTGTTCGCAGTTGAAGTGCTAGCTACGGGTGGAAGATCATTATTAATGTGTTACTTGGGGAGGAATTGTGAAGTCCTGGAATATTTTCCTGCGTATCGTGCAACTCGTTGTGCACAGACTGCCGAGCAGAGTTAGCCGCTTGGAGCTCCAGATGGCACCGACGACTGTGAGAGACCACGACTGTATGTGATCTTTCCTACTGCTTTTTGGTGTAGGCGTATTATTGCTGTTACAAATAATTTATGAGTATAGTGGTTATTTAAAACCATGTAGTAGGTTGCATTCTGCTCCCCTATCAAGGCTACATAGCTTGTTAACTCACAAAAGTAGTGAGATAATTCCTGCCCTAAAAATTTACAGCCTTTTGTGCACAAAATCTGTCGTTGAGCCTGGAAGGTCTGAGAGGAGGATTGTTGAGAACGAGAGATGCAGCAGAAAACAAGAAGTTCAGAGAGAGAACAGGAATAGAAAGATGACGGGGGAGCGTACGTGTGGCAGAGCAGCATAAGAGCTGAAACACTGCAAAATCGGCCAGCAAGTAAGACCTTGTAGCTGAGGGGTGGAATATTCGAATCATCTGTTAGGAGTAGCAGTTCTTTCTTATATTAAAGAGGACCAGAATATTTTGTGAAACACAGAATGGCAATACATCTGAACAATAAAAAAGAAATATGCAGACAGGAGTGATTAACTGGCTTGTCTCCTGTCACAGTTCCCTAGTCAGTAGAAGCAGCACATCCTCAGCTACCACAAGTCTCTTGCAACTGCATCAGTAGGTGTGCAGCATTTCTGTTTATTCTATGACTTCCCTAGGAAAAAAAAATAATAAAAAAAAAAGGGCAAGGTAAATCCCGGAAGTCACAAAGTAATTAAACAGCTCAGAAGAAATTGGTTTTATCCCACAAAAGAAGTGCCTGAGAGTTTAAGAGAATCCTGATCTAATGATTGGCATCTGTTGCAGCAAGCACGTCTGAGGCAGTCCAGGAGCAAAACGGACACACTGCTGCTGCTTGATTTGATTCCCCAGTCAATGGCTGACATGACCTTCAGTGCATACGACATATTAGAAGAGGCAGGGCACAGCAATTTGAACTGACGTGGAGGATGCAGCATAAAGAAAACAAAAACTGGTCAGAGCTCTGTCACAAGGTTTTTACAAAGAAGTTAGTGGCAGAAAGTTGCAGAGGCTACAAGAAAAGCAGTATGATATTCAAAACTCTTTATTTGAGCTGAGAGGTGGCTCGTGTTCACAGATGAATTGTTTTAAAAGCATATTTAAAGGAATACATATACAATAACAGAAAATAAATGGATTTTGCTCTCCTTTGTTATGATGAGACCCCTCTTCAGAGGTATACTTTAAATGAATCATTGTGTTGAAATCCTCAGAAAGGAAGACTCAGTTGTACAGAAGCATAAATAGAGCAGGCAATGCAAAATGTTGGAGCAGAAATGTGGTTAGGAAAATCACATTGACAACTTGGTAGACTGGGCTCCATGGTTTTGTAGCTCTGCAATGAACCCAGCTCTGGTTTGCTTCAAACATGAAAATCTATCTCAAGTAGCTACACTGCAGTCCAGACTTCTGTGAACAGTTAAATTCTCAATACCTCAGATACTCTGTGGAAACATGGATAGATGAAATGGAACGTTAGATAAGATTGGATTTGGCATAGTAAATTTATATAGACTTTTTAGGCCTGTGCTATTTCTGTGGGATGCTGTTCGGTTTTGACTCTAATTTTAGTTCAGAGAACTTGTTTGATTTCCTTTTTCACATCCATATGTGCTCATATGGTGAATTTATAGTCTTTTTACTAGGTTTTCATTATGTTAACTCTAATTATTATAGCACTGTGCAAGCAGTGCTATAGTTCATACTGAGATACAAGTTTATTCAGTAGAAGTGTTCTTTTTGTTAAACATTCCAATATCGAGTACTTAGGATTTTAAAACAGTTGTAAACCAGTAATATTTTTGGAGTATGTAAATGGACACAAGAGGAAGGCATGGTAAGAGAATTTTTTTCTGGATTAATCCAATTATTCAGAATTTCCTGAAACTTACTGAAAGTCAAGCCTATCACTTAAATAGAATTTATATTTATATACTCTGCAGATGCTGAAATACACTATTTAAGTAATACAGAAATTTAAAACTCACTGAAAATAGCTTCCTAAAAGGATGTATTATCTTGTTCCCTTTTAATGACTTGCTGGCTCCCAGTACCTCTTTTCATATGAGGTCTTTCCCACTGGGGGCTCGTCCATGTGCCTTATTTATCATTATCTTCTGTCATTAAGGTGAGACTGAAGTGGGAGCAGCAGCTCTGACAGTGGCTTTTACTTGGGTATCAATGCCAAGGATTAAATTTCAAGTGCTCTGTGAAATGCCATGTTCTGCAGAGAGTCTGTTAAGAAAAGTGGAGGATTTATACAAATACAGCTTGACAGTTACGTGTTTCTCTAAAAATACTGGCTGCTTTCTCCTTACCTCAGTTGTCTTCCTGGCTCAGTGGTGTTCCTTTCCCCAAGGCATCAGTCTTTGGTGTGAAACGCTGTGTCCAAGACTCACAGATCTCTCTTGGAGGGATGACAGAAGATGAGAAGAAGCTCTTCCAGGAGCACACAGAAGTTACTGGAGGTGGGCTTAGCGCTGGAAGGGGATGGACAGCGGGAAGCCACAGCAGGAGAAGGGTTGATGAAGAAGGCTGATGGGGTGAATGATGGGAAAATGGCAATGGTTTGTGCTTCAGTGAAGCCTAAAGTGCTTTCTGAGGAGAAGGGTTTGAGTTGACATCCAGCAGCACAAGTTTGTTTAGAAAAATTGGCGGGTGAAAATGAAGATGAGAACATGGAAAAGCATGGCAAAACATGCTCACCAGTCTTGCTGATTGATTGAAGAAGAGGTGAAAGTTGAGGTATTAGTTGCTGAAGTTGACAGGTAATATTGTTACCCACATGGTGGAGGAATGAACTGCTTGTGTGCTGTACTTACGTACGATGGCTTCCTAATGCTAGGTAATTCTTTGTCGCCATCTCTGGCCTTGCAGATGTTTCTGTGAACCCTCTCTCTGGTGTGCTACCACCAGTGCTTGCATCCCGGAGCTTTCACTGAATTTCTATGGCCTGCCATAAGCTGGCCATGTGGCCTGGCAGTGGTCATGTCTGAGTACTGCCTGCCCCAGGATTCTCACCAAATGTAATGTGATGAAAACTGATTTCAGTAAGAAAATGACCACGTTTGCAGTTTGCATCAAGGCAGAAGGTAGTGTTTGTCCCACAGTTTATAGTGGCATTTTGATGTTCCCAAGTTTGTATGGGTCATTTTTACAGTTAAACTCTGTGATATACTACAGATGAGCATTCATGTTTAGTGCACTTCTGAGCCATGACAGTACTCTTTTTTTTGTGGCCTTACAGTTGCTCCTTCCTCAGCAGTGTATGAAAAAAAAAAGTCTTTATCATCAGCTTTTCTTTTGCAGTGAAGAAGTAGGTGCAGGGAAATACAACATAATTGCATAATTTGGTGGGCAGGCTTTGACCAGAGCTTAAAGGCTTAAATGACTAAAAAACTCTACCTATTGCTATGTTTGTTTTTTAATTAAAAGCTTGTGAATGGAAGACATATCCTGTCCTGCTGCATAATTAACAAAGTGTGTTTAGCGTGAAATATAATAGACAACATAAATGGATGAACAGAAGCAAAACCAGCAAGTCTTGCAAGAAAGTCACCCAGGACTCGTGGTGTTCATGGATATTTAAAAGGAAACTGATACAGTAGAAATAGATTCAGTTTTTAGCCTGAGGCTGAAACACAGCTCTTTTCACCAATCACAACTTTTTAAGAGGATCCATTTGTTACTACAGCATGCATTTGAAGAAGGACAGACAGAATTAAGTTGTGTGTATCATTTCAATATTTCTTGGAAATTTGCCTGTAGACGTGTAGGCAGCCATGTTCTGTACTGGAGCTAATATTTGTAATTCAGGTTTTATGTTTCTAGGTTTGCTTGAAATATCTTCTTAGCTTGCCTTTCCTTATGCCTTTTTCTCTGACACTTTCTTACCCTTCCACCTCTCTTCCCACCCCTAATGAAAAGGGACAAATAAGAGGGAAGAGGAGAAAGAAACCAAGAAAACACAGTTAATTGGCTATTGCTTATGTATGCACTCTGAAATAAGCACAGCAAGGTCAGCAACACACCAGAGGCGCACTTCTTGATGATGGAATAGCTGTGCATGTGGGACAGATGAGGAACGTTTATGCTGTAATCACAGATCACACAAGATCTGTTACTTGGTTCTGCACATAGCACACTGCACTCTATCTCTCCAGACAGGGGCTTTCTTGCATTTGGTTCCCTGACTAGAAAGTCATACCATTACTTAGGAACTTTTTCTCACTTCCAGCTTAAGCACAAGTATTACTGGGAGTTTTTACCCATTTCTGCTTATGCAAGATTGACCTTTCTCTTATTTAACTGTCTTTCCTGTCATGTTTATCTTCTGATCACTTTAATTTATGCAGTTTATTTTTTCATAAGTATGCTTCATCTGTAACTAGTGATAGATATAAAATATAGCAGTCTTAATTTTTCTCCAGATTAGGTGTAGCTATCTGTATAGAAAGACTTTTGGACACCATTCATAACGCAACATCCAGTGTTTCAGAACTGGTCAACTTTTGACATCCTTTCTGCTGCCTTGATTATTATGTTATCTATAGCATCTTATTCCCAAACCATTAAAATTTATTATACATTGGGAAGTTGATGTAGATTAAATATGAATAAATACATTTTTATATATAATCTTCTCTCTTCCCCTGCAGTGATACTGTGTAGTAAGTATGCACTGATTTTATCACTGGAGACCCAAGTTTTTCAAGGAGCACACGCAATACCAGGCTCAGGGTCCAGCATACAGTTATCAGAAGTCATTCTCTATGTGTTGTCTCCCAAAATACTTTTTTTAACAATTGTTTGAGCATTTCATAGTTACTTCACATAAATACCTTGTTGATGCTAAGTTGCCCTGCCCTTCATACACTATGAAGTGTGTGAGATACCTAAATCAGGTATTTCATGGGACTGAAGAGAATAGCAGATTTAAATTTATTTTGTATTTAGAAGAACTAAGCACCATAAGTTGCAAGTTTAAGTGCAGGCCAGTGACCCTGGCTGCTCCAGTTCTTAGCTTTTGAAGTAAAGGACCGGTTCATGCTGTTGGATCTTGAGGTTTCTGGTTTCATATGGCCCACAGATGCTTGATGTTTTCTCTTGGGGTGGTCAAAACCCTTTCTGATTCCAAATTCTCTCCTTGTCTACTACAGTGAATACCTTAACCAAGCTGTTCCTACCTCAGGGGAATTCGTCTTTTTCCTTTATCTGAACAACTACTTGATCAAAGACTCTTACACTCTTTCTGCAGCAGCATTTTATGCCTTAAGAGCTGGATGTGTAAGGATAAATGCTAGAAAGCAATAGGCTAGCTCCACCCAGGCTTTAAGTCATTGTAGAAAATGTGGATTGAGTAGCTCAAAGGTCTTTGTGCAGCAGCAGAAGTTTTAGACCATGTGTTATTTGTCATCTTGTCCTGACTTTATTTTCAATCAGTATGGTTTTGTGCAGCCCTTCTAAACCATAGTTTCATAAACAGACGTGAAACCAAAAATCATGTGTTTAGACTATTCCCTGACTTGTGAAGAATGGTTGGTCCCATTAGTGTGGGCAACCGGTTCACATCCCAACAATCGATTATGTTCTTCCGGCCTGGACAGCCCCAACAGTGGAAGCCCTTTCTCTCTGTTTTGTTGTGACAGATACTTGATTTTTAACAAGGGAGCACATTTAGGCTGTGAGCACACAGGGCTAAGGGAGCAGATGACAAGATCATGTGAAAGGGACAGGCATTTCTAGCTTGTTCTAAAAGGTGTATTGTTTGTGTGCTGATGGATAAACCCATCTCTAGTTACACTCTTTCAATGCTCTTTGGCCCAGCCTTCAATCCACAAGAATCTTTTCTTCTTTCAGCTTACTGCAGAGGTGATGTTCCTTTTGCAATCACCTTTTCTGGGAAGGTAAAAGAAATCCAGGCCCTTATTGCTAATGTTTCCAATACAGGCTGGACAGAGTGCTCCTGTATCCCATTTGGAGTTTCTCTGCAAGGTGGCTTTTTAATTCCTCTTAAACCCAGCTGTGGGTTTAAAAACGTGTGGTTTTAGTCAAGCCACGTGGTTTGTGCCAAAGCCCTTCTTTGCATCCTCAGTGCCAACAGGTTTGTTCTTGGACCCCTACCAGATTTGTGAGTGTGAATGAGCCTTGTTCGTGGACCTCTCTGCATTTGCCCTTTGTGAATGTAAATGCAGGTTTGAAAACAGACATTGCTTGTTGGTAACTTATGTTTTCTACAACCAGCAGCACACATGAACATTCACAGAGCACGTTTCCTCTTCCCTTCCCTGCACTCTGCCCCCTGGAAGTCCTTCTGAAACTCCTGTCTTTGGGATACTGCAGTCAGATTGAAAACTGTCATGGTATGGAGCATGCTCTGGCTTCCACCCACAGGAGAGAAAGTGTGTGGGAGGACCAGGGTGGTGTGCTAGACAGGTATTGGTACAGGGCATCTGTTCCTGAGTGACAGGTTGTATCTGTACCTGCCGTGGGAGTGTACCTGTGAGCTGTAGATATCAGAAAACTGGAGTGGAAATATATAACTTTTCTTTTTCTCTTGAAATCTCCTCCTTCTTTGTCTGCCATTATCCTCAGTGAAGTTTTTCTGCATTCAGATTTTAAGTTCAGGCAAATCTGTCATCGGTTGTTAAAACGCTCAGTTGATTTTGAAACAAGGCTCTCTCCTGTTCAGAAACACACCGTCCCATTTACTCCAACATGCCCAGCCATGTTTTTAGGCTTCGTTCATGTTCTTCTAAATGAAAATGTCACACTTCCTTTTCTAGCAAACTTGCAAAACTGGTCAAACTAGACTGACACAGCGGCATAATATTACACTCGCTATTTCTTTAGCTTTGTAGACTAAATGCAACCCTGACAATGCCAGTGTATGGCTCGGGGTAGATTAAAGCATGTGCTTTCTTGTTGGATAAATGGTGTGGAAATGTAACTCACCTTGATGCGTCCTCTTTGTCTTTTTCTTTCTCTCTTCTTCCCTCTCTCTTCTTTTTTCCGCTGCCCCTCATCTCTTTCGAAAATAGTGGAGTTAAGTTCAAAGAGATGACTCTTTTACTATGTGGAGTGAATGAGGAGTGATAGCTGGGGAAATGAAGTGAATAAAACACAGCTCAAGTATTGATGTTGAGATGGCAGCTTTCTCTTCTTTTCTCTTCCCTGGGTTTTTGAGCCTGTGAAAGATGGGTGGAGATAGACCATTTCAGGAAAAAACAAATTCTAGTATGGGTCACTGGAGTAGTTTGGGATCTTCATATCTATTGCATTCTTATTAATGGTATTTGCACAGTTTTCCTTTCTGCCTGCTTAACCCAGGAAGGTGAAGGTCAGATGAGCAATTATCATCTACAGCCCCCTCATTTTCCATTTATATGGTAAAGCAATTCCTGGGTTTCAAAAACTGATACCAACCCATTCTCAACAATACATATTGAATTTTTTTGTTATCTATTGTCTTGTGCCCTCTCTAAGATACTTATTTAATGTACCCTCATATTCTCCTTTGTCTTCTCTCATCCAACAATACATATGTTACATGCACATTTGTGCAATGCAGCATTATTTGTGTAATACATTAGACATATGTATTAGTGATGCAGTGACAGAATGAGCTAAAATGGCCCCTTTAATTACAAATACCCTTATAAATACCCATATATCCTTTGTATACTTAAGTATTTAGGAATGTTTGAAAATGCTTGCTTACCTGAAGTATGTGTAAGTATAGAGATTGGTGTTTATAATAATAGAAAAAATGGTAGAAGGGAAGGAGGTAATATGCAGTGCTGAGGACAGACTCCAGAGCAAGTTTTTGCGTAGAACAGTAACTTCTCACATCTGGTGATCAAAATGACAGTGACACAACTTACTTCCAATTGCCCAATGCACAAGCAGAAGAATGATCATAAGATTATGAAGCCTACTGTGGATATATTCCTCTTGTAGAAGGGAAAATAAAAATTTGGCATTTTTGCCAAATGCCAGACTGCTTAAAAACCAAAGTAAACCAAAAAAGATGGGTAGATGGAAAGTTTATTGAATGGCAAAAAATGGTATCTTTATATATTTAAAGTATATGCAAAAAAAAAAATACTCTGTCCCCCCTCACTGCCTTATTTTCACTTCAGTGTAATAGCAAAAACAAAAAAATAAAAAAAAATTCAAGCTTTCAATCCTGTGTTTTAGTTTATTAAAATTTATAAAAGTCAAATAGTATTTCTTGCTGTTTGTTTCATGTTCCCAGGGCTGGCTTGTTTATCCCCAGGAAGAGGTGGGAGTGTCTCTTGGGATGCTAGCCTCACAGTCTGAGTCTGGGAACAAATTCATCTAACACAGCACTCCTAAATTCAAAGAAGAGTTACTGGTTGGTCATTATGGAAATCTGTTTAGGTAAAGATACACCACAGAATCTAAATTTAATTTGGAAATTATTATGGGCAGGCGCAATAGCATTAATATTCAGGGTGTGTGACATTTCCTACCGTAAAAGCCTGCCTCAAGTTTTGCTTACAGATAGTTTTTAAAAATGTTGAAAATACCACAAAAACAGCTCAGTTTTTTTTTTTTTTTAAATAGAGTATAAAGAAAAAAAACCACGAGAACCCACCATGCCATAACCTCTTCTCTTTAAACAGACCTTGTAGTCCCATTATTTTTATCAGAGAAACTTAAAAATGAACTGCTGCTGCACTTGGCGTGCAGGATAGGTCACTTACCATTGCCATAAATCTGCCTGTGTTGCCACACCTGCCAGATCTGAGCTGGTATTGCCGCCTGCTCAGTGCAGGAGTGTAGCTAAAAAGGCTCAAAGAGCCTTCCAGCATTGTGGTGTTGCAGCAGCCCTGGGCCCTGCCTGGCAGTGGGGACAGCAGGCAGAGAAAGCAGAGGTGAGGTGTAAGACCTGAGCTGGGCATGGGGCACAGAGGGATCCTTAGCAACAGCAGGGAGGGAGCAAAACCCGTTATGGAGGTGAGGAGAGAGGAGGACTGGCTGGAGGAAAGGACAGACCTAGGAGGAGGAAACTGAGGTCTGCTGAGGAGCCATGGTGAGGCTGGAGCTGCACTGTGGTAGGGCAAGAGTGAGCAGGAGATGAGTGTTGGAGGTGATGCAGGTCCAAGGGGAAGCAGTGAAGGCTGGACGTGGAAAAAGAGGAGGGGGAACACTGGGTGAGGGCAGGGGGAACACAGGGCCTGGGTCCTTAAGAATGGGACTGCAAGGGAAAGGAGAGGCTGGGAGACAGAAATTCTCCAGAGGAGAGGAGAGTAAAGCCTCTAGATCTGCTGAGATTAAGGCCAAGAGATTCACATGGGAAAGGTAGCAGGACTAGGACATGAACAAATGGGAGGTGACAGGGAAAGAAGACGACATCTGAGTTGACATCAGCAACCTCAATTTTCACATCTTAACTTTTGATCCTATTTTTGTGACCTAATATAATGTTTTAACAGACAGGGCGTAGGAGTGTTAAAAATAACTGACCTTGGAAGAGCATAGATGTCCTTACTGTATGAGTGTTTGTACAAACAGCCTGTATTTCACGAAGTACATACTTCAACATCCATGACCTCCAGTGCTCATATTCTAAAAATCATGACACATCTTGAGGTTTGTGTATTTTTTTCTTTTGAGAGGGAAGGCTTCATTGCAATAAGCTGACTGCAGTCTGAAGCAAATATACATGAAATTTTCCCTCATGAGAACTACACGTCATTTTTATATTGCAAAACTTCAGTTTTGGTTGGCTGTTTCTGTGAAGGTGCTTGTGAACTGACATAGAGGCTTAAGTTACAACAAATGAGGTTACCAAAAGACTTTCTGAAGGTGGCAAAACTGGGTGTTCAACATGATTGTTAGACTTACTGGTGCTGTTTTCAAAGCTAGCTATGAATCTCACTTGATTCCAGCTTTCAGTATGACTTTGGCACATAAAGAAATCTTGTATAAGAGAGGTAGGATTTCATGCAAGCTTTTTTTCCTTCCTTCCAAATGTTAATATAACTCCTTTCACTTCTTAATAAAAATTTTAAATATCTTAAATGTTCCGCTGATAGGCTGTTATTCACGGTGGGAGCTGAATTAATCTGTACTCCAGAAAACTCATTGAAGTAAATACTTCTGTCGGGAATGAATGTGGGCTCAGGGGTTAACTGCTGTCTCTGTTAACACCTGTTATATAGAGCAAAGGCAGAAAACTTGATCACTTCTGACTAAAATGTTTGATATAGGAAGAACTTCTTTGCCTTTCCCCAGATTTTTAAAAATTATTATTTTAACTTTTAAAGTACCTGACTTGAAACGTGATATCCAAATGTCTCTCTGTGGAGACTTAAAACAGCCTTTGTGGAGGTATTTTGAGCAGTGCTAATAACAATGGTTTCTGGCAATTGCAAAACAAGATCTGACCAATTTTAGTAAAACTCTGGCACTAAACCCACCGAGCTTGCTTTTGAAATGGTGTTTCAGTTTGAATTGAGTTAAAGTGATGTTTTAAGAAAAAGTTTTGCACCTCACTATAAATGACAGACAGCTGCTAGAGGAGGTAATGATCTGTCTTCATGTTTGATGCCTTCTTTTCTCAGTCTAAAGCTTTTCACTGAGTCAGATCTATTGATTAGCATTAGTTTACTTCTCGAGAAGCCTGCTTTGCATGGAAATGTCATGGGCTTGGGATACTAACTGCATGCTAAGCAAGAGCTTGAACTCTGTCTAATGTTGCTGGGTAAATTACATGTTTGCTGAGTGTTGAGCAGGGATAATAGCTTTGCAGCCCCCAAAATGTTAAATGGGGTTGGGTTTGTCTCCCATGAACAAATATTGGGAGAGAAAATAATGGGATCATATGGAAATTACCCTGTGCTTTGCTGTGCTTTATGGAGTATAAGTTTATGGAGTTACAGTTGAGTGGAAGTCCAGAAAGTTTGGAGGAAAACCTTTGCTTCACAGTAACTGGTGCATCTGTATGCAAAAGAATGATAATGGGAGAGTGGGAGGAGAAAGAAGATCTACATCGTTACTATTAATGAAATTAATTTACGTCTTCAAAAAAAAAATAACACACAGAAGCAACTTGGGGAGACAGGAATTTGGTTGAATGTAATGTTTTAATCTAAAATACTAGGGGACTTGTTTTGTTTTTCCTATTTTGCTCGCAGGGTTCCAGGTGCAACACTCTACATATATATGGTCACTTTGAAAGCAGCAGCTTAAAAATAACACTGCTCAGTAATTATGCTAACTGCACTGATGGAGGAGGTTAGGAGCAAGCTAATAACCTTGGGGAGGAAGAAGACAGTCTGGATATATTGAATAGGATTTTTAGCAACTCATTATTTTAGATGCATTTTAACTTCTTTCAAAGTGTATGTATTGAAAATCTAGAATTTTTCTAAAAGTTTCTGGAAAATTTATTGTTGTAAGATAGGCAGAAATGTAATTATTGTTATTCAGTACTTTAATCTGATGCTCCAGCTTTTGCTTTATTATAATTCCTGTGTATTTTCCAGATGGTTCCTACACCCCTTTATTTCTTTTCTATATTTTTTCTAGCTTCTTTTTCCAGGCAATTTTTTGTATTTCCACAGGCCATGATAAACACTAATAGATTTTTATTAATAATATAAATTAATATATTATTGATTAATAGATTGGGTCAATGCCTAGTATCTACTTTGTGCACTACTTGTAAATAAGAAACTTAGCATTTTTCTATCATCTTAGAGGTTTTTTCATGTTATAAATGCACAACATATTTTCTTTAGTTGGTCATTGTAACAGATTTACTTAAGATACACTGTAGGTGTATTTCAGGTATTGTCTGTTCTACCCACCCACTTCTCTAATCTCCAGGATTAAAACTAGAAAAAGTTTAGAGCACAGGTTCAAAAACAAACAAACAAACAAAACAACAAAAAGGCAATTCATGGTAAAGCAATTCTTTAAAATAACATGGCAGTATCCTGTGTGTGCAATCTTTCTTTTATGTGTTTGTACAATGGTTTAAGCTATTTCCAAGAACAGTGCTGTATGCTGCACAAATGTGCAGTAATTGCTTTACAAAAAAAAAGTTTGCTTCTGTTTAATACCTAATTTTATATAATAAAAGACAGTGTTCTTTAGCTCAGAGATAACATCATCTGAGAAAGGTGGCCACTAATTTCAAAGAGAAGATGTGATCAAAATAAGAGAGAAATGGGGAGGGGGTGCATGTCATGATGATTCTCGAAAGAAGACGCTTCCCATTTTGTGTATCTATAGAAAACTGAACTGCAAATGCTGAAATTTCCTAACAGTTTTAAAGTAGACTAATGTGTGGCATGCCTTGGCAAGCTGTATCTTGCCAATTTTTCTTCATCCCCTCAAGCATATGCCTTGCTTGCATAACCAGTTTTTTAGCCACATGGATTCAGTGTTCCACACTGCACGGAGGCTGTGCAAATTCATCGCTAATACTAAAAGAACATTCATGTTAAGTTGTTTTGAATAGCAAATTCAATCTAAAAAAAAATCCTGGGTATTTAAAAAATAACGAAGTGATCTGGTGAACAGTGTGGATATGCCACTGTATGTGTCACCCATCTCTGCACTCATCAGCTCTGCACTCTCACAAAGAGAGATCTTTCCATTGTGATGAAACTCCCTCCACATCTCAAACTACCCCTAAATGGTCTTTAGCTTGGCCAGACTGCTGAAGGCCATATGGCCCTATAACATTTTGTTAATGCTCTTCCAAATCTCAGTAAAAGCCTTTCTTTCCAGCAATGCTAGTATCTTGCCTGAATAAAATTAAATTTTAGTTCCTTGAAAGAAAATGTTATCAGCCTTCCTAGCAGCTGTGAGAATTGTGCTATGCTGATTAGATGTGACACATAGAAGAAAAACTGCTCTAGCAAGTGGTATTTGTGATTCAGTAGGTGACACTATTCTCTCTAAACCCGTGCTGAATCAATGCCTCTGCAGTGTATCAGGGGACACTATAGCTTTTGCTGGCCCTGTCATTCAGATGAGATGTAAAACCAACGTCCTGGCTGCTCGTAGTCATGATGGGTTCTGTAGTAAACTAGAATGGAAGCTAGGAGGTTGCCCCAGCATCTGGGTTTGATTTATTGATGAATAAATGTAATGGAAAATGCACCATGACAGATAGGTATGGTTCTCTCTCTCCCTTCTACATGTCGTACACAGTTAACTCTGTGCTGTGAGACTCCGGGAAAGGAGTCCCACAATAGCACACCTGGCAGTAGGGATGCGTTGTGCTGCTTCCACGCAGTGTGTTGATACACAGGCTACATAATGTGCTCAAGAAGGGAACTGGTATTTTTGCATTGAAGGGAGGGGATGAACAGCCTGCTTTGGGGTTGGACAGCAGTTGCCATTTTTATGGAGTCAAGGAGGAAGGTTTTCTGCTTTTCAGCACTGAGAGTTCTACCTGCAGCAACTAATTTCTTCCTATAACATTACACTTCACTGAAGTTCCTGGTATCTTAATTTCTTTATCTGTAGAAAACCTACATAAGAATTTATTGTGAGCCTAGGTTTTTAGCATTTACATAATTGCAAAGTATTAATTAATAAAATAGTATTTACAGAAATAGGAACTGTTCTGAAATTCCTTTCTCACATACTTATATTAAATTTGATAAAAGATTTTGCACAAACTTAAAAAATTTCCAGATGATTTTAGAGAGTGCCACAAAACTGATTAGGGTTTGCTTTTTGTTGGTGGTTTTTTTGTTTTTCTTAACTGGAAAATGTGAAGTGTTTACTGGAAATGTGAAATGCTGCTAGTTTTAAGATATTCAGAAACTGTGTACTGAAGTACAGTTGGTAGTATTTGCAGAATGGCAAGAGAGAGCTGAATTATGTATTTTGTAGAGAGCTATTAATCTTCCTTGGGAATACCATATACAAACAGGAATACTTTTAAAATTAAGCAAAATGTACATGCTGGGTAGTCAAGAGGGGGAAGGCTAATTCGAGTTCAAAACGTGTATAATAGCAAAAAGATTCTTACAGGAGATTACAGTCTCACATATTACAACATTTGACTATCACAAAGATTAAAGCTTATTTTGTTACATTTAATACAGAACATACGTGACTTTAAGTAAGTATAAGTCTGTAAAAGTCTCTTTAGAAATGCAGTTTAGTCATGTCTCAAAGAATTCATCAGGCTTGTATTTGAATTTCCAAGGATATTACTCCTTTCTCTCCCACAATTTGATCCCACTGGACTTTTTCTGCCAGTGAAAGATGAGTGGACTCTTTATCCTAAACCCACCACTGTTTTTTTGAGTTAGGCTTAAATCTGGCAAACAATAGGAATGGCACTTTCTGAGCTGGAAATTATTTTTTCTTCCCCTCCCCCCCCCCAATGTATTGTTGCAGAGATGTGGCTGTAGTTAGAATTGAAGACTTGAACATGAAAACAGAGTGAGCCATGGTGAGTGAAGTGATCTCCCCATGAGCTCTGAATCCATAGGCATGGAGTTTTTTCAGAGGTATTTCTTAAACAACATCTGAAAGATGTTATAATAAATTTTTCACATTTTGTCAAATCTAACTATAAGGGAGGCATGGAAAGAGGGAACAAATGAAGGGGGAGTAGGAGGGAAAGGGGACAAAGGGTGAATTACGCTTTCACGTGAACCAGACAATTAAATGCCTAAATTAAAGTTATTTGTGTTTATTAAAATCTAAAAAGAGAAAAGAACCAAAATATGTATTCTTGCTTCTTTCACCTGTGCACACACTTGCATCCGAGTTTATTACCATGGTCACAGTATTGGTGGCTTCATAGTAAGTCACTGAATAAAAGTATGGTTGCTCTTCACAGATCAATTTGATGTCCTAAATTGCTGTCTAATTCTGAACAACATGCATGCAGTACCCACCCCCTTGTCCATGAGAATTACCATGTATTTCAGATGCATCCAAGCTTCCCATCAGTTTAGTTAAAGCAGCTTGTGCAAATATATCTAAACCAAGCGTGTGTAGAAGCGTGTGCATGTGTGAAAATGAAAAATCTTTTCTCTGAGCAGCTAATCCTCAGTGGTGGGGCACTAAGCACGGTTGCTGTTGGTTTTTTTCTATGAAAAATAATCAGTGGTGTTTCCCTACAGGCCATTTTCCAAATGCTGGGGAAGAAAGGAAACATCATATTCCTTTCCCTACTGTCTCTTCTCTTCTAGTATTTTGTTACTGCTGCTGCTGTTAACAAGTACAAAGAACAATGTTACATTATCGGGCTGCCTTGGCTTTTTAGGAAATCTGCAAATTATGAATAATCTCTGTTCATGAGCATCAAAAAGTAAACAGCAACAAAAACAACCCCAAAACCCCCCTCAAAATAACAAGAAAACAAAACATTCATCTCATTTATCTGTTAATTGCTCTGTTTTTTTTCAGGGCCCTGAGGAAGGCCCCAAGGCTAACTTGCCACTTAGGAGCTAACTTTGTACTTGCAATGTGTATTACAAGCCTGTCTCCCTATTCTCATTTTCTTGCCTCTTTCTTGACACAGCACAGCTGTAGAGTTCACTATTTTGGGGGCTGTTGTATGAGAGATTCGGAAGTCAGAAACCTTTTCTGTTAGATTTCTTTTTTTAAACTTACTGAAGTGAATGATTAAGCTTTCCAAAACCCAGTCTGATAGAGGATGAGTAGGTTTGAGTTTTCTTCTGTAATTTTTTAACATGAGGGCTCTAGAAGCCAAGGCATAGCAAGACGCTGATCTATGCTGGTTGCTTTGTGTAAGACAGACAGAACTGCTGTGTTGAACAGAACACTCTCCTGAGCCCTCACTCCAGCAAACAACATGTGTTACCAGGACTGGTACCATGGAAGTCTGTCTGTAGCAGCTGCAGGTATGAGTCAAGGTAAATATTAGTACCATTTAGCCCTGAGGAATAGATTTTATTATTGCTGTACAGCAAAAAGTGTAGAACAGGATAGGTTTTCAGGCATAGAGATTGTCAGAAGATTACACTATCTGGGAAACGTTTTTCTTAAGTACTTCAGGAAGAGTACTTATAAAATTCAGAAGAAAGTTATTAGCAGCAAGTTTTCATGTATTAGTTGCATACGTTTACAGCTAAGATACTGTAGTTACATTGTTAATTCCAAACACAAGCAGAGGCATCTGATAGCCTGTCCTTTTGCACCAAAAATAAGCATTTTTGTCCTCTTGTCTGTGAGAAACCATGTAACATTTAATATATGCTTGTTTGTGGGAATATATTTTCTAAAAAATGCTGGAAAATGAGTGTGAATTAGTTGCAGTCTTCTTTAACCTTTTCTCTCTTTGTTGTCTTTTCTTTCTCTTGTTAATGGACTGTTTTGCTAGGTGCTGTGTACTGGTCACTTAGGTGCATCAGCTGGAGAGTGGATGTGAAATGAAAATTGAGATGTTGATGACTTGAAGCAAACTGAATCATTAGCAGAACCTTCCCTCCTCATGTTATACTTCTAGATGCTTGTGTGAAAGCAGAGTAGGAAAAAAAATAATTTTTTCTTGGACTTTTAATCAGTGGAACGTTATAACTGTGCAAGTACCAGGAGGCAGAGGCGGGTAGAGGGAGT
Source organism: Xenops minutus (assembly GCA_035221455.1). Lineage (NCBI taxonomy): Eukaryota > Metazoa > Chordata > Aves > Passeriformes > Furnariidae > Xenops > Xenops minutus. Next base: position 54,724,555 of record JAWWEE010000105.1, on the reverse strand, counting down.
GTGTGTGCATGCATGAGGATACACACACAGAACTAGAAATGAAAACCATAAAATTCAGTATCATCACATCTCACAAAGTTGTATTCCATTGCTTTAGTACATACCAAAGCATAAGAGCAATGCCAGGTAGGAGGAGATTTAATAACATTAATGTTTTGCTTTGAAAATACTTTTAAATACTTTGAAAATACCACTTACTTTAAACATAACAGCTTTCGTGAATAATTGTGAAAATTAGTTTTCCTGTCTTTATGACTTAAAGCTGATTGGATTAGATAATTTGGGTTCTTTTTGATTAGTTGGAAATACGCTTTTTCCTGTATTTTGCAAACAAAATCTGGTTTTGCACAGATTTACATTAAGGCAATGACACACAAACTCTATAGAAAGCATGGTGTTTAATTGCTGGTGTTTGTAAAATGCAACAGATCTAGTGCAGGTGTTCTAATTTTTCATGCTGCAGAGATGCAGTGTGGAGGTGCATTGTGTGCTCGGACACGCACACTTGGCAGGCTACAACTCGTTACTACAGACGATGCTGTCTCCGTTGCAGAACTCAGTGGATCTCATTTTGCTTGTTTATGGTTTTAAGATTTTTGCCTGGATGTTTTTTTCAGTGGAGGTAACATGGACTTACACATTTGGTACAGAGAAATGCAACACAAGTTTTGTGAAAAGTGAATGTTTGTAAATCACGTTAACTGAGTTCTATTGAGGAAAACCCTCTGTCTGTCTGTGTACATAAAAAAAGCTATTTTACCAATAGCCCAGCATTTGCTACCATTTGTGTTCAGGTTTAGCTCAGAATTTGCAGTGACACATGGGTGGCAGCAAGGCTAGGGAACAAAATCCAGCCAGGCCAAATGGAGTTAATTTTCCTGTGATTGAGACTCAGAGCCTTGTATCTGTAATGTTAGTGTCAGCTGCCTTTTGTGAAGACAAGTAAATTATGCACCCTGTAGAAAAGAGATGATTTTCCACTGAGAGGTAGTTTGTGAGATCCAAAGCCAAATTTAATGTAAATCTCCCTCACCTTTGTAGTCACCATCCTTCCTGGCCTAAAATACCCTCCAAATAGTGAAGTATGTTGAGCTATAGTTTCTGTTAAAGAAATGCATTAAGGAATTATTTTTATATGCATGTATATAGGCACATATACAGATGTAAATGCTGTGGAGGTGAGAAGACATCTGCCTGATAGCTCTGAGCTGTCACAGTTGGATTTGAATTAACACCATTTCTGTAGTAAGTTGTCTTGTATTTTACTCCTGTTTTGAATAGCTTTTCTTCATTACTAGCCCAAGAAGTCTGGCCACGTAGCCCAGCAGTTACTTTTCCCCTTCAAAATAGGATCAGGTTAAAGTAATTTTCTTTATAGGCAGCAAGCCTCCTTAAAGACAAGCAACACAAAAAAGAGCCAGAGGAAGTTTTCTTTCCTTCCTATTTAATTTGACCTATCAAATTAAAAAGTTATTGCAGTTATTCTTGATGAAAGTGTAACTAGGATGGGGGGAGTGAAGTTAAAAATAATACTTTACTATTCTTAAGTTCTATACAGTGTCTCTCCATAGATAGGGCTGATGCATATTTTTTTCCTTTACGATGATGTTAATTTGGGAGGGGGGTTTTGTCTAAAAAAATATATTTTGTAAAGGAATGAAACACTGGCAGTAATTTCAAAATTTTGCGAAGAGGTATCTAATGTAAAAATAATGCTGAATTCAAATTTTGCTAAATAAGATTATTTAAACTGTCAAAGTAAATTGTATTTTGCACATAGTCCATTAGTGCATGTTCAACCAAGATATTCCAATAGATATTCTTCCTCTGGTAAGGCAAGTGCAAATTAGTCATTGTAGCCAGTTCTAGTAGTTGTTCATTCCTTCTCCTAAGACAGAAGTTAAGATAGTTGGTTTATGTCAAATGCCAAAATGACCTAACCTTTCAAACTGTGCTTTCCAAGACTGAAAGGCTGGCTTTACCATAAGAGGCTTCCTGGACATACAAAGACTGTAGTCTTCACACACCTCCCTCAAATTTTTGGCATGTGTTTTGGTCTCTGTTTGCTGACAGCAGCACCACAGTGTTGGGGTGCCAGTTTTAGTGTAGGCAATTGTGATTCTTGCCCAGCTCAGTAACAAAAACAAATGACAGGTGCAGGAACTGTGCTGCACCTGGAATCCTCTGATTCCTAGTTAACATCTGCACAGAAACATGTTTCCCTGCTCATAAAAGGTACCATTTTATATATATATGTGTGTGTGTGTGTGTGAGAACGATATTGATTGCTTTTGGACTCCCATTCATGTTCTTGCACTCTGGCATCAAATATGCAGGAGCAGAAGTCCTATCTTGGGCTGTCATTTCAGAAACACCTGTGAAGCCCAGTCCCACTTCTGTCTCTTTCAAAACAAGGTAGCATGCTGAAAGTAAACAAAAGAGCCAAGTTAAGCTGTAGATATCTTTGCTGAAAGATGTTATGGATGCCAAATATATACGTGGGTTCAAAATAAAGATTGGATAAATTAGAAGAAAACTCCATCAAATGCTATTTAGTACAAAGATGTGTGACCTCTGGTTCAGCAAGTCTTGAATTACAAATCACTGAAGAGTGGGAATATATTTTCAATGAATATATATAGCTAAATAAACCACATTTTTCAGCTTGGTGGGTGGCTGAAATTCTGAGTGAACCCATATGCAAGCAAAGAAAGCCAGAAAATTTTATTTCCTCAGCAGTATCTGTAAGGGAACAAAACAAACATGACCCTGTTTCAGGTTGCTCTGCCCAGTATTCTGGATTACTTGCTTGAGCTGTAAAGAAGTGGGCCTCTGTTAAGTTTTCTCAGGTTGCACTTGTTCTCCCTCTCTGCCTGGAACTCACAAGTAGAGATTTTCTCAGTGCTCTTTCACCCCAACCTCTGGAGATTGCTGAAGGATCTGTGCAGTGTCTTCTCTGGCTGAGGAGTAGGTCCTTCAGTGAAATGTCAGTATCAGACTGAGTTTCTCGATTACTCGCCTGTTTGCAGCCAGTGCCCATCTACCCTCTCTGTTATTTTTACAGAGAAACCAGTGGTTGTCTTCATGTCTGTATAATCCTGTCCAAAATGAGAGATTCAGGGCCTTTTGGCAGATTGTTAATTAAGTACTTTTCAGGACAAGGTAACTTCTAGGACACAAGTTTTCCCCCTGAGGCCATATCAGAATTCCATTTGAGCCTCCAACATCTTATCTGCTCCTGTTCTCCTCTAAGGGCTTGAGGCTTCCTTTTATATCTTACCTCTTTTGTCATCAACATTAAAAAAAAAATCAGGAGGACTCCCTTGGCTTTTTGGATCTGATTAGACTTAGTGCCTGGTGTTCTCAAGACAGAGAAGTCAGGATGATCGGTTAGGAAAGTGGAAGGCCTGGGATGATGCAGACATGGTCCACTCTGTGTGCCAGCACATTTTCTCTCACAAGTTTTTTCCATCATGTTACCTAGAGGTTTTTTCCCATGTTTACCAAGCTCCGCACCCCGTTGGAGCCTGGCTGATTGATAGTGGTTTTGGAAGAGCAGAGCTTTGATCTCCCATGGGCTCTGGAATCCTCCTTTAGGAAAATGGTATTATCTGGGAAGTACAATTTGAAAATCACATGGAGAGGCATTTAAAGCAATGTAAAAGTTACTCATATCCATTCTGCCTCAAAAGTGTGCTTTTCTCCTGTATTTTCACATGCCGTCATGTTTGGGAAAAACGCTCTCTCCTTGGAGTCCCTTAGTAAAAAATTTCCTCCAGGACCTGGAGGGGAAGAGCACACACCATTGATTTCATAAGTGTATGCAGGGCACATGGAGAGGGGATTGTTTGTCTCCCTCCCTGCAGATACTGCTAAGGAAATAAAATTTGTAGGCTTTCTGTGCTTGTAGATGGTTTTGCTCACAATGACAATGTATATGTAGACAGTATTTATACAAGAACAGTTATCTGAAACTGTACAACACAGTTAAAAACAATTATTGAAGAATTTTATGCTTGAACATTTTCAAATAAAAACTGTGTTTATGAAAGGTTGTGGGGAACCTAATGAAGGTTGTTTCAATCTGATGGAATAAATTAGCTTTGTTACAGGTTTCTTGTTTCAGAAATTGGTCCCATTGTGCTATGAAGCATGTAGCACTCCATTTGTAAATCTCTTGATGCATGGTAGAAGATGAGAACTTCAGTAGGTTGTTGAATCGCTAGGCTGGAACTTCTTTGGCTTTTCTCTTATGGATTTGGGTGCTTGGTTTTTTGTACAGCATTAAAACAATCGTGGTTTGTTCCCCAAAGAAGACTCAACTTGGCCCAGTGACCATGAATTCTCGCTTTTGCCCAAATCTACTGCAGTAGGTTTCTTTTCAGAGAAACCTTTTTATGAAGTCTATGTAATCTGTATAAGGATTTTCCTTGTATGCAGTGGATTAGTGTGATCAGCATGTAAATGGTTTCTGTTTAGGGGATGTTTTCCGCTCCCATTTGAACAGTCGTGATGACACTGAATTCGAACTGGGGAGGAAAAGGGAAAAACCCAGGAGCAGAAACAATTCATCTCAATACTAGTCTCTTAAAGTGCTCAAGGTTGCATCTGCCTAATCGATCTATTGCTTGTATGCTGATTGTTCATTACTAAAGAGATACTTAAACTGAATTGTAAATAACTCATTTCTGTATGGTTGTCATGTTTCTTTTTAGCCGTGGCTTTCTCAGATGTAGCTTTTCAGTATGTTACAAGTATCTTTGCTCTTTTTCCTTCAAGAATTGTTGCCCAGTCTGTTAGTTATTAGTTCCTCCACTAGAAGCAGCACCATGCTTTTCAAACAGTATTCTGATATGGGTTGCATTTGGAGGACTGCATTAACTGGCTTAGTCTCCTGTTTCAATCTTGCTTTATTAAGTTGATGATATTGGGACTGACATTCTGCTAATGACAATTTCATTTAGTGGTAAAAGGAAGGGAATGGAAGGCAGCACTCATCTAATCATGCAGGCATTCGTCTGGGTTGGCTCCTTTCACATGTTCTATATTTTCATACGTTTTTAGAGGCTTGGACCAGTATGTCAAATATTTATGCATATATACCTTATTTTCCCTTTCAAGTCTTCCACAGCATGGAAAAAGATGTGAATAATTCCTATGAGGCAGTACAGGCTGTCTCAAAACTTTAAAAGCATTTTTCAGAGCTTTGTTATTGTGTGCGTTAAATGTTGCTATTGGATCTTGGAAGATTTGGAAATAGAGATTTAGTTACCAGCAAGAGAATTTTCTGGCTTTTTTTAGAGTTTTGGAAAGCTTATTTTCAAGGAATCGGGGTCACTTTCTGTTTAACAGGCACTGAAATGCATGGCATTTGGGTTTTTTATACTTTGTATCTCAGAATGGTCTTGTTGGCAGTTCTAGAAGATCATACATAGCGAGTATTAGTGTTTTCATTTGAAAAGGTTGTTAAGCCAATACAGTCTACATGTTAGATGGGATTTTTTCCCAAGTATGAACAGACCGTTTGCTTTCTGTTCATGAGCTATAGTTGCATGATTTTCCAATTGTTGTTACTGTCCACATAGTACAAGACTGGAAAAAAAAAATCTCACTCTGTCATATTTAAAGTCACATCTGCTGCTTATAGGTCTTACCATCTGAACTTACACTTGTCCATATTAAAGTACTGATAAAAGCGCAGGTGTTGTTTTCCAAAAGACAGTGGCTATTCGTTTGTGGTTTCCCCCTCCCCGACATCAGAGAAGCTTACTAGATTTTTTTCTTCTACCATATCTTTCAGTTCCTCAAACACTCCCCTCCTACCCCCATTTCCCTGGCCCTCAACACTGATCATTAGTTGAGATAGTCTTAGCGAGCCTGCAAAGGCGACACAAAGCAACAGATCCTCATTCCTGCAGGGCCTTCCCAAGCTTTTAAGGGGAAAGCAAGTAGTGTCTTGAGATTCTGCACTGTGCCTTTAAGGGCTTGTCATCAAAGAACAACATTCTTAGCAAGTTAACTACCATGACGTAATACGATGAGGACGAGATAATTGGGGTTTTTCAAACAATTTAGCAGGTCGAGGCAACCCTTAGGTTCCTCCAAGTATTTCAGCTTTGTTAAATCACTTGAGAACTACACGACTGTGACTAGAAATTTTGCCTTACGTTGGCCATCCCAAATGCAGTGCTCAGCCCTCCCTTGCTTGCTGCGTCCCCGACTGCAGTAGGGCTGGGACAGGAGTTCTGGAAAAAAACTATGAATTCTCTCCTGCAATCTCTACACGTAGGAGGCCTGCATACAACAAGGAGCTCTAGTACTTTTAAAGCCACTGCAACTCTTTTTTTTCCCCTTGCATAAAGGATTTGGATCGAGCTGAAGGTATTACCTACCGATTACGGCAGGTCACCCCTTTTGGTGAGCGCAGCAGGAGCCCCTGCCAGGGAAACCCCGAGCCCGGGCTGTTGGGACTCCGGAGTTTACTCCTGGTTTTCATGGGAGGGTAGGGGGAACAGGAGATGAGGATGGAGCAGGAACTGACTGGATTTTTGTTTCTTGGATAATTTGAGAAAATGAAGCAACAACAAAACCCTTCAGTTTCTACATTCCAGTGCTTGTAGGGGGGCATTTTTTAGCTCTTGTAAAATCGTGGGGGAGGGACGTGAGAATAATGATCTAAGCACCTACTCTACAGGTTCAAAAACTAGAACATGTATAGAAAGAATCCAAAATTGTTTCCTAAAAGTTTCATGTTCTGTAAAGCTTTTTTTCCTTGTTTTGAGCCCAAACATAGTATTTTTGAGTGCTTCCTCTTGGTAAAACTGACTCCAGTTCTGGCAGAATGCAAAAGACATGATTATTTTTGGCATTTCTCAAGAATATTTTTTCCCCTCTATTAGAGCCACCCCTATGCCTTGCTTGCACACAGTTGCAGAAAAGTTTACTTCAAATTGTGGGAAAAACAGCCTTTGTACAGTTAGAAATAACACTTAAATTAGATTCAGTGAAGGATATATGCACATGCAGTTGATTTCCAGTTTGCCTTTTCCCCTCTTTAAAGCAGAAGTGATTTTTTTCCCCTTTAATTTCTTTGTGGAAAATGTACATTGAATGTGATTAATATGGCCAAATGTTTGGGGTAAGTCCTGACGGTTTATAAATGTGGGCTTTGTTTACTGTTTGGGTAGTTGTTGTTATATTATTCTTTTTCCATAGCAATAACTGGAACCAATATATCAGGTTCAGATAGAGCTTTGAATGTTTTTAATGCAATGGTCACATTCCTTCTGTAGCACTAGATACTACTGCCCAATGAATATATTTTCCCTTTCTAGTCTCTCCATATTTAATGTTAAGTAATTATGCCAGAATTCGGTTGTAATCACTCTGGGGTTTTTTCTGTTTGAGATACAACCAGAATTTTCAAACCTAGGTCAAATTTAGATATGTAATGGCCTAATTTTCAGAGATGTGAAATTAATTGAAAATGTGAGTGCTTATCATTTCTGAAAATTAGGCCAATTATTTCAGTGACTAAATATGAACATAGGTACCTAATAGCAAGCAATCAAGTTTGGTAAATTTGTAACATTAGCTTTTATATCTCAGAATCAATTCCTTGCTTGTCTACGGTGATCTCAAGTGCTAAACATCAGTGAAATTAATTTGTTATGGTGTGTGCACAGGAAAACGTTTGGACATTTTAAAAATAAACAGCTACAAGGGATTAAAGTTTTATCTGACACTTTTAGGATCAGAACAAAGAGCCCAAATGTTTATCTTTCACCTTTGCCTGCTACAGTCAGTTACTACTTTATTTACTGAAGTCGGCAAAACTCTTTCCATGTGCATTTTAACCCGGTCTCCTTTCTTCTCCCCGTCCCTGCCAGAGCAGCAGCAGCACCAGCAGTCCCCACCCCCGTCCTCGCTGCGAGCCTTCAATTTCTGCCTGTGCGGGGGGGGGGCAGGACGGGGAGCTCCAGGGCTGCGCTGCTTTTAAACTCGGAACATTTGATCTCTGCCTCGCACGTCCTTGTTGGCTCCATGTTTCCTCCACAGCCTCTGGAAGTGTAATTAATGCCCGTCCTGCTCTGGAGGCGCGGGTACCGCGGGCGGCCCTCCCGAGCCCCGGGGGGAGGCCCTTCGGTGTCCCCCACGGCGGGCCCCTCGCTGGCCGCCCTCTGTTCTGTTCTCCTCTCCTCTCCTCCCCCAGTGCCCGAGCTCAGCGCTCAGGGGCTGGGCTGGGGTGCGGGAGAGGCGGCACAGGGAGCTGCCGCCTGGGAAGAGCCGAAGTGCTTCGGACTGACCCCCTCCCGGGCGGGGACACGGCAGAGCTGGAGGGGGACAGCGTGAAAACTCGCCCCGCAGCACCCAGAAGTGCAAGGACTTCGCTGAGCGGAGCTTTTTTTATTCCCACCCCCGCCCCTTCCACCCCCTCCAAGTTGGCAGCATCAAAAGCGCTTTCTGGCAGGCGGAGCGACGCGCCCCTTTGCCGGCCCGGGCCCTCGCGCCGCAGCGTTCAGGGTGCAGCTTTAAGGAAAACAAACCCAGCGGCGGGAATGGGCGCGGGAGCGGAGCGGGATTGCGACACGGCGAGCCGCCCTGGGAACGCCGAGCCCTTCCCGGCACATTCCCGGCAGGCCCCGCGCCGCCCCTCCCCTCCCTCCCCTCCCCTCCCTCCCCCGGCGGCTCCGCTGCGGCGCTCNNNCCCCTCCCCTCCCTCCCCCGGCGGCACCGCTGCGGCGCTCCCGCTCCCCTCCCCCGCACGTAGGCGCTGCGAAGGGGGGCAGGGAAAGGGAAAAAAAAAAGGCCCTTCCAGCCTGACTAGAAAATCAGCCTTGTTTCCTCAGAAACCGCAGCTGCTGCGAGCGGAGAACACGTCAGGCCGGCCCTCCGACACGCACAGATGTGCCTTTGTGAACCCACACACACGCCAGGGAGGACGAGGAGGAGGAGGAGGAGGATGGCGATGGCGAGCGCGGGGCCGAGGGGAGCGCCAGGCGGCCACCCCTTGCCCAAGGCCGCCCTCGGCCCCCGCCTGTTAGTGCCCTTCTGTAATTCCTCCGAGTGGCTTAAAGAGCAGCGAAACCTGGAGGCGGCCTACATACGGAAACTTGGGAACTCGTGGAGAGAGAGGGCGCAGCCCGCCCATCTCAGCCCTGCCCCTGGGGCCCAGAGCCGTCGGGCGGCCGGGGTCTGCTCGGCTTTGGGGGCATTCTTACCGCCCCACTTACTTGCTTTATTAGGCCGTGTCATAGAGGGACAGACGCCCAAGATACGGATCGTCTCCCGAGAGGAGTGGGAGAGCGGTAGCAACACGGCGGGGGGAAGTTTGTGCCGGCTCGGCAGAGGGCCCAAAATAAAGGGCCGCATGGGCTGTGGCAGCACCGCTCGCTGTGCCCTCGGTGCCCGCAGCTCCACCCTCAGCCACTCTTCCCCGGCCTCCACCCCCTGCGGCCCTCACCACCTTCCTTCCCCACGCTCCCTGTTTTAAACGTGTAACTCCGGTGCTGGATGAGTTGGGGCTCGCTCGCTCGCTCGGCCGGGGCCGCGGACAGGGCCAGGGCTGGGGCCGCCATTGGCGCCGCCATTTGCCAGCCCGGCCCGGCCCGGCCCGCTGCGCTTCCCCCGCTCCAGCCACGAACAAGCGCCCTTCGTGGCCTGGCGATGTTTACTTCCCTCTGCTAACAATGGCCGCAGCGGGGTTGTGCTTTATTTTGGTACTTCCTGCAGATCTGCCCCGCGGTGGCTCGCTCGGGGGGATACATATTCTGCCCTTTTAACAGAACCCGGCGTATCCCGGGCACTGCGAGTTATATACGGAAAGACCTAACCTACTTCGGCGCTTATTTTTAATTTGGCAGTGTAGTTATCGAGCTGTCCCGGCCGGCTCTTGCCTTAACCCAATTCTGTAGGCTGCGGTTCCAGGGGCAGGGCCACAGCTGCGATCCGCAACTTGGGCTGCTTTCCCTCAGCCTTTAATTAATTCTGTTTGTGCTAAAAGAGAGGGTATGTGAGCGCATAACTCGGGTTATCTCCATGGCACAGCCCCAGTTTACGGCCGGGAAGTGGGCAAGGGAAGGAGGGCACCCACCTGCACAGGCACCTCTGTGCTTTGGTGGGGACAGACTCCCAACCAGGGCATTAATTGTTCGAGCAGCCTTTGAAAGGGCCAAAGTTGCGCGGGTGAAATCTCAAATGCGACTGACTGGAGCTAAGGCCAACTGGTTTGTTTTTTTTTAAGCATGTTGATTGTTAAGTAAAATACAGGGGTTTATCACGTCGGCAGAATTATTTGGTAGACATTGAAGCAGTTGATTTCAGGAAGCCATTGCTTGCTAGCACAGAAACAGGTTTTCAAGCCGACCTCTACCAAATACACTTTTTTCCTCCCTCCTTTCAGAAGAGAGAATGCAAACAAACACAAAAAAGCCCCCAACCAAATCCACGGGGACCGTCCTTTCTTGCCTCTCCATGTGCTGTACTTGCTCCCCTTCAAGGGGTAGGAGGGGCAGAAGTTGTGACAGGGCGGGTACTGATTAGTTGCTGTCAGTCTGCAAAGATTAACACCTATTTTTAGGTTTTCGAACCTCTTGAGTAATACTAGTTAAATTGGCACAGGTTAATAAGTTGGGGTCCACAGAGCCTCTTAACTGTTCACTGTGAAATTTGAATTAAAGAGACAGTGTCACTTTGTCAAAACGATGAAAAAGTTTTATAGACCAAACATTTACTGTGTGTCCGTGTTTGTGTGCATGTGTGTGCACACACAGAATATACATGGAAAACAAAAATTTAAATTAGTTACTGCTTGAGGATGTTAACTCAAACACATGAAGTTAGAGGATCTTTATAGAGCAAATCTGCAGTGAAAGTGATTTTGAAAGGAGTCATTTTCTCTCTCCACTTTTAATATAAACATGGCATTTAAAAATAAAACTTAATCTTTATTTTTTCATGTGTTTTCTCCCTGTCCTCCCCCCATTATATCATTACACTGTTACACTGACACCCACTGGTAAAAGTTGATCTGAGATCAGGATAGTAAATTGAGCCTCTTGATAAAGGGACTTACATTATTCAGGAATAAAAAATAAAATGTGGACCAAAGAATGGCTTCTTCCTTCCCTTGAAAGAAAAGTCTTGCAGTGTCCTTCATTTTTATGTTATTTTTTGAGGAGTCAGTGTGTGGATGCTCCAAACGTAAGAAGGGAGATCGCAGTGTTTTTCTCTAAAAACACAACAACATATTTGTAACTGCATTCAATGCAGTTTATTTCTAGACATTTATGTGATTTGGGACAGACAACAGGCTGGCACAGATGCGAACAGGAGAAGGGTATTAGTATGTTAGTAGCTGCTGTGTTTAATGCTATTTCCCAGGTAAAACAGCTTGAAGAAAACCAGAAATAATGGTCATGCTAGAAATATATTTGTGTGGGCACTGACCTGATTGTATCAAAACGGAGATGAATGCCAGCGCTGTGCAAGTCTTATTTAGTCTGTTTACCATTTAATTCAAAGTTGTCAGTGGTCTTGAAAGCCACTTGTGTTGGAGAAACAAGGCTTATTTTATTGAAATGTACCACGGCACCAAAATCTGGTTTGTGAGTGTCGTTCCATAGCCCTGCCTAGCACAAGAACAATACCACACAATTATGCTGTTTCAGGCTCTGAAATGGGCTTTCTTCCAAAACACCCTCCCCTTACATTATTAGACGTGTTTCTATTAATGAAATGATTGATTGAAAATCTTCCTGTGTTTATGTTGTTTGGGCAGCAGTAGCTTGGATTTCCCCTGTCTAGACTAAAATTGTATCCAGTGGAGATGCACGGGACAGCTGTTTGTAAACTCAGAGTGAGACATAACAAATGATCTGCCACAAAACCTGTCTGTAACTGGCTTCCTTGTAAATACAGTGATATATTCTTTATTTTAAGGGAGAAGGGGAGTCTTAGTAGAAATAAATACAGAAACAAAATGGCCTCCACAAAACAGAAGAGTGTTGAAAAGCCCTGCCAGGACTGCTCAGTTCAGAAATTAAAACTCTAACCTTTCACCTTTGAAATTGTAGTTCAAGTATTTCTTTACATTCTAAGTAAAATAAGCTTAAAATAAACATAAAAGGCAGTCTCTGGGATTGACAACTTACTGTTATAATTGGTTCAGCTACTGTAATTGTAAAACAGCCAGTTCTGGTATTTATTTCTTCAGGAAAAGTTGCAAGGAAAATCTTTACTGGGGTGCTTGCAAAAAAAAATATTTGTGTGTGTGTGTATACATACACATGTACATATATGTGCATAAAGAAAAAGTCTTTACAAAAACAGTCATTGAAGTTGAGGATTTATACAAGGTTCTTGTGCCTGAAGATGTAGTGCTGCCTTAAATGTTACCTTATATGCACACCATGGTACAGAAATGCTAAGTTTGGAAAACTGCACAGGGCTGTTAGCAATTGATTTGTTTTGCTGTTTTACTTTGAATAACAATAAAAGAATGAAGAGGGGGCTTGCTTTGAAATTGAGACAGGCTGGAAAAAAAAAACTTAGCTTGGATCCTGTAATTATCCAGAAACACCCTTGTAGACCCAGAATAAAACTCACAGAACAGGCATAAAGCTCAATGAAGAATCAGAGTTTGTGAGGATGTGGCATGTCAATAGCCTGCCACATCCTTTCTCCTCTCCTCTTTCCCTCCTTCTTGTTCTGTTTGCATGAAGAAACTGCAGCAAACAAATGAGAAGAAAAATGGGAGAAGGGAAAGAACATTTATAGTTCATATTGCAGTGTTCAAATAAAATACTAAAAATGCTATAAACAGTTTTATAATCATTGTTTATGGACTCTAGAATTTTTAATATTCTAACATGTAATTGAATTCTGAAGCCAAGATTCTGCACTTAATCAGGCTTTTGTAAGAGAGCCACTCTTTGCTAGAAGTAACTTTGAGAAGAATTTGGACTTAAACTGCTTTGTTTGTTTGTTTGTGGCTATAGCAAAAAAGTGAAATGCTGACGTGATCTGGCGAATCACACATTGTGCACTTGCTTTGGTTAGCGAAAGCCCTGATTTGTGTAAGTAGTTCCAGCATTTGAGAAACCTAATTGTTTGATTCCTGCATGCAGATTTGGGCTTTGTGCATATGAATCATGGAACAAGTGTGTTTTTGGAGGACGTGTTTTCAGGCCTTGTACTCACTTTATTACAATGGCTAGAGAACTCAAGTAAAATGTAAAAAAAAATGCAAACACTTTGTCGGTTTATCTAGGCTTTTATTGTTATGCACCCTACTTGGGACTGAAGTGACTCCTAGGAATGCTTGTATTTTTGCCTACCCCCTTTGAGAGCCAGGTTTTCCTTCAGTTCTGAGGAAATGTATGGCTGTTGTGAGCTGGAAGAGCGTGGAGGAGTTATGGCACTGACTGAAGCACTTGTTCTTTCCCAGTCAACTCTTAAATCCTGATACCAGAAGGGTCAAAAACTGGCCAGCTGTGACATCTGAATAATTTTTAAAGCAGTTAATCCAGTCAGAGTGTTTATCAATCTTTGTACCTCCTGTGGAGGCAATGGGGACACATCCTAAAATAATTCAAGAGAAAAGCTCAGGTCATTGCAAAAATCAGTTAGTTCAGCTGAGTCTTGTTCCAGAGATTTACCTATTCAAGTTACACTATGAAATACAGAACATTCCCCGGGGGATTCCTACTGCGTGGCTATTTGGCAGGTGTGTAGATACTTTGTTGTGCACACCACCCCTTCTGAAACCTGTGCCCTGGATTTGACAATGCCCAGATGAGTTTCCCAGATGTTGTCAGTATAAGCTATCCTGTATAGGGTGATACTGGTATGGGAGAAGGGGACATCAGGAAGAACTTCGATTTAATTGGGAAAGTAGGGGCCAAGTTCTGAGAGCGTGTTACCTACCTGCTGGCAATTGCCTAGGCTGTTTCTCCACATAATTTGCAGTTGTGTGGAGCACCATGGTGCAGGCTTTCCTTACTTTAAGTTGTTGCTGATCTTTTGGATTCATTCCGATTTTTTTTTTCTGTTGAAGATGAAAAGGGTAATTTTTGCTTTAACAGTTTTTCTCAACATCATGCTTTAGAAAGTCCCGATTCACCAGTCCTACAAGGGAAGGTGGAGAGGGGAAGCATAGGTATTGTAAATCAGTTTCTTCTGACTCAGAACTAGGTTGTGAGCAAGTAGTACCATACTCAATCTACAAAACAAATGTTGAAGAACATAAGATGTATGTAGGGCAGGTAGGTAGGTCTTAGGGTGATAGGTTTTGTCATGGTGGTAGTTGGTGTTTCATTTTCAAAAAGCACCACTATTTTTAGATAAAGCAAGAGGAAAAAGATTCAGCTAGGTTGTGTAAGTTGCCCATTCCATTAAAAGTAGGAATAAAGAATGCAATCTATGACTGGAATTGGTTGTGAGATGCAGTAAAGGTTTTGAAGTTAAAACCATGTTTCTGAAACAGAGTACTCCTTACATTGTGTTTCTCCTTGCCTGAAAAAAATCTTTTAACCCGTATGCTCAAAGTAATGTTGTCTAAGGTGCAAGAAGCTTTTTCTCCTGAGCACAATAGGAATATGTTGAATCTTCTGAAAACAGTTTCTGTTTTTCAAACACCTTTTCTTTTTCAGCATAGATAATTAACGCCTTCTTCACAGTGCTTGGTGCCCTTGATACATCTGTTACCTTTGACAGATCCTTTCTGTTTGCCACCTCTTCCTAACATGCTTCCAATATTTTCAGCACAAAATAGCTTTGTATCTTTGATGTTAGTTGTATACGGGCTCAATTAAATAAGAAAGCTGCTGACAGAATGGTGTAGAGTTGAAACTTGAAGCTTTGTTTCTATAAAGATTTTGTCCTTGGTCACTTATCTTCAATTTTTGCTGCAAATTGTTTGACTTCTTTTAGATGAGATAGTTAAGACATGCAGCTTTAGCTAGGACTGTATTTGTTTTCACTTTTGCAGGTAGTATGCGAGGTAATTATATAGAGAGGTAGGTAAAGGAAGTGGGGGAGTACTCTGCTGCTGCAGCTTTAAACAGCGAAAACACTGCCCGCTGGTGAGGGTGGCTTTAAAACATGCCTTTATGGAACTTTCTGGGATATTTAGAAGCATTATGGCAGTGCAGCTGTTCAGTACCACCCCCTGTTTGCTGATGGATGGCATCTTGCATTTAGGCTAAGCAACCTGACTTTGAAAAGGTCTGTTTGGGGTGTTCATATGGGCCCTTGGACTGCTGAGGTGGAGCACTGAGACTCTCCAGCCTTGCTAGTAGAGGGCAGCGATATTTTTAACCCTTTTCAGAGGTTTTCCATAGCGATCCCTCTACAGCCTCACAGCATGATAGCACACAAAGGCGACTGCTGCAGAGATCCTTTGCTGTGGACTTTGGTAGGCAAGGTTTTACATTTCTCAGTTTTGGAAGTGGGGAATTAAAATGAAATCACTGTGTTGGAACAAGAGAGTAAGATATACAAATGGATTAGAAAAGGTGCAGTCACAATACCTAAATAAAAGGCTTACTGGTAGCAGTAACTGTTACTGCCTATGTCACATGGTATAATGGCAGTTTTTCAGGATTTCCCACATGTCAGAATCCGTGAGATTGGAATTTTGTTTTTATGATATCTACCACTCCTTTCTTAAAGGAAATTAAGTAGTGACTGCTCTGAGATTTTGGTCTATGTACAACAGTCATTTCGATCTCTACATTGTCAAACAAATAAACATCAAAAGCATTTTCAGTGCAGTTACTCTGTTTCCTGCAGTGTTCTGGTGTGAAAGAACTAATTGCATGTTATACATTTTCTGCACATATATATGAAAAACAGTATGACAGAAAAATATAAAAGAATTTGAATATATACTTACAGATGGAAAATGTGCATGTGTATATGCGTGTGTGTATATATATATATATATATATATATATATATATATATATATAACCTGTTTCCTCTCCTAATGATGAGCAGGTGAACATGTTATTGCCGTGAATTTATTGATGATCAGCTATTGATATGGTATCTGTGGAGCAATAAGTTATGGCAGAGTTGTAAGGGATGCAAGGGTGCTCGCAGATAGGTCTCATAGATTCCCCTGCAGTGAGGTTGCGCAGAGCAGAGACGTACACAGTCTCAAATGTCAGTTTGTCTGAGAATTGTTATGTTTGGTTCCTGGTGCAAGCTCAAATATTTTTGTACCTTTGTATCTTTTTGGTTTTACAGAAATTGCCCCACTGTCCCCATAGCACACCACTTTTTTTCTCCTGAGTTGCTTCTGACATATGTAATTCTGTTTTAAGTATTATGTCTCACAGGACTGATGATTATTGCTTTTAGTTAGCTAATATCTAGAGTCTAATTTTTTTTCTTCTCAGGGGTTGGCCTGGTTCCCATGATTTTGCAAAATATTTGCAAAGGGAGACTAAATCAGCAGGTCGGTCAATAGCACATCCAACAATGTGTGTTGGGCACAGTGCTGACGATGTGAATGTTTGGTGGGTTTTTTTGGTGTTTTTTGTTGTTTGTTTGTGTGGGGTGTTTTGTTCTGTTTTTTTTCCTGGTTTTGTTTTGTTTTTGTTTTTATTGTAAATCAGCTTTTCAAAAACATTGTCATTTAAGAAAAAGTTTAAAAATATGAGCAGGGCAGATCTGTTCGACTAATCAGCTTTTAAGAACACGATGCATCATTGTGTTTTATCTTGAACGCTGGCTGACCAAGAACAGAGCTGCTTCAGCGAGCTGCGTCCTTGAGCCACTGTGTTGTCTGTACATGCTAATAAGGAGAATGAGGAGAATTAATAAGCGATTTGAGCTGCAGCACAGTTTCTTGAAACATCTTTTCAAACCTTTTTAACACAAAGTTATTCTATCGTTTAAAGAGAGATCATTTTGTTACTTGTCTTTTTCAGGTTAAAAGGTATGGATCCAAAAATTAGAATGTTGATCTTTACTGTTTCTAGACACAGTGAGCTAAGAGATAAATGATTGATACCACAAAGACAAAGCAAAATAAGTGAAAGGGAAAGCCTAAGAAAAAGTGGATGCCAGATTTAATGAATAATTACCCTGAACTGGGTCACATGGTTTCTAGTTTTTACCCAGGTCAGACCATGAGGAGATGGCATTTACTTAACCAAAAGGCCTGAGTAAGTAGTCTCAACAGTCTTTACATAGAAAGTGAGGAAATCTCAGCTGACCTATCCTTAATTCATGAGATTTATACTGTGTGACTGTCATGCCTTTGTTTTAGGCATAGATTCCGGGTCATAACAAAGGTGTGTCTTTAGTGTATTTATTCAAGGATTGCCCTGGGAACATGCCCAATCCTCACTTGCTGTAGACCTGAAATGTAGCCTGAAGTACACGCATGATCGCCATTAAAAATAAATAAAAACTGGTGGCAGGTAGCAGACAAAAAAGGGGAGTAAGGGTTGTTGCAGTTACCAAAGTTTATTCCCACAGTTCAGTGTACATTTAAAGCTGTGTACACCCTCAGTAAGTCCTTGAAGAATTGCCAGAAAGTAGTGTGGGTCATGTAGGTTTGTCTCTGTTCCAGTGAAGACAACTATTTGCTACAATTGCTGAATCCTAAATTACTTGAAAAGGAAGGCAAAGGGAGGAGATAGTAAAGCTAAAACTGGATTTCATAAAGGTATGAATGACTATAGTAATATTCATCTTTGAAATAAACTAAGGACTTGGAAAAACGAAAACTGGATTAACTTCCTATCACCTTCCTTTAAAAGACAAGTTCAGAACTGGTGGTGCATGGGTGTCTGGGCTGATGGGAAAACCTTAAAAGCTGAGCGTTTATGCTGGAAAAGGTTTATGAGGGTATGTCTGCACCAAGCGCTATGACATCCTCTGTATTTCATTATATCCAGGCTATTTCTTATAGGCAACTCATTAAGACTGGTGTGTGGAAATAGTAATTGGAGTTACATTTGCATTGCTCTACACCTGGACTAATGAGGCCTATGGAGTTTTTGGGACTACAGAGACTTCTGTCACCTGCCACGAAGTCCTGTGTAAGTCACAGAGGGCAGATGTGGGTACAAAACTGAACAGTTTGAACTGGACAGTGTGATGTGGTTTGTCTTGGCACAATTGACCAATAAGTGCACCCCAACAGCAAGAAGGTGATTTGACAGTAGTAATACAAGAGGATGCACCTGTCTTTTCTCATTCTTTTTAACTGCTATTATCATGGGGAAGAGAGTCCTTTCTAAAGTGATTGATCATTACCGAACGGGGAAAACAAAAGTCTTGCAAAATGCAAGGATTAACATACACGTTTGTTTTGTTTTGAGCATATTTTAAAAGTGCCAGAGGCATGCCTTTTTAGTAAGCAGGCAGTTGGCAAAAACCCTCTAGGTATCAGAGAAGCCCTGTGCTATAATTTTCCTAGAATAATAATGTCAAACAAATGACAATAGAAAGCCTATAAAATTTGCAGCCAGCTGGGCAAATTCTCGTGTGTGAACCACAGAATCTGTAAGTGCCCGTGCAGAATATTTTGTCTTGATCAGAGCTGCTCCCATAGACTGTGTCCCCTGCCAGAGTGGCTGTAACCCCCTCACCTGCCAGCTGCTAACAGCAGCTCCATTAGGTGAGCTCTGAGGAGCTCTGACCCAAGTTTCAGAGCAGCATTAAGTGTGTGCTGTATTGGAAGTTTTTGCCTGGGTAGTTAAGTGTGGATCAATGATCCTTTTCAGCATTAGTGTTAACAGGATGTTATATGGGAATTGGCATGCATCAGAAATTATTATTAGTGCTTATTTTCAGATTTCTCCAAATAAGATGGAGAGAGCTTCTGTGACCTATGTCTTTTGTGAGTTAGTTATTTTGTCCTTGCATACTTGCTTTTCATACTCTCTTATCAGGTTAACAGTCTGGGCATTAAGTGTAGTTGTAATTTCTCCTCTTAATGGTATTCCACTTCCTGTGACTCTTGCTTAGTTTCAGCTAATCCTATCTCAAAGTCTTGATGAGCTGAGAGTGGGCTGGACTGAGCTGAGGACTGAATCAGTGCCGAGTATGGCTTTGAAGAAGACCGAATCATAATCATTTCTTGTGTCATCTGATCACTAGGTTGTACAACTTTGTTCCAAAAAAGTCTTGTTCAGCATTGCACCTCAAGGGTTTTATCTATGTTTCAACTCCTTTTCTCTTTGACAGGGAGGAAAAAATGACTGTGTGTAATTTACTGTGTCTTGGTTGCAGTGCGATATTCCTTGTCAAACTGGATCTGTATGAATCCTTTATTGAAAAGCAAAATAAAAATACTGACAAAGTCTCGTTATTTCTGACAAAGAGACTCATGGCTTCTCCCCAACTTATTTGTGTAACTCCATATGTTACTCATCAGGGGTCCTCCAGACTGACATGACATTTATGAATTATTTTATATTGCAAAATAAAAAACTATGAAATGCTATTCTATTCACTATTGAGTCACAGAATGCTACGTAAGTAATACTGGTCTCGGCCATGGCTGCCCATTTTGGAGACCATGTATGTTGCATGAGGAGGTGGGAAGTTCACCTTGTTGTGCATTAAGGAGGACCTGAGGGGCTTCTGGACACCACCCTGGTCAGCCCTAGGAGGCTACACTTGGACCAGGGATGGCACTGGAGAGCAGGCTCTAGGAGGGATGATTTGCCCAGGCAGGACAGGCATGCTCCAGCTGTGGGATACTCCTGCTTAAACCACTAATTGCATCATGTGTAATTGATCCTCAGTGTACGGCTAATACACACACTCCCTAGAATGCTACCCCATCATTTACCCCTTACCACTTACAACAGACTTCTAGCCCAGAATTGCAGGATATTGCTAGCGTGGTTTGAGTTCGTTTATTAGAAGTGAAAAGAGTGTTTGGTTCTTTAGATAATCTGGAAAAAAAACAGAATAACAGTGACTAAAAATTGCTTTTACATAGAAATAAAATACAGGGCAAACAGACCTATTCAACTGTAGCACTCTACTGTGATGAAAGGAAAGTAGATTGGAGCAAAGATTCAGAGCAGTGCCTAGGGGAAAGCTACTGTATGTGATACAGATACGTAGGTAGATGAAATCAACAGTGTTTCATTTAAGAATCAAGTCTGCTTTTTGTAATGATGCACTGAATTTTTCACTGTAAGAGAAAATCACCCCATCTTCACAAGATATTTACGTGTGTACACTCAGAAAAGCCAACTAAAATAGGAAATGTTTAACTGCCATGAATAAGTATATAATGAGAACTTTTTAATTAACATCAGATTGTCTTAAAGCAATAATGAGTGTCTTGTTAATTTTTTAATGTATTGGAATGGAAGTGATATATTTTGAAGATGATTAGGAGAAGAATGGTGCTTGCCTGATTCTTAAAGAAATGTTCTCTTGTGCTTGGATATATGGGTGCTGATTGAAGTACACATGCATTCCCACTAGAGGGGGGTCCACTCAGCCCAGGCTGTAATGCATTTTGGCTTTTTTGGGTTTTTTTGAAACTCGGCATAGGAAGAAGACCTCATGTCGTCCCACATTTTGTTTCAGTACTTTATGTTGTGTCTCTTATGGTGTCACCACTTACTTGTCTCTTACTTATCTTAACTGTCTTTTATACAAAGAAGTGAAAATCCAAATGAGTGGACTCAACACAGTAGTATGCTGCTAAACCCAGTAGTAACAAAGAATATAGAGGATGTTTCGTTGCATCCTCTGAAAAGTAAGGACAATAATTTATCACAGAAGTGGTGTGATCATTCTTGGAAAAGCAAAGTGGCGTTATCAGACCTGTTCAATAACATTTTTAATTAGAATTGTTATCTATACTAGCTTCACTCCAAACCATTTTACTGTCTCTCTAAGCCTTATGTTTCTAAGCATAAAAGAACATATTTCTATGTGTGGAAGAGTCTAAGAGTGTGTTACACCAGCTTAAACTTCTGCTTTACTCTTTGATGTCACTGTTTGTTCCTCTTCTCATTTCTTGGTAAAAAGAAGGAGGATTGAGTTTCATACGTGTGCTGATCGTTGTGCCATGTTAATTCATGTGTTTTGGGACTGTGGCAATCACGAGTATTCTCTTGGCCCCAAGCAAGTGGGAGCTTCATTAGCACAGCCCAGTTGCTGACAGTAGAGCTGCAGTCTACAATGATGGTCCCGGCATGGTGAGGTGGCCTCTCTGCAGAGAAGGCAGAGCCCAAAAGAAGATGCGATCTGTGCAGGGTCAGTGCAGGAGTTCTGTGCCATCCCACCCATGTTGTACCCCTGCAGCTGGTAGCATTGTGCGAGCACAGGGCAGGGGCAAGGCAGCCCTGGGCAGGCTCAGTGAGGCTGTTGGTCCAGCTGGGACCCTTGGGAAGCAGAGGGAGGAGAAAGGGACAGCAGGGCCAGGGAGTACTGGGACTGGCAAGGCATCTTGCAACCCTGATGGATTCAAGGAGGGAGTCACAGGAGGACCCAGTTACACGAAGAGGGCCCCACTTTTTTCCTAATGAATCTCCACAGTAGGAATGTAGCACAGTAATAAGCATTTGCTCTCTACATCTACCTGAAAGGTAGAACAACTGACGTTGTAGCAAAGTGGGGGTCGACTTCTTCTCCCAGGCAATGAACAAGATAGGAGAGGATAGCCTCAAGCTGTGCTGGGTAAAGTTCAGGTTGGACATCAGGAAGAATTTCTTCACTGAAAAGGTGGTCAGGCATTGGAATGGGTGAGGGAAGTGGTGGAATCACCAAGAAACAACTGGACATGGCACTTGGTGCTTATGGCCTAGTGGACTTGGTGGTGATTGGTCAAAGGTTGGACTTGATGATCTTGGAGATCTTTTCCAACCTTTATGATTCTTAATAATTCTATGATTAATGAGTCTGGAAATAGCATCGGGGGTATGTGACTGGCGTAGTACTGTGTAGGGAAAACTGAATGTGTTTGAACAAGATTGTTCTAGTTTTGGGGTCTATCTGAGGTGGTAGCTGTACATTGTACCAAAACAGTAAGCCTAGTAAAAATGAGCATTCACACTTAAGGTGGGTACCACCTTAACCCTAACTGAGATGCTTCTGGTAGTCAAATGACTTTTTTCAGAAGCCACCTGAGCATCTGAGTTAGGGCACTGTATTGTGACATGCAGTCATACAGTTATTTCTGATCCAATGGCTGATTATTCTTTTTGGCCCTGGGCAAGTCACTTAACCCTCTGTCTGTTTCTTCATCTGTAAAATATATTATGGATATTTATCAGTCTCACCAGGACTGATTGTTTAATATTTATAAAGTGCCTAAAGGATTAGAAGCTTAATATAAGGAGCTAATACATATCATATCATATCATATTATATCATTTTAGATTGATTTTATTTACTTGGATTTTTTCCCTACCTCCTATTGAATGAGATGCTATTTTGTAGCCTCTTACTGCCATTCCTAATCAGCTGGACAGGTCACATTTGGGTAACTTCAGGTTCATTTCATTTTCTTCGTTATTCCTGCTTCCTATAACTGCTTTATCTCCCCTCCCTTCCTCCCCCCCCCCCCCCCTTTTTAATTTAAAGATGAAAGAATACCATATGTTGCTAGATCATGACATAAATATATTTAAGTGCTGCCATCATTGTTAGTTTATCAGCCTTTCCATTATAAACCCTCTTGTTCAGGGGTTTATAACTCTGGCATTATAACATGCTTCAGGCTGAAACTTCACATTCATTTTTTCCCCTCTTGATTTGCTTTAAATCCTTCACTCTTCTTAAGTTAAACTGGAGATTAGATACATTAGTTATAGTTATACTAGTTGTATAAATTATAATGCAGTAGTAGGCATTTTAAATAGGATGTAAATCAGAGAAATAGAGAATTTCCTAGTTGTTAAACTGTGAGCCTGGGAGTACAGATTTGGGATTCTTCTCATGAGTGTGTTCCTGGCTTGGCACATGACTACTAAGAAATTATTTAACCTCTTCTGCCTCACGCTTCTCTCTCTCTGTATATTGGGATGATGACATTTCTGACTTCACTGGTGTATTGGGAAGCTTAATTAATTAGAATTCATAAAAGCACTGAGATTTTCAGGTGATAGGTGCTGAAGTGTGAAGTATTTGTAAGGAGTCTAATGAAAAATCATTGTGCCTGCTTTTCTGCGTCTGCTCCTGTTGTGGCAGATTAGCGCATATCAACTCTTAGAGCTGTATGGTGTGTGGCAACCAGCAAGGGGTTTGATCTGGAGCACCACTCAGTGACCTGGCAGCTTGCTTTTCTCAGGCTTTCAAACATTCACTTCATCTCTCAGCCAGCTAGTCTTTGTCTTTGCCTGGGTGGTTTGTGTTCCTTGAATTCTACAGTTTTCAAAGAATTCCCTATGTTCAAGACAGGACAGGAGCCTGCAACCAAGACCCCAGCTGCAGAGTTTCCCACTAGTGCCATTCCACTTGGTGCTGGTGCAGGAGTACCCAGCCTAGTTAGAAGATAACAGGAGAGGAAGAGTTCAGGTGTTTCTTGCCTTTTTTTTTTGGAGGGACTTACCCTGGCAGATCATTCTGGTTGTGCTCAGACAGATTTTTGGGGTAGTCAAAGCTCCATATGGGGAAAAATGTTTCAGCTGTAGTACAGCAAATTCTGGGATGCTAACACATAATCTTTATGTCGTTTAGGTGGAGAACCTTGTCTGTGTCATGAGGGATGCTTTCTGAGTTTCCTCACTTGAGGATTTCTGTTGTCAGTGGTTAGTTTAGTACATCCTATCATATGTAGGTTTCCTAGGGTTGACCTAGACTGGCATCTTCATTTACAGCTCTCTTCTTTGCCTGGACTGTGCCGCTGTGCTCAGGAGAGAGAGGTTCTTGGTGGTGGCTAAATTTGAAATTATCTTTCTCCTTATAATTTCAGGTTGAAGTCTTGGCCTCCGAGGATGCTACATTTGGACACAAGGTGTGTAGTTTGGTGCAGTTTTGTTATGCAGGTCCCAACAATATGGATTATTGGATGTGATGCCACAGAAAATGACAATTTTCGACCTGAGAATTGAGGATCTTGTGGCTTGCATCCATCAATTCAGAAACTTTCCTTTATGTGTGGTAATCTGAGAATGGCACACAGGCTGTCTTAGTCCTGTTTAAAACCTGTGAGCAAGTTTTGCTTGCGGAAACCCATGTGGAAATACGGAACATCACCTTAGCAGTAATTATTAAGATTGGACTTGCCCAAATGCTGTATTTGTTCTTGTTCCATAGTTGCAATTTTTGATTTGCAACTCAAAAATTGTAGTTGTTGTCTGCTTTGCAGTCTTCTGGAGTAAAACATTTTGTTCAGGTCCTTTTTCACAGTGCATCTGGAGTAGAAAGTAGTACATTGAACAGCTGCATCACCCTGTGTTCAATTGTAGATCAAAGCGTGGCACGCAGTGTGTGTGTGTTGGAGATACTACTTCAGACCTGCTCTGCTAAATGGATGGGCTGTGTCCTAGTTAGTGCTCAAGTTTCTTTGGCCGGTGAGCATTATGGCGATGACCACTGTTTTAATTGAGCACTAACAGCAGATGATTTTAAGGAGGGCAGATTGTGTGTAGGCTATATCTAGTTAGCTAGGAAGAGAGCGGATGGGGAGGGGAAGAAAGAGATTGTAGGAACAGTAGGCTAGGTCATGGCAATGAAGAGTTTCCTGCTGTTGAAGGCCCACATGCTCTGATGCTACTGCAGGTGAGAAAATAGCAGTGCTATAAAGGTAAAAAAAAAAGGCAAAAAAAATATTAAATAAGTTCTTCAGGTTTGTTTGGAATACAAAAAGCAAAATTAACCAGCAGGAAAAAAAAAAGCTTTTGAAGCACCTAAATATTCATGATGCCAAATTTACATTGTGTATATATTGTACATTTTTATGTTGATACGTGATAAAGTGATTTAAATAAATTATTAAAAAACAAACAGAACTACTCCAGTATTATTTGAAGTATATAACATATGGTAGTCTGCAGTATTTTCTGATTTTTATTTAATACTCAGCATGCATACAAAATATTCATTGAATATTTAATAAACCTGGAGGGTCAGCTCTTGTGAACTCATCTCCATAATCCTTCAGACTAGGTGGGTAAACAGAAATATTACTGATGATTGTTGTAGCCAATTGCTGTTGCAACTAAATGCTGTGGAGGAGGCTTCTGATTTTTTTCATGGCTAGACTTACAAGGTGTTTTTATGTCTTGTAGTCATCTTGATGGACATCCTTTGAAACTCCTTTTTATTACCAAAAGTTTTAAGAATTTTCTGTTGCTAAACTTCAGTTTTAGAAAACAGAGTGAATACTATTGCCAACTCTTAACATCATCCTTCAGAGTCCCAAGTGACTTTTTCCTAAGATTCATCTTCAGAACCAACACGGTCTCTTTAATTCTCTGAAAATAGTAGCTTTCCATTATATAGTGAACTGTGTATGCCTGGGAATGTCATGTACTTTTTATCAATCAAGGAGAAGGTAAATGTATCATCCTGAATTTGTTAATCAACAAATTCGTTTCTGCTGTCTATTTAGACATGTCATGAAAGTGCTTTCTTCCTTTCTCTCACATAAGAGATGCTTCCCTTACTGTCTGTCTCACTGACAAATAAATGTTAGTATCTCTGTTACATTAACAGATGAGTTGGTATGCCTGCAGAGAATATGTATAAGGACATTTTTTAAAATGAAAAATAGTTAATTTTATAAGTTAGAACCTAAGTTGAATACCGGATAACGCAATTGAGAAGGATGGAAGGTTTGCATGATACTTGCTTTCCTTGGTACCTGCTTTTAGCCTGAATTTTCCTCCAGGGCCATTGGAGACTCTTGAAAGGAGCTATCATTTTTGGATTTTGCCTCAGCTTGAAACTTTGCAGGACCCCTCGGTATCCATGATCAGAAGCATAATTTGCTGCAGGGGATGACTCTTATTTTGACTACATCCATTCCACCTATCCTTAGACTCTTACCACTTAGTTTTAGGCTTGATGACAGGCTGTGTTGCCTATAGATACATACAAGAATACTGGTTTTCAAAAAAGGATATTCTAGACTGCTGAAAGAACTTACCACGTCATTTGTTATTCTTAAACTCTCTATGAATTCAGTCATGTGGTAAATACACATACTGGGAGGTAATGGGGCTGTTTCCCAGGAAAAGGTTCTGAGTGAGACATCAGACCAATTGTTCAGCTTCACTGTAGTTATCGCTGGAGAAGTTTAAGGTCTGACTGATGTAGTCTGCCCCTTGAATGTTTGAGTCTTTGATGATCATCATCATCGTAAATTTGTGTAGAAATCAGCTACACGATGCTTTTGATGCGAGTTGTGCGTATTAATTTGGACAAAACCATCCTTGTTTTAGAGAATAAAAGACATTGTGTCACACTGTCAAAATACCCAGGGAGCAGGCACCTTGAAGTACCAAATCCTACCTTTACTCCTTAGGCACAGAACAGGTTCAAGTTGCAAACCATTAGTAGTAGTCCTTAAAAATGTTTCCTCCACCTCACCTTTTTAATAAGAACAGTCTTCCCCACACAAATCTAGAATATAAGGCATTTATTGGAATAAAAATGACATTTTAATATGAACTTTTTTCTTTCCATTTTGTGCGTGTGAGACCAGTACTCTTTAAAAGGTTGCAAAAATCTAAGCACATTTTCAATCAGTTTAAATGGAAGTTGTTGTTTGATCAGTATAAAGATGCACAGATTTGACTGCATTGCTGTCCAAACCTTTCCTTTGGTTGAATAGAAGCAAGCAAGCCCTTTCAGCTTTCTTTGCAACTAATTTTACAGGAGGAAGCTGTTAGTGTGCTTTAACGGCTTTTTCAAAGATGGTACACGTGGTGTTCAGTTTAATTTACACATGCATTTGTGTGTGTGTTTGAATGCATGTTTGTTTCTTAAAGCAAAAAAACCTTCCAGCTTTTGACTGATCCTTCTGTTCCAATATGTAGAAGGCTTGTGTATGCATGGTAGTGAATGGAGAGATGTAGGGAAGATGATCCTGTAGCAAATCATGAACAACTGATAGGTGATCTGGTCGGGACTTAACAGTTATGCCCGGTTTGTTCAAATTCTGCTGAGGATAAAACTACATATATAATAATATATATATGATAATAATTTCTTCAAAACCTAGTTGTTCAAAAACTAACGTGGAGTAAGAGTGAATAGGTGGAGTGATACTTGCCCAAGTCTGCAGTCAACACACAGGAATCTATTGCAAAGTTGGAAACTTCTTCGAGTTCCATTACTAACACTACCAATTTATTTTGTGTTTATTTTAGCTGAGTATGAAGACATATTTTAGCAGATGGGACCTGTGTTTGCAGATGGCAGAGAAAATTAGGAATACAAAGATGTGAAAAAGAAAGAAAAAAAAAAGGTGCATAGGGCAGAAGTAAAAGGTAAAAGGTTTGACCATTTTGAATTATGCCAATTTAAAGACCACAGCAATGTACAAATAAAAATAACAGTGTGTGAGTTTTTAAATCCTCCTAAGAAATTCAGATGCTCAGTTTCCATTAGAACCTTTTAATCCCTGAGGTAGAATTGAAAATCTTAGTCTGAAAGGTTGATTATAGTATAAGGATTTAACCCACATTTTATTGTTGTAGGAGCCACGTGTTGGCATCAGTTGGAATTACTGTCAAATGCAGTAGCACATACTCCAGACAAGCTACAAATGGTGTCTGGCCCTATCTAGAGAATGAGATGCCTGACTTTTTAAATATTTGTGCTCTGTTTACTCTCCTTTCCCTCCCTTTCCCTAAGGCTTTTACTGTCAGCATCTACCTGACCTAAATAGCATAGGGTAAAGGAGGCTTCATTCATTTAAGCCAGGTGAGATCACCTTGTGTCCACGTGACTCAGCCTGTCTGGACCTGTAGAGTGCCATAAACTGTGTTTGCAGCGCTGGCCACAGAGCCCGCCTACCGCAGCTAATGCTGAGGTGCAGTGATCCCAGCTTAGTGCTGCATTAATATAAATAAGTTTGTTAATGGCAGTCCAGCAGCTACATGTCAGAAAGCTCACAACTTTGTGCAACAGGAAAAGAGACACTTATGTTCCCACAGTGGGGGAGCTCCACCAAGAGCAGGACTCTCTTATTTGGTAGTGAGCTTTAATCCTTCCATTGTGTGTCGTTTTAAGCTGTGTTGTGATGTAATTGGCTTAATCATTACTATTATGTTGCTTTGCACAAGTTAAGATTGTAATTTGACATATGGAAATAAATGGCAACTAGATTAGTGATTTGCAGGTGTCATTTAAAAATGGGGCAGGGAAGAAAGCCTTTCATATTTTGCAAGTGGCATGTTTGCTAATGTACAGAGGCAGAATTAACCACACAACTGCATCTCATGCTGTTTTAAGTAGGAGCAAGCTTCACCTGTTCTTTTCTGGGACTGTGTGCTGCTGGGATTGAGGAAAGAGAATCTCATTCCCGATGGATGTGTTCACTGTAGGAGTGATTTTACATTTCCTTTGCGGAAGACAAATACAGGAGTAAAGCTTTCTCTTTGATCGAGAAATCAGCATAATGGAGAGACAGCTCTATTAAATGCAGCAAGGGTGGCATTTCTGATGTGGATGTGTCTGTGTGGTGGAGCTCCCAGCATTGTTCATGGAAGTAGACGTATTTTTGTTTTCTGACACAGCATAAAGTGATGACCATGTCTCCATAATTTAGTAACTCTGGAAGTTGTTTAGGGAGTCTCTTCCTAAGTCTTTTTAAGTATGCACTGCTGGATTGCATTTTTAAATGCTCTTTCTCTGATAGAACATACAAGGTTTTAAGAATCAAATGTGCTCAGGACTAAAATATCTGGGTTTTTTTCCCTCCCAAACATGCTTTTACTTGAGTTTATTAAGGTGGGTTTAGGTTTTTTTTGTGTGTTGTGTTTTTTTTTTTGTTTTTGTGGGGGGGGGGGGAGGTGGGGGTGAAGGATGTGAGTGCTTTTGAGGAAGGGGTGTTGCTTTCCTCCACTTTGCAAATGCTGCATTGTTGCAACAATCAGCACACCGTGGTGCATCTTCTGTCGTCCAGTTATTTTCATGATCCCAGATAGCAGAAGTTCAAATCGCGAGGGGAAATTGAGCTGCACAGTGTAACTATGTGTCAGCTTCCTGGTTTGAAGCATAGGACATCAAAGAGAATACATTTGGTGGCTGACTGTGAGTTAGGGCTGTGCAAACCTAGAAGGAAACTGTTGTTCTAACGGTATCTGCAACACAGAACCCTTGAGCTATGAGATGGAGATGTCATGTGATAAAATTGAGAAAACATGTTCTCATGAGATTTTTTTTCTTCTAATTTTTAAAAAAAATTGTGTTAGCTTGATTGCCATAAAATAATGCTTACTTCATGGAAAGAAGAAGAAAAGGAAACCGTTGAAGGAGAAGAAAAAGTAGACATTAAAATTTGTTCTCTTTTGATGTTTGCCTTAAGACCATTTTCTTTTGTTGAAAACTCTAAGCAGCCTCTGCTCCTGCCATCTGGTGGTTGCTAATAAAAGTTGCATCTTCAAAGGGAAATTAAATTGTTTTAAAGCCAATTAATCCTTTTCAGAAGAGGATGTTTTCAAGTGTCTGAATTATCTCTGTCATGATATGTTGACACTAGGAGTGTCTATGTGTGTGCTCAGTATATGGGAAAATATAGAGAAAGGAATCCTCATTTACATTTTGTCTTTGCACTGTTGACTTACATAGGAATCTGGGGGTTGTAAATGAGTTTTTGGATTTGTTTCAGCTTAGGAAAAAACAGATATTCATATTAGCCTCCAGTAAATTCTGTTTTCCAGCTCCTAGCAGAGTTAGGATTACATGTTTTCCCAATTCTGTTGTTCTTTTTTTTGTGGAGTTGTTTCATCTGAGGCATTCAGATGACTAAAAAGATTTTCCAACCTTCTTTGAGTCATTGTTAAGGCTGTATTTTGTGATTGCTGAAGTCGCCCGAGTACCTTCTATGCTGGGTGTTTTATTAAAGTAGAGAATGGCATTATAGCAGGAAACAAGGTGCTCTTTTTTATATTCTTAGGGATCCCTTACAGATTTTTCAAAGTGTTTTGAAGTAGTTATGACTAAATAGCAGCAATTTGAACCTGTGCATATCACTGCGATATTATTTGGGACAATCCAAGAACAGGTGAAACCGAGAAATTGTGATTGTTTATTAAAAATTTCATCTACATAATCAATAGTTCTTAATGTCTGGTAAGTTTAGTCTCAAAAAATATCTCTGTGATTTGCAGGTTTTTTTTTTTTTTCCAATTAGTTTTATAGAAATTAAGAAGTGCACACCAACCCATTTGTGGTCATAAGTTCACCTTCATCCATTGTACACTCCCAGCTGTGGTCCAGATTTATCCTGAGTGCTGCACGCTGTAGAGGAGTGTATCTAACCTCCTTGAGTATGGAGGGTGATTCCAAACAGCACCTGCTTGTGGTGGCCCACTCCTCAAAGCTTGCTCTTACATTCCAGATGGAGAGTATTTTAAAGCTCTGTGGGAGCATGGAAAAAATTGCATACTTCTTACGTGTCCAGATGCCTCCTTGCGTAGTGGAGGTGGGTCTGGACAATTCCAAAACAGTCTTGCATGAAGAAGAAAAGACAAAGCAATACATAAAACAGGGGGGAAAAAAACCCAAAACACAAAATACCTATGTTATCTGAGAACCCCCAGTTGTAAGAAAGTCAAGACAGGCTAGATAAATGACACAGTAAGAGTTGGTTCTCTCCTCCTTGTGCCCTGTGCCAACACTTCTGGACTGTAGTCTCAGGAAAGACAAGGGGTAAGTCTTTTGGGAGGAGCTATCTCCTGTGGCAGTATCCCTGTGCGTGTACAGCATGTCAGGTTTTCCTGGTTATTCCCCTGTTTCTCTTGCCAGTGACCCAAACTAGCCATAAGTACATGTTTAATGCTCCGTTTCAGCATGAAGCATCTTACAGTGCTTGCAGAATAAGTACTAGAGGCCTCAGGGTTAGACTTAGGCAGTCTGCATGAGTATGTGGTAACATTTGTTTTTACAAAGCTCCCTAGTACTCTGTGGCAAGTTGGTGTGAGCACAGCTGGTAAACATGTCCTCCTCAGCAATCTCGAACACTGCTGGCCCATGGCTTGCCCAGTGCCCTGTAACCATCTGGGATTAGTGCTAAAAAAACGTTAACTGCTGTCTTTCTTCCTACATCATCTCCACTTTTGAACATGCGTAAACATGATGAACAGCCTTCCTCTCCAGTCCTGCAGGGTTCAGGTTATCAGGGTGCGCATGGGGCCACGTTTCGGTTTTTGATAAAAGTTTAAAGCACACACTGTCTTTCTGAGAGTACCAGTGTGGAGTTTTCTGAAGCAGATGTGTATGCAATTCAAGACAACTACTCAGCATTTGCTTAAGTGATGTCTGCAGATTAGAATTACGGAATGGTTTGGGTTGGAAGAGACCTTAAAGATCATCTAGTTCCAACTCATGTGTCATGGGGCCGGGACACCTTTCATTAGACCAGTTTGCTCAGAGCTCCCTCCAACCTGGCCTTGAACACCTCCAGGGATGGGGCATCCTCTGTGGGCAACCTCTTCCAGTGCCTCACTACCCTCACAGTAAAGGTTTGGCAACCAATTTTGCTTGTGTGATTGATGAGTATCCCTCTTTGGGCAGTCCTATGCCGATTTCAGTTGCCACTATATTGAAATGAACTGCTGTAACCTTGAACCAGCCAGCTCTTATGGTGGCAGCAGCAACACCAGTCCATCCATCCCCCTGCTGCTTTTCTGAAGAGGCAGTCTGTAGTATGGTTTGCCCTTTACAAACTCCATAGAAATGCCAGAAGAGTGCAAAGTTTGGTACTGCGTTCACAGTGGGAATATGCATCACCTGGAGTGTTTGAACCCACCATTTCACACCAGTTACTACATTGCAGTGATTTAAGTTACTACCAAAAAAAAGAATTTATTTTCTCAGTCTTCCCTCTGTTACTCATTAAATTTTTAACGGGTGGGCGCACTTAGGCAGCCTGAGTCTGGTGTGCCTGAGCTGTCTGGCTGGGTGTGCTGTTCAGCATCCTCCCTCGCTCAGCTGCCTCCTGTTGACATGTAACCAGGGGTGATGCTTGCCTGTTCAGGCGGGTCCTTTAGAGCTCTGTGTGGCCCCTTTGATTTATATTGCTGGCTTGAACTTTGAGGGAGTATCAGATTTACCAAGAAGTCAGCTAGCAATCGGAACACAAAGTTTGCTTGTAAATACCTGCACATTTTAAATAAATGTTGAGGCAGGTGGTCTCTTTGTTTGGGAGTGGGAAGAGGGCAGTTCAGAATATTTGCAGATAGTTTGCTGTTCCTCCTTGATGAGGAGAGCAGGTTAGACCAGATTTCTTTTTCTTCTGTAAATTCTACCTGATTGCACAACTGGTGGGACCAGAACTGCGCCCTCCAGCAACCAACCCCACCTTGCTACAGGAAGCATGCTCTAATTCAGATTGCAGCTTCAAAAAACAACAAAGGCCCCCCAAATTTTATTTCTTTACAAAGCTACTGTTCTGTTGTTTGCCCTTTTTTCCCCCTTTGTATAGCATTCTTTTTTAACAGTATGAAATAAACATCTTGAAAAAGATTCAGAATTGTGCTCTGGTGGCTGCTTCCCCTGATTTCGTAATGGGCTTGTTAAAACTAATATTAGGTTTGAAGAATAGGAATTGCAAAGAGGAACATGAGAAAGTTGTTGGGTAGACAGATGTGATTTAGGGCTTCATTTCCCCCTCTTTTTTTCCAAGACAAGGTCAGGTGTGTATCATCCTTCAGAGCTGTGCTTTGCTGTGAAAAGTGCTGTTGACATGTTGCAGATTTCAAGAGGAAAAAACAATAATGCAGAATCTTGGGCTTGTTACTGAACATACATTTCCTTTACAGAAGATACCATTTTGTAACTTTGAAACTTCAGTTATTTCAGTTTGCTTTTTCAAGAATTTCTTCTTGTGAGATTTTCTAGTGAATTGGGATATTGATGGATAATTTTGTTAGATTAGAGTGACATTGGGAAATCGTGTTTTTCAAGGTCATTTCTTTGATTTTCTTGGTGAACAGTTAATTTTACAGGGTCTTATAGGAGAATGAAGATTACAAGTGAATTTGGCATGCTTTTCATGCTGTTATAATGCTTTTCATTGTTTAATATTATACACATGTAAACAACTGTGATGGATTCCTAGTGTAACAGTCATTCTGTGTGTTTTATGATTTTACTGCTAAATCCTTGCTACTACCTGAAATAGACAACAGATGGATTTACAGTGTTTTTATTAAAACTTGCATTACCATTTTAATCTGAAACAAAATAAGCATTACTTTTAACATTCAATTTAACGTGACTGTCTGTTTTCGTTCCATCATCAAATTCCAACCCCCTCCTTATCAAGATCTGTTTGAATCTCCCTGAGCCTCCTGCAGAACTTCCTCAGTGTTATTCCTTGTGTCAGAACTGATGTACCGATTACCTTGTAAATGTAATCTATACCTAGTGTGATTTTACAGCTTCAGTCCTTGTGCAAGGGCTGTGCTCCAATGGAGGGATGTACACCTTAAAAACATTTGTGTGAAGAGGAGTTAGAATACGTGCTAATATAAAAATTAATAAATGTGTTTTGAGAAATGCGTTAACTGCTGTTTATGAAAGAAAGCAATGAAGTGAATCATGTGGAACTGGCTTTTGTCGCATCTAAGTAACTAAATACCATTATAGCACATAAGATTGCTGCGAAAGCTTTACAGTAATGTAGGTATGGCTGTTTATATGCTTATTAACTTGTAGTATTTTAGCTGTGGTGTGTGCAGAATGCTGCCAAGGTCAAAGTTGTTAAGCTGCCCCAAATAGTACTGAGGGAAGGAATTATGATAGGTAAAGTGTTCTTTTTTTTAATTATTATTATTTTAAGTAATCTCGGTTTGGTTTTTTACCAGCAGTGTTGTAGAAAAGGATCTTGAAAGAGAAACTGGGGAATGCTGAGTTTGGAAACAGCATGAAATTAAGGAAATAGTATTAGAATTGAAGTCTTTGGTGGAACGAATGTTGAAGATGGTCACCGTACTCACGATCCTATGTGTTGCTTGGCTTAGTCATACAGAGGTTTGAAAAGTGAGAAGTTCAAACTTGATACAGTGAGCAAGGGAGACCTAATGGAGCACATTAAAAATGCAAGCTGACCTAGATATACTGTTGAATGGTGCCATGTGGTGTGCCGCTTTATATGGCAGTCTGCAGCATCTTGTTGACCAGAATAAAAGCTAAAAAAGCTGATAATACTGCATTGTCTACATGTCCAAAGAGAAGAGAGAAAAATTTGGCTGTCCTGTTCTTTTTTATAGGTGATGTTAAGAAAAACAACTTTTTCACTATGAAAGCAGCTATTGATTTCTGTTAAACATGTACAACATTTATTTTTGTAAAAAAGTACAGAAATTACTTCTGTGGAACGATCAGTTTGTAGGCCCCATTGCCACAAGTGTGCATCTGCTTTCTGCTCTCTTCAGTCAAAGCTACATGTACACAGAACCCTGGAAGATGGAAATAAAATTAGTATTATGTTAAGAATCTAAGTCAGTTGATCAGAGATAAATTCTTCCTTTCTGGAATGTGGTGACATTCAGAATGAGAAGGGATTGCAGAATCTAACCATTAATTTTACCATATTTACTTCAGGATTAACTTTGAAGGACTGTTTTAAGAGGTGTCAAAGTATCAGAAAATGTTAATATAGTATTATTTTTCAGATAATTAATATTAAAATAGCTTTCAGCTGCTGTTTGAGACTTGATGGTAAGTCATTCATTTGAGACAGTTCCAACTTGGAGTTAGTATCTTAACTTATTTTTAATTACGAAAAAAGGCTTAGAGAGGAAATGTTGACATCCCACCCCCACCCCTCTTCATCTGCCTTAGCTCTCCTCCAACTGTGTAAATGCAGGCGTATATTATTGGGATGTTACATGTTTTTATAGGGCTAGGAGGTTTGAAATTGATTTTTTTTTCCTAGGGCTGTATGTTATAATGCATTTTCAGTTGGTACAATAATAATAAAAAAGGCTTCCATGTACCTGTGATGCATTTGATTCCTCCCTGCAGTGACTCATTGTGGATCTCTTACAGCTAAGTGCTTGTTCCTTGTGATCAGAGGAAAATGCTACACACCTTCTGCTTCGTGCCTATTTAATTCAAGTTTCTATTGTAAGCAGCATTACACAGCTATCTTTGAGAATTAAAGGGGAAGAAATATCAAGAACAGTAAGTGAAGTGAGAATTCAAAAAGCCACTTTGTTCCCCCTCAGCCCTAATGTTGATTTTTACTGCATTTCTGTTTTCATGCTTGCTTCTTCCAAATTTACAAATTTTTTTCTTCCTATTCAGAGCACCCACCTTTGGTACCCTGTTGAAATTAATGACCGTAATGACAGTTGTTCTTTTCTGACTTCTGGAAGATGGAAATCTAAATGATGGATACCAACCTTTTTAATCTTATGTTAAAGATAATGTATGGTTTCTTTATCAGAACCAGTTTTTTGAGTTGAAGAAGGGATTTTTTTTCTCCAATTTTGTTATCATTTTTTCCCCTCACCTTTTTCATTCCCTGAGGGACTGGTCTGGAGAACAAAGTGTCCGTGTCCCTGGGAACAGAAATAGATTGTTCCATTCATAATTTAGTGATCTATTTCTGTTTGGCAAAGTTAAGCACATGCTTAATTTCAAGTCTGTGATTAAATCTCACTGACTCCAGTATGACTTAGATGCTTTGCAAAACTGTGGATTTTATTCCCATCTCACTATCGCATCATTCCTTCTGTCTCGTTGCTCTTTTTTAGTTCCCCCCCCTCCACCGTGCTGCACGTTGACTGTGCTTAGTGTCAGCAGTTTATGTTCTGCATGTTTAATGAAGGCCACGGCTCAGCTCAGCATAGCCCTTCCCCTTACGCTAACAGAATTTTGATAAATGAGATTTCCTCATGTAGAGAACCGAGAAGGGGCTTTGACGGGAAAAGGCAGGGCACGAAATCAGCAGGTGTCAGGGTGTTCGAATTACAGGCATTTTAAACAAAAAACAAAATAAAGAACTTGTTATGACTGTCTTCAAAATGTGTATCTTCCTCTGAAGCACAAAAAAGGATTTAACAAAATCCTTTAGCAAAACAGAATTAGATTCAGTAAGCAGTAATCTGAACCAACATATTCCTGCCCCCCTTTTTGCTCTGAATTCCCTTTGCCTACCTCCTTAATTGTCAAAGTATGCTATATAAGCAATTGGATTACAATAATCATTGCCGAGTTTAGCATGTGAAAATGTGTTTCAGTTGTGGTTTATATCCTGTGTTGATCTAAACCATGAGAATCGCTATTTTATGCCCACTCAAGCTATTGACTGCAATAGAATGACAGAGGGAACTGGTCATACACATAAAAAGAAAGGGCCAGCAGGTACCGAAAGGAAGCTTTTCAACTAAGTTGCATTTCTAGGATCCCTCCTCCTTTTTCATTTATACTCTCATTTTTTTTCATACTGCTCACTACATTCCACACTCCCACCCCTATCCCACTCTGAATTTCAGTCTTTTACCTTCATGCAGATTTAGCTTGTTCAGTGACCGATTTCCTATTCAGACTATAATGCTGTGTAAAGAAATTAAAAAAAAAAAGAAAAAAACAAACAAAAAAACCCCAAAAACGTGTTTTCCTGCGTTCTCCTGTGCCAGTGAGGTATTGGATTGTTAAAATAACATCAGACTCTTCAGAGGATATTATAATCTGACATGAATGATTGAAGGCCAGCAATGGATCCTGCAGACCTAAAAGTGGAGATATTTTATTACCTTAGCTAACATTTCATAAAAGTTTCTGCAGCTGTAGTGGATTAGAAGTGAATTGGTTTTATTGGAGAGA
The DNA here is from genome assembly GCA_035221455.1 of Xenops minutus. Classification (NCBI taxonomy): domain Eukaryota; kingdom Metazoa; phylum Chordata; class Aves; order Passeriformes; family Furnariidae; genus Xenops; species Xenops minutus. The sequence continues at coordinate 54,687,613 of JAWWEE010000105.1, read as the reverse complement.
TGAAGAGAAAGGACAGTTGGTATGGTTATAATAATTAATAAATAACATGGTTAATTACTCTGCTGGCTCTCCACTATGTTCAGAGATTAATTTAAATCAATTTGTATTCACTTCTATTAAAATACTCAAAACTGTGTTTTTATGTGCACACAGAGAAAAGTAAAATGTATATACACAAAACTGTGTATTTCAGTATGTATGTATAATTTTCTTATGCATCTGTGTTTAGCTACATAGGGGTTTTTTCCCTTTTTTTTTTTCTTCAAGACTTTTGCATGGCTTGAAAACAGAAATAATTTCTGATCTTGTAATTTTTTTTGTAAGTTGGTCTGTACCATACCTGTGCACTAAATCTTCCTGTAACTGTTCTGCAAAGAGTTTCTCAGGATTCTCTGCTCACCTCCAATTGCTCTCCTTCCCTCCTGTCAGCCAGGTGCAGATGGGGCCCCTCCACATTTGTAAGCAGCTCAGAATTGCACATGATCACCCAATGACATATTCTGGTGTACAAAGTTTATCTTACAGAGAGTATATTTTTTCTTAATTGTTAAGATGTACTCTTTGTTCCCATTCCATCTCATCACAAATTTGTATTAAAAAAAAAAAATCTAGCAGTCATTTCTTCAGGTGTTTTACAGCAAAGCAATGGTGTTGCAGGGGCTTCCAACACTAGTTGTAGACCTTAATCTATATTGTACCTTCTCCATGTTTTATAGGGTAATTTGTAATATACTCTTTCCAAATCCTGACTTCCAGTCTCTTAGCCCACTGTGATCACAAAGAGTATTTATAGGCTTCTCAGGGAGGTGCTGGCAGCTGGATGGCAGGCAGTCAGAAGTCTCAATTCCTGTAAACTGCAGGTAGAAAAGGCTCTTCCAAACACACAATCAGGCCTTTTTGGCCATTGGGCAAGTGTAATGGCAAGTGCAATTAATGTCCCTTCTCTTAGGTTTATTTTATTCTGCCCCTTATGTTCAAGGCAGAAGCATTTGGAAAAGAGAGCAGAAGAGCTTGGTGTCACTGCAACACTCCTCCCTGCAAGAAAACCAGTACCAACTCCAGGTGCTCCAGCTCCGTTTGGGCCTTTATTTTGTGCTTTTCATTTTTGTGCCAAAATGGCAGTCAAAATTTTAAAGTCAGAACACAGGAGTACAGAATTCCATGGATCACATTATCATCAGGCATATGTGTATATGCATGCACATTGTGGCACAGGTCTGGTTCGTGGTTGAGATGTGCAGAACTATTTGATTTGTCAATTACTTAGTCCACAGTTCTTCCATTGGCTTTACCAGGGAGACATCATTATTTGAAGTAGCCAGTGGACTGTCAGGGTTCATTTCAGTCAGCTTTTTCTCACAGCAAGTGAGAGTTGGGATAAAAATAATACTTGATAGGACTGTGCAGAGAATCAAGTTGCTACTCCATGGCCAGCAAGCGGGAAAGTTGTGGGGCATGCACACTGATTTCAATGGCATCAAGCTAGGACTTGACTGTATACTAAAATACATCCTAGGAAAGAATGTGTGCCCTCATTTGTTTAGACTGTGCTTGTAGTGTTTTAGGATTGTTGGAGAGAAGCTGTGCATGGGTAATGTGCTATGATCATATCTCCATCAGATTTGACATGTATGGTCTTAGACAAAGAAAACCTGTGTTAACAGGGAAAAAGAGAACTATGTCCTTTCCACATTTGAGAGTTAAATTCTGTTTATTTTGCCTTAAAATGCAGGGAGTTGGATAAAGATGGGTTACATTTTTTTAATCCCTCATCACTAAATCCCAGTAAGTAAAGCCAAAGAAAGTTTTCTTTTGCTCATTGCCGCTTATTTCCTTCAGATTACAAGGCAGAATGAATCTTCAGTCTAGAATAGAAATGTTTCAAAAGTATGTAATAAATTCTTTCTGCAGTTATTTCTAAAATATTGAATTAGCTTGTGAAATAATTGCTAGCAATTACAAATAATAGCTTATAGGGCAGCACCTGGTTCTTCTTTTTTTTCTGCTGCAGCTACTGCCACAGTTTCTTTTTGTTGATCTTTACTGTGAATATATATTTTGCCAAAGAGCATTGCTCACTAAGGTTTGGAGTTAGTTTATGATATTATACAGTGATTTAAAGTAATTATACTCTAAAGTATGACAAACAGTGTAATTTGGAGATTGCATTCCATACATACCCTTCCATCGTGTTCTGGCAAAGACCATCCTTCTGCTAAATCTGATAAAATATACATTTCAAATTCCAAATGTGCACATGCATAAAAACCAACCATACTGAGAATGCCTGTAACTTCATGGCATTGGCCAGGATATCAGTGCTTTACCTTTACATCTCCAGAATGCAAATTATTATGTTCTAAACTACAGCATTAACCTTATTCCTCTGTGAGCACTGGCTTGTCTGAGTGCACCCTGCCCTCTGTGGGCTGGGTGCCACACTGGGCAGTATGCTCCTGCTTAACCTTAAATATGTCAAGAGCCCTCAATTAGAGGGCTTTTCAAAAAACAGAGGTAGGTGGAGCTTGAAGTCTCCCCAGAGGTAGGTGCCACAGTGTGCAAAATCTGAAATGAACTTTCAGTGAGGCCCAGATGATTACTGTGCTTTAGCAGAAAAGAAGGGTTTGCCTTCTCCATTTGCTACTGGCACATTTTTAAGGTGTATGTGTGGGGGGGAATAGCCTATGAGGACTGGACAGATTTCTAGCTCTTTCTCCTGGTTGGAATTGTCTCTTCTTATTTTAGTCTTGCACTTCCAATTTTGCTCTGCAAAGTTATTTGAGTTCATCATGTTCCAATTTAGAAGCGAAAGATGGGTTTTGCTACGCTCAAATACATGCAACCATTGCACTGCATACTTCAGCAGGCCTGGAACGTCTCACTCAGGGCTTGCTTCCCTCCAGGCTCGTCTCTGTGTTTTGATAAGGGGATGAAAGGTGCAGAAAAGGGCCAGTGTTGAATGGAAGTTCATTGTCTTGATCTTTGATTTATCCCCTTATCTAGATGTAGAATATCTTATGCTTAAATATTTTAGTAACTTGGGGGAAAGAACTGTGAAGTACTACGTTTTTCTAAATTTAATTTTCGAAATGCCAACAAGCTCAGTACATTCTGGGACATGTAACCTCAAAGCACAGAGAGTCTGAGTGAGCCACTCGACTATGTAAATTGATCAAACACCAGTCGGTAGATTGAAGTGTACATATTTGCATATGTACACTTATATATGACACTTAGTCTAGAAGAGAGTGGATTTGCTTTGCTGGAAAGATGTTCAGTAAAAGTGAATACGACCATTTTGACATCTATGCCAATCAGTATAAGAGCAGGTTGCCTTGTTTCTATAATTGGTTTTGCCCCCTTGTCATTTTAGTATTAAAAAAAAAAATTAGGCAAGAGGCCCCAAATAACAGGAAATAAGGTTCAAATGCAATGCTATCTGTTAGTATTTCAAAGTTACAGCTCCCTACTGTGCAGTAAAGTTTGTGCTAGAAGATGTAAGTGGAAAAGCTAGGTTCAGTTTCTGTCAATTTTGAGATTTCTTTATGCATACATTCTGAATTTTCATGTGTTCATTGAGAACATCTAGCAAAAGGCTTATGTATATATAAAGTTCTGACTGCGTGTCTGTAGAGCTGTATGTGTTCAATTGGAAGTAATAAAATCAAAGATTTTCTATACCTTGGGTCCATTTTGTGCGTACTAGCAACATGGATAGCAGTAATAGTAAACTCTTCAGTGAAAATAAAATAAGCCTGAGATTGTCACTGTAGATTGCTCACAGCTCTCTGCATGTTGCTTATGTGTCACTGCTGAGCTGTAAGAAAGAGCATAATAAATTTAGGAAGAGTATTGCAGGTGCCAGCCTTCAGAGTTTCAAAAGGGCTACGGAAGCGTGGTGCACGGCTCTGCTCCTCTGTCGCAGGGGGTGGCACCTGCCACAGATGAGCAAAGGGGGAAAGTTCCCATTTTCAAGTTGTTGTGTAACAGTGGAAAAACAGGTTTTTAAAGTGAATTTTAAAGGTTAGTTAGACATTTAGATATTTAAAATTGTAAGGTTTCTAGATTTCAAAATGCTTTATAGTAATTCGCGTTTATGTTTCTGTAGTAAATAGCTACGAGGGAATTATTATTAAAGGGATTGCAAATGGTTTCTATTCTTACATATGATCTTGAAAATCAGAAAGGAAGCAATATTTTGAAACAGAAGTTGTTTTAAAGGGCATCTATGTTAGCATTTTTGTTCTGTAGTTGTATCTCATCATTCCAGACTTAAAAAGGCTTTTTAATAGCTGGAACCAGTCTGCAAGGAAATTGTAAGGTAGCTGATGTGATGAATGGGTATCAGATTCCAAAATACTGTTTGGACGTTATCCAGGTTTTGGAATATTTTTAAGGGAGGGATTAATAAGCAGTTTTAATAATTCGTTTAGAGAAAGCACTTTTTGTGACCATTTTCTGAATTCAGGTACTTTATTAATTTGTCTTGTTTCTTTAGCATTGTTTGTAGAAGAAAACCATGACATTTTACTAACCTGTCCTTAAGATGATGTAAGTTATTTAATAATGTGGATTTAAAAGTTCTAGATAACCAAAGATTATGTCATTTCCTTGGTTTTGTCCATATACTAAGAAATGAAATAAACATATGTGTGGCCTGCTTTCATTCATGCATGTGTAGCACAGGAATGAGAATAGCTATGTGTAGAACTGATTGCTTCCCATATATTTAATTTTTGTGTTAAGGGAGCTCTAATTGCCCTTTTTTTTTTTTTTTTTTGAGACCATGTATGTTTTTCTTACAGTCCTCCAAGCAATAACTAAAATGAAGATTATTACACTCTAATAAGAACTCAAAACAACTATATTTTCTCATGAATGGAAAATACTGTTCTTTGGAGGCATTTGTATCCTGATGTTATAGGTGTGGTTGTGCTGAAAGATGTGTGGAAAAAAATGAGGCATGGTTCCTGTTAATAGTGGAATCTGGGTAGTGTAGGAAGTCTTTTACATTAAAAGACATTTGATTTAAGGATTTTGTGGCTGAAACATAATGCATATTTTCCCAACTCTAGCCCTACCCCGTGAGAAAGAAGGAAGAGGGGCATGGGAAAACAGCATTCTAGGGAAGACATTTATCCTCCCAGCTTTGTCTTAGTGCTTGTGTTTCACTCTGGAAAAGTAGTGACTGAGTGTTGCTACGATGTTACATCTGTGCAATTTATCAAAACTTATGGAATTTTTACTTGGGTTACAGAAGGCTCATTAGTCGTCAAGTCAATTGAACATAGGTCATAATTATTACACTATTAGAGCGTTCTTGAAATAGATAAATAAGAGATAGGGCTGTGAGATCTGTTGGAATAAAAGAAAATTATTTTAATAAAAATGTCGGTATTTTAACATCCTTCAAGATCTGCAAAACAAACGTGAACCTGACTTTGAAATAAATTACAGTACTGCACTGATGATAAAAGTTCAGTGATAAAGGGATGCTGCTGCCCAATTTTTTAAACATAAACCAGTGCAATTGTGAAGGAAGGGACTGTATTTGTCTGTTTCTCTAGGACTGTCAGTGAGGACATGAAAAGTTTGCATCCAGGAGAGAATTGCTGCAAGACTAAACTTTGTAAATCTGCATGTTTTCAATAGTTTTTAGGTCCCTGTTTGAGTAGTAATGGCTTATGGTTCCCTACTAACCAATTACTCCAGAGAGTACATCTTCCCATCAGTTCTTGGATTTATCTTCTTGCCTTTTCTGCGTACTGTTCATTTGCCTTCAGACACCATGGTAGTGTCCACCACCAGCAGAGTAATGTTCAGAGAAGCAAAGACTAATTTACAAAATTCTCCATCATTACTGTAGAGCTGAAGTTGCTGATAAACCCATGCTTCCCCTGCCCCCTCCACTGTTTTTCTCTGACTACCATGTTGTATAGTTTATGTCTATTTTTATAATTTGGCAGACAGGCATTGTCTAAGACTATGAGAATGTGTCTCATAATGTGCAAGGCAGCTGCAGCATGTCACATTTGCACTTTCTAAACATCAACACAGAAATTCCCTTGCCGAATAGAAATTTTCATGCAGCTTGAAGACATTAAAATACTGCATCTCTAGGAAGTCTTGGTGAAACTTGATGCATTGGTTACTTTCGGAATATTGATTGTGGATGAAAGAAACGTTCCTGAAATTCGGTTCCAAATACTCTAGATCTAAAATTGTTTTTTTAAGCTTGTATTTTGTTCTGGATGTTGGTTTGTCTAGAGTGTTCTCCTTCCATCTGAAGTTCTGGGACCTTGTCTTAACAGCTGCAGTTCACAGAGCCTTTCATATTCCCTGTGAAATTATATAGTGCATGATTTTGGATGTTGTTATTAGATGAACTGTTGTTTTCTCAAAAATATGAACTACAGTATGTGTCTGGATGTGCCATCCAGTGGGCAATATGCAAAACTTAGGCTAAGGTTTTAATGATACTGTGTGGTGAGTGTGCTTTTTACTTGCTTCCTCATATCAGCTGAGAGTGGTTGTGGTATAACGTAATTTTTGTAGAATTTGAGTTGTGTGCTTCTCAGGATCATCTCTGCATGCTTTAGATTAGATGACTATCACATGATCCTTTGATATATGTTACTGCCAATGTTAACTACTCCTAGCTCTTTACCAGGAGTTACAAACCTCACAACAGACGTAGGTAAACTGCAGTAGTCCAGTCAGTCATGGTTTAAGCCATGGGACTCAGTTTGAGTATCCAGGTGCAAGTTTACATTCTCTTATCAGTATTTCTCTGTAAAAGCAGCAAAGCAGTGACGTAGACAGAACAGCTCTAACCTTCATCATTCAACCCTAAGAGTTTGTCAAGAATTGTAGTGCTAGGACAAGAAGGAATGACTTCAAACTGAAAGAGAGTAGGTTTAGATTTGATGTTAGGAAGAAATTCTCTACTGTGAGGGTGGTGAAAGTGCTGGGACAGGTTGCCTAGAGAAGCTGTGGATGCCTCGTCCCTGGACTGTTTAAGACCAGGTTGTATGAAGCTTTGAGCAGCCTGGTCTAGTGAAAGCTGTCCCTGCCCATGGTAGGGGGATTGGAAGTAGATGATCTTTAAGATCCCTTCCAACCCAAACCATTCTGTGATTCTTACCTGCCCCAACAAGGTCTGTTGGAATTGGACTGTAAACGCCTTGGCCCCTATAGGTGAAACAAATTATTAACAAGGGTGTTTGCACTTTGAAATAACTCACCAGTTCCTGGGAAGGCTTTATATTACAGGCTGCCAAATCCTTCAGCTTTTGGCTTTGCCAGATGTATCCATTGAGAAATTAGGGAGACTTGCGTACATCTACAAAATTGGATTTGGTCTTAGTCTGCTTTTTCACAGAGAAGTTGTTAATTTCATAAAGCTATATGCTGGTGTTCAGGAAAAGAGAAGGATTAAAAGGAAGAAGAAAAGCAGAGCAGAAGCATTTCTTAGCACATGGCGATGTGAAGGGCAGTGTTGGTAGGCCTTGTTCAGTGACTCACACTATGCTTCCCTCAGATTGCAGAAATGAAGAAACCTCAATAGCTCTTGAACACTTCTTATGAGCAGTAAATGCAGTGCAGAAAGAAAAGCAATGTCTGTAGGGCTTTATAAATGTTCCTGTAACAGCATTTAACTCAGTGGTTTTTTCAACATAACCTGTTATGCCCTAGCTGACTGGCCTTCATTCACTTTGCTGGGATTTGTACAGAACAGGACTGAAATCAGCAATCACAGGAGGGAAATTAAAATTTTTTTCAACTCTTTCAGTTCAAAGCCAAGATTTAAAGCCAATTTTTAATGGCTTTTTTTTTCCTGTTGATTGGCTTTGCCCCAAGTCACATCGTTTTCAGTGAATCTGTTCAGAGTAACACAGTGCCTGACATTATAAGGGGTAATAAGTTGGAATTTGGAAAGAGTCCTCCATCTATTTGTATGAAGCAAGCAGCTTGGAAGGTGATGCAGCAGAGTAACACTGGGATTTTAAAACAGTGAAAATTTTATTTGTCTAACTACTCCATACCGTGTTTTTTTAAAGCAAAAGTTCAAATGAGAAATGAGTTAAGACTGAAGGTGTTGGAAGGGTACAGGTGGTAGGTCTTTTGTTCTGCAGCTCTTAGTAGAAGAAACAAGCTTTGGCCCTGGTAAACTCCTCAGTGGCACAGAAGAAAGAAGCAGCATGGAAAGCTGGATAATTGCCACATCTTTGTGAACACACAGCTCCGTTGAGAGGAAGGAAACAGATCCTCTGTCGGCATTTCCAGTGTGAAACAGCCTCAAGCCTCGCTTTCCCCTTCTCACTTGTGCTGTGGCTGTAGCAGCTTGTGTGTGGAAGATCAGTAGTATAGATCTTATGGAGGACATGGGGTAAGGAAGGTATTTGTCTTTGTCCTATAAATACACAAGCTTTTATTCTTTTTATTATTAATTTGCAACAGTGGTTTAATAGCGATTTGTTCCCGTAGTTGCTCTGTATGGAACACTGCTGGCACACGGAACTATGTAATGAGACATTATACAAGATGAATTTAATAATAAAGAAAGCTCTCCGTATCTTGTTCAGCTCCATTTTGGGACGCAAGGATGGGAATATCACCACTGATTAAATGTATCTAGTATTAACTCTGCCAATGAAAAAAAATTATGCTGGGGTAGAAATTTGGAAGTCGTTTAGAGAAAACAGTTAGAGGAGCAAAGAGGTTAGGAAGAAGATGAAACATTAAAAGCTATTTTAAAATGATGATGTGTTCTAGCTAAAATAATGCGTAAGCTCCCAGGCATTTCATACAAGGAGCTGAAAGCAGCCCCCTCCCTTTAGACCGAAATAGGTATGTAGCTCGCCTAAACTTTGCTTCCAGAAGATCTTGATTTTTTACCATTTGGTGCTATTTAACCTTATTCTTGGTAAAGCTTGTGGTCATGCATAGTGCTAACCAAACAGCAGGAATGCACTTTGCTGATGGTCTGGTTGTATGTCTAACTGCCCTTTTTCTTTAGTAGCATTTAATTCTCTCTTTGGGACTGAACTAGAAAATACGCTCAACCTGAGTCTGCTGCCAGTGATGACAACAGCACAAATTTAGTACATTTCGCTTAGAATTTCAAAGACGATAATTGGACTCTTAGATTTCAGACTTTCCCCCCATTTGTAACACATTTGAAAGTTTTAACTGTGTTGAAGCAGTATTGTTGAAAATCTTCTTTTGAGTTCATATCCTAATTCCCAGGGCGCTATTCATGCCCTAAACTTCCTGCTGCTGAGAGGATCCCAGACTGTGCAGAGCTGACACACTCCTGCCCTGTAGGGTAAGAAGATCCCAGGAGCACACACAGGCCTGGGGTGGTCCCACCACCATCCATGGGTATCTCTTCCATTTGAACATGGCTCTGAATCCCAGAACAGGGAGGTCTCGGAGCAGGTAGCTCACCTGAGATTAGTCCTGCACCACCAGTTTGAGAACTGTGGGTGAGAGCATGTATCCAGGAGCCTGATGGCCTTAATTTGGTGTAATGGCCATGGAGAATTTCTGTTGATACTCTCGTTTGTTCAGATTGAGCACAAGAGACAGCAATGTGATGTTAATTTACTTTTGTCTCTTTGTTTAGCAAATAAAACATTTGTTTTATGTTCAAATATACATGTAGGGTTTTAATCTAGATGTATTAAACAGACAACAAATAAAAATTATGCTTTGTGGGCATCTCACTAGTGTTGAAAAACAGAAGGCTACTGCCTGCAGTAAGCAGCACCATCTAAAGCACTACCTAACTGTGTTAGATCTCATAAATCCTTTATACTTAAAGGAAAAGAAATTCTGCTTGCTCTAACATGAAATGTAAAACTTTCTACCTCAAGCAACAAACCCATCTGTCAAAGCTAGTCTGTAAAGCAGAGCCCCTCTGGATGATCTGAAGGGCAGAAGACAGCTGTGCTATATTCCAGGCTCACATTTGTTTGCAAATAGTCTTTGGGTAATATTTATCGATGCACTGGTCTTCCTTTAAGAAAATTCAAGCGGGTTGCGTGTGTATGTGCTGAGAAGTTTAGCCCCACAGAACAAGTTTGGAAAGGCAGAAGGAAATGGAGACCTGCCAAGCTTGTTGGCTGGAGTCATGGACAAGAGCAAGGCCTGTCTGAACTGCCACTCAGTTTTTATTCTGCGAGTTTGCAGGGTTGGTGATTAGAGTGGCTTTCGCCCAATTATGCTGTGATTATTCCGCTGCACTGTAATTGACTGGGGAGATATGCTAATACCTGTCATTTGGGATGATAAAAGATGAGCGGAGGACGCAATGCATTATTTAGCTGGCTGTGTGATAGATGAGGGATGCGCAGAGTGCTTTAATTGCTGAGAAGAGAGGTTAAGCTGAACGAACGGATGAATTAGAAATGAGTTTTTTTATGGCTTGTGGAAAAATGAAATAAAGGGAAATATACTTTAAAACTGTAGCAGCAGATAGAAGCAAACACAACAAGACGAGGTCTTTTAGGCAGCTTACTCTCTTAATTTAAATATATAAGACAAAACACGGTTTAGCGTTCAGTAAATAATAGTAACAATAATGATAAGAAATGCTCGGTGAGTTCATATCCTTGCCAAGAAAATCGCTGTAAAAGGGGCTGGTTTTGTTTGAGGTGCTGTTTGGTGATTTGGAACCTTTTCAATTTCCATTGCAGTTCAGACCTTTAAAACCTCATTTCTAAGGCCTGTTGGTACCACTCGTGAATAGTGTTTTGTGTGCATAGGTCAGATATAGATTTACATAAATAATATCAGGCACACACATACATATATACACACATACAAAATCTCTTGAGTATTTGTGTTATACAGTTAATAAGTGCACAGAGAGAGAAGTGAGATAAAATGAATATTCATAATGGTTGGAGGAGTGTAGCGATACAATTAGCAAGAGTATACAAATAACTCACAAGTGACAAAGCTCTTTACCCTTTGGGTGGGAAGGTCATTAGAAACTGTATCTTCTTTTAAAAAAAATAAAAATTAGCTACTGAAAAACAATGAAGGCGACCTGTGATTTTCCTGGTGTGTCATTCTTCTCATTTACACGAGCCTTTGCCTCTGGTTCAGAAAAATATTTGAAGTCTGTTTCATAAAGATGTGTGTCAGATAGGTTTTTGGAAAGGACTTCCAATTTGCAGTTAGGAAAACAAGGCATCTATCTGAATAACAACCAAACCTTTATAAAAGGGAGGAAATTAGTATCTACAGTGTGGTTGACTTTTCCCCAAACCTGTCTAACAGCTGGCAGGCTGCTGATTGTCCATTGCAATACATTTGTTTTTTTTCCAGAAAACAGTGGCTCTTGAGCCATTATTATTGAACAGTAATGAATTTGTCTGGAGTGCCATGCCTGGTGAGCTAGATGCCAGCTTGAGATGGATGCGCTATGTATTCTGCTGCTGAAGTAGAGTCTGCAGGGCCTGATTGCTCCCCCAAATATATTCATCACCTTGTTCTTTCTGCTGTTCACCAGAATTTCTCTATGGCTTTCATCATCTTAGTTGGGGACTGGCAGCTTATTTTACAACTGTGCCCATTGTTAATTTTTTTTTTTCCTAAGTTAGCTTTAAAATAGCAGTTTATAAGGCAGTTTGCTGCTTTTATGGAACAATTTATATTGGGGTGTGTTGGTTAGTATAATTTTTCTAAAATGACCATTTGGATTTCAAAATGCAAATGCTTCTGGTTGCACCTTGGCTTCTCTCCATTAGTTGAATAGATACAGCTCCCAGAAAAACTGTGCATCTTTGAAGAAAAAAGCAATAAAATGCTCTAATGTTGTTGTTTTACGGAGTGTTGTAGAAAAAATCTTAACTCTTAAAAATCCCTTATTAACCATTTTTAAATAAAAGAGAATATTTATTCTACATGACTTAGTTTAAAATAAAATATTAATGTAAAAGAAGTGGATTTTCTGGTCCAGAGGGAGACACCCAGGCAGTTTTGCTTCTTAAGGTGGGATACCCCTGACAGCAGCCAGTGTTGGGGAGTGTGGCTGATGCTTGGCACGCTGCTGGGGTCTATAACATCCCTTGGGAGCCGTCAGAGTTAACATTGTAATAGCGTGGTCTAATGTAGCATAAGCTGTGGTCCTGGTCTGGCAGCATACAGGTCAGGAGAGGCTATGGAAAGGAGCAGAGGGGCTCACCATGGGTCTAAGGGGGTGTGGGTGCCTCCAGCAGGTGTTCAGAAGCAGCAGGATGGACCCACGTGCCATCAGCCTGGTAACTTCTGACATGACAAATCCCTTTTATTTTGGTCTAAGTCCTTCTGCCATTTTTGTGGTTTGTAGCCTCTTAGAATTTTCCCTTGTTCTTTGGGTTGTGATGGACCCCTGCAATTAGGAAGGGAATGGGGCCCAGCCCTGTTTTCTTGAAGATAGCTTCAGCACCTTGGGAAATGATCTTATCCAAATGCCTGTGTGCAGTCAGCTGCTTATCTGCTTTGTGTATGTATGTGTAAATACAATGAGGATAAGGCTGCTAACCTTTTTTCAGGCTCTTCTAGCCCAAATTCCCTGCAAAGCAGTACTTTCATTGTTATGCTGTATACAAAGCATCCAACGACTTTCAGCATGTTGTAACTATGAGATCAGGATGCATTTTAGAGTATTTTCTTACTTCTTGAACAATAAATTTTAACTTACCCAGGAAAATAAAAATCACTACAATACAGCAGCAAAGTGTTGCTGAGAATGAGACATTTTTCAGTACCCAGCTGTACCAATTAAAGATTCATCATTGTTGTATGTATTGTGTGTACTCAAGTGTGTTTTTGCATGAACATGTAAATACATGTGTATTAATTAACTGTATTGTATTGTGGTGTAAATGTGTATCTGTCAGAGAATTTCAGCTTATTCTGCTGTGCCCTAGAGGTACCTACAAAAGGTACAGATGGGAAGATTACTTAAATTAACACCCTGTATGCTTGAACTAAACACCTTGCTTATGATCTGCTGAAAGGAAATGTAGGAAGGAATAGAGTGTTAGTTTGTGATAGTTAATATTTCTTATTTTTTCTTTAATACATTGTTAGGTCACTTGCAACTTTGGTCCCTGGTTCTTGTTTGGCTTATTGCTATTTCTCTACATATAAGTATCTGTAATTTAGATTCTCAAGCAAAAATATCTTTATTTTGTTACTGGTAAAAGATGAAACATATTTGACTGACATTGTTGGAAATAAGCGATAAGAAACTTTAACAGACCTATCAATCAAAACAGTAGTTTTATTTCTTGTATTATTAGCTCCTGAGGCTTTGCTGCAGTGCGTGAGAGGTAATTTCTTACCCTAGGTTTTTCTTGCTGTGCACTTGATGTACTTTTGGGGTGGGTGGTGAAAACTGTACATTTTATTTTGTTTTCAGTGTTTCAGTCATAAGGTTTTGATGATCTCAGCTTATTCCTTTAGTAGGTCTGTCTGGGTATGATCTAAGAAATCTTGGAAACCCACTAAGGCAGTAGAAAACACAGGTCAGGAGAGAATGGAGTAATTTTTTAGACTTAAAAACACTGGGGGCGGGAGGGGAGCAGAGCTGTTCTTATAATGCTTTATGAAAGCAAACCAACAACAAAACTTGAACATTTCAAAGCATCCTTTCCTTTTCATACTTTTCCATCAGGGCTCTATATACATTTTGCGTGCTGCTCTAGGCTCAGTTTTGTGAAGTGCGCTCTGGATTCTGTGAGTGATGCTTGTGGTGGTTTTTGATTCCTAGATCAATCCCAGTGATGGGATTTTATTGAAGCCTCTAGTGGGTGAAACACGAGACAAGGCACCAGAAGTTCCTTTGATAGTGCCTGGATAGCACACTAGAAGAGGTAGTGACGTAATCCAGAAGAAGCTATTTGGGAACCACAGAGGGCAGTACTGGAGAGAGCACTTTCCTTGACTCATCTGGCACAAACATACACCTGATATAGATTTTTATTCAGAAAGAGGGAGGGAATAGCTCCCCCACCCCATTTTTTTTTTCATGTAATTTTAAACAACATCATCTCAAAGCCTTCCATCTTTGAATTTCAAATTGCTCAGCTATATAAAAATGAATAGACATGATTGTATGTAAAGCCAGGCACATGATTCTAGGGCTTCGATTTGGACAGAAACCTCTGTGTTCATGTAACTGTGTAAATACGCACACACACACGTACACAATATGCACACAATAAGAGTTTTCTTATCCCCAATGAAAAAAGGCTTTTTGTCTTTCCTGAAAGAAAAATCAAGTGTAAAGTATAAGAGGCCAGGCCCAAGATTTGGGATAGAGATGTTACTCTGAACTGATAAAAACAGCTGCGAGGTACAAAGAAATCTGTAGGAAAGGTAAAAAAAATAACAATTTGTCTACAGCTAATGATATCATTAAACATTTTTGAATTTAGAGGAGAATGAGAGCACTAAACTGTGAGTGGCTTTGCTTTATACTCTTTAAAAAATATATTTGTTGTTCTGTGTTAAACATATTTCGAAGATTACTAAGCAATTTGATATTTACTCAATAATGCCCATGAACAGTAATTGCTGAGTCATGATGCAAAGTTAGGTTTATTGGGAGACCAAAGGGGAGGGGAGTATGACCACCACTGTGTTTTCAGCCTCAAAAAAGACATTCCAGCAATTCTAAGCACACAGGGGAACAGAAAGTGCTGCTGTTTGAAGGCCTGAAATTTTGATTCTTCATTTGTGTAAAATGTTTCAGACATAATAAAACACTTTCTAAGAATCTAAACTATTTTAGGGGGAAGGGAATTTACTTCTGTGGTTGTTGCTTAATCAACATCTACTCTGCCACTTCACATCAGCTTCTGTCCTTTCCAAGTGAATTAGTTCTTTGGGCAGCACGTTAGAGGAAGTGTATTGTTCTTGGCAGGGCACTTGAATTTCTAATTACCAGATTCCTGCCTTAATTGCAATTACCTGGACACCCAGGCAGGGTGAACTTTTGGAAAAGAATGTAATTAGTGCAGAAGAAACCTCGCTGCCAACTGCTTGTCTGTATATCTACACTAAGCAGAACCTTGATAAGTTCACATCTCTGCAGACAAGCTATCAATCCATTGAGATGCTGCCCAAATCTTGTGCAAATCTATTGCAATGTGTATGATTACTGTATTGTATTAGACCTGGTGTGCAGTTAAAGACAACTATTGGCTTTTTTGTCTCCACCTCAATTCAGAGGGGAAGAGGGATTGCTCTGAGAGAAATGTCTTTGTTTTTTGTATGTGATCACCAGTAAGGAATTCATCAGATGCAGAATTTGTTTAAATAAATGGCAATAGTAAACTGTGATCTGTGTGAGATAAATGAGGCACACAGAGTAATTTAATTCAAGTAAAAATAAAAAGATTAGATCCTTTCTTTCTTTCCAATAATATTTGTAGTGAGCCATTCTTTGCGTACAGCTACAAAACCAAAATGTTGCCAGTCCAGAAGAAATCTTACAAAAGAACACTTTTGAGCAGAGGCAGAGCCATAGGGAGGGTAGTTGTGAATACAAGTTTTAGCATATCCTGATTATAAACTGAAATCACTTGGCTTAAGGGCCTCCGGAAAGGTTTACTGCATCAGGCTTTTATTGTCAGCTCCCTTGTGTTGGCTTACAAGAAAATTAAATTTAATTGATGAAAAATGAAGGAAAAGAAATTAAGGAATTACTGCTTCAAAAAAAAATTACTGAAAACCGTCTTTGTGTAATTGTGACCTTTTAGTAATTCAGCTTTCAGATAATGTTGCTGATGAGGACATTGAAAAACTTCCGCGTTAAAACATTTTATGTACTTTGTGGGGGCTTTGATTCTTTCCTTGATCCTTTTTAATAAAAAAAAAATCCAAACCTCACAGAAACATTGATGTGATTGATCCCTTTGAGGTCAGGGACGGACACACTTTGTCTCTGTGGTGGTAGCCAGTTGTAACATATCGGTGTCACTTATTGATGGACTGAAAATAGGAGAGCCTCTCAGATAAGTGCCTTCTGTTTGTATGGAGAGAGTTATAAAACTGCTTTGTTCTTTCAAAAACGCAGTTAAGAGCACTTCAAATGAGCTGCTCAAATGCTAGGCTTCCCGAGCTCACATAATGGTGAAAGGGTTGTGGTGGGAAGGGTGGTGGTGGTGGTGGTGTAAAATTCTTCCAGTTGCTTTGAAATAACACAGGGCTAGAGGAGATGGAGGAGGTGGGCTGATGAAGCCCTGGTGAATAGTTAACTGGTTTAAATTCAATTACTGGGCTGTTCAAGTCGTTAACAAGTACATCAATATGGTTTTTATTAACAAAAGTTTTCCTGTCACATATGGTGTGGTTGGCAGCAAGAACTTACTCTCAGCCAGCCTGGTTGCATAAACAAACCCTGTTCAATCAGATCCCAGGGGCTGTTGCCCACCCCTCACCTTTGCTAGAACAGAAGTGAGAATACTAAAGGCTTTGGGAGGTAATTCACAGGATTCAAGGTCAGCAAGCTTGATGGGCTCCGTACTGGGGGTTTTACATAGCTTCTAAATTTTGCACTTCTGAAGAGAAGGTGGTTTAAAAAGTTTGTCTATCACAAGGTTTTCCTTATCATTTTGTCTCTCTGCTCCCTGTTTAAATTTTACTGTTCTCGGTCTTAGCAGTCATACTCTTTTTTCAGACTAGTATTGTTGGAGAAAGTTGCGGATTTTTTCCTGTTTCAGCAAGACTGTAGATTTCTGTGCTTCTTCTGCTGGAAAATAATACACACATATTAGTATTAGACAGAATATTGGAGAGAGTGTGTGATACATGTGCACACAGGCGGGTGGAAGTTTGAAAGATGTTTTTCAGGTCCTGTGTTGAAACACTATGAAGTCCTTTCTTTTCAGGCTTCTTAGAAGTCATGGAAAATCAGAGTATTTTTACAAGATCTCAAGCACTATTGATTTTGAAAAGCCTTAGCAAGAAGCATGGTAACAAACATATTTTAAATACTGGATAAGCAGTTTTCTCCTGTCCTTTGAAAATGGATAGGGGAAGGGAAGCCTTAGATGTATTGAAAGCATAATGCAAAAAAAAATAAAAAACATAATAGGCAATTTGCAGGATTTCTTTAGTGTTTTAATTTTGGTGGTCTTACAACTACAGCACTAAAAGTGTTGCATTTGTGGATATAGCTGCTGAGTTGTTACAACTAAGCAGAATTCACTAGATGCGAGCTCAGTGACCGCTTGTCATGGCCATGGCTTCTAGCATCAGCAAGAGTTGTTAACATGTCTTTGCCTGGTGACTTCACACAGGCAACCTTAAGAGTTATTTTTAGCATTCTCATATTTTTTTTTTTAATTTACGTGGTTGCTTTTAAACAGTGGCATATTTCTTTTTTTCCCCTCCATCTTTCACTAGGAACAAACACAGGGTATCTTTTGTTTTCTTTGTTTTTCATATTTTTATGCCCTTACTCTCTTTCTGTACTGCTAAATACACTTCCTCATACTTTTCTTTCCAAAAAAACACGTAGTGCATTACATTGTTGAAGACCACTGGGAGAAAAAGGAAATTTGCAGCTGTTTCAATGTATGCATGACAATGGGTGGATGAAAAAGACATACTTGTAACTGGTAGTTTTACTGTTCCCTGTAAAAGTAAATTAAACCACAGATTCCAGAAAATCAAACTGGACCTGGATAGTATTTTGCGTCACAGTTAGAGAAGGTCTTAATATTTCTGGTTAAAGTCATGGTACGTATAATATTGAAGTACTAAGTTGTACCTAAAACTGCCGTGGAATCAAATAGTGAATCCCTTTGACTTCCCCATTGCTCAGAGTGAGCAAAAGGCCATCTCATCTGAGGATGAATGGGGGCTGTTTGCCCCAGGATGATTGCTGGTTTTGCACCTAGGCTAGAATGCATCTCTTATCGTATGTATCTGTGTGCCGCTAAAGTGAGCAGAGCAGACATTATGATTTGCACTTTGTTTCCTTTTGTTTGGAATTCAAAGGCCATCCCTAATTGATGGAGGTTTCCTTTACGATGCACTTATTTTCAAATCCATCATGCAGTGCTTCTGCTGCCCCTTGCCTTCGTGGATGTGCTGGTCTTTGACCCAGAACTGGTAAATGAACCCTGCAGGGAAATCATTAGAGAATTGGAACAGTTGCAGTGGAGGGACCAAGGGTCAAACCATTACCTCCCTGTAGGACCGTCGACTTAAATTGGACTTCTTGCTTTTCGGAAGCAGGTCAAGTGTCAGGGACAGCTGAAGTGGTCAGGTACAAACCGATACAGATCATGGACACAGTTTGGGGCTTTTAGCTTAAAAAGTTAGGGCTAAGCAGAATGGATTTAGTCTAATGACGCCGTCTCCATTTTGCTCCTCTTTTCTCCCTTTAAAAAGCAAAATTAAAATGCTGAGAAGTCAACAGGAGCCAACACTCTGACATTAATGTGCTATTTGTGATCTTTGGGCACATTCATAATTTTTTAGAGCAGTTGGTTCAACCTTTTTAGCGTTTTCTTGCAGTTTTCTTTGATTGAAAAATAACAAATGATATTTGGTAACAAGAAAATACGTCCATAATTCTTATGAAAAATATACCTCCTGCTCTATTTTCCCTTCCTCAACTGTTCTTTGCATATTTTTTTCATATTCTTAATGAACGTAAAATTACCTTTTTCAGACTGTACAAAAGAAGCATTTCCTGCTCACAGAGGAAAAACTCCACCGTAATGCATCTATGGCAGTGAAATACACTGTTGAATGTGAGAAAATATGTAAGGATTTAATTTAGAAATTTGATGTCCTTGAAACATTTTTATAGTATTTTCTATAATTCTAAGTGGGTAACTATGCAAAATAAGTTTAAGATATCAAAGTTCCAAAAAGCCATGGGTGTGATGCTACTGAAATACAACTACAAACACTGAAGAAAAAAATAGATGGCACAGAGAAAAAAAAATTAGGATGAGTCTGTGAAACCTTAAGTTCTCACTGTGACGTAAAAGCACTGCGGAGACCCATGAGAAACATCCTTCTCCTTGTCTCTGTGCACTGCCATTCGTAGCACACAGGAGTTAGTAGGTTTAGGTCACTCAGATTTGTTTAAGGAATTCTCCTTTTCTGAAATAATTAATGATGTACAGGAATTAACACAAATCTGTGTTTGAGTGAGTGGGCTGAAACCCAGCTCTTCTTTTGAAACGAGTGGCAGAGGAGTGTTTCTACACAAGTAAATGTGTTTTGATCAGGGAAGATAAATTAATTGCAACGTGTCTGATACATAAATGTTTTAAAAATAACTAATAAGAAAAAAATGAGGGGAAAAAAGATACATAATTCCTGCTTTGACTGGGGTATCCTGCTCTCAGAAATACTTGTACTTGAGATCCACAGAAGTCCAGAGTGGAACTACTCACCCTCTTCAGCTGTGGAGGGACAGACTGTGTGGGGAGAGCTATGCTAGATCGCAGGTGTCCTACTTCTTGGCTTGTGATGAACAAAGTGGGCCATCTTCCCCGTCTGGTTCTTTTATATCTTGCTCTGTGGAAGCGCAGCTGTGCAGCAGCAAGTCACCAGTGATGGTGAAGGAACTGCCTGCCTTTGGGAGCCCAACGCGAGATGGTGGGGAGTCAGGGAATCTCAGCAAAGGGAAGAGGGTAGAAATAGAGCAGCATCTCCAGTTCTGTACTTGCAGAAGGGAGTGCAGCCTGCCCTATGCCCTGATGGCACCTTGCCTATCGATCGATTGAGACCGAGGAACTGACCAGCTGTAAACTGTTACCATTTCCTCCAGCTCGTTCCACTTCCAGCAGCTCTTTCCTTCCAGCCAGCTTGAGAGGGTCAGCCAGGTGGAGAGTGGCTCTGTGTGTACCCACTGGTGGAAGGGAGAGGCTGCTGCCTTCCTGACAGGGTGGGTTGCAGGGACAGGACACACACAGCGTGGCCAGAGCCCCCTGCCTGAGGTACAAACCCTGCCAGGCACAGAGGCAAAGGGAGTGTGCTGGCAGCCTCTAAAAGTTAAATAGGGAGATTTTTCATTCACAAAGGCTGTTCCAGCAACTCCTGGTGTTGATAATGATGAATGGTGTGTAATGAAGGGCTGTGCAGCTCACAGACACAGTTCTTTGAACAAGGCTTTTCTGCTGTAGTGCATCAGGACTAACAACCTGACTTCTTTTGATAGCAGGTGATGGTATAGGAAGCAAACTGGAAGGAAAATTATTTTCCTGAGCTTCTCACAGAAGGCATGCAAGGCACCAGGATTTTTGCTTGTCAGTCATGTTGTTTGCTTTAAAAGGTGAGGATTCGAGTTTATAGTAACAATAACGTTGGTCAGATTTTAGCTGACTAGAAAGATAGGCACGACCATTTAATGAACTGCTACATTTGTGTTCAGTACAGTTCACAGGAGGGAGAAGTGGTTTGGGGGGCTGGGGGGGGGTTGGCAGGTGAGTAATTATGTTTTCTACCACCTCCCTTGTGTTGGAAGGGATGGTGACCAAGAAGTGTTTTTCCTGCTGCTAGGCATCCCCTGTATAACATAAGGCCTGTGTTTTTATTTATTTTTAATTTACTGGTGGTGTTTCCAAGGTTCTGAACCTTTGAACTTTATTAACATTTTTACATTTTTTTTTCATTCCAGAGTAATAAATGGAAAACAGAGATAGCATTGCTGATCTCTAGATTTCCCATAGTATTCTGAAAAGCACTACATTTGCAACTTGAAATTGGCATGGATTACATGGTGGTGTTAATTTACTTAAACTGCATCTAGTTTTATACAGTTTACTTTTCATTAATTTATATAGATAAATAGGTGGGTATATGTATGAGAGATGTGAGCTGTTTTTGCTTAGTTTGTTAACTTCTGATATGAGATGAAGAACCAACACTTGAGATGTCAAGAACTTTCCCCTCCCTTCTTTACACAGTTAAACCCCTACAGTTACTGGTTCTGCTCTCTCTCCATTTTAAAATGCAGCAAGAGAAGAAAGTTAACACTAAATGTCACTTTATAATTGCAATAATGATCACACAGCTGTGCTTTGCTAGTTGTATAATGCACGTCAGGATCAGTTTGGGAGCTCAGCCTCATTTCCTGCCCAGATGTAATTCTGGTGACCATTATTACAGTAGTGGGGTTCTCCTCATTCATTATGGCCAGGGTCTGAAGGAGGCCTGCACGGCATCAGGGAGCCTGGTGTAGAAGGATGTTGCAGCTCTGGGTTAGCTGAGCCTGAGCTTTTGGCCAGTGCAGGGGGCTCATGTGGATGCATATGGATAGGGCAGCTGCAGACAGCACAGGCAGCTCAAGCACATGCCTCTGTGTACATTAAATAAATAAATAAAATAAATACTTAGGTGTGCCCTTTCTTATGAAACGTTGTCTTTATTTATGATCATGTGAAATTCTGAGGAGGAGCTCTTACACTTAAATGAACCTGCAAGCAGCCCATAGAAAAGCAAGTGCCTGCAGCGCTAATAATGAGAACTGACAAGGCAATCCTGCTGTGTTTATTTATGACCTTCTGCCTTTGTTAGCTCTTGTGAGAAATTCCTCTCTAACCATAACAATATTGCTGGAGCTTGGCACTGCGCTGAGGAATCCTACGGCGCCCCGAGGCCGCCCACTGGCATGGGTACAGCTCGCAACAGATTGGCACGGTTGTTGAAATTTTCATATGTTTTCCCTTTATTTATTTTTTTACTTAATTCATAAGGCAGTTTCTTCCTTTGGTACATTTGTTTGTTCTGACAAGCACCCTTCAGAAGTATTTTGAGACTTTGTGAAGATCCAAGTTACTGATTTGCTGCCTTTTTTCCCCCTCTTTTTCGGTGATCTGTCTAATGAATAACTGGAGGATGAAATGAGCTGTAGTTTGATAGTTCCATCAGGTAGATCTTAGATGTTGTGATATAGATAGTAAGCTTTTTAAAGACAGACAGCAGTGTATGAACACTGGTCTGTAGTCTTCACCACAGAGGACTGTAAACAGGGGACTGGGATAGAAGCTCAGGCAAAACTGCTGCAAAGTAGCAATGACCTTACAAGCTATGCAGCAAAACTTCCATAATGTTAAGAACCATATCCTTCTCAGGCTGTAGCACTTTCAAATCATACCTTGACACAGATGACTGTTTTTCCATCCTTCTATGAGATGCATTTCCCAGAAGACCTCTTGGTCCAGCTCCCCAAGCAGTGTTACGTAGCTCAGATAGGCTTGGAGGATGGAGAATCAGCCACTGTCTAGTGCTGCAGTTCCTCAGGTTGCTGCATGTGGTGGGGTGTTTCAATAGGGTAACGGCAGCAGCCAGAGAGGAGAGCAAAGGATCACTGCCTTACAAGATTCTGGGAAAGGTTCTTTCAAAGAAGCTTCCAGCTGCAGTCACTCCATTTTCCACCTGTGTCATTTTACCTGACATATTTTTTCACATCACTTATGAATTATCTCGAAATTCAGTGCAACAAGAATAGAGATCAGTAGGGAAAGGAGGTCTCTTTTACTGTACTTGCAAATATTTTATGCACTGTGAGCTGTAGTACTCCAGTGGTGCTTTCTGGAGGGAGCTGCAGCAGGGACACAGCCAGGCAGGTGTTGGGGAAGGACAATTGGTACTTCAGGTGAAGGACTGGATAAAGTACCATCATACAAGAAGGCAGAAGAAAGTGCCCTGTTCTGGAAGGTTCCACCAAGTGTCCACCCATTGCGTTCCCTGGAGAGGCAGTTGAATTTTTGCAGATCACAATTGCTGTACACTGGACATCTTACCCATGCTTTCTTGGAATTTTTTCAGAGTGTTTTTACTAGCATTGCAATGAGTTAGTTGTTCTGTGCAATACCAACCTCCTCGCTTAAAGCCAAGGAAAATTTTGGAAGAACAACCCCCTACAAGCTTTACCTGAAAGATCTCAGGACTCCCTGTCCTTTGCATCATAAGAAAAAACTGCAATACTCAGGCACACAATAAATTGACAAAAAACTGGCTTTCAGAATTCACCATAGATGTCTTTCCTTTGTATGATAGATTAATTAAAGAACAGTAGTAATTGGTCTATTTTTTTCCCAGTAGATTACATAGTCTGTCTGGTTTAACACTTCTGCAGTGACACTTCCGCATGTATCCTCGTTTGTTGGATTTGAGGAGTGCCTCTAAAATTATGAACCTGTTGGATAAAGATTAGCTAAATCACTCACCAGCCAAGATAACCATGCCATTATCTTAGGCTTGACATACCTCTTCCCACCCCAGAAGCAAAGTCTGCAAGCTGTGGCTGCAGACTGCATGCTTAGCAGCAGGCAGGGGAGAGTACTGGCCTTTCAGAATTTTTTCGTAATGCTTCACTGAAGCACTACAAGTTATCCTTCCTACGAGGCTAATCAAGGCATCATTTCAAAAAGAAAACTGAGGCCGAGACGCTTTCCCAGAATTTCAAAAGCCTTTTGAAATTTATATAGAGGTTACTGAAACCTGAGTTCTACACAAGTTTGTTAAAGGCGTATAATCTCAAAATACTGTGTTTCCTTGCCACTCAATTATTTTGCACAATAGCTTGCCCAACAAGCACTGAACTACTGCACAGAAATGTGAATTCCAGAACTTGAGGTGTTGAGGGAGTCTGGTTCTAGCTGGCATGTGTGAGAAGCAATCTGAAAGTTTATTTTCTGCTTTATTACTGTCTTGGATTTCATTTCCCAACCTTTTCCCAGGTTACTGGAGAATGTAGAGATAGGAGGGGTTGAGTGAACAGCTCTTGAAGGGTAATTCTTTGGTTTTGCTGCTGTGGCCCACAGACCTCAGAAAGAAGTAAGCAGTTTGTGTGCATGGCGGGGGGTGAGGAGCAAAGCAGAGGCAGAGTGATCACAGCCCTGTTCGTTTGTGCTTTGCTGATTGTTGAACTGTGCACTGCTGGGCAGCATTGGGTTCAGTAAAAAGAAAGAGGGAGGAGGATGAGAGATTCTTGTGTGATGCTGAGAGAATGAGCCTGGAGTGGAAAATTAGTCTGAGTTTACTGAAGTAAACCTTACAACACTCATTTCTGACTGATTCCCCAATACGACACTGCATATCCAGTATTTCAAATAAGATGTAATTAATTAATATTGTTCTCTGAGGGAAGTCACTTTATTCAGTTCCTTAAAAAGGAAGTCTTTCTAACATTTATCAGTCTTTTTGATGCATACATTTTTCTCCTCCTTTCTGCTTGTGATTCAAGAGGAAGAGATGGAAAGTTAACAGAGCACCTGTGTTTTTGAAGTTTAAGATGTGTCTGGGGCTTATTTACCATCTCATTGAATTGTGGTATTTGGTTACAGGGTGTTGTGGGAGAGAGAAGAAAAAGACACAGTATGATGCATGCACAAGCCCTAAGCTAATGAAAAACTATGTTTTGTAGATCTTTATTCCCACGGTAACCTGCTGGGACATCCTTTTTTATCAAACCGTAGCTCTACAAAAGGTATTAATATGAAAAAAAGAAAAAAGGCAAGTGCTGTAGATCAAGAGTTTTTAAACCTTGGGCATACAGGTGTATAGGTTCGTCAGTTGTTTCAGCCCTTTATGGTGCTCCATACGTAGGTGGCCTTGGGCTGTCAGAACAACTCAGTTGTTACCAACTTGCCTATTTACTGAGGCATGAAAAGATCTGCTTTTAGAGATCAGTGGGCTGTTGGTTGTTGGATGGACACTTTTTCTGTTCTCTCAACTGCAGTCTCCAAACCAAGTACTATTGTAGGTCCAAACTTCGAAGCACAGTTAATGTCTTCTGAATGCTATGTGAGATAGTCTGAGAAGCACATGGAGAAAGATGTTAGTTAATAATTGCAGAATAGATGTGTTGTGACTCAGGGCACGTCTGTAGTAGTAAACAGTAAGGTACATTCAGCCACATGAGGTTATGTGGTCATGTTTGAAGAGCTTCTCCTACGTGAGCTGCCCTGCATAGACCTATTGAGAATCTCTGCACTGCAGTCTCTTGTGGGTGTTCTGCAGGACAGGTATGGTGTCAATTTTACCACATTTCATGTTATGGTGTTCTGAAATTTTGTTCGCGCCTCTCTGCTTGAGCCACACCCGCAAAGTATCAGGTTTTTGAATATGTGGTCTCAAGGATATGTGTCTGACTGCACAAGATGCAAGTTTCCAAAAGTATGGTAGTCAGAGTAAATGGAATAAAGGGAGTAAGCAATACTTTCTAATGCATATTGCTGCTGCTCTTGCTAAAATTTTTGGTCTTTCAGATCTACTGACCCATATGTTGTATTGCTAATGTCTTGTTCTTTCTCGTATGCTTTTGCTCAGATCTGTGTTTGTCCTTCTTGTGATTTGGTCCTCCTCTCCTTGCTTACGTAGTGTGATTTCTTGCTACATCAGCTGTGAAAGTAGAACAAGTAAGTAATGGGAGGAGGAATAGCAGGTGCGTGGTGTTTTCCCTGTGTCTTTGTGATGCTGAATTCAGCATGGCCAGAAGCACAGCCAGGAAAGTCATCTGGTTTGGTGAGCAGGGTGGTCATGCAGTGGCAATTCAAATTCTAAGCTTGCTGCATAGAGCAAGGATAGTGATCCTCAAAATAACAAGCTCCAGAGCGCTGGAAAGGTTTTGGATCAGTACATACTTTGCTTCAGTCAGCTTCCTCTCTCATTTTATTCTGCCGGTTTAGTCTGTCTTCTCCCTGAGGAGGGAACTGTGGATGAGGTGGTCTAGAAAATGATTGTAATCCAAAGAGAAGCAAGAAAAGGAAAGTTGTTGTGTCTCACCTCACTGTGCTTTATATGAAAAAACCTTAAGTTTAACAGAAGGGATTTCATGTTTGGGAATGGTTAAGGTTGGTACTATAAATGGGAAGTAGTATGACTATGACTAAATTTTATTTGGTTGCTGTTACGCAAACACAACTTTTCTTTATTCTTCATAGGGGCAATTTGTTGTGGTTTTCATTGATTTGGTTGTTCTAAGTGTTGATGATTTATTGATGATAAATGGCTGATGTTGTAGCTACAAGAGTTGTCTGGGAATTTTTCTTTGCTACAATACTGAAGAAACAAATTACTCCTAAGGGTTCATGGCTTTTTGTCTTTAAATTTTATTTCCAGAAATTCTACGTGCTAAGCATTTTGTTTCAGAGATAAACAGTGGAGTTTGTATCTTGAGAGATGCCATGTTATTGTTTTTCTGTTCTGGAGATTTGCTGTTTATTTTCTATATAAAAAAGTATTGTTGTCAGACAGGCTGTGTCCCCTACCTCTTTACAGCCCTTGTTAGACTTTGTCAATTTGCTTTGACAGCACATGGGTCATTAGTATTTATTGTTTCATACACGGGAGTCAATGTT
The DNA here is from genome assembly GCA_035221455.1 of Xenops minutus. NCBI lineage: Eukaryota > Metazoa > Chordata > Aves > Passeriformes > Furnariidae > Xenops > Xenops minutus. The sequence goes on along the minus strand of JAWWEE010000105.1, from coordinate 54,661,277 downwards.
TATAAACTAGTGACTGGTTTTTATGCAATTAGGAGATTCCTTGATGGAGCTGTAGGCCTCAGGAGCCCCCTTCCTGGTAACTGTCAGGGAGCTGCAGACCCCATAATGAGCGGCTCTCAGCACAGGCAGGGAGATGTGTTGCTGTCTGGGCTTTCGTCTGGTGCCTCGAAGCTATGGTGTCAGTTTTGAATTTATAATTTCTGTAATTTGTTTTTGGTGTAAACCTCTTGTCTGGACAAGCAAAGAACATCCCATCACAGAAGTGTGATTGTATCCATCTTAGCAACTTCTTGTCATCCTGTGTCTGAGAGATATGGGCATCTCATGTTCTGTTTTTGCACTCCTGTATCCCCAGGTCAACAGTTTCTGGTATTAGTTAAGGTTGTCTTTGCTTGTTAAACAAATGTAGTAAGAAATTACTCTGTTGTGAAATGAACTGAGAATTGAAGGTCCCGTTGAGATACCATATTCAGCAGAACAGAATCACATTCCTCATTCGGGTGGCAGTCCTGCCTGAGCAGCTGGAAAGGCCAGTTACATCTCTTGACCCTCACAGGCTGTGCTGTCGCAGTGTGTTTCTTGTCAGTGAAGGTACAAGGCTGCAGGCACGTGTGCAAGAGGTGTGTCTTCAGCCACAGCCTCTCCTGCCCAGTCTGCATAGCCCTAACAGCTCGGGCCCTTAACACGAGATCTGAGCCACTGACACTCTGCACCAAGGCATCATGTACGTTTTGGTGTCCATAGGGCCAGGAGTCACACAAAAAAGGAAAAGAAAGGAGGAAAATAAAGTACGTTTATCTGTTTGGTTCTGATTTGCAGTGAGTCTACTTGAGATCCCTTACATTTAGCAGATAAAACATTACCATTGGGTGTTTAGGGAAAACCCAAACCAGTTAAAAACCCAAATCAGCAAAATTCATACTTGTATTAGTGAACCTGTTGGAAAAGAACAACAAAAGCAAACCTTCCTTTACTCTTTCCTCACTCTCATCAGGTATTTATTTATTAGGACTAACACTTTTCTTAGAAACAGCATTTTCTGTGCACTTTTGGTCAGGAGGAGTTTTTCAGACTGGGATTTAATTTCATATCCAAATTACAAATAAGAACTATCCAGAACAGTCATTTGCTTAGCGATTAGGTAGTAAACTGTGATTTGAATCTGTTTATCCAAGTAGCTTCTTGTAGATAACTTCTTGAAGACTGATCTAATTCCAGGATCCCATAGATTTGAAAAGACTAGCACTGCATTGTTTGACTGCACTTTTTCTTGGTTGCTTGAGTGAATATAGGGCTTTTGGGAAAAGGATTTTTGCATCCTCAGTGACTTGCCTCTATAACTTCTCAGAGAAAGTTTTTGATACTGATGAGAGTACTTGCAACACAGTTTAGTAACCGAGTTACTTTTGGAAGCATGTGAGGTCCACAGAATGAAAGGAATGTGTTTCCCCAGCAAGTGGTGCTTTGCCACTAAATTTAGTGTGAGAAACTAATGTTTTTATCATATGTTTAGAATTCCCTTAATCTAGAATATTGCATGAATAGTTTACCACATAGAGGTTGAAGTTAAAAATCTGGGAAAAAGCACTGAAACATAGTAAGCAGAAATAAGTAAGACTTTTAGGTACCATGAGTAAGACTAAGAAGTACTTCTGCCCAACTATTGCAAGTTTGTCTTTGTCTTGTAAGTGAAACAAGTCCTCTCGTTACAATAGTGTCTTCTGAGGTAGAGTTTTGCCTGTCTGTAGAAATCAAGCTTTTTCCTCAAGGAGATGTTTGTACTAGAAGTTATCTTTACTACTTTTCCTTCTCCAAACTTTGAATTAAGAAGATTCAGAGAACGAACCTTCTTTTCTCCCCCACAATTAACTTCAGTGAGGAGTGTAAAAAGGCAAAAACATAATGGCAGCCTTGCTGTCACCTGTTAATTTTTTAAGGATGTGTGCTTTTTGCTTGGCTGAGGGTAGTTATGCATCTGGCGTGGAAGGACGACACCCATGCAGGGGGTAACAGCCTTTGAAAATGAAAGGATTTTCCATGTGGTCCCAATCATTGCTGCGCCCGTGTGTTTTTCCGTTTGCATAGGCGATGGGAGGCTGTTAGCTCACTCGCTGCCTCCACAATGTGACCAGCAGGGCCTTTGGAAGACTTCTTGAAACATGCTATTATAGGCTGCTTTGTGATGAAAAGAGGTCTTACAAATATCTTGAAATTTAAGCAGAGCTATTGTGGGTTTTTCTTTTGTGTGTGTATGTGTGTTTGTCAGCCAAATCATTTGTTCAAAGTTAATCTCAATTACAGAGCATATTGTTCATAATCCCCCATGGCTCGAAAACAATAGCAGAGTGTATGTCTGCTTGAATATATATTTACATACTTACATGTAAAATATGTTTGGTTGTATATATAATTTTACTTCCAAAGTGGTGATTCATGTTAAAGAGATGGATATTTCATGCAGGATCCTGTCTTTTGAGCAAGCACCATCCTCCATCCTAATGAAATACTGCAGGAAGGCCTGAATGGAATGAGCAGGGCTTTGATCCTGCAGCCAGTCAGTTGATGCAGTTCCCTATGTGTAGCACTGGGATTCATGCTAGCAAAATGGATGGTAGGGTAGAGTCTGGTGGTTTCAGCTTCTTGGAGACAGAGAGGTTTTGCCTGTCTTTAATTTTAATATCCATAGAATACCTCTGTTTTTCTTCTACTCCCTGAACATAAAGGAACTGGTAGGCAATAGTTGGAAAATTTAAATAAATCACAGGTTGTATGTGCTCTGCACCATCCCTGCAAGGGAGCCCCAAACTGTAGTAACTTCTTAGTAAACTTGGACTGTAATTTAGTGGCACAAGAGCTCCACTAGCAAGGTGCTTTCTCTTTTTACTGATTTCAGAGAAGGTGCTCCGTTTTTAGAACTGTAAGTGTTTAGCAAGGAATCCCTTTAGTAAAATCTTGCTTTATGCTTGCTGAGACATTTCTGAGCAAAGCTGCCAGGTTCATGAAGTATCTGTGGTGTGAATTTTTGCTCCATGGTGAATGCCGTAATCCTGTCACACTCAGAGTGTAAAATTGTCATCGTATTACTGAGCTGCTGTAGTCTCCTTTTCTCTGTTTGTTGGATCTAGGTGTGTTCTTTGAGTAAATTAATGGTATTCTATTATATATGGGTGTTTGTTTTGGTTTTTTTTTCTTGTACTCTCTTTGTAACTTTGGGTTTCCTGGCTCTGTATAAGCAGTTTGCTTCCTTCTACCCCTTGCTGCCCACATTGCAGTAGTAAATTGGTGTGCTGTTTCAAGAGTGTCTCTCCTGTCAGTCTGATAAGATCGTACCACCAGGAAGGCATAACATTATAATCCCAAGCACAATGTGATCATGTTCTTTTCAGCTCTTGTACTTGTCAGAGGGACAAGCAAAAAGGTCGTGCATAGGTGGAAGAGGAGGCTAGAAGTGAAGATAGTTGAAGATAAAACACTTTGCTAAAAGAGATAAATCCTGCATGGGGACATTTCAGTTTGTAATCAAGGTATTATCTAGAAATGAACTTTGAAAGCTAGTTGAGGTGTCCTGAATAATACAGACTATAAAGCTGACATAGAGAATACAGAACTGTAATATGGATTTGTGATGGGGGAGGATATTTTGTCCTTCATTTTTTCTTAGGTTTGATGTCACATTTCAAAATACAGTCCTAACAATACCATAGATAAGAATAATAAGATTAATGTACAAGAAACATCTATAAGAAACACAAGATTTCTGGTAATTCTAAACTTGCTGAATTTTACTGGAAGAAACGAGTGCTTTCCAGAAAAAGGCTCTGAAATGAGACAAAATTTAAGGCATGCCTTAGGGTAAGGGGACTCCAGCCCCTTAAAAGAATCCCAGCAATTACCTAACCTGCCAACTTTCCAACAAGATAAATGGAAGCACTGTAGCTTGAAGGTGCCTTGGCTTGAATGAGATGCAGTAAGTAAGGTCTCTCTGTTCTTTACAGGCATCATAGATCTGATAGTACTTATAAAAGAAGAATAGAGTTGGTGCCCTGCTGACTAAATTGTCCTCTAGAGGAGTATTAGTTACAGAGCTTCTTTGTTAACTAGGCTATATGCTTAAACCACTGTGAATTTCTCTTATTAGTAGGCTTTTTAATAGCTTTACATATGGATATGCTAAATAAATGCAAGTGTATCCATGTAATTTACATATATAATGTGTACGTGTATAGTATTCGATATATAAATAAATGTTTGTGATGTGGAATTTGCACAACTTCATTACTGTTCTGTTAAAATAAGGTAAAAGCAAACATTAAAGCACTAATACTAGCTGAACAGTAAGTCGACTTCTGCTCTTTCTCTCTGGGTGTTTCACATAAAGTCTTCTGCTTCTCTTTAATTTCCCAATTAGCTTTTGTGGATACCAGTGGTGTTTCTAAAGCTTTTGCCTGCTGGAATTTTCCCAGTTGCTTGCCTACTTAGGCTTTCTACCTTAGAAGATTAGGTAAGGCCACAAAGTGTATGTAAGAAAAAACCCAAAACAAAACCAAAATACCCCAACCAACCACCCTATGCAGGACGGCTGATATTTCTCATTTTGCCCACTGTAACACAAGGCAGGAGGTCGTGTTGCACAACCCAGGCTTCTAGGCAGACAACAGCCCTTCTTGCCATCCTGAGAGCAACCTCATTCCTGGCTTTCTTAATGGATGTGATGAGTAAAGACTACTATAGCATCGTCAGCAGATGAGCTGATTGCAAAGTTCCCCCTTCCTGGGAGGAAATCCCAGTGCTTGCACAAAGCCCCGGGGGTGTGCTGAACCCACCAGTCTGCTCCCTCAGCCTACACTGTGTGAGGGTGATGTGATTTTGCTCTTTGTAAACAGACTGCTGCCATGCAAGTTTTTCTCTTTCTTTTCCACTTCTGTGAATCAGGAGGATGAGGAAGACCCTGGAAAGTGTGCACTTGAGGAAATGCCTGGAACTCATCAGTGGCTTCACCCTTGTGGGAGGCTGGAGAAGTCAGATGTGAACTGATCAGAAAAGCAAAGCTTCATTCCTGTCCCCAAGTGTTTGCCTTAGTCTGTGAATAGCAGATAATTTCATCATGGACAGTGCTAACTGCTTCATGGCTTTTTCATTATCCCGGCAAATTCTTTTTCTGAAGTACTTTGCAGCTTACTGAAACAAATGAAAGCTTTAATACACATGCTTTTAAAATCTTTGTTATTCTGAATGTTAACCTGTGTGTTTTCTATATCTTCTACCAGTTGGGTGCCTACTGGTTTTTTACACAGAATTTGTCTTCCTCTAGAATAGGCTCTATTCTGCTACATTCAGTTTGCAGGGGCTTATTACATGCTTTTCAGCAGTATTTGTTTTATCAGCACTTCCTGCAGCATTTGTTACACAACACGACAGGAGCGATTTGATTCCATTTAGAAGAATACCATATTATGTATGGAAAAGCAGTAATTGCTTACCTGTTTGCCCAATACATTCTACTGTGAAAAATGTCTAGTGATGCTCTATACAGTACCAAGTAGTGTTATGTCTTGTTTGCATTTTCTACAGTTAATAGTTTAAAAAAAAGAAACAAGGAAAATAGTTTATTGCCTGTTTTCTCAATTAAATTTCCATTTGCAGGGATTTGGAAGTGTGCTATCGAACAAATGCGGCTTCCACACGTAGATTGAAGTTTTAGATTTAATTTTTGCATTTCTTGTGCTTAATGAAATGCACATACAATTTCATGCTTGTCAGAAAAAGTAAAATTTAACCATGGTGAGAGTTGTCCTGAAAGTGTTTGTGGAAATTCATTGGAAATAAGGTCTCCATATGTCCTGCAGAGAGCTAAGTTGTCTAGGTCATATTTGCTAACCTAATGCACAAGGAGAAATAACACATAGCATTCTAGGTGGCTTCTAATGAGTGTTATCAGTGCTTAAACTCTTAATCCTGCTCATCCCATGTCTTGGAAGGCTGACTGTGTCTGTCTTTTAGGGCAGACTGGCCATGAGCCTCTCTCATAATGAAGGTAGTCATCATCAGGCCGAACTCTAACTCAAAATACACCACATACATTTCATCCATGTTCTGTAACTTCGGAAAAACTTCATTTTTTGTTATGAAAATTAGGCACGCTAAGGGTTTGCTGCCTGAGCTCTTTGCTCCAAAAAAGCTGTGCTACTCCGAGGAGGGGTCCCCTTGCCTATCGTACAACCACTTGCATGAGCCAAACAAGTGAAGTCAGTATCAGCCAAAGTAATACATTCTTTCATCCTAGTTACTGGAAGTCTCAGTGGTCATTTAATGACCTGTTTTATATGTGAGGTAGCTCTCTGCCTCTTGTTTGCACCTTAATTTGCTAATAGAAATAGTAGCATGCTCCTTAACTTGTGGCTTGCCAAGAGCTACAGAAGCACAGCTATTGGTGCTTCTGTTTGTATGAGTATTTTCTGTGATACTTAGAAATTAACATTTTTCCTGACATTTGGGGAGCATGTGCTTGCTTTGTCACAGCTTTCTTGGTTTCTCTGATCTTAAAGTTATTTAAAAAACCAAATTGCTCCCATAGATTCAGAGGCCAATATAACTCTCATGTTGCAGCTTCAGGAAGTACGTCCAGCAGTTCATAGTTAGAATTCAGATGTGCTGTGACCTACAGAAGAAATTTCTTATGGTAAAAGCAGCAGTTACAGGCTGAAACAGAGTAGCTGTTTAGTGGTGTATTCAGATGAAACTGAAAAGAAACCGTGAGCTGTACACTGGTATATGATGGAAGTGGAGAAGCAGTCTTCATTGCTCCCTGGTGGTCAGCAGGTCCAGTGCTGCTGTTGAGGGCAGGGCCGCTTCTCATGTCTCTGCTGCAAGGCCAAGGAGCTGCATGGCAGTATCAGAAGGGCTGCGTGTTTTACACCCTTCTTCCCTCGTTGTGATAATGGTTTAGAGCAAAGTGTATAAGCTATGATTGTAACGATAGCAAACCACAAAATGAAATAGTGTGTGAAAGTGAAACTGATGTATCATTTTCATTAGTTTTGGTATGCTCAGGCAGAATTTGTGGGATTAATTTTGAAAGCTTAATCCAGATGGAAAAGGTTAAATTCAATGCTGAGTGAATTGGGCTCCAATTTATCTGTTGCCCTTGCTTGTTCTTTTTCTCAAAAGAATTAGAGATTAAGCAGAGAATTGTGCATACTATCCTTGTTTCCTGCCATCATTTAACTATGTGAACCAACGTTAAAGACAACCTCTCAGTTATCTGCTGCAAGAACGGACCTCATTGCCATGCCAGTCTTGAGTCCTGTGGCCTTCAGTATTAGTTCATACAACCACTGACGTTGCTCCTTTCCCTCTTTCCTCAGGATTTATCTGGATCCATTGATGACTTGCCGACTGGAACTGAAGCAACTCTGAGCTCGGCTGTTAGCGCGTCAGGCTCTACGAGCAGCCAAGGGGAGCAGAGCAACCCTGCACAGTCTCCATTCTCCCCTCATGCTTCTCCACATCTCTCTGGCATCCCTGGGGGCCCATCGCCTTCCCCCGTAGGCTCACCTGTTGGAAGCAACCAGTCAAGATCTGGTCCTATTTCTCCAGCAAGTATTCCAGGTAAGTGTGTTCTAACAAACAAAATTAAACCAATAAATAGGTTTATTAAATACATAAATAAACACCCTTATATTCCAAGTTAATTTATTTTCTAAGAATCCTCCAGTTTTAGGGCCCCTTTCAGAAAAAAAATGCATACTTAGAGCAGAAGTAAATTCCTTCTAAACTTCAGCTGCCAAGCCCTCAGAGTGCTCAAAATTCTGAACTTGACGGCACAAAATTGTGTGATAAATGTTTTTATCATCAACCAGTGCGAATACTTGTCTATAGTTTTTGTATTTGGTTTGTGTGTCATCTGTCACAGATTTCTGTTATTTATAGAATCCTTTTTTAGTTCTGTGTATTTTTGTTAAGTTTGGCTCTTGAGCTTGTATGGTGGTCACAGACCTACAGGATGAGGTAGAGATTTTCCAACCCCATATTGTGACATTGTATTTTTGGACATGAGTACAGAATACTGTATGAGGTATTTCTTAATACTTGCAAAGATTAAAAAGTTACTAGGAATTCAGCCCCACCAGTAATAATTGGAATACCAGAGGCATCCTTGCCACTCACTCTCTTGTGCAACATCGAGTATGACACATAGTCATTCATGTACATACAGAAATTTGTGGAAATCTGTTAAGATACCCAGAAGAAAAAAAAAAGGCATGCATTAATTCCAGTTCTTAGCCATCTGACATGTTACTTGCAGGGAGACAGGCAACAATGTGTATTTGGTATTTCAGATGAGTTCGTTCTCTTTCTGGTGCTCAAGTTTTTTTATCATTTTCTGACATTTTGAATACTGGGGAAATTCCTTAGAGTAGGAGAGTGCTGACATTACCCTAGGGATAACATCAGTTGCTGACAAAATCACAAAATAATAAACATGGAGCTCAGTTAAAAGAAACAAAAGCAGTGGTGCCTTTTCATTAGATAACTTGAGTGTTGCTGTAAACCAAGTGCATATTAAAATTCAGTGAGTAGTGTGTGTTTTGGTATTTAATACAAAGGTATTGATGTAAAATGTTCATGCCTGTTTGTATACAGAGGTTAAACTAGATAAGCAAAGGGAAGTAAACTCAGTACACATAGGAATGTTGCATACTAAATGTGGCCTGAGCATGTCGAGCCCTTATGCTGTGTGCATGCCCTGCAGTTATTTCTTCCATCTCCACCCACTCTGCCTGGCAGCACATGGTCTGGTGAAACAGAATTAGTGGGGACAGACTCAGGACTAGAGTATTTGCATTTTAGGCAGTGGGGTACCTTTGTATTTGCAAGGTAGTTCCCAGTACGTTGTGGAGAAATCTATCCCTGTTGTTGAGTGAAGCCAGATAGTCCACCTAGCTGGAAGGGTAACATTTTCCCACAGTCAGATTCAGACGAGTAAGTGGATTGTCATTTTAGCAACCTGATTGCTGAATAGGGAAGGAGTGTTGTGACATTGAAAATAGCTTTACTGTAGCCATGATAGGTAAGGATGGGAATAAGACCGTGGGAAATAAGAAGGGGAAAGTAATAACCTTTATGAAACCAATTGATCCCTGTGGGGTAAAAACAGAAGGGAGGTGGGCTCAGAGGTCAGGGTCAGAGTCACTTCATCACTTCAGCTGAGCCCCAAAAGCTCATTTTTGTAACTCTCCTAGTGAAAAGCATTGCCTCTTCATACAAACTGTGCCACCATTTTGCACAGTGGTTTTCTGGTCTGCTGCGGAAACACAAAAGCAGTTCTTTCTCAGGAGGGATTTTTATGAATGGTGCTAAATCAAAATCGCCTGCCACTGTTTCCCTGTCATAGATGAGCTCTTGGTCTTTGTAGCTCTTCTGCTAAAGGTGAACTCCCAGGTGTGAGCTAGCACGGCACTCTCCAGAGGGGAGACGGACAGCTGCGGTAGCGTCACTGCTGCTGTTTCTGCCGCCGCCACTGCGTTTCTCCAGCTACAGAATGACACTACTAAGGCTGCTATTTAAAACCCTGTGATTAGTGGGATGCCGTTGGGTGCTGGGGCTTTCAAGCCATATGAATTAGACTGTGCTTTCACCTAAGTGTGTTCCCACTGTTGTGCTCCATTACAAAGATTTTGGCAGCTTTTATCATCAGCCACATTCCTGAGACCCTATGAAAAAGTAACACAGAGCTTGTTTGCATTTCTGTGACTGTTTGCAGCATTCAGTGTTCAGGTTGTGGCCATTTTTAAACATAGATTGTGTAGTACAGCACCTTGCCTTTAATAATTTTGTTCGCTGCTATTTTCCTCTCTGTTCTCACCCTACCCTTGTTTGTTCTGACCTCATTTCTCTCCTATTACCTCCTGCGATGTTGTGCCACAGCTTCTCAATGTGACATAGATTGGCTCTTTCAATCATTCTCTCTCCAGCAAGTCATTGTAAAATGAGCAGCTGTTGTGTTGCTGATAGCTATGGCTAGGGAAAGCCAAAATGTTGCAGGGGGTTCTTGGTGGGAAGGCTGTTAAAATAAAGGTGTTGCTTTCCCAGGGTTTACTGGAAGAGAAGCATCTTTTTTCCACTGCCTCCTTCCTTGCAACAAAATTGAAGACTAATTTAACATCAAAAGGGCAGACAAACGAACAGCCCCCTATTAAACCTCCCAAATGGCTGATTCTCTTCCACTGCCTGTTTAAGCTGTCTCTACACCCCACTGCAACCCTGCCACCTCACATTGCTTTCTGCTGCACGCCACGAATTTCACAGGAACAGCCTGGCACAGGCAGCACTGACATTGGCATGTCCCGAGCTCAGTGGGCATTTCCTTCCTGTGCTCTCTGAAATACTGGATAGATATTTTCTGTGGTAAGTGGCACACACATATACAGCCTTTGTTTTCCTTCACATTACTAGAATAGAATGAGATTAACTCCTAAGAGCAGAAAAAGCAACTTTGATGGTTTTTGTTTAGAAAGGTAGTTTTCTCTCAAAATGGTAACATTTCTCATTCAGATGCACGTTCATTAAAAGGCTGAAATCCTACTCTTTTATGTTTTTTACTGATTCAAAATGACATTATGATTTCCTGTTAAGTAGATCATTATTCTGCTTTGCCAGAAATCCTGATCTCTTTATTTTGTAGCCCCCTTATAATTAGGGTACATGTTCTTCCAAAGAATGAGATGAGATGCCCTGCACTGCTTTGGGTCTTGAACTGTGCCTGATTCAACCCTAAACCATTAGTGGAAGCTGACGCAGCACATCATCAAAATGCACTGCTGTTGCCAGAAGATTTAGTGGCTGTTAATTTCACTTTTCTCTTTTTTTTTTTTTTCTCCTTTTCCCTCCTGCTCCAACTCTTCCAGTTTACTAACAAAGCAAAAATGTAAATAAGCTAAACTCCCCTTTCTCCCCCCATCCCCAATTTTGATCTCACTGGCCAAAGGCTTTTGTCAGCTCTTTCTCCCTTGCGGTGTAAGCAGCAAAAATTTTTAATATTAAGAGTTCTGTGGAAGATTGCTGATAGGCCAAGAATCCCTTAACCCATGATAGACAAGCAGATTTTGTACAAGTTAATAGACTCGATTATTTTTAAACCCCTACAGCAATTTTTATCTGTATAAAAGGGTATGCTCTACTAATAATGAATAACAAATGCAGCCTTAGAAATATGTAAATGTATTTTTTTTCCACAGATATCAGTATTTTGACTTGTGCTTTTAACGTTACATGTACTTTCTGAAGAAACAAACTTAATTTCACTCTGCTAAATGTCAACTGCATTGGTGTTTTTATTACAATTGATGTCTTCTTTCACTGAGGATACAGATGAAGTTATAATTTTCAGAAAGAAATCCATTTGTGCATACTCTGTCGTAGGAATGTTATTGCCAGTCTTCTTAATTTATACTAAGCAGTGGTCAGCACCCTCCTCTGATTAAAAATACCCCAAATTTTTCATTCTGATAATTACATGAGTCAACAGAAATGTTCCATTCAGTGTTCAGCTCTACTTTCTGCAAACTTGAAGGTCTTCCACACCTGTATTGATCAGCTAGCTAGCTTGAATTCCAGGACCTGTCAGAGCATTACAGCCAGCATTCCAGGCAAAAAGTGAAGCAAGAATGGGAATGGGATTCCCAGATAGATCAGTAACAGGAAATCGTGCCTTGTTGTATGTGTTAGTCAATGTGTGGCTAGACTAGAGTGATTCAAATGCTGAGAGAAGAAAAACATGAGCAGTAGTCTATCATAGTCCAAAGGGACATTGTACTGCAAAAATCTGAGTAGGAGTGATGCTTTCTTTCAAGCCTTATAAAAAGAGAAGCCTATGAGTTGAACTGTTTCCAGAAGATGCTACAGTAAAACAAGCCAAGAGGACAGATCTTGTTTAAACAAAAATTTGGAAAAATCTTTTCCTGGGGATTGAGCTTTCCCACACACTTACCCCATGAAGCACTACTACTGTGATATTATATTTCATGGATTCCTTTTAAACATTATTTAAGGAAGAGAAGACTACCATATGAAAGTGATAAATGCTGTTTAATGTCTTTGTCAGTGACACAGAGAGTGAGATCGAGTGCACCCTCAGTGAGTTTTCCAATGACACCAAGCTGTGTGTGGGACCAACATGCTGGAGGGAAGGGATGCCGTCCAGAGGGGCCTGGACAGAAGTGGGCCTCTGTGAACCTCTTGAACCTCAACAAGGCCAAGTGCAGAGTCCTGCACCTGGGTTGGGGCAATCCCAAGCACAAGTACAGGCTGGGCAGAGAATGGATCAGGACTAGCCCTGAGAAGAACGTGGTGTTGGTGGATGAGAAGCTCAAAGAGATCCAGCAATGCACAGTTGCAGCCCAGAGAGCCAACTGTATCCTGGGCTGCATCAAAAGAGGTGCAACCAGCAGGTCAAGGGAGGTGATTCTTTCCCTCTGCTTTGCACTGATGAGATCCCCCCTGGAGTGCTGTGTCCAACACTGGGGGCCTCAGCGCAAGAAGAAGCTATGTTGGAGCAGGTCCAGAGGAGGGCCACAAAAATGATCAGAGGAGGACCTTTCCTGTGAAGACAGACAGAGAGCTGAGGTTGTTCAGCATGGAGAAGAGAAAGCTCCAGGGAGACCTTATAGCAGCCTTTCAGTACTTAAAGGGGGCTTACAGCAAGGCTGGAGCAGAACTGTTTAAAAGGACATGTAGTGATAGGACAAGAGGGAATGGCTTTAAACTGAGAGTAGGTTTAGATTAGATTTTGGGAAGAAATTCTTCACTGTGAGGGTAGTGAGTCACTGGAACAGGTTGCCCAGAGAAGCTGTGGATGTCCCATCCCTGGAAGTGTTCCATGCCGGGTTGGATGAGGTTTTGAGCAACCTGGTCTAGTGGAAGGTGTCCCTGCCCGTGACAGGGGGGGTTGGAACTAGATGAACTTTAAGGTCCCTTCCAACCCAAATAATTTTATGATTCTATGAATTTGTAATACCGTGTTCTTTGTTGAAGTTTTAGATACCTTCAAGTAATTGCAAAACCAGAGAGGGGATTATACCTTTGTAAAATGGATATGATCCCCCTGTCTAGAAAGATTATTTTAACACATCTATCAGTGTTTCCCCCTTGGCTTCTCCGGAGGCAAAAATCTTGCAACAGCTTGTTGCAAGGAAGATGCATGCTGTTCACTGGCATCCAGACCAGATAAAAAACCTAAACACAAAATGCCATTGACGTAGCTATGTTCTTAATCACTGCTAGTGCACAAATCATCTATTCAGCAGTTTTGCAAACCTAGAATGCTTACAAATGAAATATGTGAATGTTTCACATAGTAGTAGTTTAAAGCCCTTTCCTTTGAATGGTTTGAACAACATTTAGAGTTTTTCTGTCTTTTCAAAGGATGAAAAAGTAACCAAATCGTAAGGCACTCTAGCTCAAGGCATTGCTTCAAGCATAGGGAGCATCTAACCTGTGATACTGATTAGAATTCAGCCCAGGCTGCAACTGATGAATAATCTGATGTCTCAAGGCTTCATGAATTAACTAAATAGTCTCAGTCGAGTTTCTTGAGGAAAGCCCATGCTACAAAAGGCACTCCTATCATGCTTGCAGTCTGGCCAGAGAGATCAAGGAGGTGTCCTTCTCTGCAGAGGTGATCTTCCCAGAACAGGGACAAGAGATGAAATGAGACAGAGACACACTGTTCAGGTTGCTCCCGTTAGGTATTCCTGATGTCAAAGGGTTTCAGGTTTCAGCATCATCAACCTGCTGTTTTCCACTGGCCCAAAATTAAGCATCAGATAGAAAAACAGTAAATCACCAAAACCAGCATGTCCTGGGTGGTTATTTTTTAACTGTCGTTTATGGGATTTAGTTTTAAGTGGTTTCAATTGCTCGTGTATCAGTGTTTGTATTTCGTAGTCATACATTTCACTTTCAGTGTTTAATTGCTTTGTAAGCCAGAGACAAACTTTCCTGCCCTGTGCCCTGAACCTCCTGAGGGGCTCGGGGAGCACAGTTCTGAGAGTTGCCCAGCACCCTACAAAGGCATCATGTAAACCTCCCCCAGATGGCCAGATCAGTCGTGCTCGCATCCCCATAGCTGTGCTCTGCCCCATACCTGGTTTGTCCACTTTGTTGATTTCTGCCAGGCCTGTTTTCACCATCCTGGCAATGGCCTACCAGCCAGCATGGTGGGGCATCTGCTGCTGTGGACATTATGGCAGCATGCATATGTCAGGCCACTTCTTGTAGCTCTATGAGTCATTGGTAGCACCATGCTGGTACAAATCCATCTAGAGTATGAGGGCTGTTGAAATCTAGTTAAAATATTTGCATAATTATTCCTGTGCTCTGCTTCACGTAATAAAATTCAAATATACTTAACCACAGCCACCAACATGAGACAGGTATGTTTGCTGTTCGTTTCGGATGTGTGCTTTATGGCCATCCTTGGACAATTATTGTTTACATTTGATCATTAACCTTTTCATTTCTTTCTAACTTTTTTTGCTCAACCTACATATGTTTTTGTCAAGAAAATTAAAGCAGTGTATATTTGTTTTTGAACATTTGGGGGTGTTTTAGTCTGTCATTACTTGTCTACACAAACATAGATTGTCTCTCTTTCTTTGTGTTGGCAAATAGGGTGTTAATTTGCGTTTTATCATAAATGAAAAGGTTGTCTTTCACTCTCTCATCCCTTGCAAGACTAAGCAGTGATTGATGAGCAAATGGGAAAAGTCTCTCACGTCTCTATCAGTGTGTTTTTGTTGTTGCTGACAGATGGTTGTTCTACCTAGATAAAATAGAGCATAAATGTCGTAAGTGGTTTGGGTTCTGTGATGGGATAGGCTGTTGCAGTTTTCAGTTTTTCAGTGGACTATGTATCACTGCCATTAGAGATGTTTAAAGTGGCCTTCATGCTTCATAGTTAGTGTCAGACTTGACTAGACGGATACGTGGTGTGTCCCTCCTTAGAATAAGAAATCTGAACAATTACAAATATGGCTCAAATTAATTCTATACCAGCTAGAAAATAGCACTGAGCTTCAAAAGAAGAGCATTTTCACTACCTCCAAATAATATTTTAAAAAATTAATGAAAAGCAAAATATCCTTTTCCCTCCTTATAGAAAAAATTCATGCAGGTTGAGCTGCAGCTTGAAAGATTTTGAGTGTCCGTTTGACAGAATTGCTCTGTAGGTAGATATGGAAGTCAAATTGCAAAGTGGGTTTTAGAAAGCAAACACAAAGAACGGTTCACTCCTTTGGCAAGGTTTTCTGTTTGTTCCCCATCTCCAGATAACAGTGGACTCAAATTATTGTGATGTGTTGATTGATTACAGCCGTTAAGTTTCTTAGTAATCAGTTTCATCACTTATTCTCAATTCATGCTTGCACCTTTGATTTCTCTTCCACAACAGGGTGATGTGGGTTGTCGTTGACTAATGAAGAACAGAATTGGTTTCGGCGTGAGACAAACGGAATGCCGACACCAATCCCAAAATGCATTAATCTTTAATAATCCACATCTGCATGTTTATAAATGATATAACCAGGGGTTGTTAATGTTGATACTCCCCCTTCCAAACAGAATCTGACATAGGAGTTGGTGTTTGCAAACTGCATGAGAGGCACGTGGCCGCGCGTGGTGCGTGTGACCTTGTGGAGGGAGCTCGCCAGATGAAAGTTTTCGGTTGATTAAAAATACATGAAGAATTGCTTCGCTTCTGCACCGGTCTTTGGAGCTTATCGTTGTCGGGCAAGATGAAATATGGCATGATAGATCTTGTCTTCTAGGGAGATCAGACCCACCAAATGGTTTTTGGAAGCAGGTTTGCCTCAAGGTGCTTTTATCCTTTATGCATTCAGCATGCCCTTTTCTCCCCCGTCCCTGAGAACCGTTGAGACCAGGACTGTGTAATATGCAATATAAAGCAATAAGAAAAACTAGATTAGCTAGGAGTTTGTTCCTTTTGAAGGTAGTATTAGTGAGAACACAAACATTTTACTACTAAAATGCTCATTAATCACAGGCAATGATCTTGTATGAGGAGTAGCAGGCAGGACTAGCTAAATAGTTCATTGCCACATAGTGCTGCTCCAATTTCCACCTGCTTGCTAAACCTGAGAGAGCCAAGAGAAGCAGGGAGCACTCAATCTCCATCATTGGTGGTCTTTCGAGTTAATGCTGCCTGGGGATATTTATTCTGAGAAATTCTTGCATGTAGCTGGATCAAGGGAAAAGATATACAGATAAGAGCAATTTCAGTTCACATTCACCCTTTCTTTTGTATCTTGCATGTATTCACACTGCAGATATCATAAATGAAAATTGATATATGGTTGGTCTAGAGTTTGGCAGTGGTAAAGTTAGGAGTTAAGGTTTTTATTAGGTGGCAAATACTAGAAGTGTATGTCTGCTACATCTGTTGTGCTTCTCAGACTCTTAAATTCAGTTGACACAATGAAGAAACAGCGTAGAGAAAAAAATTCTCCTTGTAGTTATAAACGCAGTCTAGAGAATGAGCATTGATAATGAAAAATTCTTCCTTTTGGAACCTGGATTAAATCCCTAAATGGAATTCTGAAGTTTTAAGTTTCAGGTGTATAGCTGGGTAGGTTTCATTTGTGGAAGGAAGAAATGAGCCAAATGTAAGAAAGAAATACTACCCTCTCCTTTGTTAGGAGCTTTTAGATATTTAGCACTTGTATCAATTACAATTTTATATTCTGATTAATTTACACTTTATAAAGAAATTGAGAATGGTTTTTCTCTAGCCAAAGTATATGCTTTTTGCATTAACAAACATGTAATGATGTGTCCCAAGTAATTACGGATTACTAAATCCATGCACCCTTTGCAATCTTCTATTTCAGTCTAAATGCAAGCAAAACTGCTGTTTTTATGAAAGGCTCAAAAGGACAGAGTAAAAAAACACAGTATGATTACAGGGTTTGGATCATTCCCTGAAGAACATAGACACTTTTTTCCAGCAGTTTGCACAAATTTAAGAAAATATAATTTACAAAATCCAAAAGCAATTCAGAGGCCCCATAGAGGTGTGAGAGAAAGTGCTGGCAAGCTGTGGCTGCAGCCTCTCCCAACCCCTCTCATCCCAATTCACGCCGTCGCTTTGGAGGGACGTGGTGACACAGAGTGCAAAACATGTGGAGGGGCGGTTAAACGAGACTTTAGAGGGGGGAAAAAAAGAAATTAAGTCAGTGGCTGAGCTTTGAAGAGGTCTGTCTAGTGCAGAGCAGTGAGCGAGTGCGGAAGAAAGAAGCAAGCACCTCATCTAATCTTTCTCCTGGGGACCCAGGTGGACAAATTGGCAACCCTGTTCACAGCCTTCCCCCCCTCCACCCTTTGTAGCGTAAGAACTGCTAATCGGATCCATGCTGCTGCAACTGTGGTTAGTTATTAACAGAATAAAAGCAGATTTCTTCAAAAGAACGGGTTGGGGAAAACGGCTCTACAAAATTGCAAGGTTGTTAGAATCTTAAATGCACAGCAGTCGTTTTTTCCCTATTCTGAATTAGCGATGAATACGGCCTTTCATCTGTCACTGTGCCCATTTCTTCAGAAGGCAGCCAAACATTAGGCTTCTCAAACGAAAAAAAAAATTGTTTGAAAGAGGAAAAATATTGGGGAGCAGGAAGAATAGGAAAACGAGAAGGAGAAATCAGGTTTTGTTTTTATTAATTTGGCCTGGTGAGAGAAATACGAGCTTGTCTGCTCTATTCAGTTCCTGCGTGCCAGCTGCTGTGAGCCACCATTTCTGAATGCAGGGATTAGAAAAGATTTAACTGGTTGCTATCCTGGGCTGTGCCATTCTGGATTGGCCTCCAGCAGAAATACCCTGGGCTGGAAACTCTCCTGAGCTTAATGGAAATAATGCATTAAATGGAGGCAGAGATAGGCAGAGGTGAAAGCAGAAAGAATTTGATTCCACCAAATGAAACTTCTCATAACTGTAAAGTGAAATTATAAGTCTGGGGTGGGTGTTACTGTGGATAGAAAAGCAGTGATCGCCAGATTTAGACTGAGTTATGTCTTCACTTATACAAATAAATAAATGATGCATCTGTAATTTTGAGAAGCTCTAGTGCCTTCTTAGTTTGCAGCAGTATTTTGGAATTTGCCAGAGAGGAATAGTCCTCAGGCAGACAGGTGCTTGCTATAACCTCCTGGAAAGCCACTCGTTATTCAGGTGAGTGGCAGCCTTTTGAAGATTCCCATTGACAGCTTGCTTTGGGCTTGTTTCCAAAATCTCAGGAGAGAGTGCTTCACTTTGATCCAAACACAGAGGTGACTTCTGGATGGGGTATGGATGAAACGGACCCTCTTGGCAGTGTCAGCTGCTGCTTTCCCTTCCCTTCTGCAGCAAAATGGGCTTTGGCCTTGGAAGGCAATATATTTACTTTCCTGCCCCTTGCCACCAAGCCCATCATCAGTTCAGGCAGTATTAGCAATTATTTTTTCATACTCCTGAGTATTTGTTACAGTCTTCGTACCTTATTCAGGGGTTACACAACCTGGGAATAATACCTGGATGTCTAATTTGACAGACTCCAGTTTCAGCTACTTAATTCTTTTTTTAAAGTCCATAATGTAATGAATTATTCTCTCGTAAGGGTGACATTTGGATGGTTTTCCATAAGTAATACCTTGGGACTACACGCTGAATAATGAGGCTGAAACAAAATATTGAATAGCTACCTCATCCCATCAGTGTCAACTTTGCTTTGAATTAAATGTTATATCATGTCAAACAAGTGGGTCCTACTCATGAACTTAACATGTTTGTGCTGTTTGCTTTTATGTTAGGAAAAATCAGAGCTATGGTTCTCCAGGCTGCTTTGGCTCAGTGTGGCATTTTTTAATGGAGATTTGAGAGCAATTTAGGACTTAAGTTACAACGACATCTCTGGAACTTGCTCATACCACCATTCTTGATATGGTAAATGTGACATAAATAGGAAAAAGAAGGTAGCAATGTAACTTTCAAGAGTTAGTGTGAGAAGTGTATACTTTCATGAGAAGAAATGTGGTTTATTATCTTTTGTTGGGTTCCCGTGGATTGTGATACTCCTGTATGTTAGGGAATCTTGTATGTTTGAAACATGATGCATTTGTTTCTAAGAGATAATATGGAAAATGAGAGCTTTTTTTGTAATGTAGAACATGTATAAGTCTGGTATGAGTTGATAGACCTCTTCTTTACAGAAGCTTTGCGTTGCTGCAGTGAAACAAATCAGCCACTTGCCATCTCGCCCTCAGCAAGCCACTTGGCCAACCACCAAAAGCGTCCCAAGGAGGGAGGGTTGTCGGTTTGGTGCCGAGCTTCTGGGTCAGGGAGGTGGAAACTGTCTCAGTGAGCAGGCTGCAGTGGATGACCAGCATTGCTGGTGCTGGCAAAGGGTTACTAGCTGCATTGTGGCACTGAGCAAAGCCAGAAGGTTTAGTCCGAGTGTGCTTGACTTTGCATATCCCAGCACGGCCACAGCAGCTGTATCTGAAGGGGTCCTCATGTCTTAGGACTTTTCAAACATGTGCACTCAGATTGTTGTATAGATATGAAGAAAGTTTTAATATTTTGTGTATGCTAATTTAAGAGAATATGCAGACAGCCCTTGCTTTTAACTGGAATGAGTAAGTCATTTAAAAAATGCTGTTGATACAACAGGAAGCTTGGCTACAATGCATAAATTAAGAAAGAAAATCATCTTTATTCTTGAGGGGTCATAGGCTTTGTAAGATGAAGAGGTAACACAAAACACATGACCAGTTTTCCTTTATGCTACCCATAGAAAAATGTCTTTCCTTTGAGGTCATTTGCACCTCACTTCCAATTTCCTGAAAAGCTTGTTTGAAACACTCCCATATAGAAGCCTACTTTTGTTCTTTCATTTCTGATGTAGGGATCTGAGACCCAGAATGTCCCTTCCGGTCTGTGAGTCTTTACTGTCACATCTACTGTGTGATGATTATCCCATTATTTTATCAGATTTCATCTTAATGACTAGATTTTCAGGACCTCTTTATTCCTAAAAGGAAGTTGTTTCAAATTTCAGTCATGGTTTGATTATCATCCTAAACATCATGCTCTTTTTCCTCCTTGATACTTAGTCACAAAATCACAGCTTTAGTTTTTGTGATACTAAATAATACTCCTGTCATGTCATACTGGTAGCTGGTTCCCATTCCAGTTCTCATTAGGCTTTCTAGGTTTGTCTGTGTGAAGGCTCAGCAGTGACACATCAGCAGCAATGTTGTGTTGTCTTACCTCTACTGGAAACAGTCCTCCTAATGCATACTAGTAATAAATTTGGAGGCTTTTGATGCCACATCAAATGGTTAGTTACTACCGGTTACAACTATTTTAGACCAACAAATATAGTCAGATTTTTCCTGCCTTTTCTTCTTCCACTTCTACCTGATAACCTACAGCTCTTCAGTTACAAAAGGCCTGTTTCTGGTCTGTGAATATAAATGTTTGTATTTTTGGTACTCCAACCCAAAAGGTGGTTCAAAGGGTTTCTTAGGTAGTATTTTGATCCTCTTTTATATGGACTAAGATTCACTGCTTTGTGATTAACCAATGTCAATAATCCAGACCTAGCTCTTAGTTCCTAAATTATACTGGGAATTGTCCCAAAGGCAATCCACAAGATGTGTAACTTCTGCCTTTCCTTCAGCCTAGTGTTTCCATTGCAACGCAGGCTATGATCACTCCTCCACCCTCCTGTTCCCCGGTTCCTCACGCTCCCCAGAGGGAACCTGTTATCACTGAAGTGCTTTCTTGATTCAAATGGTCAGCCATAATTCTGTGAGGTACTGTCCAACTGGTACAGCGTATTGCAGCTGAGCATCCTCCAGTGTCATTGCAGTGGTGGGAGCAGAGAGCCCTTAGCATGTTTCAAAACATTACTGATGTGGACTGTAATTCCCCATGAGGACCCCTCCCCAGCCGTGTATCAAAGATCTGCTCTTGCTTGCTTTGTTGGTTCTAAGGATTTTACTTTTTATAGTTCCATTGCATGCCTGTAGTCATAATGCAATCACTATTTAGTACTTCTCTCAGTCCACCTTTTCCAAAGGTGCTGTGCAGTCTCTCCTGGCTAAATTTGAAGTGTAGATTTTTCAAAGTGCAAAATTTTTAAAAGCATTTCACATAATTTAAAAAATAGAAAACCAGATGACAAGTATTCTATTAAGTGTTTTCAATTCTCATGCCTCTTCAACTGACTTTTTTTTTTAAATAGCAGACACCCTATTACTTAAACTACTGGTTTTGATAGTTTTAACAACTAATTTTACTAGATAGCTATATAAATTTAAATAGCATTTTGCTCCTCTTTTAAATATAGGGGAAATAACTACTGTTGCAGCTTCTATCCTTTTAACATGCATTATTGCATTTTCCATGATTTTGCATAATAAGAATATTGTGAAACATCTGTAGTATTCTCTTTGCATAAGTTTTGGCAGGTGGAGTATCTCACCAATGTGGCAACAGTGCTGTACAAAACATGGGAAAAGGTCATCCCTGTTTAAACTTCCATCTGTGTATCATCGGCTCAAAGGAGACAGTAACCTGTCAGTGAAAAAACCTTACTGGATTTTTTTTCTCTCTTAAATAGTTTAGAATTTATGTTAAAAAAACAAGAGATTGTTTTTCATTTGTAGAAGTTTTCCTTCCCTAAAAAAATACAAAAGTCTGTTCATGTATTATTTAAAGTGTCTTCCAAGAATCACAACTGCAATACTGGTTGAAAGAGAGAGGGATTACTATCATTTAAAGGAAAGAAATGGAAAATCTTTAAGGTCATTTCTTTTCATGACAAAGAAACTTTAAAAGCATGGCAGACAGGATCTTCAAAGGTTTTTAAAGTCCTGTCATCAGCTCCCAATCAATAGGAGTTAGATACCCAAATTAAGAGTTCAGTTCAACTCTTCAAAGGTATTTGGGTGCTTAACCTCCTTTTACCTTTCAGATCACTTCTAAGAATATAATGGCAGTTCGACTGAGAACATTTCAATGTAGTACCTTCATGTCCAGCACCTAGATAATCTGTAGCACCCACTGATCATTAGCATAGTAGATACTTCTCTTGAAAGTTCAATAATTGTTAGAGTATATTTATGAAATTGTTTTCCTTTGTGAAGCAAAAATTTAAAGTTTTTTTAATACAGGAAAAAATCAGAACTAAATGTAAAAAAGTGCACTGATAAAATAGCATTAATGTTTGCAGAGGCTAACAATTTCAGTGAATTTGCAAAACTCCTGAGTCTGTACTGGCTAAGGATGCAAATGAAACTGATTTCTTCCTAACATGTTGTACGTGTACTGTTCTGGGCTTTGACTTTCCTGGTTTATGCAGGGTAAGGTTGCTGCCAGATAACTGATGTTATTATTTGTGTAAAAAATAGAGACTATGTATAATATGCAAAATATGTTGCTTAGTGTAGACATTCTGTTCACTGTAGCATCTCTCAAAGTTGCCAAGCCTCCACCTAAAGGGGGACCCTGCTGAGAGCTGTGTGGTGCAGTCACGACTACCCCGCTTTTATTAATTTTTTTTAAGTGCTTATAAAAATCTTACGTGGTTCAGATCTACTTAAAGTACTCTGTCTGATAGCAGTGCCCCGGGCATACACAGTGGAAGTGGCAGTGCCCTGTGTTAACATGGAATTGCTGTTTGTTTACAGTCTTTGAGTCACTGAATCCTTCCTGTCAAGCCAAAAGCACTCATTATAATGCAGGCACTTACCATCTCCACAGCGTGCTCAAGTGACATCAAAACATAAGCCGGAATTTGTCCTTATTATTGTCATATGCCTCAGAGTTCATGAATGGGCCTTGGATCCCAAAGCCTCGGGCGCTGAGTGGCATGTTTAGTCTTTTGGAGGAACTGTTCTGCCTCTAGTCCAGCATTTGCATCTCTGAGACAGTTGTCACAGCTGCTCCTGGTAATGTTGAGTGTCATGTTTTTAGTGCAAATACACCTCATCTGAATAGCCAGGCAGTGGCTACACTCTGCGTTTTATAGATTTTGTTCTCTTATCAATCCGGCCTTTCTTCAGAGTTGGTGCTGAGAGCCGGTTGCTTTGAGGATGGGAAGGGGATGGGGCAGAGCAGACGCATTTGCTTTCCTGCATTTATGTCCAACTTGGGGCCCTTCATTGCTCTAAAGAGCAGCCCCTGCTGCCCTGCTGTCAGCCCGGCTCCCAGCGCCAGGACTGTCCGCAGGATTCTTGCTCCTGCACTGCGGAGGGGCAGCTGCTGAGCGGGAGGAAATGAGTCTCAGCAGGCACAAATCTATTGCCTCTGTTTTTATTCGTTTCATTTCTTTCAAACGGAAAACAATCTGAACAGTTTCTGAGGATGAAGGATATAAATCTGTCTGCTGCTATTTATACCGTGCTCGTCACTGCAGTGTCTAAATGCTTAAAGTACATATTTGCTGCCTAACCTGAGGTGGTCTTCCAGCCTCTTGGGCTGTCAAGAGCAGGCATGTCTGAGACCAGGAGCCGAGTCCTAGGGGATGTCCAGGTCTCATTGTTACTCCTGTGGCAAGTTGACTCTTAGGAATGAGGCCCTTGGGGCACTGGGGGGTGGTAGTGTGGACCGCCCTGCTTGACACAGTGTTGAATGGTGACCCAGAGGAGTGACTTGCATCACTGCGTTATTATCCATTAACATTAAAAGGGAACATTTTGTGTTCTGAGCCTCACAGACAGCACTGTGAGTGCTGTTCTTGTTTGGTAGTGGATGAACTCTGGATGTCTTTTGAACGAGGTAATAAAAATGGATCTGTCTGTTCTGGCTAGTTATTTTAATAAATAACTTCCCTTTGCTTTTATTTGAATAATAAGATACCCCTTTGCTGTCTGATCTCTTTCAAACATGCTTCACTTTCACCACGTGCACGCACATATTATTCTTTATTCCCATATTCTACATGGACATTCAAACAATATTAAAACCACTGATTCATTGAAATAGTTTTTAAACTGTTGTTGTTAGTCATTTTTGTATTGACCGAATTTTTCATTGGTAATCTTGTTGGCAGCAGTCCATGTCTGCCTGGCTGGAGGCCAGTTTAAGCTCGGCAGGATGAGCCCTATTGTTCAGCAAACTTGGATTTTGTTAAACTCTCTATGTGTCAGGAGATTTGCAGCTCTCAATTGGATCATGTTGGTGAGGTTGGGAACTCGCTCAATATGAAATTGAACATTTTGCCATGCCTTTTGCTAAATATGTTTGTGCATGTTTCCTCCATGAGTTTCGAAAAATAAAAGGAAGAAAATATGAAAAAAGTTAGACCTGTTGAGCTCTGTCTTTACCTTATGCAGGTGGTACTTTCTTTGATGTTATGTGGTTGAAAAATGCAGCAAAGCTTGGTTGTGCATTGAAATGTTAAAAGCAAGTCTGTTTTCCCTTTTTTCTCTGTGTGTTACAGGCAGTCAGATGCCACCACAGCCTCCTGGCAGCCAGTCAGAATCCAGCTCCCACCCTGCCTTGAGCCAGTCACCAATGCCACAGGACCGAGGTTTGTTAGGTGTTGGGGCTTTTTTAGTTGGTGCCAAATGCAGCCTTCATTTTAAGCTGCACATTAGCGATGTGAGATTTCCTGGTATTTCTTTTCTTCTCCCAGGAAAAATAATAGCAGTCTTCATTGTAGCAGGCTGGGAGGGGAGAATGGGAGGCGGTTTCCTTCTCTGGGGAAAGAGCAATTGAATAGCAGGTTTTACCAAACTATAATTGAAAACAAGGTTTTCTCAAAATACAGTGAATTCCCAGGGTATAGATGTGGTTTCTGTAAATACTTTAGTTATGTCCTAGAGAATACAACTTTTTGTTGTCTGTCTTGGAATTAAGATGTACAGAAGTGGTTTTGCTACTGTTCTTAAAATTCTCATCTTTAATATCTTTGCATGGACATGGTAGCGCTCTATCCAGTTCTAGGATAAAAATAACTTTAAATATAAAGGGTAATCAAATATTTAGGTCAAATGGTTCAAACGTTTGGAAATCTTGCAAGGGAAAACCTTGCAGGCAATACCACTGCTCTAAAGTGATGCTTCCTAACAAGTGCTCACAAAAATAAACAGAACATTTTTAAATTAATGTTACCTCTTATAAATTCTGAGTCCTTTTCCTTTCACCTCCTTCCTCCCTACCTCCTGGAAGATAACTGTCACAGCTTTGTTGCGTGGCCATACGTACAATCAACTGCTTTAAATTGGGCATCCTGTCCATGCAGTGGTTAACATGTGCCAGTGACAGGCTTGCAAAACAGACACATGATAACTGTGATAAACATGGAGTTATTTATGAAATGCCCCTCCTAAAATGTCTTGCTTCCAGAAATATCCTAAGTAGCACCATATGGGGATACCATAAATACTAAAAGTTTTCTCACAGTGAAACAAGTTGAACTCACAGAATGACAAATTTCTGGGATAGCATCCAGAAGGAGCTAAGAGGACTTGAAGAGCAGAGAGTCGTATTTTTTGCTATTTTTCTGGGTTGAATGTCCCCGCCTCCAGGAATGCTGATTAATGAGAACGTGAAATACAGAATTCCATGCTCATTTGTTTTGTTTCCTTATATTCAGTTGTTAGTGCAGGGACTTATTTTCCTCTTAAAACAATTTAGACTACTGCACATGTTTGGTGAAAAAAACCCCATCATATCAGCCCCAGTACCCGATACAAATATATGAGGCTTCGTGGGATAGAATGTCACAAGGCAGCAAGAATGGATCAGATGGAGGCTTTAAAGACCTGAACATCTCAGAAAGATATGTGCATTTCCTGGCACAACTGGGTCTCGGCACAAAATGTTATACTATCCAGTCATGATGATTTCTCCAGTGTGTGTTCCTCACCTGGATTTGGGGGGATGAGTTAGGCAGGTCTGACAGAGCTGGGAAGGTCGAATCTCTCTGTTCTGCTGTAGAACAAAACTGGGGGTTGTTGTACGGTTGGGAGAGGCAGAGGGGTATTCAGAAGTAAAACAGAGAAGACAGCTGCCATAACTGGGAAGTCAAACAAGTAGATAACAGTGAGAGAAGTAAAATTTACAGATTGATTTAGTTTGTTTTTTCCTCTCTGCAGTGATAATTGTGGGTATGTTCTTAGAGAAAATGTGCTTGGGAATGTTGCAGTTTTTGCACACTTCATATGCAAAAACTCGTGTAATGTGCGTGATCCTTGTGACCCAGCTTGTACAAGAAGTCCATTTGTTTCATGCAGGAGAATCAAAATTTGTAACTAGATAGGTCATATTGATTTTGCAGAACATGTTCCCCAAAGCTGCTCTAAAGTCTGTGCTGTACGCGCATAAACATGCGTGCATTCCCTTTTGTGCACTGTCATTGATTAGAGGCTCCTTTGAAATGGAAAACTTCACCTTTTAAAAAGGCTGTTACATTAGTTGATTCCTTTGCTTGCTTGAACTGGTTTCCACTGAACTTGAAGAAAGGAAGGAGGGGGAATGATGTGGGCTCAAAGGGAAAGTGCTTGTCATTTACTGATAAAAACCTGAGCAGAAAATCGTTGCTGCTAAGGACACCTGATCCTTGGGCATCTGTTACAGTAATTTAAACTCTTGGCTTACTGATTCACTTTGTCCCAAAAAAGGAAAAGGAAAAAATAAATTAAAATGAAAACAAACACCACAGTGACACTACACTGGATAAGGTGATGTTGTTTGGTTTTGCACTTTGAATAGCATTTATTTCCTTGTTTAGAGAGAGAATTGAATAAACAAAAGACTACTAATCATTTCTTGAGCAGAATCCTCTGCTCTCAGTACTTGAAAAAGTGTTATTTACCAGCTATCATGAAGCTCGACTGACAGGTGAGGTCTGAGCTGTAGCACTTTTAGATGCTAAACCGCTACCTTGAACCATTAAGTTTACACTTACTTTATTATGAAAGTGTTTGACTATATTTTACCCTTCTTTCCATGGTTACTCAGCACCCAGCTGGGATTTTTATGTTGCCTGCCTAAGACTACACATCCTCTGTCATACAGTGCAGCATGAAGCAATGAGCATATTTTTACATGTACATTCTGTGTGTGGAAGGAGGGGAGTGGTAATGTTGTGCATATATACAATATATAGGAATTTCTCAGGGGATTGGATTTTTTTGTGCTCTTCAGGTTTCTTTTTAAATAGTTTATTTCCTACTTTCTGTAATAAGTGTAAAAATGCTTACTTTTAAAAAATAATATAAAAAATTTCCATGTCGTGCTGAAGCTGTAGGGTATTTGGACCTGGTCAGTGTAAATGTAACATGCTATTCTAGTAACTTCTGTCCTTGTCCCAGAATTGGTAACTGGACGTTATTGTCTGATGTCCAATCAGTGAAATGGTTTTAGTTCTACCAACACATGTTGTCTATCTAGGTGACAAGAAACTACATTTGCTTTTATGTACGTAAGCTCTGTCTCAGCTCATGTGTCTTTAAAAGCACTGGGACTTGAATTCAAGTCCTGTTCACTGCAATGGACTGTCAGAGCTGAGAGCCCTGGGGACAGAGGGAGCAGGCTGTATGGGACTGGTGTCAGAAGTCTCTTGCACAAGCAGGAGTGGCAATGGCCACTCAATTCCATGTGTGTTAACTGCTGCTGAATCCCAACAATTACCATTGCTTGGGGATATCATAGTGGCAGTGTGGTCATGACTAATTGAGGTAGTCATTGAAACTTGCTATTCTTTTGGGAAGAAGGAGGATGCACGTTTTGCTCTTCCTTTCTGATACACCTACTCCAGACTTCATATGATCAAAAGTAGGGGTTTGATTTTTTTGTGTTTGTTGAACTCAAAGCGTTTTATAAACTTTTATTGCATCAGGCCCAGAGGTAGGGCAGCAATGATACCACAGCTGTCATGACCATTCGGCAAATAGTTGAGGTACACAGTCTCTTGCATTCCCTATATTCAGCTGTACCTACTTACTTGTTTGGGTTT
The DNA here is from genome assembly GCA_035221455.1 of Xenops minutus. Taxonomy (NCBI): domain Eukaryota; kingdom Metazoa; phylum Chordata; class Aves; order Passeriformes; family Furnariidae; genus Xenops; species Xenops minutus. Next base: position 54,633,261 of record JAWWEE010000105.1, on the reverse strand, counting down.
TGGAAGCCACACTTCAAGCATGTCCTTCGAAGCCAGAACTGCTCAGTGAGTTAGAGTTATTTCTAGGAATCAAATAGAAACCCAGCATATCCCAATTAACACCCTAAATTAGCTTCCTGAAGCTTCAGCATGAAAAAGAAACCTTTGTCTTGGCCATTAGTTTGTACTCCCATTCTTACTTTTGTAAATTAATGGATATTTCCATCTGCCTATACTAATACTCACCTGTGCAAGCACTATTAGGAGAATATGTGTCACAATAATGTTGAAATAGGCACTTTTACCCTTGCAGGAATGAATTGTTACTTACCTAATTTTAGAAAACTTACCTGCTTTTCAGTAGTATTTTTCATACTAATGTGGTTGAGTGTGTACATGTCAGGTTTCAGTCTTATATTAAAACAGTGAATTGGGAGCTCCTGGAAACCATTGAATTTAATGGAAATGGTTAATGACTTCACGTTATTACTCCAGCAAGCACTCTCATAGTGGGGATACTTAAAGAAGCCTTATTTATTAGTGCAAATGTATATGGGTCAGAATTAATTTTTAAAAAATCTTTAATTGTTTTCCCCTTATAATTTTCACAGCGGTACGTAGTTAAATATTCATGATAATGCTGATGATATGCTAAAGGTCTGAAATAGATCTGGAGTCTCAAAATCAACACAGGTTATTTAACCCTTTTCATCTAATGCACCATTGGGGACTTGCTGAGTGAAATCCCAGAGCACTGGAATAATTAGAAGATAGTAATGAGGATTTAATTAGTCCTTGAGATATGCTGAAATAGGACCACTGAGAACTTTTCTTTTTGGACATGGATTGCAAGCAGAATTGATGCCGTTGCAGCTGCTGTGATGTGCTGGAAAATGTATTCCATTGCTGGAGGCAGTTTCATGGCAGCATTCTGTGCCTGTCAGATATATGTGGACTCTATGCCCGGAGTAAGCACCTCCAAAATTGTGGAATAGAAGTCGCCACCTTCTCCATCACCTTCTCCCAGTACTTTTTCATTTTTAGCTTTTATGTCATTCTTTTCTGTTCTAGCTTTATTTCTTTCTGTTGTTGACAAGATCCAGCTTTTGAGAATTGTTGTACAGTTGTGTGCTCTATTAAAAACATATCATAGACAAGGACAGGGAGTAAGAAACTACAGGCTGGTAGGAGTACAAGTGTTAAACTGAGCAAAATTTGTATCTTTTTGACACAACTGCTTGTAAGGTTTATCCTCAGATCTTGTCCTTATTTAGTATTAGATCTTCACAGAAATGATATTTATCAGGAGCTGCAATGTAGTAAATTTAAATAGCTTTATTGGCAGCCAAGATGTTATCCAGCAAGAGGTAGTAACAGATGGGATGTGATCAGGCATTTTGATGTTCTCTTTGTGCTTCCCTATAAACAGTAAGTAGCAACTGAATTCCTGTAACTACAATTTCCTAATTTGCCCATTAGATTTCATATAGATATTTTTCTCCCCTTTAACTGTTTTCTGGGCATGCTTATTTGTACACAGTCATCACATAAATTCCGCAGTCATGTATTTTCTTCTAACAAAATATAAATGTTTTTGCTTCAGTGGAAGACACAGAATACCAATCGGGTGTTTTGCACCTACAATTCCTGTTGAGATTTATGGCTTAATACTGACATTTGGTGGTAAAGATTCTTTTTCCTGAAATCTATTTTCTTCTTAAAAAGACAAACCAAAAGGAAGAAAATAGATCAAAGAATTCTTATTGCAACAAAAAAGATACTGTAGTTTGCTTTTAGATCTTAAAAAGACCTTTTCCCTGAGAATACGTTTTTTTTGCTCTCTTTTGGGGATTTGGGATCTATTCAGAGCACTGAGGAGCTAGAGAATAAAATGATTCTTGTCATTAAAATTCTTCTGCTTGCCATGTTAACGATGACACCACTTAAGGTTAAATCAGACTTGGTAATAAGTTTACTTGATGTAGACTGAAGTGTTTCAGGCTCTTAAAGAAAGATGCTTGAGACATGTGTTGAGTGCAAAGCCACAGGTATGTTTGAGTGTCTCTTCTGCACATAGCGCTCGAAGTGGGTCAGTGCAGAGGAGCTGAGCTCTGTCTGGTATGCAGGAACACTGTGCCAGGTTGGGAGGAAATCTTCATGCCCAGAAGACTGGGATTAGAGGAATTGTGCCCTCAACAGCCGGAAAAAGTGCATCATATAAGAAGGAAAAGCAAGTTTTAGTTGAAACTGTTGCTCTAACTCTGTAAAACATACCTTTTTCATCTCAAGTCATGTGATAAAGTAGGAATGTGATGTACAGAAGTACTTAGAGCAGATCTGTATGTGAGGGCAGAGCCATGCAGCAGAGCTGTGCGCTAAACTTCATTGGTGACTCAAAAAACTACATTAGTTTCTCAGTGTGGCGAGTGCTAAATTTATCATCAGTCTTTACAAAGGATCAGGCCATATTTTGCTTTTACCTCTGTAGTTTTAATTTGGCTCTAGGAGTGTAAATGCACTGAAATGTAATGTCAACGTGATGAGCAAGTTTTTTTAATGTATATATGCTACTTTTCTTTCCTTTTTTGATTAGCAATGCACAGCAAAAAAAAAAGCTACTTTCATCAGTAATGAACATCTCTGGGATGAAAAGTTACTGATTTTCTCTCTGAGCTGTAGAGTGAATGGCTTTGTGTCTGTCTCTCAAGCATTTCAGAAAGATCTGCTTTTCTTGCCCAAAAGTATTAGAAATTATGTTACTCTGCCAAAACAGGTTAATTGCTGAAGAAATCAATTGCCATTTCAGGATGCTGGTTTCAGACTGTACTTGGGTCTCAAACATACACCAGTCAGTCTCTGCTTTAGATTGATCTGATTAGTTGTGGCCTAAACTAAATATACAGCAGTACTGGCCATCTGCAAGAAGAATTGGAGCAGGAAAAGGTATGATTTACATGTGATAAGCCACACTGGGAGACAGCAAAACTGCAGAAGTAGGATTAGAAGTAGATAATAATCTGTGCAATCAAAACCCAGAGTCAGGTCTCAACAAATAAATTTTGTATGCTAGCAGCTGGTCATTGCGCTCTTCTAGCTGATGTTAAATCTTGTTATACTTGGGGATGAATCTTTATTTCATTTTTTAAACTAAATTGAGGATTCTCTTTTTGAAATTAGGAAGCAGAATTGACTTATTCTGAGAGAGTTTATATAGTTGCCAGCAGAGAGACTTCTCAATAGAGAAGTTTCCACTGACTTCATTAGACAGCCATCCAATTCCCTGCCTCTGGGCTCAGAGAGCAAGATAAGCCACAGCAGTTACTGATGAAGAACTTGACAAAGTGACAGTCAATGTTGCTGTCACCAAGCTTGATCTGAAGTTACTGGGTGTGACCCCTGTCCCTGGGACAGCTTCCCAGGGTGGCCTATAAACTGGGAGCTGCCTGTGGTCCGCCTGTTCAACAGCAATATTGTTTTCAGGACACTCTGCTCCCTCAGAAACTAAGTTGAGCTTTTTCTGAAGCTTCTCTAAAGAAAAAGAACCTCTGAACTAAGACATTTTATGTCGTTTTAAGTTAATATATAGGACAGTGAGTTGAAATCTATATAATGTATATATTACTAGCTAACACTGGATAGTTCTTTCTATCCCAAAAGACTGCAGAATAAACGCTCGTCAGGGAACAGCTGCAAAACAAGGAAGGGAAAAATCAGTCAAATCATAAATCATGGTAAAAATAAGACTGAGACAAAGGCATTTTGGGACTGAGGAAAATATGCTGATTTTGTGTTTTTGGAAAAACACTATGATTTATTTTACATGTATGCAAGACAGAAAAAACACATCATGTGTATTTTAATCTTGTCCAATATATATATATAAATAATTGCAATATTCAGTATATTTACTTCATGAAGAGAAATATCTGAGTTGATCCAAAGAACCTTGGAACAGCAATCTGTGGGAGGGTAAATTTTTGAAACCTGAAATTTAGACCATTAAGCCTGCAGACCTTGCATATTGCACATTAAAAACTGCCATTCCTTCTTTGCTCTCCTCTGTGACTTTCCTAAGTATGCATGTTATTAGGCAAACTTGGACAAATGTTGATTGTACGAAGCAGATATACTCCTCAGGTTTTTCATGTTGCTGCTGAGATTAATTCCAACAGCCCAAGCTACCTACTAAAATTAAGGAGGCATTTGGGAGGGCAGGGTGGGATGCTTTTGTACTAGAAGTCACCGTTGTCCTGATTTTTCAAGCATGGTAGTAAAAGCATCTTGTGTTAAGGTATGTTGCAGTAACAAATTAAGTGTAACATGGTGGATGAGCAATGTTTTTTTGCTCAGTCAGTGCATCAACATCTCCACAAATGTCTTTTCTTCTCTGTCCTCAGTACAGCACTTAAAATTTGCATCAGAGAGCATTATGCAAGGTTCGCATTAGGAAAGGTTGGATATTTCTTCCCCGGCTACCATCTGGGTAATCTGTCTGATCCTTCCCCAGATTCTAATTTATCAATGATAGATTATATGAATTTCAAGCCTAGGCAGTAGCAGAGGGAGGTTTAGGGGTGGGAAAAATTTAAACATTATTGCATGCTATACATAGACTGGGTTTTGTAATATCAGAGAGAGAAGCAGAGGAGATTCAGCCAGTTAACCTAATAGCACAGCTGGTAAAACACTAGGGGGTCTGGGTTAAAACCTTAGCTAGGTCATTAGTTTCCATCTTCCCCAAAGCTATTCACATTGTGAAGAGAAGCAGTCAGACAAATAAACTGTGAGGAGACTGTAAGATAGATATTAAAGCATAATAAGAATATAATTCTAAAGAAAATTAAAACCAGTGCAGAATTTTTTCTTAAACATTGATCTTTCTGTGAAAAGGAGAAATACTGCAGTGATCTTTGGAGAAAGTCCTAATTTCACCACAGTGATGTTTTCCATTGCTGCTTGTTTCACATAAGCAAAGAAACATCCTTTGTTGAATGGGTGTGAAGAAATGTGGTGGTGATTGTACTGAAGGTATCAGCAGATGCCAACGTGAAAATAAGTTGTCCAGATACCAAAGAGAAGTCATGTCACTGTTACTCTAGTCCAGAGAACTTCACATGTTTTTAGTGGTGCCCTGATGGACTCGGAGAAGATGGCAAGGTTTTACGTGGGCTGAAAAAAAGAGCACAATGTAGAAATTAGATTTTTTTTTCATGGTTAATGGAGAAACATTAGAATAAGAATTTCTAATCAGAAGAATAGTTCATTAAAAGCAGAAGAGAGAGTGAATGCAACCCAAAAGGCTGTCCATGGAAGCAATTTCAGCCAAAAATTGTGTCATGGGTGTACAAACATTTGCTCTTTTTTCTCAAAGGAGAACTTACTCTAAAAACACTTTGGGGCTTTTTTAAAAAATTTTGATTTTTAAGTTTGATTGGAGAAAGAAATGAGAAATTTAGAATATTTTTTAGTTTTTATATGAGTTAAAAACTGACCAGAAATATTATTAGCCTTTTTTTTTAGCAGCTAATATAAATAAAAAGCCTCTGAATTTGTTCTGTGCCAGTGATCTCAGTACATTTTTTTATGCTGCTACCTTTCAGTTGCTGAAGTTGCTTGTCAGCCTAAGTGTTTACTCAGTATCAGATGTATTAGCAGAGACATAGTATATACAGGGGGCATGAATATTGTGCATGTCAGTGGTGCTGCTTGGGACACGTCTAACAGGTTCATACCAGAGACATCCAAAGATACCGTATTGGTGTAGTGCAGGTGTCTTATTGATTTGATTCATTGTTTCTTTAACCTGCCTGTTAACTGTACAAGAATATTGAGAATTAGTATTTGCATCATTTAAATGAGATTGACACGGCAGGCTGATCTATTCATGCTCACCAGCCCTTCACCCTGTAGTGTAAATTAGTAAGTGAGATGCTTTGTGTGTGTCAAACACAGGTTTCATATGTGCTGTCACCAATCTAGCTCAGCATATTTTAGTAAGGCTGGTTTCTGGAAAGTGAAAATAAGATCTGAGGTATCTTGAATGCAAAGAAATCTTGTGCCTGCTTGCTCTAGAAGCCAGGGTTTTTTATGCCACCCACATGATTTCACTTGATTGACTTGGGTTGTATTCTGGTACATGGGTCAAACCTTCCCCAGTTTCTTAAATGCTATTACTTGTTCAGACTTGTATAGCATTTTTGTCTGCTTAGATTTTTTCCAGTGTCTGAAACTCTTACTATGTCCTTTCAGTGTTTATCTTAAGTAGCACCTTAGGTGTAGGTCCATGCTATTCTTTGCCAGTGCCAGTAAGTAGTTTATGGCCAGATAGTGCTGGCCCCCCATAAGCAATAGCACAACAGTATTTTCTTAGCTCCTGCAGTCTACAAGCCACCCATGTCCAGGTCTAACCACACCATTTGAAGATGTTTGTTTCAGTACCAACAACAGTCGGGACAGACAACCTGGTTGCGTATTTAGGGTTCTGATATCACAGACTTGCGTGAGAATAACCAACTCTTTCAATTACTAAAACACTTTATTAATGTGTGAGTTATGTTCTGTTGGATGTTTCCTTGAAGTGCTCAGGGTGCTGACTCTGGACATGTTTAGCTGGGCAAAAACCCAGACATAGTTTGTCAGTCCAAAACCTTCCTGTGCTGTCCTTGCCATCTGAAACCAGTGGGCTAGGCAGAGTTTCAGTCTGACTGTGATCTTCCTGAGCATCCTGCCATGCTAACAGGTTGCCAAATTTTATTACATTCACTGCACAGAATAACATTTTTCATTTGTTCAGCTTTACCCTGCCACTTCTGTCTCACTGTTGTTTATCCACAGATGAGCTAGATTTGGGAGTCACTGCTTTAGATCCATCTCAGTTCTGTTGTATTCTGTGGTGAAAATCCTGAGAGAGTAAATACAACACAAACTGCTGTCTGAGGAAGGCAAGCCTGCCAAAAAGTTGTGTCATGGGTGTGCAAACATTTGCTGTTTTTCTCAAGGGTACTGACCAGTGTCTTGCTAACATACCAAGCATTGGAAATTTCTATGATTCCCCACACACACAAGTTTTTCCTTTAGAGGTAGTGGAAAATAGCTCTTCACATGTTTAATTTCTTTGAGATGATTCATAAGTGAGGATTTTATGTTATTTTTCTCTAATTATTTGATGGTTGGTGCATGCATCCAATCTGTTTCTGCTTTTCTCATTCCATGATTTTCAGAGTAGTAAGCCTATCTATCCCCTTCTTCAGTCTCTGTCCTTGAGTAAGGGGAACTTCCTTATTCCTTACTCAGTAAGGTTCCTCAGTTGCTTTGGTCCCATGCTCTGTCACTAAACATGCCCCTGTAGGAAGAGCCATAGCCCAGTGTATTTTTTTCCTTAGGTAAGTTAATTTTTGCAATATACTGTTGCATGTTGCACTTTTCCTCATTTTCTATTTATCAGATGTGTAATTTAATGATGATCTGCTATCATTGTAAACTCCAAAGTTTTTGTGAGCTTGAAATGAGTAAGTGTTCCACATGTTTTCAGGTTTAATTCATTCATGAAAATCGATGCAGTACTCCTGGGTCAATCAAAAGACCTCTTATTGACGTGGGTTAAATGTGTGCCAGTAGACAGTTGCTGTCCATCAACTGATATGCAGTAACTTGTTCCTTTGCAGTCACTTCTTCTGTATTTGAGCTTCTACTTTTCTGTAAGGTTTTTTTCATATTCAAGCCAAGATTTTAAAACATCAAAAGAATCCACTTGAGATTTTATAGCAGTACCCAGAACATTCAGTGGGTGTTTTTCATGGTTAGTGCTAAGAAACAGATGATTTTTTATTGGTCAATGTACAAATGTAATTAAGACAACCTTAATACATAGTTTCATGAAGCTTTAATAATTTAGTGTTTATCTGTTTTGTGTATACATATGCCGAAGAGAAAGACAAGTTTTAAATGTTTTCAAAAAGGTATCTTAAGTGGTATTGGCTATATGATGTATACTAGCAGATGTTAGTGCTGCCTAGGACAACAGAAGCTTCATTTTTGTCTTTTCCTACATCAAAGAAACAGAAATGCTTCTATTATAAGTGTTGTTTGGTTTATATTTTTTCTATATATATTGCTAAAAGGAAAGAAGAAAAATTCTGCTACCTGATCATTTTTAAACATTGTATGTATGTTCTATTTGAACATGCAAATATATTTTGTTACTGTTACATTGTGATAATTTTTAATATTATGCTATCATTTCATTTAGAACTAAAAAAAAAATGTGCAAAGATGACTACAGTATTCAAACTGTTCTTAATAAAGATAGTCATTCTTTAGGTCTGTATAAAAAGTAACTAAAACAGAATAAAATGCTTCTGCCAGGGTCACTTAATACAGCTGCTTCTGAAATAGCTTCGTTTGCAAAAACCCACTCAAGTGTTTTTTCGGTAAGTGATCTCTTAGTATGATGGCAAGTAAAGCATCGCCTCTACCTCTTTTTATCACTAATACTAAGGGAAGGAAGTACATTTGTTCACCGATGAGCATGTTGCCATTGTAATTTTGAAAGTCTTAACTCATAGCTGTTTCCTAGCAGTTTATTTAAAAGACAGCCCACCTTGTTGTCACAGAGGCTGACGTGTCAGATGCAGTCTGGCTGTTGAATCACTCCACTGCCATTACTCCAGTGCAGCTCTAATGTAATCCTGCTTCCCTTCTTTACAAAAGAAAACTTTATCTTAGATCTAATTTTCTGGAAAGAAAATTTATTTCTTTTTGCATTGGCTATAAAATGAAGTTGAACACTAGGGAAAATGTGTGTAAATAAGGAAAAATGAATGTATGCCAGCTGCTCCCTTTCATTTCTAATAAGATTTCTAGAATTGATGTTGTTTTCTCTTCGTGATGCATGAATGTTAATGTATTGACCAGGAACCCTTTTCTCTCTAAGACATCTGAGCTTTCTGCAAATATTTGAAACACTTCAAACTCATGCACTGATCTCTGAATGTTCACTGGGCTCTCCTGGAGGTTGATGAGGAGAGATTCCTCTATGTTGTAGTGGAATCCAGATCATAGTAAGAACCTGTTCTTACCTTCTCCACATCACAGCTGTGGCTGAAATGATTCCTCTGCTCTATGAAAGGAAATTAGAGCATGTCCTGTTTTAATACTACGCTTCAACATACCATACAGAAGATAGCACAGATATTTTTCCTGATTTTCAGGATTCCTTTTCCTTAATTCTTTACCTGTCTTAATCCTTTATCGTCTTTCAAGAGAAGATAGCAAAGCCAGCCTTGATTTGGGAGGAATCTTACACCCTCTGGGATGCCTCATGTCAAAAGGAGTTAAGGAGTCTGTTCCTTTCTTGTTGTGTTAGTCGACATCTCTCTAAACTAAGGCTAGAACATGAGTTTGAGTAGTATCAGACCGTTATCTCTGCTCTTGAATTACTGGCATGCCCACGGCATGGTTTTGGCCAATGCCCATGAGTGCTCCCCGAGCCACAGCCCAAAGCGTGCATAAGGCAGGACAAGAGACTGTGCACAAGAGTCATACAGATAAGACTAACAGGATTGAGTGGGATGGTTTATCTGTATGGACAGGAGTGCCACCACTCTTCTCCTGGCGTGTTTTATTTATGGCTGTACACATAGCTGCACAGTCCGTTCCACAGCATCAGAAATGGACGAGACGTTTACTGAGGAAGAAGTCATTTGAGTAGAAACACTTACTTCACTTATTACTCTGGTGCCTCCAGAAGCCTTTTTGACAACAGCAGGGCTGGCTAAAACTGATATCCTCTGTGTTTTTCATTAGACATTAGTCCATGTTCTCCATTAGCTTCAACAACCAGCAGTCCCTGTGCATCACTACTGGAAATCACTGTACCAGTAACTTTTCACTGTGTCACCCATCCTTGTGGTGTTAAGTACTGCCTGCAATAACGACTGGACTGAAAAACCTTCACCACTAGTACAATATTTGGAAAGTTAGCTCATATAGATTAGAAGTCCCACAGTGTACAGAATAGCCTCACTTCTGTACGAGATATTGGAGTAACTTTGCTATCTTTATAATAAAAATCTTAGTGTGGCCAGTATTAATTTTTTTCATTTAAATGGATCCCATGAGCATGATATATATGGTGTATATGTGTTGGGAACACAGGCATTTATATCATACAGACATACAATTGTGTTAGGTTTCTAAATTACTTACAGCACTGTCAGCAGAAGACATAGGCTTTGTAATAAGATTTGTGTGCAGAGTGGAACTGTTTTAAAAACCAAGGGGTCTGTTTCAAAATAAAGCTAAGTGGAGAAGGTCATGCAGGCTTTCCTTTGCAGAAGTGTGGAGTTTTCTAACCAGTACAGACTAGTTACTAAGCTGCCATTTTCCACTCAGTTATTTGCCATGTTGTGTGTCAGCATGTGCATTCTGGCTCCCTCCGGAGCAAGTGCCAGGTTCTGACTTTGCAGTTCAGGTGTGATCAAGTGCCTTGTCTTGGGGCTTGCACAAAGATCAGGAAAACTTGGTGCATATCGTGCCAAATCTTGAAGTTGTTTTAGCACAATACAGATTGAGCAGTTCATACAACCTGCACCTCGATGTTTTCAGTGAGGTATTTGATCACGTGTCTGTATGTGTCTAATGTTTAAAATTAGTGGAGGAGGCACCTTTCATAAGGAATGTTTCATCTCCCTGTGGCCACAGACTGTGAGTGCCTGACCTGGCTGCAGGATGGGCCACAAGGCAACCGTGCTGGTGCGCATTGGCCCTCTGGGGCAGTGTCTCCCTCCTTGGCAGGCACAGTGGCAGCAGAGTGAATGCCGTCCTGCGGTTCACATGTGGTTTGCCTTGCAAAGAAATGTGAAGATGAAATTTAATATGCAAGCAGAACAGAAAAGAAAGCAGATTTCCTCCAGAAATAAGAAAAAAACCCTTGCCATCTTGTCAGCACGTCCTCTTCAACGTTGAAAGCAGCACTAAAACCTTTCAGAGTATAAAACGTTAGAAAACCAGCATCCCTACACAGACATTTCATGGGCAAGGTTGCAAGATTTTTTCCAGTTCATGAAAACTTCAAAAATCCCACCACAAAAGCCACTTCATCTCCCATTTAATAGGCTTAGTTCTGTTCCTTTTTATGAAGCTTCTAAATTTTATAGGATTTCACTAGGTCTCTTGCTGCAGCTTTTGAACCTTAAATTGGGATTCATTAATACATTTATAAAAGTGAAAAAGGAGAGGGGACAGAGTAGAAGAAGGACCTAGAGCACAAATACGTAACAAAATGACTGTTATTTCTGACTGGTATGACTAGTCTTCACTTAGAGGTAAATTTGAGCTCTAAAAAGTTTGTGGGCAATAGAAGTATTTACAGTGGGTTTCTGTATGCTGAAGTTAGGCATTTTGGTAGCAACATATAATTTTGGAAGATGTGATACTCACACCATAAGTCATCAGGCAAATTCCCTACTACTAATTAAGTAATGTAGATAATTGCCCTTATTTTTTTCCCCTGAAAATTCTTTTCATTTTAAAACTAGCAACCATTTGTAACTAAGCAGGACTGCCCTGTCTTTCTTTTACATGTATGGGTTTTCAAACACTGTGTGCAGGTTTTCGTGGTTGAGACAGCTTTGCTGACTTGGGGATTTGTTTGTTTCTGTTTGTATGAACAACAGCAGTTTTCTGGATATTTTTAGTCTGAAAATAAATAGAGTTGGTTTATTTTAATGCCAAAGATTTCTTGAAAATAAAGAGTAGTTACCTAAATATTAATTTTTGCTTTGGCCCTTTTCTCCCTTTAGGTTTTATGGCAGGCATACAGAGGAACCCCCAAATGTCACAGTATGGACCTCAGCAAACTGGACCTTCCATGTCACCACATCCCTCACCTGGAGGCCAAGTGCATCCTGGAATTGGTAGCTTTCAGCAGAGTAATTCAAGTGGTACTTATGGGCCTCAGATGAGCCAGTATGGACCACAAGGTAAAATGCTTGCTGGTAGTAGATTTGATAATTTATATTTTTTTTTTACTATATATATATATGTTTATCGTGTATGTAGGTAGGTGCTTTCTTAAAAACTACAAAAACCACACACACTACACTCTCTCTAAAAGAAGAAATCCTAAACAAATAAAGCTGTCATCCAAAGGTGGAGCTGCACCTTGTGGAAGAAGTTGTTTCTGTTATTAGCACCTTTTGCTGCATAAAAATAGTGACCTTAAATTAGGCAAGGGAATGATGAATCTGTGGCATTGCCAGGTCTATTGTTTAGGAGCCCAAGCATGTCATCTCTGTGATGAGGCCGCATTTGAGCAAGCATGGAATAAAGGTCACAACACCGATCCCAAAATAGGACTTCTTTTCTTGGATGAAATCCCAAGGCCAACCTGAAATTGTGTGGTAACTGTGAGGGTAAAATCTTCAAACAAGCATAATAATGCAGTGGCTACTGTGGAAATAGAACATTGAGGTCTAACGTATATGGTTTGTGAATCTTAACTAACCCTTCAGACTGAGAGAGACAGTTCCTTTTGTTTTGCTTGTTTGACAGAATCAGTGGGGGAGTAAAACAAAAGTAGAATACACAATTTCTGCCCCTGGACAACCTTGAACTTGTCTATTGTTTTGCCTTTAATGGATAACCTTTATAAAGTATGCATCTGTTTAGGGGTTTAATGAAGTTGAAGTCAAACCACGGAATATTTAATGAGCAGTATTTTCTTCAGAGGTACATAAAGAAGCTTTTTGATTTCATCACTTCCTACTATTGCTTTCATATTTAAAAGCCTCAACAAGGATGCGTGCTAGTGGTGGGAATTTCTGTAAGGGCTTGATGACTTGCCCATGTTAGCAAGGAGGGTTATTTTAGTCTCCCGAGTTTCTGAGAACTAGTTCTGATGTTTGTTTGCAGGGAGCCTTACTGCCCTGCGCAATGTTCTTTCTGTTTCATCTCTGGGTAGCGTTTGGTTTAGTGTTCTGAGCACAGGGCTACAAGCCAAGATTTCCCAGTTTCTAATTTTGGCTCTGCCTTTTGCATCATCTTACAGCTTAGGCAAGTAGATTCATTTCTCTGCTTCACTTTCCTTAACTGTAAAATGGGGCTAGTAATGCCTTATAGCCATGTGTGAAGATTAATTACCTAACTCCCGTTGACTGGTGCTTTCCTTTTATTTGGAAAGCATTTTGTGGCCATAAAATGTTGTCCAAGTGCTTATTTTTATCTGCACAGTGAGCAACTAGCTTAACTGGTAAAAACTCCAGTGGATTTATGATGTGCTATCCTGACTTCCAGCTGTACTGCTGCTGCTGAGATTCTGAACCATGGGAATAGTGGGTGTCAAGTGCAGTAAAACATTAGCCATCCACACTGATTGAATGGAAGGGGTTTTGTACTAAATCAATGCATTTAAGTAACACGCCGAATACTACTTTCTTTTTTTGCTTGAGTTCAGCAGTTCTTTTCCTCCCTCTGTAGATGAAAGTGCCTATGTAATGATTTTATGGGTCACGGTCAGGAAGAAACTGCTATTAAAAACTGAACTTGAGGGACAGGAAGAAAATGAGCATCATTGTCATTAACAGTCCGTTTCAGAAGGGTTTGGTGTATAGTGTGATGGATGAAAAGTGTGTTCTTCTGCCAGCTCTTGGAAAATACTGGTGATGCAGTGCATGGTCATCATAAAATTAGGGCCTTGCAGACTTTCATCTCTGTAGATAACAATTAGACCAAAAGAATACTACATTTTCACCAGGCTAGTCTGACCATTAATAAAATCCAGAGTTGAAGCTACTGGTATCTCCAAGTCATATATTTACCTGGATTTAAGTTTTTAATAGCATTTTCTCATTTTTTAATGAAAGTAATGTGTAATTGCAACTCTTTACATACCCTCCTACAAAGTACAGTTGTATGCCAGCAATGATGAATATATAATAATATTACTCCATTTGCCTTTTACTGCCAAAATAACACATATATTAAAAATTACCTGGGTTGCAACCAAATTCTTAAGTTATTAAACTGAAGTAAATCTGAAGAGTCTGATTTGTTTTCCATGTTTTGTTCACATAGGCCTTCCTCAGAATATTGTTAAGCATGGGCTGAGTTTGACAGGACTGCTTGTGTTTTTATATCTGGACACTAAGCTTTTGATCCAGCTTTGAATACTGGATTTCACTGTGTGCTGTCCTGAAAACCGCTGCTCAAGGCTGGTGTCCTCTGTGCTGTGGAATTGGTCTCCATAGTAAAGACTGTACCAATAAGTTTGGATTGGAAGAATTAGTCCCCAGTTCATGAGAGCAGAATGATCCATTTCATGCTTATGGTTGATTTATTTGATTTTCATGTGTTTACATGACACTTAGATCTATAATAAGAGCAGAATATATTTTCCCAGGAAGCAGTTCTGTACTGGGGACCTAGTCCAATTCTGTGAAACCATTTCCTACAAAAATAATAAATGGCTTAGGCTCCACATGTCTTTGTGTCTGGGACACAAAGCAGAAACATGCAGTACAGAACATTAGTTTTAATTTTTTATTAAATCCCAGCATTTTCCTGTTCCCAACAATGAAAAAAAAACCCACCAAAAAACAGAGCAAGAAGGGAAGTTGTTACTGAAAGAAACAGTCTCTTTGGTTTTTATTTGGACAACATCTAGATCAGGGGCTAGTGAAGCTCTGGTCTATGACCCGAGCATCAGACTGCTGTGACAGCAAAATGTCTCTTAAATGCACTCTGGAGAGCCGTTGGGTGCTGTGGTCATTTGGGTCTCTTAAGACTGGGGTAGAGAAGACCTTCCTGTGGATCAGCAGAACGTCTCAGGAATGCATCCTGTCTCCCCACTATTCCTACTCAATTCAGCAGTGAAACGGTTCTGTTTGGGTATAAAAGAAAAATAACTACTGAATATGTTTGAACCACAACTCCAGAAATTCACAGTAAGTTAAAGTCTCCTTTTTTTTTGTGGTACAGTAGTATGAATTGAGTATTTGTGCTTTACAACCTTCCATTCTGGACTCATTTCACAGTAGCACTTTGCTATCTAGCTCCCACTGATTTTAATCCTAGATTTTAATTAAAATGGTAGTATCTTAAGTATGAGATTCCCTAAGTATCTTGAGAGTCTGGACCTCTGAATCCAGACCCACATATGCAACAATCTGTGGAATTAAATACCAGCTATATCTTACTGAAGTACCCTAGGTAAAATAGTTCAGAGGAATTCAGAACAACACATTTAAATTGTCTGTACAAGAAAAACTCAGTGGTCAACTGCACATGTTAAAAATTGTAAAATTATTTGAAGATGCTATTTTTAATACTGTGTATCTGACCTATGTCTCTAATGTAGAGAGCAAAGCTAACAGGTAGTCAGTTCTCAAATTTCCCTATTTTCAGTTTGCCTAGAAATGGCAAGATATCAGAGCACTTTGTTCAGCAAACCTGAACAAAGTGGACCAGAGTTTCAGCAGTAAGTATGAACATCTGTCTTTGGCAGGTTATTAGTCAGCTTTTTTATACTTTATCTTCATTACACCTTTTTTTTTCCCCTTCCTGATTCCAGTTACTACTTTGGTTTTTCTCATGCATTTGAGATGTTGTCTCCCTGGGTACAATTCTACTTTGCCAAGGGGGAGTTGGAATCAAAAATCTCTCAGATACGGAGGGGAGGAGTTGTTCAGTAGTATTGTACAGCCACTGTTGCCAGGCTTGTACCCACTTGAAAAGTGTGGGCTCTTGGACTTGGCTGCCTGACACGTCCAGCTGATGTGGGCTGGCCTAGCATCTGCTGCATTCATTGTGTTTAATGCTGCATCCATCTGTTTTCTGTCAAAGCCACTGCCAACAAATTACTAATCTATTAGAGAAACATGGAAATAAGATTGCGCTCCTCATTCCTGGCAATTCCTCTTGTATTTTGTTTGGCTTTTATTTTGTCCTTTTTTTTTTTTGCCCTTTTTTTTTTTTTTTTTGTTTTTTTGTGAAAGGTATAATAATAGCTAGTATTTTAGGCATTGAGGAAATGCTTAGGGAAAAAAAAAACGTGGAAAAAACATTGAAACTTGTTTTCCTTACTGAAAAGATACAACTTCCCTGTACTCTTGGATGTGTATCCCTGGAGATGAATGATTAAGAGCTATTTTAACTGAGCCACATATTTTTATGGAGAAGATTCCACTGTTTTTTCTGTGTTGTGCTTATACAGGAAAGACCAAAGCATGAAAGAAAAGATTTTCTGTCCCAATTCAAAATAGCATCAAAACAGCAATAGTGTTCAGCACTGGTGTTTGCTCCTCCAAGCATGCTGTTGAACTGTACTTCATAGACCCTAAATGACAAAACAAATTGGCTTTATGTAAATTGGACTGACAGTAGCTCCCAGTGATTATGGATATCAGGTCTGCTTGTCTAGGGAGAGAATTTGCTTCACTTTGGGTACTGTTACATGTACATAAGATGCATTAACTGGCTGTGCCTAATCTTTGAATGCGCAAACACACCATTCTTGCTGCATTAAATTTTTCTTGCACAAAGCAGCTGGAAAACCAGAGCAACATCCAAGTTGTATGTTACGCCTGTAACACATAGCAGAGCAGTATGAAACTAGTCAGCCCTTTAGTTTGCAGTCGCATATGTTGGATCAGAAGCATGACTTAAGAAGGTCTCAGCAACCAAAACTCTGGCTGGGGACGATGGCTCACTGAAGAGAGAACAGTCAGCTGCCAGCGGCCAAGCCTAGAGGAGGAGAAGTGACAGGGCAGTCTGAAACCAGCATAAAGCTGAATGTGGAGCCTTTCATCTCTGTTGAACCCCATATTGGGGATCCTTCTATGAGGACCCCCAGGCAGAAAGTCGATTTTTAAAGCAGAAGAGAAGGGTTGTCCCATTTCCTTGGGAAGCATAGGTCTCACGCATTCTTGCCAAGGAGATCTTGTAGCAGAGTGAGTCAGTTACAGGGTAGGAAGGAGAGGAGGATTAGCCAAAGCACAGCAGCAGGAGCATATTATTTAATTACATGTGCATTCAAATGATGGATGAATATATTTATTTTAAATATAAACAGGAGTTGCATGCCACTGACTCCTTTGCCTGGTAGCTGAGGCCTAAGGAGAGACATGGCTGATATCCAGATTCAGAGGAAGAGTCCAAGGACTTCTGCCTTCAAATGAGCGTGGGAATATCTGAGAGTAGTCAGGAAACTCTGCTCTGTGGCACCCCACAGGGAGGGAATGGGTTGTGTTTCCACTATTCTGGATGAGATGGAAATGTAGACAAGTCAAAACTGATGACTGAAGGAGTGCAATGTGATCCGTTTCCTAAAATAGTTTTCTATCATATCTTTAGCTTTCTTTTTTTTCCCTGTTTCTCATGCTGCTTGGGTATGTTTCTGTAACACTGCATGCTATATATTCATCTTTTCTTGAGATTTCAACATGACAGGAGAATCAGCACTCAAATGAGTTAAGCTGCTGCAAGTGGAGCACTTACTCCAGTGACAATATAGATTGGGGTCAGCCAGGTTTCATGGCTGGTCCTTCGTAAGGCACCTGCTTAAATTAACATCTTTGTAATATTGCTGATTACTCATGTAATACTAGTTTTCCCAGAGGAGGTGCACTGTAAGCTACCACCCCTTATTGCTGGCATAGCCAAACGGAACTTACCAGGAAGGCAGGGTAGGGCAGGAGGGAGAGGGTGTCTTTTTCGGACCCCAACAGCCATCCCCACCAGTCCATGCCAAATCATCTCTGACACAAATGAGCAGGACAGTTAGGAGTAAGAAGCCTACTGCTGAAATTGCGGAAAGACAAAGGAATGAAAACATGAAATTACAAAAATAAGATTCTCCCTTGAGCTTATGTAATGGGCTTCTTACATGCCACATCTCTCTTTACTACATAAGGCAGTTGTGTACTCTGTACTGTGCTGTTAACCCTCTGGAGGCTGGTCTTTTCTGTATTTGTTGTTGGCTCATAACATCTGTTAGACAGAAAATGTTTCAGAGTACCTGAAAATCAGATTCACAGGCTCATTCAGGTTGGGAGGGTGCTCAGGAGTTGTTCTTGGCTAACCTTGTATTCAAATTGGGGTCACATAAAAGATTAGAGCAGGTTATTCTTGACTTTATCCACCTGGGTTTTGAAAACCTCCAATCAGGGAGTCTGTGTAACCTCCTTGAGCAACTTGTTCCATTGCTTTTCTGGGCTCACGGTAAAAAAGTGATCCCGAGCATGAGGCCAGCATGGTTCACTTTAGTTCACATGTCTAAGTTCTGCAGCTGTTAACTTCCTAAATAGAAATATTTGCTCAAAAGTGTTAATGTTTTTCTCTGTGCTTTTTATCATTTTGTTCAGGAAACTACTCCAGACCACCGACGTACAGCGGTGTGCCCAACACAAGTTACAGTGGCCCAGGACCTGGCATGGGTATAAATGCCAACAGTCAGATGCATGGACAGGGGCCCAGCCAGCCTTGTGGTACCATGCCCCTGGGACGGATGCCATCGGCTGGGATGCAGAGCAGACCATTTCCTGGAAACATGAGCAGTATGACCCCCAATTCTCCTGGCATGTCTCAGCAGGGAGGCCCTGGGATGGGCCCACCCATGCCAACTGTGAACCGTAAGGCACAGGAGGCGGCTGCTGCAGTGATGCAGGCTGCTGCAAACTCCGCTCAGAGCAGGTATGCATTCAGGTGAAAGGAATTTAAATAAGTAGTAATGTTTTCCTTGTCATTTCTGAAGTAATGGCACTGGATAGGTGTATGAACATGCATTTATACATATTCTAGCTGTGCCCTTATCTCTGGGAGATGGTATGTGGGAAGAATACTTTTCCTTAAACATAAGGGGAAAGCATGTTGTTGTGTCTTTGAACTATGCTCTCGAAAAGCAGCTGTGACAATGGAGATGATGACCTCTTCTAGCTTAGTTCTTGGCTCTATGGGCTTTAGGAAAATCCACAGGATTGCAGTGACACTAGGAGTCAAAAACAAGCCTTCTGCAACTTCAAATTGATTAGCTAGTTATATTTGTTTTTCACTCCAGTAAAGAGAGGTCCAACATGTCCTTGGCAGCTTGCCCCTGCCAGAGAGTAAGGAAGCTTATGAAGCTGCCCATCAGCTCTTGCATTTACTGCCCATGTTTTGGGCAGCAGTGCTGATGGTGGTTCTCTTCTACAGGCCATTCTTGTTCCTAGGAAGGCATACAGGGGAGGAGAGGAGGGCAGGCTGAGGGGAGCAGCTGGAGGGGAAAGGCAGAAGGAGACATAAAAGCAAGCTGTAGTTATCTGGAGTTGATACCTGCCACTTGTACGTTCATAAGAGAGAACCTGCTAACAGGATTGTAGAGATTGGAGCCATCATTTGTCTTCTTGTCTCCCCTTTGGGCAGCATACCTACATGTTGCCATTTGTATGGGGATTTTGATAAAGGCATTTTTCTGTCCGTGCTTGGTTTAAAGATGCCTGAATACCTACAGTTAAATTCTGTTTTCTGCAAAATTTTTCAGATTAAGTGATTTCCACATTTCTCTGGACTCAAATAACTGCTGGCGTATTTATTAGCTTTTTCTCTTGCAAAAGGTTTCATAACATTTGAGAAGGACACAAATAGTTGGACTCTTCTGGTGAGCATGTTTGTATATGTGCGTATTACACATCTTGCATTTATGCATATATGTACACAGATTCACATATACTTGTACAGGTATTTATCATTCAGGACCAGTGTTTGTGGACGCTAGATCTTCTCTAATTCCAAGACTCAGTGTAAAACAAGAAATAGGAAGCTAGTGTGTCCCTGTATTTGTTGCTTTCTTGTTTTGCGAGTTTGGAAGGCAGGTGGCTACTAGTGATAAGCAGCAGCAAACTTATAAAACAATAACAGTAAATTTAGTGTACTTCGTGTTCTTGTTCAGTAAAATAGAAACAGACTCCCTTAAAATAGAGCATACTCTAGCAAATATCTGTGAACCAGCAGTCTCTCGCTTCTGTTGGTTGTTTTAACAGACCTGTCTAGTAGGATTTATGGAAGTCTGCTTCTGTCTGTCTGGTTTAGGCTATAAGCTGATAGGTCAGACATGAAGGAATAAATAGGCCATCACTGCAGCTGCAGGAGCAGGATTTCTGTATAATCACAGAATGGAAGGTAAAGCTCACGTTTGTTGGTCTTGACAGCAAGAAAAGACTTTTTGTTAAGTAGAAAGTATTTGGTTGTGATTCAACTTACACATTGGGCATAGTGTGTGGTTTTGATCAAAAACTAGGTTAAATGATTACCATTCCTATCTCATACCTTCCTCCCAAGTCAGTTTGTAAAACTTTTTTGGTTTAGCTTTGCCTGGACAAAACTGCACCATTTCAGAGCATTCCCATTACACACTGCCCTTTCCAGTGATCCAGCACCTGTGGAAGGGCTTGAGGAGTCATTGAATCTCTGTCACAAATACTGGCAAAAGGGCTATTTATAAACTACAAATTGACAGAAACTTGTCACACTGCTCTGATACCAGTGGGTTGCAAGCTCACTGTTTTCCTCTTTGATCTCAACTCAACTGCAGGGTAAAAAGCCTAATGGCTTTTAGCTATTCCTGCAAGTCCTGCAGACTTGTGTATGAAAGGAATGTACTTGACAATGATTTGGATTTGCAATACAGAGCAAATCCAAAGAGGCTGTTCTTTTGTTCTGCTTTAGGCCACCACATACTAGGTCACCACATATTAGGTCACCTGGTTATCCCAGCCAGTTGGGGGCTGGTGGACAACCCATGTTTTCATCACAGCACCCCTACTATGGCAGCATTCAGGCTCCCTCCCTTGGTGCACCAGCCTGACCAGTATGGTTAGATCACAGTGTAAACTGGACTTGCTGTGGGACCTTCGCATTTTTTTAATGTTTATGAATGTGCCATCTGGCAGCTGAAGGAATATAAAAATCATGTGAAAGGTACAGAAATACTTGCATCATAGAGGAAATTTTAGTGTTTTGTTTTCTTTTTACTAATGCCTCTGTGACAGTTCAATGAAAATGTGCATGTCACTCACTCACACATCTGCATGGCTGTTGGCATGGCTCTATTTCCTTGTTCCTAAAAGGAACTTCACTGAGAAGGAATGAAAGCTCTCCTTCCCCTGACACAGGCATCATCTTTCTCTCCTCATTGGTGTTCTTGTCTCGCAGCAGTGCTGTGCAGCCACATGTTCTGGACTTGCTGGTACTGTCACTGCTGCCTGGGCAGTGAACTGCAACCCCCAAAGTATGTATGATCCCTTTTGGAGAGGTGGTGTAGTGAGGAATGATCATAGGGTTTCTTAATGGGATTTTCAAGGAAGTTTTATTTCATGGTAGTTGAGTGTGCATGTGTTTGTAAAATTTCAGTTAGGCGCTACAACAATTTTTAGGAGCACTAAGTATCTCTTGCAAAACATTTGCCTGAAATGCAACTAGTCTTTTCTCACCAAAGTCCTTCACACTGTGATGTAACCAGATCATAAATTACAGAGCTGGGAGAAAGAATCTACGCTGGCTCACAGCCTGTCGATCCCTTACAAGCAAGTCCATCTTCACCTGAGATTTAAGCTTTATGGACTTCCCTGCCATCATGTTATTTCAGTTGTTGACTCTGTAGGAAATCTTTCATACCCAAATTACTGCTGCCTTCATGATAATTAACAAGTTTTAATTACCAGTTTTCTGTAACTGCTCTTGTTAGGGTTTTTCCTTAATAACATTGCTCATATGTGTGCATAGAAAAAGTAGAAAGAAAAACAAAAAAATTAAAACACAAGTCTACCGGTCCTCCTGTTCAAAAAACAAAAAATAGTGAAATAGGAGAGCACTCCCACCATATTACTTTGCCTAATTGGAAAGACATCCATTCTTATATGCTAATGTGCAGCCTTTTACTTTGAATGTGTTGAGTTTATAAGATTCAGCTGTGGGATTCAAAAACTGTTGGAATTTTATTTCTATAAATCACACTCCTCTATGCAGAATTAAGAAAATTAAATGGTTCTGTCAGAGTCATGGTTACACAGCAGTATTTCTGTACAAGTTGGTTGTGATCCCTTTCAAGGTCAACTTGTTGACAGAGTAACCAAGTATCAATAGGGGAGAGAAATTTATCTTCATCTGTTATTCCACAGGATCTGTCCTTCACCAGCTCAGGAGTCTCATTTAGACCTGCCTTGCCAAGCCACACTAAGCAACTGTGTAAAATGAATTTAAATGGCACACATCAGAATAAAATCACTTCCACTGGGGCACAAAATCAATGTTCGTTAATCAGAGCCGGATGATCAAGACCTGAGTGTCAGACAGTTATACCTAGGTATCATCCTCAGTGCAGACCATCACCCTTTTCATTAGGGAAGATGAAAATCATATAAATAAAAGAGTGGTGGCTGTGGAAGATACTAGGTCTACACCATTTGAATTAGCCTTTGACCTCATCTTGAGGGCTGCTTTATGTTAGGCTTAGATTCATTTCTACAGCTACATAATGCCTTCCCTGTAACCTAAAATCTTGTGATGTCTTGTGTCTGTCTTGTGCATGCAGGCCAGTGTTTCCCAAATGATACTTGGCATGTCAGGCTAAAGAAAAGAAAGGTGTTTTTAAGACCTCTTAATTGAACCTCTTCCTTGTTTCACACTGCGCCAGGTGTTTAAGCTTGCTCTGGATAAAAGTTTACAGCAGGCAATGTTAAATAACTCTCTAATACCTTATGTAGTAATTCACTTTATTTTCAGGAACACAGTGTGAAGAAACTGCAAAGCAGTGTTTTCCTTTTTATATTTTCTTGGTCTCAGCATAACCATTGGCTAGTGAGGCCTAGATGTTGAAGACCTAATATATTCACAGAAGAAAAGACTCTTCATAATTTAGGTTGATGTTGACTGAGACCCCAAAGGCTGGTTCTGCTGCTGGAGACTAGAACCCAGTGGAGGCCTTCAAGGACCAGGTGACTCCAAAAGATGAAGTCTTTTATGAGACTGTGGTTCTTAGAACAGTACATGTATTTATAGTGATAGATAAATATTTCTGTTTGTATAAACCCACAACACAATAAGCCTTCAGTAAAAACAATTTCAAGCAAAAGAGATGGTGTTTTCCCTGTTGATGTGGAAGGCAGCAAATTTAGCCAATATCTTCTACTACCAGCCAATTTTGAGCTTCTGTTTGTAGATGCCTAGCTTGAAACTTTTCAGGACTATGTGTACACTGCCTGTGAGCTTTTGTTTCCTATAGCAAATGCCTGGTACACATTTTAGAAAATTGATTATTGGGTTGACACCTGAAGTCAACAGATGTTTTTGGGGCTAGATGCTTCAGCATCTCTCATACCAGCAGTGAGTGCCATTCTGAGTATGTCTTCTTAGCAGTTGGAAGTGTGACTGTAGTCCCACTGAAGAGGTAAAGACATAGTTTCAAAATAGCTGGCTTGTATGCTCTTAGCAGTGTGGCCTTAGAAGATGTAATTCAGTGCTAGCTGGCTATAAAATGCACATCCAACTGGATGCTAAAATGAGCCTTTTGCTGGTGCAACTACAGTTATCAATACCTGATTACAATAAAATGAGTTTTGGTGCGCCGACATGAGGAGCAATCCTATCTTTGAAGGTAGTGTCTTCGACCTCAATGTACCTTAATATGATTCTCAGGATTGCATGTTGCAATTTTGTAAATTAAAGCAATTTTTTTTATAGATTGAATGAATTTAGAATTCAGTGTCATTGATTTTAGAGGAGATGATTTAGACATAGGAGTTTATTAAACTAAGGAATTGGGAACCAGCTTAGCTATTTGCAACCACTGGCCATTTTAAATCCTGTCCATTGGGTTGCTAAATTGAGGTGGATATTTATATTATGGTCTCCTGATCCCCATGCCGCCAGAGAAGTGTTGTTCAGTCTCTACAGTAATGTGTGATGTTACATTGCTCTGATATACTTTCAGGCATTCTAGAATGTGCTTCTGGTTCTAAATTGCTTAGCAACTGGTTAGATACTACAGCCTCATTGTAGTGTGGTAAAAAGAATTTACGTAGGCTTTTAGTCAGTCATAAAGCTGATCTAGAAAAACTGCCCTGATATTAGAGAATTTCTGTTGTACAGAGAAACACAGTGAGTGTAAATGAGTTTAAAAAGTGCGTTCTAGATGTCTTCTTTATAGTCTGTGTGTCTCTGTGTGTGTGTACATCCACACTTGCACACATATAGACAGACTAACCTTCCATCAGCATTTCTCTCCTGCTATATATGTATAATTCATATTCTGTGTTGCTGGTGCCAGCAAAGCACTTTTTCTGTATTATTTTCTCCAACAGCAGGGTAATGCAGCACTGCTGATGGACTAGAAGGTACTGGTGAGGAAATATAGTAATGGACATGGTGCATTAAAATGTCAAAAGGAAAAAGAATGAGACGGAAATGGTGAATAAATTTTTTAAAAAGAATAATAATATAAATAAAACCCAGAACATTTTTAGGTTGTGTACATCCTAGAGCCTGTCAGTTTCTATGTAGTACTTTCCAGTCGGACCTTTTTGATCTTGAAAGTTGGGTTTAAAATTCTAATTGTGATTTTGAAAGCAGCAGTTTTGTAGCAGGAAGTCTTGAATGCTCCGGTAAAACTTGCCATCTTTAATCCCTGAAGAGAGTATATATTTTCCATTGTTTTCCCCTTTCCCCTTGAGCTCAGAGGTGCTGTTCTTCTCTGCTGGGAAGTTCGGTGGAGTGCAGGAAGGTTAAGTACTCATTCAGGTTTCTTTGCTTATTCAAACCAGGCCACTTCTAGATGAAAGGCTGCCAGCTGTGAACTCCCCAAAGTAAACTAGGCTAAGATAGGACTGGTAGCCATAATTGGAGCCAGTGCCGTATGTTATCTGTTGCCTTTGAAATAAGCCCCTACCAGAAAGGCTCTTTCTGCCGGGTCTTTTATTTCACGTTCAGTCACACGGAAGGAGTTACTCCTGTTCAAATTCAGGCCATTCACTGTTCTCCAGTCTCAAGCTGTCTAGTCAGAGGGGCCTGCTCCACTCCTCCAAACATTCCCAGATTTCCTTCAGGGATCCTGACGAATCCCTCTGCAGTGAGCGCCACTTTGCTTTCTATTAGTGCAGTTGGAATATCTGGGCAGTACTTTTCAGTCCATGAAACCACATTTGGCTTCCGAAATAAGGTCCATGTGTAGTTTCAGCGGGGTGAAGTGGCATTGCTTCTTGGCCTAAATGACTGCAGAGTGTCTCTGTGAAGCCCAAAGAGCTACCATACTTGTTCCAGTGGAGGTTCAGTAATGGCTGGAATATTTTCTCTCCACACCAGGTTTCACTGTGATTTGAGGGGTTAAAAGTCCAACTACTAATGTGTACTGTAACTGGAATTTCTAAGGGAGCTATTAACCAGTATTGACATATTTCTGTTCTAAAGGGTGCGTGCATCTTCCCTGTTCATGAGAAATGGTCATTTGTATCAAGCTGATTTTTTTGTTATTTCTTTTCTTGAAAGAGTGTTTCCTCATGTTTTGCTTTTCAAAGCAAAACCACGTATGGCTCTTTTCTACAATGTATTAGGAAGGGGAAGTACAGCTCAGCTTATATTTATGTATTATAGCAAGGGGAAAGCTAGAAATCTTTGGTGATTATTTTATTTAAATGGAGATTAATTTTGTGGATCAGCTCAAAATTGCTGATAAAATCATGTAAGGATTGGAAGAAACTACATGCTGAGCTAACCAAACCCATTTCTTGTGGAAGACTAAGAGAAATATATTTTTATCTGGAATTTTGCTTTACTAAAAGGTAAATCCATCATTCTGGAGCCCTGGTTGTCACCATGCTGCAGAGCTCTTTCAGGCAACCAGTGATTTGGGGAGGCATTTTTTTCTTTTTTGGTTACTCATCAATCAAGTAGACTGCTGTATGCTGTTCATGCCATTAGAGATTAACCACAGACCTCAAGAGTCCTACTCGTTTCCTTCTTCGGAGAGTAACGATTCTTAAATTGTGAAAGCAGGAGTGTGTTGTGAGAACACAGTCTCATGAATGAGAATTTTCACTCACCTTAGAGGCATTTCTAATTCGATTATTATTATGTCAAGATTATTTTTGGCTTGATTTGGTTGTTTAGGAGAGTCATTGCCCTGTGTAGAAATACTAATTATTTTGAAACAAAATTGCAGTATAGGACTCTGTGTAGTTTATTAACATTCTGCCTCAGGGTCGGACGTTACATAGAGATTCTGTACTTTAAAATGTGATCTCTAGCACATTAAGAATGCAGTACTTCATTAATTGTTATTGTCTAAAGTTAAAAAATACGGGAGGACCTTAGACTGAGTAATCTTTCTTGGGCGACAAGAAATGTTTCAGATCGGGAAACTGAATTTTCACACTGTCTGTCAGAAGATCTGCTAGTTTAAATTACAGAACTGCTCGGGGGGAAAAAAGAAAGAAAGGCAAAACAAAACAGGAGAATAGCCATCTTTTTAATAGGACTCATGAAGAAAGCTAATTTTGTGGCTGCTCTGTGTGATTTGGCACATACACTGTGCAAGTACAAGACTGTGATTGAACAGCTAGGGATTTTTGTGACAGAAAAGGAGAGACAAAAAATGGTAGAAGGGTTTCAGGTTGTAAAGGGGTTTTAAGGTTTTAGGTTGTTTTACAACCTAGTATTTGAAAGAAAAATAAACAAATCTTTTTTTTTAGCTACCTGGGGAAATACAAGTGGGAAGAGCCCTTCACTTTATTGATGAGTTCAGATGGTAGCATCAGTTCTAGCTGAACATATAAGTAATCTTGTAAGAATCATATTAAATAATAGCATAAAAGCAATGTGATTTTTTTTTAGTGATGGCTAGCAATCTTACTAACACATTAAGTACCTGTTGCAGTTGTCACAATAGATTTCAGGCACCTTCTGAGCCAAAGATGAAGAGCCAGCTGAAATCATGCTGACAGACACACCACATTGCTCTTGTGAAACTGTCTGGTGTGCCAAAGAGCTGAGACTGATGGTAATAGTGGTGGTAATAGTATCAATAGACATACAACTGCTCCAGGCTATTGGGCAAAGATAGGTAAGTGAAAATGTGTCTGTTGGGAAATCCCTTTGGAGAGCTTCCTTGCCATGCTGCTGCACATGCACTGTTGCTTTCAGTGTGCTTCTGTCAGCCAGATGACATTTTCCTATGAAAAGATACACTGAAGAGCTGGCATGAAACGATCAGGATTTTATTAGATTTTCAGTTGGTTGCCAGCACAGCAAGCTCCATGGAGTTGCAGTGGTGCTCAGAAGCTGTGTGAGGATGTGACTGAACGTGTTAAGAAGTGGGTGAGAGGCAACATCCCCAGGCAGGAGAGGAGGGAGCTCAGGGGGTTGAGTCTCTCCCAAGGCAGTGACCCACCAGAGCAAACTGATTCAGTGAAACACACAGTGTGTCCTTGATTTCCTGTAGCTTTTAGCACCACGCTTTGGTGACCTTCCGGCTGTTCATGTGCTGAGAACAGTCTCTTAACCACTTTCAAGTAATCTTTCTGGGAGAGAGTTCATGGGGCCTTCCTACTTTTTAATACAGCTATTTATAAACATGTACAAAAATAGAAGGTGCATAGTGAGAGTCATATGAGTCATTCTGATTTTGATATCGAGTCACACCAGGCTAAATCACCTTTCTTGGCATTCTGGTTCAGATTGACTGCCTTGTGGCATACAGGGCAGATTTCCTTTTTTCCCCATAAACCCAGTTCATGCATGTTCCTGCTTACTAGACAGATTACAGCAGTCCTCTTTCACCTATCACACACTTCACTTGGGCTAAGAAATGTTTCTCCCTGGTGCTCAGATATCATGTCTGATGGGGACAGTTGTGCAAGAAGTTGCTCTTAGAGCTGCTGTACAAACCCAATGTTGTCAGGAAGGTAGGCAGAGATCACCGGGAGCAGAGCTTTGATGGGATTACAAACCATTTGACTTGGCCTGCTTTTAAGTAGTTCTGTGTTTTACATCACACAGCATTAAATAAATTGTATTTGTTCTGTACAGGCTGCGCTAAGAGCTTGGTTTGGTCTTACACAAATAAATATGGATGTGTCGCTGCACTTTTTAAGAATGGAATGCAATAAAGGCATTTCAGACATTCTCTATGTGTTTGAAGTCTGGTGACCAAACATCAACTACCTTGTTATTCTTCTGGACATATTTTAGACTATTATTAATCTTGGCTCTCTTCCTCAGTTTTTGTTATCTGTAAAATGGGGTAGGGAGATTTATTCTGATCTCAGCATGCATTCAGTTGTACAAATGTTGTGTAGTTGTGTTGTTATTAGCATCATTACTTGTGAATTACATGTGCCACTTATGTTGTTCTTCCAATGTTTGATGTGATGTGACATTTCTGTGTTTTGTTGGGCTTTAAATGACTATCAGGTAGGTAGCCCGTCATGCAGATGCTTTCACTGGAAAAAGGGTTAATGTGAGGACAATAGCTTGTAAACAAACAGTAAGTTTTTGTGACTGCTTTTCTTAGTGGCTTAGCATTGAATCAGTGTGGTAGGAATAACAAATTTTTAAGTTTCTCCTTTGTCCTTGATTGTTAGTGAAGTCTAAGTAATGGTGATAATGGTAAAGACACAAGTATTTGTGTAATCAGAGGAAAAATAATATATTTAGAAAGGCTGTTTCTATTATTCTTTCAAAAAATATCTTACACAATAATCTTTAGATCAGCCAGATGAAGAAAACAGGCAGTGTACTCGGACTGCAGTGGATTACAAGGTGATTTGCACTATGACATAATTATGATGCTAGAAAATTATTCCCATTTTAGCATTGCCATTTAGGTCTCGTTGTTGAGAAGAACAGCTTTTTCTTGGTTCTGTGTGCCTGATGTCAGCAGACACATGTACACACACACACCCCAGTACAAATCTGGATGCTTCCTCATTTATGTTTCCCAATGCTTTGTCAGTGTCGGTGCATTTCAGAGCTTTGGCTTCCCTTTTTCACACATGTACACATGCACAGGTATAAAATGTTCTTTTTCCTTCTAACCTGAGAAATGGAAAAAATCTTGTGGCAGACCTAACACCTGTCACATCAACAGCTTTTATGGTTGCTTTTCTAAAACTTTGTTATTGTGATTGGCAAGCTTCCCCAAGGGAGGACATGTAAGTCCAGGTTAGTGCAGTTATAGTAGCAGCTAACTAGAAGAGAATACTTCGCTTTCAAATATAGTGATGCTAAATTTGTGTGTTTTGTTCACATGGGAACTGCCTTCAAGGCCTTTTTATAGCTGCTCAAGCCAATATTCAGGTTTCGTGTGTCTTGGCCTTTGCTAACAGAGCTGATGTGCTGGTGAACTTCCAGTCAGGGCAAAGTAAGCAGTGTTGAGGTTTATTTTCCCTTGTTCTATTCTTCCTCCTTCAATTCTCCCATATCCCATGACGACCGAAATGGTTTCATTTCTCCAAGGAAGCCCATAATGTAGCAAGAAAAAAAATCCGTAACAAAAGAGCGTATGTATCTGCCTGCACATGTTTATGTGTAAATTCTCCAGGGAGAAAGCATTCACAGGTCTCACTTCTGAATTACTCTCATTATAATAACCCATTTGGTGTCAAAGTGTGACAGATTATAAGCGCTTAAGGCTAGTCCCAGCTCAAGATAGATTTAAATAAAGTACTTCTGGTTATTGTGCAGGTCAGTGTGTTTAAATAACAACCCCCCAAATCATACTCTGACATTTAAAAGAGAGAGGAAATATTGTCATGCTGCAGACCTGGCACAGATAAGCACAGGGCAATTTGGTCAGTACACTGTGATTTGTGAGTGCAGCCTAACTCAGTCATTTTCACAGTTTGTAATCAAGTAGCCACCTTAGCAGTGTGTCAGCATTAAAAGAAAAAATGTTCCTTTTAAAATGTTTACACAAATTACTCCCCTGAGGTGCTGCAGTGCATTCACTGCAAAACTGATGTAGGTTAAAGATCTGGAGCAGAAATGGCAAACTTGTGGGCCATTTTTTTTCACCAGCCAATTGCTCAGGTGGCCAGGTCACAGTAACAGGATAATTTTTCAGGTCCAGTGCCTAGGGCAGGATAACTGGGAGAAATCCCTACATTACATGAGTGCTGTGGCAAGTGTCAGGAAGCACAGTGCAGAAGTGCCTAACTATCAGCTGGTCCGAGTTTGTGATCACGAGGATATGTGCAGTGTGACTCAGTGCCACCTCTCCCCTTCCTGGGCTGTGTGCCCCATCCCAGCTCTCATCCCTGTAGCTCCTTCAGCATTGTCCCACTGTGCCATGCTGTTGGACTGGGGCTTGCCCGGCATTTGTCCAGAGTGGCTGCCTCAGAGCCTGGCCCTACCTCATGGCAGGTTGCAGGAACTGAGGAGCTGTGGGAAGGCACATCTCTGGTAGTAGCACCCTGCTTTGGAAGCTTCCCTGTTTATCCCTTTCTTCAGGCATATCTGGCTGAAAGAGGCTCCACTTGTGTAGAGGGACCTAAACCTGTGTTTACCCTGGGAGTAGCAGCATTCTGTATGTTCCTCCCTGCTCGTCCCCCTGTATCTCTGTTTCATCTCCCTTCTCCTGGGCACCCATCATCCTTCTGGCTGCAAAAACCTTTGGCCTTCTTGACTGTCCACCTCTGAACCCTTCTGTTCCCCACAGGTTTTCGTGTTGGACTTGCTGCTGCGCTCAGGCCGTCACAGGGCTTATTACAGAATCTGATTACATTTTTTCAGACTGCATGAAGGGCTTTGCTCCAGTGTTGAAGATTGAAAGGAGAGCACAAAGCATCAGATGCCTCTTACGAAATCCACAGAAAGTTCTAGAACGTCATCCCTCTGCACACAGCAAAACCCTGAACTTTGATATGTTTCCATATGAGAAGTTGTGCTTTAATTTCTTGCCTTGCCGAGAAGCATAATCCACTTCTGTCATTGTCCATAGCTAAACCACACCTACCTCTGAACTCAATTTTGTAGTTAATTCATCTTTGTTCAGTAAGAAGAAGAGAGGAAGATGACAGTAAAAAACTAGCATCAGATGCCAACACTGAAGAAGTACTCAGTTATGTATCAGCAAGTATGAAGCACAAGGGCTTGTAGAGTGACTTCTCTGCAGCAGTCAGAGGCAACACATGAAATTACTGTGGATTTCAGGTCCAATTAAAGGAAGACATCTCAGTATGAGACACTGCTTGGCAGCTGTGATCACTCATATGCTCCTTTGTATTGTCAGTGCTGTTCTTTCTTACAATTTCTTTATTCTGCTTTTTAACAATGACCAGATCTTGGATGTCATCTCTTTTTAAATGCATGGACTTCTGCACTAGCTCAGAAGACACAATTAGATCTAATGCTACTTGTTTGCAGAGAAAAGTGATTAAGCGCAGATTAAGCTTCGGGTAGATTGTACGGAAAGAAAACAAAAAAGCAGAACAGGACCTTCTTAAAAGGGAATGTTTTGGATTTGATCAGTTTATTTTGGACCCAGTAGTACACCAGACTATCAGCAGCACAATGAAGCTGACAGGCTAGGATCATAGGATCATTCAAGCTGGGAGGAACCTTGGGAGGTCTGTAGTCCAAACTTCTCATCAGGCTCAGCTTAGAGCTCAGGGGTTTATCCTGTTGGGTCTTCAAAACCTCCAAGGACAGAGATCTCCCAACCCCTCTCAGCCACTAGATCTAATCTCTGACTGTTTTCATGGGGAGAATGGTTTCCTTGCATCCTCTGAATTTAACATGTTTTAACTCTTTCGTGATGTATCTCATCCTCCTGCTGTGCCCCACTGTGAAAAGCCCAGCTTTATCTTCCTCCTGACCTCCTTTTAGGTGCTAGGGCACTGCTGTAGATTCCTCTGGACAGCTGTCTCCACCCCAGGCTGAACTATCATTCTTTAGCCCCCTCAGGGTGAGTGCTCAAGCCCTGCCCATCTAAGGGGTCCTCTGCTAAATTCACTCCAGTTCGTCATCATCTTTTCTTTACTGGGGGTTCTAAAACCGGATATGATTCTCTAGATGGAGTCTAATGAGTGCTGAGGAAGGAGGGGATGATCAGTTTGATCCATATCCCAGCTCTGCACCTCATCACACAGCCCAGGATGTTGTTGACCCTCTTTGCTGCCAGGTCAATCTGCTGGCTCATGCTCAGCTCCATCTGCCAGGATGCCCAGGGACTTTTCCACAAAGCTTCCCTTCCCTACTCAAGTCCCAGCTGGCACCACTGCAGGGGGCTTGTTCTTCCCAGGTGCAGGACCTTGCACTTGTCCCTGTTGACTTTCGTAAGGTTCCTGTCAGCACATTCCTCCAGCCTGTCTAGGTCCCCTGAGGTGGCAGCCCTTTCCTCAAGCATAACAACTGACTCTGGCATTATGCAAGTGCTGTGCATTACTAAATTGTCAGCAGTGTAAATAAACCACAGAAAGCAAGTAGATTCCTCCCCTTCCCATTTCTAATTTCTTCCTTTGCTGAACTCTTGAAAATCTACTTGTAGCAGTAGAGCAGAAAAAAAAGTGTGGGCTTAGATATTGTGTTTAAATTAATAGCATAATCCTAAATTGTATCAGCCTTGCTGCTTTTTATTCTAAATGGGGAAAAATGCATGATCTGAGATCACAATATTGCAAGAACAGGTCTTCTAGTTCATATGCAATGCAGGATTTCTCTGACCAGTACATTTTCTAATGTGTTGCCTGTGTGCAGAAATGTCAAGTACTGGGGTTTCCTTCATTCCCTTGGAGCGTAACTGCATCCCATTGTGAAGACATCTTTTCATTATACTCTATATAAGTGCTTCTTTTCCTAATTTGTTCCTAATTGTATCATCCCTAAACAACCCAGCCATTGATGTTTATGTGGCAAATATTGTAAAATTGTATACTTAACTGCATTTGTTCAGCTATAGTATTCAGAGTCGGTCAGTTGAATTTTTGCCATTAGATGTCACTACATGTACACCAGACTGTTTTTAAAATACTTGACTTTTATTTAGTGACACAGAAAAATGGAGGAGAGAATTGAGAGATGTAGGAGAGAGTCTGGTATCTATGCTTCGAGATATCTACTTCTTAAATAGTGTGTTGGATATGCCTTTACTAAAAGCAGCACAGAAGGAAACATAAGATTTTTGACTTAAGTCCAACAACCAACAGATGATGCTGTGACCTTAAGCATATATAAATATGTTTAGCAGCTGCTGTGTAACATATTTATAAGTGTTTAGTGACCTGGAGGTTAATCAAAATGAGTTTGGTGATCTCAGCTCAGTTCTTAATGGACTCCACTTCATATTATAGCACTGATGCAGCACAATTTGTCACAGTCGGCAGTCTTTACTCAAAGGAGGCTCACTGTGGAGTGAGAATTAAAGGCTGAAGTAATACCTGATTATTTGTCCCTAAAGAAACTTTCCATTCCAAGCCATCATAGAGCAAAATAATATGTGGAGGAGCTCCGTAGTGCTCACTGCACCCAATCTCAGGATAAAATAACATTTACAGCATGTCCTTTCAGCATTACTGAATTTGCTCACTCGTGCTGCAGGCACTGCTTTGGTAGGGGGCTGGGGAAGGACAAAGTCCTGCCAGGAATGGTGCTGAGTCTTTTCACTTGCTGGGCTCTTTCCAGAGATGGAGTGCTGTGTCTGTTCCAAGTGTGGCATTACATGAGAGGATCAAAGGGATAGTTATTGCCCTGTCAGATGAAATTTCAGAATTAAGTTCTGCCATCCAGGTCCTTCTGGGTACAGAAGCAATGTTTGTAGACTTCAGTTGTTTTCTTGCTGTCCAGGCCAAAGCTAGTATATTCTTTTTATTTAATTTCTGCTCTCCGTCTAAACTGGAAATAGTTTCCTACTTTTTGATTTAAAGCTGTTGTACAGCAGTGTGCTTTCATGAGCTACAATTGAGATTGATGTCCATAGTGGGTAACATGAAATAGGTTGTACCTCAATTTGAGACAACGAACAACCCCACAGCTTAGAAGATATACGTGCTATAGAAGGTAATAGTATTGAAATATTAGTAGGAAAGGACCATTTTCAGCTTACCTGCAAGGTGCATATCTCCTGTGTATTTTTAAAGCAAAAGAAAGACATTGCAGAGATAGATACCTGTAGAGACTTGCCTTTTCCAGAATCCTAGTCTTACTTCATAAAAGAACCTCTCAAAATCTATTCTATTTTAAAGTGTAAAAATACACTTGCACATTTTTTTCATCTTCACTAGTAACTTTATCCAATAACAGAAAGGATCTTCCTTATCCAGTGTAGAAAGAATTTTTCAGTTAAATGCATTTGTTGAAATACAGCAATTTTCAGCTAAAAAAAGGGGGGTGGGGATGTTTGAGATACAGTATTTACATAAGAAAAGCTTGGTTGTGTGACTAAAATCTTTTAAAGTTGTTGCCAAATGGTTCTGCTCTTCTCCTTTCCCTTTGTAATTTTCCCTTGGAGCATTGCACCACTGTGCATTTTAAATCTTTTCCCTCCACTTCTCGTTGCAAGCTTCATCAGGGAAATGACATTGTATGGCAGTTGTCTCCTTCATATCAAAAGAAAGCATTTGCCTCTTTGCAAGAGTGAAGAAAAGTTTGTCTTCAGAGAGCAAAGGACAAAACTGACTTGGAAAAAGATGCTTTATTTAGATAACACGTTCTCTTTTCCTTTGAAGAAATTCACAATGTGTCAAGAAAAATTAGGCCAAATAGTGCTTTAATGGTCTTCCTCCTGTACCTCCTAAAAAAGAAATATGTTCCTACCGATTGCATTAAGAATCTGCCATGAGTTTGGAGAAGACAAGAAGCCACTGAAATTACTCAGAATTCTTGGTTTAGGGGTTGTCTTTTTTTTTGAATACTGTATAATAATTAAAAGTAGAATTTATACCAGAACTTCCATCTTGCTATCGGGATATGCAGCTTTCCCTGCCTGTAGGATAGAATTAAATGCTTCGGTTTTTGTAAGGAAATAAAAGCTGACAGACACTAAAGCTATGTAAAGGAGTGGTTGATTTCTTGTTTCTTTTATTTGGAAAAACAGCATAAATTTACAGGGTGTACACTAAAGAAACAGGTCTGAGTTTTGTATTTTCCTGTGTAGTCTATGAATATACAAGTAAGTATATTTTTGCATGTGTTTTTATTTTTATATATGATTTTATATGTATAAGCCTTGCCCATATAAATATCATTATATGTACAGTCTTCAGCTATACTAAGAAAAGGTAGGTAATTGAGGGATTAAAAGAATAAAAGGTTATTTTTTAAGTTGAATCATGCATTGCATTGGGTTATTCTGCTGACTTGGATTGGATTATTTTCTTCCTTGTGCATCCATTTATCTATAGAATTTGGTAAATCAAGTACCAAGCCCACTTAGATACTTAGTCCTTAAAAGAATTTAGTCTGAAGATCTTCACATCTGAACATGTGGAGAATTATGTAAGGGCTTAATTTGGGCCAGTTTTTCAGATAAATTTAAGTCTCAGTTGTAAAAACATTATACAAATATGTGATTAATTTTCAAAAGGAAAACAGTTCTGCTGAGGTTTCTTGTTTCAACAAAGTGTAGTATGCATGTAGTTTTTTGAAAGATTGGACGTACATGGCATGTGCAAATGAACACTCTGTTCATTGCAATAACATCAGATGTAGAAATAAGAAACTGAGTTTGTGGTGTCCATTTTTCTTCTGGTTGTTTCACTGTTTATTAAGTTATGGCAGGTAAGGATTGCTATTACCTGGTCAAATGGCGATTTGCTGGATTTTTTCTTTTGCCAAGGCTAGGTTCTCATTTTGACTCCTGATCAAATTGCTGTCTACTACATGGTAAATAATATGGCTTGTATTTTTCTGCTGATTTGGAGTGGTGTACAAAGACACTTGAATAATTTTCAGCCCACTTCTATCTCAGATATATGGTAACTCGTTAAAGACTAGTTGAAAGCTCTCTATATAAGTAAAATGATCTAATTGCATGCTTTCTCCTTAGCTATTTGCAAACAATAGGAGATGTACTCTGTGACAAACCACAGCATCTTCAGCAATGAGGTACATAATGAAACATTCTATGTGTGCTTTCTTCTCCTAGGCAAGGCAATTTTCCTGCCATGAATCAGAGTGGTATTATGGGATCCAGCTCCCCCTATACTCAGCCAATGAACAACAGCTCTGGCTTGATGAACCCACAAGCTCCTCCTTACAGCATGGCACCTAACATGGTGAACAGTTCAACAGGTAATGGTGAGTAACCTTTCAGCAGTGACCTTCCTCCATAAATCTGCTTGACAGTATCGGCCCTGGGCTGGTGGCAGAGGAACATTGTTCTTCATTTGATTCACCCCTCTTGGGTAGTTTGGAGTGCTTCAAAACTAGGCTAAGGTACTCACTTTTTTTTTTTGTACAGCAACTCATACATTTTTCATTAAGTCCTTCTGCACAGCACGTAGATGAGCACAGTGTTTTGAACAGTTCCAGCAACACTCGGACTCAGTTTGATGTAGGTGTTGACCAGCAAGTATGTGTATATTTGTGTGTATGTGAGTGCAAGAGAGGGAAGGAGAATAACCTCATCTAAGAGGCTGCTGTTGCTTTTCAGTGTCTTACTTCTTAAGGTTGCAATTTTAGATATTTAATGTGGTATCATTTAAAACGAGAGCTGTGCACCTGCTCTGACTTGAAGATGCTGCAAGTTGAGCACTTAACATAATTACTCTGTTCAGAAAATATAGGCTATATTTACTGTTTCCAAAATTCATATAGGATTTTCCTCCTTTACTTATTTAAATATCAGTATGTAAAATTTAATCATAACTTCCTTTTGCCAAAAAAAAAAAAAAAAAAAAACAAACGAAGAAGGATATTCAGTGTGTCTCCTGGATTTATCCTTCATATCATGACTTACGAGTTTAGAATTGCTTGCAGCTTTTTGTGTGACTCTGAAGAAGGTGAATGTAGTTCTGCACAAATGTGCTTTATGGTCCGTATTCAGCATGAACTCCTAACAATTATCATCCATCAAGATAATACTTCAGTAGAGATCAATTCTTTGATTGGGGTGTGTTTGGATGGAGTTTCAATGACCCTGAAGTGGATCCTCCCAAATACGTATTCCAGTCATGAGTTTCTGTGCATGCTTTACTGATTACATTATCCTTTTTCGAAAGGTTGGGTTTTTTGAAGTTTTTCTGAAAGCTGAATAGCTTGTGCTAAGGTAATATGATGTTGTTTCTTAGTTGGTTTTGTTTCTGCTTTTGTCTATTTCTTTAGAAATGCCTTACTACCTAAATTGTGTCTTACCAAGAGCCTGTTTTTCAGTATCCTTTTCTCTATCCCTCTTAGCCTGTTTAATTTCTTCATCCTTTGCCTCTTTCCCTGCCTTTCCTCCCTGTCAATTTTATGTGTTTCTGCTTCGTGGGAAGAAAATGGCTGCTGTGAAATGCTAGTGGCTAGGATGTCCAGAGAGTTTCTTTCTTCTGCATAGGAGCTCATGAGACACTTCACAGTGTCTTGTATTTCAAGAATATTATGTTACTGTTTTGATTAGCAGAAAAAACAGAAAGGAAGCTTCTAATCAGTAAGATTTTTTTTAAAAAAAAAGCACACTGCACTGTCTGAATGAAGAGGGACAAGCTATTGAAAAGACCATTAGATAATAGCTTGTTTTTCCCCCACCAGAGCTGTCCCAGGTAATATTATGTTTTGTTTGTGTAGTTATGTGTTTTGTCTGGCTTGCTGAAATAAAATTACTTCTGAGCATTGAAACTGTGCTATAAATTTTGTTTTGCTATTAGCAGAAGTAATTTTTTCCCCTTTTCTGTTGGCCCCCAGAGCTGCAAAAATAACCAACAGCAAACAGATGGCAGAGTGCCCTGCCTAAGAAGATTTATGTATTCCTAAGGAATAACCAGTTTAAAGGAAGATTCACAGAGGGTTTTTTTGTTCAGATAATTCAGCCATTCGTTATTTCATACAGTGGAAATCTGTTCAATGCAAGACCATTTATCCTAGCAGTCTTTTGTATGGGGTAGTCATACTCTTTTTATTGTGTTATGCATTCTGAAATATTGGATTTTTAATAATTTAAACATTTATCAAGGTTTTTTCTGCCAGTGCATTTGTGAGGTTTTCTTTTGTTCCAGTTTTATTAATTCAAAGATTACCCAATGGAAAGTAAGTATGAGATGAGCTAAAGGAGTTCAGTGCACCTCTTATAGTCTGTGAACAGGCATGCACCTAAAATGCTTTATGGAGCCGACCTCCCGGAGACAGTGTTGGGGAGGAGATGGACACACACAACACCAAAAAGAGCAAATTAGGTGTGGATACACTGTGGAGAGCAAATGCAGTGTCAACACTTAATTTCCCGCTATCCTGGCTCAACCTTCTGCATGGGTCAAATAAATGAAAGTCTGAGCTTCAGATAAGTGTAAATACAGTTCTTAAAATGATAATGGCTTGAGCTGGGGAAGCACTTCAGGGGCAGCTCTGGTGCTGCATTTGATGAGGTGGGAAACTTACAGGTGATACCTACCTACAGGCTTGAGAACAGCCTGTTCTGTGACAGGAAGACCAGTTCAGCCATTTGGCTCTAGAGCTTCCCCTTCCTCCCCACCCCACTAGTGTAAAGTCACACATCTGTCAGATAACCCAGTGTTCAGTCAATGTGTAGGGCCAAAACCAAATGCAATGGAGTGGCTGCTGACGGAGTCGAGTATGGGCCTCAGTTAACTTGCTCA
Source organism: Xenops minutus (assembly GCA_035221455.1). Classification (NCBI taxonomy): domain Eukaryota; kingdom Metazoa; phylum Chordata; class Aves; order Passeriformes; family Furnariidae; genus Xenops; species Xenops minutus. The sequence continues at coordinate 54,594,535 of JAWWEE010000105.1, read as the reverse complement.
TATACCCTGAGCATGAACAACTGTGGTTTCAGTGAGAGGTCAATGAAAACCCAAGGTAAGCAGTAGAGAGAAGTTAGTTTCTTGGTTGATTGGGGTTTGGAGAGTGCAGTTTTGTTACCTGCTATGAGGGAAGAAGATGGTTCTGTTTATATTCGTTTTAATCAAAGGCACTTACTCTAAAATAGAGGAGGATTGCTGATACTGATGGAGTTGTTTTTATATGGTGTTGGAGCTTTGGAACAGCTATGTCTAACACTGGTCTTGCCACTCATTTTTAGAAGGATTTATAGCTCTTATTACCAGTTGATTCTTTTTTTTTTTTTTTGCTGTAGTTTTTATTAATTAATATCACAATTGAAAGGAAAATCGTGCTGTAGTTACGCATTCTGGTACTTCAGCAGTGACTGTGGATCAAACAGCAGATCACCAGCTTCTGCTGAGGTAGAGCAGTTTAGGAACACAGAAATTATGAGATCAAAGAAGACAGATTCTTCTGATAGAGTATCCCATCCATAACAATAACAAAGGCTTTGGTAAAAAGGTGCCAGAATCCCTTCACATTTATGGAACAAACTGCCATTCAGAAAAATTGTATAACCTTCACTGTCCTTTTATTATGTGAGTTCACATTTCTCATATGTATTTTAGATTTTTTTTCCCCCTATTTTCAAATTCCAGCTTTAAAAATGCATCTAATAGAAATGTGCAAACCCCAACATAAATAAAATAATTTCATGCTGTGAGCCTTGTTAAGGCTAGTGAAAATTATCTTTAAAACAAAGCAATATGGAGTTTGGATCTCACAGGTTTCCATATTGTTCTTGCACAAAAACTGGCATTCACAATCTCTGCTACCTCTGAAGTTGAAAAAAACAATAGAAAGGCATTAATCTCCTTACTGGCACAAGGATCCTTTCCTAACTGAAACCTCCTTTTTTCTGGGTATTATTATTCCAAATGAATTTTTAACATTGTGATATTTTACATAAAACATGAAGTTCTGGGAAAAATTATGTGCATGAAAGGAATTAAAAGGATGCTCTTTAAAATAATATTAAAAATAGATATAATACCTAGCTTATCATATATATTATATATATTTGACTTTGTGTTTATTTGGATAAATCTCTGATAGGAAAAACAATCATGAATGCCTTAACAAGGCTCACGGCATGAAATTATTTGTTTGTAAGTTTCCTGTTTACTAGATGCATTTTTAAAGCTGGAATTTGAAAATAGGGGGGGGAAAACGAAAATATATGTGGGAAATGTGAACTCACATAATAAAAAGGACAGTGAAGGTTATGCATGTGAAATATTTTTTAGAAACTTTATTTTCTCTGTTTTGCAGCTTGGTTGCATTTTTCTGAAGAATTGAAGCCTTCATTTAGTTCACTTTTTCTCTAATATATCTCTTCATAGGAGCTATTAATGCACATTTAGATAAACTTTCTAGGGGCTGTCAGTCGTTGGTAACAGCTGAAGTGTCCCACCACCTGTGCTCCAAACAAGTGATGACCTTGCTTGCACTTGTCATCTCTTAGGTGAGAGTTGGTCAGCAGAAAGGAGGTGTAGCACTGAGATCCCTGGTGGCCCACTCCTCCCTTTGAGATAAGGTCCCCAAGCACCTTGTGCTGTGCTTTTCCCAGAGGCCAGCGGTCATTCCTGGCAGGACGATAGGCAATGCTGTTATCCCTCTTCCACTTTTCTGTGGGTATAAATGCCATGGGAATATTCTTGTCAACTGCACCGTCACAAATTCGCTGCTTTTGTTTTTGCTCTTTCTTCTCTGTTTTTTTTCAGCAGAGGCAGCGTGCTAAGGGTGGAAGGGAGAAAGGAATATCTTGCAAAGGAGAGAATATTCTGTTTTGTAGAGCATGATTTGTTATTGCACTAGCAATAAAGAGAAAAACAATGTTTATATATTGCTGCTCCTTCAGTATTTCATCATCTTCTGGGACTGGTAGAACAGCCTGTAGCAAAAAAAGAATACTTTGCTGCAGTTATACTCATGTCAATATCTGCCTTTGAGTACATTCAATTCAGTGTGGAATGGTTAATTCAGGACCTTGACCCATACTTGCTTTTTGAAATCATTCTAGCTCTTAAATTCTTATAATAAGCCAGAGGCTAGTACTTGAAACCTATTCACAGTATGCCACAACACTGTTTGAGTCAAGATTTCCTTGTTACCCTCCTCTCTACAACATTTTATCCTTTGGTCTGCACTTCGCACACAGAATTATTAGTACCTGTGTAGAAAGAGACCGTGTCTTATTTTAGCTGTTTCTTGACAATAACAGTATTTCACTGCTCAGAAAGGGTCAAAACAATGTTCTCACTGTACCGCTCAGCTGAGAAAAGTTAAAGAATGTCTGCTCACAAATCGCTGGAGAGTGTGTTTGCAAGAAGTTACGAAACAGCATTTCAACAGCAGATAGAAAAGGAGCTGTGGAAACATCTTAGGTGAAAGCTATAGACAAACTAGACAACTTTGTAGTTTGCTACTAAAATGCTTGCAGTTCTCCTCTTAGAGAGAGAAAAAAAGAATATAGATGAAGTAAATAATTTAGAACAAAAAGTGAAACAGAATTTGGGAAACTTTATGTTTTCTCGTAATTCCCTCCAATTCCTGATAGTTGTATTTACATATACCAGCAAGAAATATTCAAAAGCCAAAATGAACCCATATTTTTACATTTCTGAGCATGATTAAATGTGTGTGGTAGTCTGCTGACTGGAGTTACTAGCCTTTTACATGAGGTGTTAACTTAAACTCTGGAAAAGAGATTTTATAAGGGAGTTCTGTTGGAAACAAAGACTAACCAGGAGTGGACACAATTTTTAAATTCTTTGTAATAGAAATACAGTTTTCCAACCTAGATGACAGTGAGATATCAGCCATGCAGAGTTCTGGTGAAGAAGCGTGATTGCTAACTTCACTTGTTTGACCTCTCTAAAATTGCTGTAGAGGGGAAGGGCCATCTTTGGTTGTTTTGTAACTGAAACTACGACTTCTTTTTTAGCACTTTCACAGTATGAAATGTGTTAACTGTTAAAATGGATTTTGTACAACAGTTCTGCATCCCAGTTTGAAACCAGACCATGGCATGTATTTGACCATTTTAAGCATTTTTTTAAAGTCTCTTAAAAAGAAAAATATTTTTTTTTTTAAATTGTGGAATTTAAAACTAAAATGTGTTAGGCTGCCATCCTTCACTTGAGAATGGTCACAAGCTGCCCCAACTCTGCAAACAGAGTATAAGGGCAAAATGCAGACAAATCAAATGCTTAGTGGAAGCTGACTTCCCAGTAGCATATTGACTGGCTGTTTTGTTGAGATTTCACACACATACATAAAAATAACAGCATTTTTAGCTGATCCCAATAGATTTTTCTCTGCAGCTGCATCACTTGTAAAAGGCTTTTTGTTCCAATTCTTGAAGTGTGAAGTATTGCAAGTAATTTTTTAAAAAAATCTCAATTATGATTTATGTGTTGTGATGACTTTAAGGGCTTGATTGGGCTACAAATGTGCTTTGAAAAAACAAGAAAATGTGCCCATGAAAAACACCGGCAGTTCAAAGCCGAATATTGAGCATACAGTTGTAAACTCACATGGCACATGGCTGGGTAGGTTTTTTTGGCAGACCCAGAGTCTCAACCTGCAGTGATGCTAAAGATATTAGCAAATTAGCACTGCAAAGCTTGCCAGAGTATTCGCTAGAGTCCTGCTCATGCTCTCACTGCTGTAATTAAAACTAATTATTTTCTAAAACATAGTAATACATGAATATGTGCAATAATCATTTTGTAGTGGGCAATCTGTGAAGTGTTTTTAAAGCTTCTTTTCCCCTTCCTATCTTTGGCTTGCTATGCCGTGTGCCTGCTGCCTAGTGCAAGCCAGCCCTGTCGTTTTGTGAGAGCCATGCTAGTCTGGTAATGACAATGATGCTTTACCAATTCTTAAAATATTTATATTTGGGATATGTATTTTTTCCTTTTTATCGTCTTGCAGGTTATTCTGTCCTATGTTTTTCCTATCTTGTATCCTTCTTTGAAAGAAGGACAAGAGGGGAATTAAAAAGGTAGAGAAAGGGAAGGTAATCCAGTCTTCTGCAAGTGCTGTGCACATGGTTTTCAGCAGGGAAGGAATCACCTGGTGTCTTGCTGCTGTTCTCTGGTTATTTGCATTGATTCAGTGTTATGGCACCTCCTAGCATCTCCTCTGCCCTGTATTTTCTATCTGTTTATCTGGATGTTTCTTCTTGCATCTTTCTAGAAATCCAGGAACCCAGCAGCTCTGCAGCAATAATACTATACTTAGCACTTGCATCTTCAAATAAAAAAGCCCCTTAAACTCTTCTCACTCCTGGGAAGCAACTGCATGCCATTATCAGAGAAAGACATTTGTGCATTCGTTATAGTCCCACCTCATTTTGGCAGGAGGGAAGAAGCTGAGTGCCGGTTCTCCAACAGAGCTGCAGTTTACAGCTTGTAATTCTGTAGTTAAGGCTCACAGTGGCTGAGCCATTCATATCAAAGTCGGTAGGGACAGGAATTATCTGCTGGACACCAGTCTTAATACAGACATAATTGGAAAATTCTGCCGTTTTCTTGGATTCAACACTGCAAGCAAAATGTGTATTTTTTTCATTTGCGTTTATCTATAGCTAAAGCGAGAGTGCAGTATTAACATACATTGTTTTTCTGTTAAAATGTTGTGGTCAAATGCAGAGACAGTTGAAGTGCACCAGCAGCACAGAGAACGGATTTTGCTCTGTAAAGTGGTGGTGGTTGTTGCATGGTGCTTGTATTCTCTCCTTGTTCGTTCTCTTCTATTTCCTCAACTCAACTGAAGAGGTTTCCAGGTTTCTGGATGCTAGAATAACAGGACAGAGGTGGGAAAACCTCTCCTTCACGTGACGCCACAGTCTTGCAGCTGGAAGCGTGTTTTTTCCTACCAAGCCAAACATAGTCATGCTTAACTGTTTCTCCTGTTTTCGATTAGCACCTATGGGTCTTGCAGATATGATGACACCTGGTGAGTCCAAACTACCCCTTCCTCTCAAAGCAGATGGCAAAGAAGAAGGACCCCCCCAATCCGAGAGCAAGTCAAAGGTATTTACCACCTGCGCACGTGGTGTTGGTTCTGCCCGCAGAAGTCTGCTGTGTTGTCCTTCATCTTCTGGTTTTGGCCTACCCACTTTTGTTCTTTCCTGCATGCCTTTCCATTCATGTGCAATCTCTTTGTTTGTTTCCTTTATTTTTTTTTCTTTTTTCCTTCATTGTGTGGATCTGAAAGTTACTAGTTCTTACGGCATTTTAACTTGCGGGGGCAAAGCATCCCAAGCCAAAAGTTGCGTGGGGATTCGGCTGTGCCAGGTGGGTGGGAAAGAAGGGTCTTGCCTGGTTTTAATCCTTGCAGCCATTTTTCTCTGCCTTCACTTATAGCTTCCTGTTTTGGCCGCCTCAGCAACAGCAACATACTTTAATATTTTGCTTTCCTGCCTTATTTGATAAAATAAGGTGAACGGCTTGTTTTTTTTTTCTTTCTTTCATGATGGGAAACCCATGCTTAGCATTTCATGTGAGCTTGAAGTAAGCATGGTGGCTTAGTGACTTTAGCCAAGCATCCAGCAAACTTTCCAAATTATACTAACTAACAATGTTGTTTTAATACCTTTTATATATATAAAAATATATTTATATATGTGTGTGTTTTCTGTATGTGTCTCTCTGTTTATATATATTTTATATATAAAAATTGGTCAGTCTGTTAAATTGGATGTATTTTTTTTGTTTTTAATAAAGTTTGCCCTGCCTTTGTCATATTTTTTTTTTTTTTTATTCCTCTACCACAGGATAGCTACAGCTCTCAGGGTATTTCTCAGCCCCCAACCCCAGGCAACCTGCCAGTCCCTTCCCCAATGTCCCCAAGCTCTGCTAGCATCTCCTCATTTCATGGAGATGAAAGTGATAGCATTAGCAGCCCAGGCTGGCCAAAGACTCCATCAAGCCCTGTAAGTGGCTCTGGTTTTTTTTTGTTTTGTTTATTTTTTGTAATTAATTATATTTTAATGCTTGCTTGTTTGTTTTGTAAATTCCTTTTCTTCATTATTTATCCACTAAACAGTTTTCTTTCTCTATAACACTGGGTACAAATTCTGCTCTCGGACACATGACTGTAAGTTCCACTGCCTGGCTTCAGTGGGGCCTGAGCATGCTTTTCCCAGGGCAAAATTTGTCCCAACAGTACTTTGAAATAAGAAAGAATAAAATTGCGTGCATCATGCAAGTGTGCTGTCTGGTAAAACAGCAGTTGTTGTGAAAAAAACGTCCTTCCTATAATGCATCAGCTTCCAAGCATGTCAACTGTGTTGTTAAGGACAATTCCATTTCTGTTCCTGGGCCCAAACTCCTTCACACAACTGACTTCACTCTGGTTGCTGCACTTGTCTTTACTATGATTATTTAGGGGGAAAAAAAACTCAAACAAAACAAAACAAAATGAGAAATCTTCTCCCCTACTGAAACTAATATCCATCAAAAGTTATAGACTCAGCACTACAAAAAAGCTGTCATTTATACTTTGAAAACATTTTTTATTTTGAATTGTGTATTTGGAAATACAGCCATTACGTTATCAGGGCACAGTCTAAACCAAAATTGTTTCTAATTTACTTCATTTGGTTATTTCAAAATAACATAGACTGTGAGTAGAAAAAAACCCTGATGCATGTACATTTTTAGAAAACTATTTTTTAAATTAATAATGTTTAGTCATTCTCATACAGGTTGTAAAGAAAAACCTGAGAGAGATGTGTGGAGGTAAAACTGAATTTCATCATCTATCTGTCTGTAGATATACACATGGAAAATCTATATACATGTATAGAAAAGAGAATGCAGACATGAGCTGATATGACCTATGGGGAGTAAATGTCCACTTGGTCATTTTTGTTTTGTTTTGTTTTTAATTAGAAATATATATGTCGTTTCTCTCTTATTTCTTTTTACCAAAAGCAGTAATGATCATAATTTCTCTGTAGAAAAATACTGAAACATATCCTTGTGCAGAATATAAAGGGGGTTTTTCCCAATGTTTAAGTGATAACTAAATTTTTACAAAGTGATATGTTGAAAAGTATGTCTCAGGGCAAACAGAGGAAGGCCAGTCGGAAGAGAAAAGATCTAATTATTCAAAATTCAGACATCTAGTAAAGCCCCTGAACAAAGGGGCAGCATGGCATGAAATGCACCACTTTAATCTTTGGATGTTTATTTGACAGCAACTTTGAGTCTCAGAAGGCAGCTGATGTTACTTATTCCTACAAAGTCTCATCTTTTTCTTAACAGCATTTCTGAAAGCATAATACCAAAAATTCTGTTAGTTTTCTGTGTAGTAAAGTTTTTTGGAGATCGCTTGTTTGGGCAGTTTTCTGGAGGAAAGCAAGGGAGTTATTGCACAGGCTGTCCAACACATTGAGTGCTTCCTCTGCAAGCCTACCAAACAACAGTGCATTCCTGAGCTCATTGCATCAACTGCATAGTAAATCCTGTAGTCATTGTGAACATATGTGGAGATTTTTCCATGTAAATATGCCAAAGTATAACACTGGAAAAAAGAAATGAGGAAAGTTTGCGCTTTCAATGTCTTCTGCACGTCCTTCAGTCCAAAAGCTTCAGTTAGCTTCTTGGTACACATATCTGAATCAGTACCGTGCTTTGAAATGATAGAAAAATCAGTGCTGTAAATGTGGTGATGCCTTTTTACCTGTGAAGGCCAGTGTATTGGATAACTTCATCGACATCAACAACAGCCTGACATAGACTGTAATGATTGATTGCAGGCGCTTCGTTACACTTGAAAACAGCCTGAATTGGTTCATTAAATCCCAAAGCTGCTTCTTGTGCTACAGCTTCTCCAATCCAGCAAAGGATAAAAGCAAGGGTGAATGGTCTGTGATTCGATTCAAGATATCCCTGTGATCCTACTAAGTGGATCCTCTCTTTCAGTTGGTTTGTGTGAAAGTGAGGCATGAGAAAATTGGAAAAAGAAATTGTTGAACATTACATTTTGAGGCCTCTTTGGGTACATCAGGAAAAAGACTCTTCTGCCATGTAAATTTTGCATGTAGTGTGCATCCCTAACAGTGGCGAGGTAGTTTAAAATTCTTTAAAGGAGACATTTCAAGCGTGGGTGTGAGCTATGCAGGGTCAATGCAACATGACTAAAACAGTAGATTTTGAAAACCCCATAAAATGCTGTTCAGTTTCCGCAGGTATTCACTAACATGACAGTGAGTACACAGTGAGTACTAGACCTCCATGATGCTAGCTTTAAGGGGTCTGCAGCATCCTTCAGGAGAAAATCTTCATAGAGGATTGTGTCCTGCAAAAGCCTCTGCCAGAGACTGGACTTTGGCAGTTTTTGGTGCCTGGGTATGCACACTCTGTTCTGTAGTAAAAGAGGTCTGTGTAATACATATAATAATGGCAAATTCTTCATTGAAGTGGGGAGAGCGCATGGTAGATGGTTCTATAAATACAGATGCTTAAAGATATGTGCAGAAACAACTACCCACTGCCTCTCATGTGAAAAGAACTCTTACAGAAATTTGTGTTTCTCCGAAGGATTCTGCAGACTCACCATGCAAAGGTCTGTATATAATACAGTTTTAATAGGGGGTAGGTGTATTGAAAAGAAAGTATGGGGTTCAACAGATTTAATAGGGGAATTGGCTTTGGTATCCACCTACTTTGGTGGGGTTTTTTTAATCACCCATTTAACATACCACCCAGAAAAGTGCTGGAGATTGAGGGCAGAGTGGAATACAACCAAATCAATAAAGGTATGTGCCACAGGCTTGGAATAGCATTGTTTTATCACCAAAATTATCAACAAACTTAACAGAAGTAAAGCTCATAATCTGTATTCTTCCAGCATTGCCTGACATGCACTCATTTTGGTTAACAATGGGATCATTCTCTTACAAACCCTTCTTTCTGAGGGTTAATATTTACCTATAGGCAAATTTGGGCTTCCAGCTGAACCTGCCCATGCGAAACTGAAGTTTGTTTGTGTGTAGACTAGCTTGCACACATCTGTCATTTTTATACTTTTACATTTATAAAAATAGAGAAGAGAAAAAGATCTTTACTCTTGAGGAATAGCATTCTTCTCTCCAGTGCATTCTTCTACAGTTAACATTTCATTTTAGAAGAAAATTGCACCCATTTTACAAAGCATGACAACCTGAAAGCTCACACAGTAAGAAACACTTCTTACCTTCTGTAAGCTGTGAAAAGTTTTCAGATTATACTGTCATTTTAGAGCCTGCTGCCACACTACTGAAAAGCAGCATCATTTGAGATGTATAGTAGAAAAACGCAGAATGAAAAATTCTTAACTGTTTCCCTTCTGCCCTGAATCAGATTTGAAAAGTGAATCTTGATATATAAAAATGAACCCATAAAACTGGTAAATCTGAACTTTCTTAATCATTAATTACCATAAAAGTGAAATAGAAACTATTTTGTTGTTTCATATGGTAGAACATAAGCACATGGAAGATTTGCTGGGTAAAAGCTGAAATTTCCCACCTTCATTTTTGTTAGAATTCTGGGGCATCTTGAGTGTCAGATTAAAATTAATGCTGATGAGTAGTAGAGTAACTTTGTACTTACCGCAGTTGATCATGGGGGAGCTCCAGTTTATTCAGCTGTTTCAGCCTGTGTGATCATATATCTATTCTTACCACAAAATCAAATTAGTAGCAGTGTGACTTGCCCACTTCCCCCTCTCCATTCATCCCCCCCCAAAAAAAACCCAAAAACAAAACAAAACCACAACAAAAACAAAACAAACAAAAAAACACACACAAAAAACAAACAAAACAAAAAACCCCACACACTGACAAAGTATATTTGTTGCAAAAAGTTGAACTGATTTCCTTAAACACTCAGATACATAGTAAGTGATGCTCTGAGTAAACTGGTTGCTATTACAGAATCAGTTCATGCTTTCTTTGCATTATCTGCAGGATTCATGTCAAAGTACTTTACTGCCAGCCACTTAATATTAGTAAAACAAATTCAGCCTTGACTCTGACTTCAGTAGGAGTTGTAACGCAACTGAGTCTGGCTCAAGGAAATTCAGGAGTGCACCTCATTTCTAAGTAAGAAAGGTAATCATATCTGTCTGTAGGAAGGACTGCTGTGAAGAAGTTACAGTGTCAGCAAGGCAGAAAACTTTACAGGAGGCTATTTATTTAATTAAAATGAATATCCATTCAGTGGAAAGTACAGCAATGGCTCATGGAACTACTAGGTCACCCCCCTTGGCTTCATGTTTCTTTCCTCCTGACTCTCCTCCAGTGTTGCCAAATTTCAGCTGATGGCTGGAAGGAGATACAGAGACTGTCGTATTTTCCGGGCTAACATGCAAGATGAATGGTGGCAATGCTTTTAAAATGATTGGCAGGGATGTTCTACCCCACTGAATCTTCCTTTCATGGTTTTGAGTGCCAGGCCTCACCACTGCTGTCTGAGGGCATGGACAAAGTGAATAGTCTTATAGCATCTGTAAAGTACAGCTGCGGTCTTCTTTAGAGATGTTCAGCTAGGCATGAGTTTCTGTTTACTTGAGAACAGTGCTGTCTTCTGTTCAAAGTAAGGAAAAGGCAAAGGAGGGAAAGAGTGATTGACTAGATGAGTTTAAAGAAGTGTCTACTGCAATCAACAACAAAGTTTAAGATTTTACTATACAGACATAAAGGATATGTTTCCCTTCACATATTTGGCTCCTTTCCCAAAGCTTTATGTCAGTCTTTTTCCCTTGTGTTTGATTCTGAACCACTCGCATCTTCCACTGCTGAGCAAATCACTTCACCTTGTGCAAGTGGGAGGGTCTTCCTGCGGTAGCAGCAGCCCCTCTCTGTTGTCAGATCAGGAGCAGCTCGGGCGCAGGGTGTGCTACAAGGCCTGATCACACATGGCGTAGAGCCCAGCTCAGAAGGTTATATTGCACAGAAAAGAGAGGGTGAAAATTTATAGCTTGTGTAGCAGCCTTAGTGCTTTCTACTGTCTCCACATTAAAAAAAAAAAAAAAAAAAAAAAAAAAAAAAAAAACACAACACAAGCTTTCATTAACTGTAGAGCCCAAAAAGCAGCAGGTAAACGGGTTCACTCCTGCCTTTCTGCCATGGAGACAGAATTCTGCGTGCCATCTCTTTCGCTTTTCATGGTGGTGCTTCAGCTCTGATTGCTCTCTATCCTTGGTTTTCCACAGGTCATAATACACATTCCCTTTGCAAGGTAGGATTGATATCTTCTCTCAGCTCTTAAGGGAGGAGAGCAGTAGCCTCTTATAAGCCTTATTGGGTCAGGCAGCTAATTGGCAGTTCACAAAGAGTATTGCCACCAATCTCCTTGTACTGTAGGTGCCCTTGCTTGTCTTGTTTTCTGGCCAGCAGTGGTGTGAAGAGGTAGTAAAGTTCAACCATTTGAGACTTTGGAGAGTACGACACCTCCATATACTACTTTGCCACAATTCACACTTTAGGCTATATTTGTGCAGTTCCTGCTCTGGAAGATCACTTTCAAGTTTCCTAGCCCCTCTTCGAGGGCAAAGAGGAGAGGATTGGTTTGTTTTGGCTTTAGGGTTTTCTAAACTTCTGTGGGACAAACTTGTTCCTAATTTTACTGAAATGGTTGCTTGCAAAGCACTTTGAGATAAGTGGATGAGAAGCTATATGAGAGCTACCTATTCTGAAAATGACATGAAGCAACATCAGAAACTGGCCTTCTGGGATCCAAAGTTCAGATCAGTGAAAGAAATATGAAAATGGGGAGTTTGGGCCCTTTATTTAAAAAGCTGACTTTTCCGTATATGGACAGAATGTACTGTTTGTGCCTGAACTAGTAGCCTTCATTCCTGACTGTTGTGTGATAGCTTTAGTTTGTTTGACATCTTCTCTTTTTCAATGTTGTGAGTTTCTTACTTTCTTTTCCCTTCCCCTCCCACCCTTCCCCCAACTCTTTCTTTTCTTCTTGTGATTTAGAAATCAAGTTCCTCTACCACAACTGGTGAGAAGATCACTAAAGTCTATGAGCTAGGAAATGAGCCGGAGCGAAAGATGTGGGTAGATCGGTACCTGACATTCATGGAGGAGAGGGGCACGCCTGTGGCCAGTCTGCCAGCTGTGGGAAAGAAGCCCTTGGACTTGTTCAGGCTCTATGTCTGCGTCAAAGAGATTGGAGGTTTAGCACAGGTGAGAAGTGCTTGAAAGTGAACCTTTTGAAAAGGCAATGTACCTTTTTTCCTAGAGTTCTTCATGCTGGCTGCACCATTATGTCTTCAGCTGTGACAATATTGTTGAAGAAAATAGTTTCGTGCTTTAATACTTGTCAGAAATTCATTTTGGGCTGCATAATGGCCCTAAAACTTTACAGTTTGAATCAAGATTGACCATTGCTATAGACAGATGAAATCATTGTCTCTTCAGGGGAATCTAGTAATGCTGGTAAGAGAAGAAGAGAGGAAAAGGCCACTGGATCAAAGTTACGAATAAGAAGTAGATGCTAGAGCTAAAAGGAAAGGAGATTTTTAAATCCATCTTTCCCAGATGGGGGTACAGGCTCTAGCACAATTCAGTTCATCTCTCCAGAGAAGCTGCAGATATACTCTTAAAACACAGTCCTTCATCTCAAACCTTTCATCTGTGAGTATCTCTATATAGAGTACACTGGTTTCTTAGACACACGTTTGGAAAATGCTTACAGGATATTTTGAGTTGCCATGCAAACATAATGATTACAAGGAAAAGGTGAATTACTTAAATGAGTTGAAGGAAAATGAAAGCAGGAAGAGCTGAGAATAAAAAAGTCACAGATGGGAGAGAGAAGCCTTGGTTTGTGTTCTCACCAGTTAATTGGAAGTTTTGCAAAGAGATGTTTGGAAATTACTCTTGAGTTCTATAAGACTGACCATCACAGAGCAAAGTGAAATGTTTCATGGTCTAGCACCATCAAAAGGGAAAGCAAGAGAAAACAGTCAGTATTTGAGATCTTAGATTCAGCATTCAAAGTCGCCTGTCCTTACCTGATGGCAAGGACAAAGCACCCCTTGCATCTAGGGGATCACTCTGGCTAGGTCCTAGAAACTATTGTGAAGTGCAGAGATCCATAATTTCTGTGGATTTAGGAACATTTATAGATGGTCAATGCCTTGCAAAATGAGGTCTTAAATACAGCTATGTAGACAAATATGTATGTGCAATATTTAATATAAAACATGCAATACTAAAATAGATACAATTTTGCACTAATTACAAAATCTGAACTCAAAAATGTGGCAAGCTAATTAGATCCTCAGAAAGAGAACACATTTTAATAATCTATGTTCAAGAAAGGAATGTCCAACATAAATTAGTACTATTTGCAAAGCTATTTTTAATAGTACACCTCACAATTTAGGATTTGACTACTGAATTAGATCACTGGCCTTTCAAATCCAGGGATTTTAGCTATTCCTGTTATTAAAGGAAAGCAGAGAAACCTAATGTAATTCGCCTTGCCAGTTGTTAAATGCTGTATATGGGTAAGAGATACTATACTGACATTTTTAGTGATCAGTTCATGCTCCCCAGCATCATACAGATTTGATTACTTTTAGCTCAGAAACTTTATTACAGGTAAATCGTGTCATGCAGCTGCTCTGCCTCGTACAGCTTGACTGTGCCCACAGTATGACTCTTAGCATCAAAAATTGAGCAAGATGGGGGCAGATGGGATATTCTAGAGTCATTCATGTTTGCTTAATATGGAAGTTTATTTTATTTTGGGACACTCAGTGTTGGTTTTCAGTGACAGACATTATGATTTGCCAAAGAATAAATGCTGTTCACTTAGACTGATTTTTGAAAGAGCTTGAGTTACAAATACATGCGCCTCAGTGCTGGTAAAAATTTACACTTACAATAAAGGCTCCTGGTTTTGCTGGTGTGTCCACATGAATGTTCATTGTATTTGTCTGTTTAAGCTACTGAGAGGTGCAGAGCTTTGCTTGATGAGTTTTATTTAAATGCATCCATGTGATGCCCTCCTAAAATGCTGTTGCTCCAACTGCTGCACTCGACATCTCATGATTTTGCCTGGAGAATGACAGGGAGAGAAGCTGTGCAGCAGCAGTGCATATTCTCTGAATAGTTGCAGTCGATGGGGTCCAAACATGAACAGACCAGCTGTTGGCAGTCTTCTTTTAAATGCCAATATACTGGGCATTTAGGCATGAACGTTTCTGTTTGCATTATGCAATGTGTTCATTACGCACCACTTAGCTGTAAGCCAGTAGGCACAAAGAGCTGTGTAACTGGATTTCAAGCCTCAACAGGGGCAGTTTATGAAAACCTGGTCTCCTTTAACTCCTGAGTTCTTGCAGGGTGTACCAGAGAAAGAAAAACACTTTGCATAGCCATGCCAACCTGCTTGCTATTTTACGCCATCTTCGAAAAATCTTTGCTGACTGGCAGCAGTTAACGGTGTTACAGAGAAACCTAAAGAACGTTTCCTTTGCTAACACACAGTCTAAGGAACAGTATGGCTAATGATAACCTTTCTAGCTATACAAGTTAAATTGGGGCCATTAAAATCTCAGGCCTCAGGGCAAGTAGCAGTCCTCATGGAATCAAGATTGTTCCCCAACAAAAGCTGAGATTCTCAGATGTTTAAAGCCCATTAATTTTAGTGTTGACCCCCATCCTTGGATCGTACCTAGCAGTTGCATACCTGGTTGAATGAGCTTGAGGGCATAAGGTATTATAGCAAAAACACTGGCTGCTGTGAGTGGTACAGCTGAGTAAGCCAGTGGCATCATCCAGGATGACAAATGAACTTCACTGTTATTACAGATCAGCTGTGTTTGAGGAACTCATGAGCAGAGTCTTTCAATATTCTCAGCCTTACACTGCAAACAAGACTCACGGTGGAGTTGTGCAGGCAGCATTGTAATACAGAGTACTGCTAGCCTAGCCATGTGTTTGAAGTCTGCCTTAATTAATTAAGGGGCCTGGCTTCACTCTGCCTCTCATCTAGCCAGAGGATCATCGATCTGCCCCTGCAATACGAACTAAAGCAAAAGGAGTTGAACCAGGAATTACAAGCTGAACTGTTTGACAGCTGGTGGCTATTTGGGAGAAAAATTTATTTTTCATATCAATGCTCAAACATTTAAATTGCAGAATAACACTGTTACTGCTTTCTAAATTAGGCTTTAGAAGCTGTTTTTTAATTAGAATGGGGTGGCTGTGGGTGGGTGCCAGGGAGGGAGAGATTGAGCAGAATTTGCTTGGAAATGGATTAGGAACTGAAGAGTATAGGCCCTGGAAGGGCATAAGATATTTAAAGGATGCACCATGCAGAAGACTGCACAAGCAAAGCTTTTTTATGTTGCTATCAGCAGGTTCCTTAATGGTCTTATAACTGTAAATGCTGTCAGTGCATTACTGCATGTGGGAGTAATGAGTATTAGTTAAAAGAGGAAAATAAAAAAAAAGTAAACCAAGACATTAAGTGCTTTTCCCCCCTCCCCCTTTTTTGGTTTCCTGAGTTAAACAAAACACTGCTGCAAACCAATGATTCTGCTGTTTACTTTGCTAGGTTAATAAAAACAAGAAGTGGCGTGAGCTGGCAACCACCTTGAATGTTGGCACTTCGAGCAGCGCAGCCAGCTCCCTGAAAAAACAATACATTCAGTACCTGTTTGCCTTTGAGTGCAAGATTGAGCGAGGGGAGGAGCCCCCTCCAGAAGTCTTCAGCACTGGAGATACCAAGAAACAACCTAAGATTCAGCCGCCATCTCCTGGTAAGTCAAATAAACTGCAGCCTCTTACACAACCATTTTTTGATTGCAGAAGATACTAGGTTACATTTTTTATATTTAGAAGCATGTGTTTCTAATGCTGGACAAACAGCAAGGATAAATCTGTTGCTTACATCTTGTTGTCAAACTTGGAGCTGAGTCAAGTCAGATTTATCTCTGAAGGGCCATTCACAGTCATGTGTCTGGTTTGTCCTTACTCACTCTAACATACAAAGATGTGTATATTAGCCAGTGTACCCTTAATATTCAGAGTTACATTGACATAGTAAAAATAATAGTGTTGTGCATGGATGTGCTTATGTGCTTGCACTGTGAGACAGGAGGCAGCCAGAAAGGAGCATTCATGTGTCTAAAGGTCAGACTCTGATACTTGCACTTTCCTTGCTGTCACTCTGAAGCTGCATTTCCAACACAACTGTTGGTCAGTAAGGCTTCAGTTGGACTCAGGATGGCAGATGCTGGACTGATCAGCAGGTCTCAGATGGTTGCTCTGATACAGCTCGTGTTGAATGTGTGGCAGATGGAGAGCTGAGAGTATGGTGTATCCCCACTGCCAGACGACATAGTTTTGAGGCACGCTATCTGTTCTTTTGTTGCTAATCCTGTGTGTCAGATAAGTCATTAGCATCACTGTCTTTATCTTCTCATCTGAAAAATTGGAACTGAAATTACTTTGTTTTGGCTGGGGTTTTTTTGCACCTATGGTGTGGTGTTTGAAACTACTGTTTTCTTTCTAAATTTGTTTAACTTAAGATTTTCAAGATTAGATAGATAGTTGATATTCAAGGTTCTTGAGTAGAAACATTTTAAGTACATAGGAAGAGTCATAGTATTAGTCTATGATGTTGACTTCTGGACTACCCATGGAAGAGGAAAAAATTCCTTTGATTATTTCGAATTATTCCTTTGTTTATTAGCTTTTCTGACCAACAAAATAATATGATAAAATTTGTGAACTAATGTCAAAATTACTACTAGGCAGACCACCATCTGTTATTGCCAAGAGAATGTAATTCCTAGAATGTTTGCAGCAATTTCCTGCATTAGAAGGCAGTTTTAGGAAAATATTAAGTCACTCAATTTCTGTTAATGCAGTTCACTGAGTGAAAATGGGAAGTGGAGAGTCAGGGACCCAGCAACCCCTGCAGACAGTTTGCAGTTGCATGACTCCAGTATCCTATTGTGGATACTAGAAAATTGCAAAGACCTTTATAATCATATATAATAAAGTTCTGGCCTTTCCAAGATCATTTCTTACAATAGAGCTTTGTCAGTGCAGAAAAAGATAATAGCGAGAAGGCTTAAATCTTTCTCAGCCTGATTTATTCAGTGTAAGGATTTGAGGGAGTGTTTAGTTAAAATCTTCCTAAGTACATCTTTGTGTAATGACTTAAATATTTTTTTTTGCCGTATTAAAAGCTAGGGTTATCAGGTATGCCAGTGGTGATTGTTTAATAGAAAGGATGACTAGGCTATTTTGCAGTGCAAGTTTAGAAGATGGAGAAAAACACTTGGTCCTAGAAGTGAAGCCCCTAGTCCAAATGAAGTCTGTCTAAATTGACAGAGTGTCTTGAATGTGCACAGCTGCCAAAAATAAAATATGTTGGAGGTGCCCATCACCTCCTGAGAAGACTGGTAAGGTGAAACTGAAACTGTTAGGCTTGCTAAGGACAGTGAAGAGGAAATTAATCCGTTTCTAAAAATGAAAGAGTATTTTGCTTTGCTCTTTCCTCCCTTACCTCTTTCTCCCTAAAACTGCTCTCAGTAGTTGATTTGGGGATGATCACCATAAATTGGATGGATTTTGAGGTGAAGAATCATTATTTAAATATGTAAACATGAAACAAAGGAATAGAAGTATCAGATGTACCAGTTTTACAGGGTCCTTTTGCATTATGATGCTACAGATGAAAATGCCAAAGTGCAAGTTTAAATTTATCATAACATCCAAGCAAGCTGTCTATGAGGAGAACTGAAACTATTTTTCTAAAATAAAAACACAGCAGGACATAGAGACTAGAAGAGGGGGAAGCAAGCAAGGATCTCAAGGTTTGTTTTGTTGGAGAGAAAAGAGCTCGTGTCACTGAATGGGACTGCACTTCTGTACAGAGAAAGGCTTTCCCAGTGTGTATCAGCTTTAGTACATGAAATCCCGCTGAGGTATAGATGCCTCAGAGAGTACAAGCCTGTTCTCTTTAATAGTCAGCTTTTTTACTTGTTCCTTTTCCTGTAGTATATACCAACATTAACATTTTAACTACACAAAAGAAGCAGAGTTGTAGATGTACTTTAGATAATCTGTTACTCTTTGGCATTCAGAGGGAGCAGGAACCCAATACAACAAGAAACAGTAGCCTCCAAAGATCTTTGCTTTAACCATTAGCCCCTCTTGTGCAGTTAGCTCAGTGTAGGCAAATCCACTTTGAAGCCAAATCCATTTGTAGAGAACGAGTTACAGTATTAGGGCTGAATTCTGATAGAAAAGCAGAGGGACATGTTTCAGAGAGGAGAGTGTTCTATTTTGTGCTATACCAGCTAGCTGATGCTATGAAACAAGTCTTGCAAGCTGGAAAATTAGCTGATCTTCACAAAAGTTTTAAAATGCTCATAAGAATGCATTGGAACGGGCATCCTTTCTGGTACAGAGAAGAATTTACTTCCAATGTTGTTGTAGTTCCCAGGTAGATGTTACACAAGGTGGGAACAGGCTGAAGTGTGGCTTAGAGCAAATCGGTTCTTGCAGATGTCTCACATCCAAGGAGTGGTTATGTGACTGCCTCACAGATAACCTTTAAAATGCAGTCATAGAGGGAATGCTAGGAAACACAGCCGTGTTTCCTAGCCGTGGCAAGGAGATTCATACAGAAGAAGACAATCAGGGAAAGGATGTGATGTGGGAGTCAAACTTATGGGACTGTGAGACAGTGGTCTGAGCCCACATCTTAGTCCATTTGCTTGTAGCACATTTGGGATTCTCCCATCACTTCTGTTTTTTACAACATAATTAATAAGTTAAATGGTATGTAAAGGAGTGAATACTTTAGTGCTAGTGCAATTCATGATAGTGTCAACATAAGAAGTTGAAAAAAGGAGTGAATAGACCAGCAAAGTGACTGATTGGCCTTGTTCAGGAGAGATTTGCACAGTACACAAGGTGTTTGGGTTAGGATTAGGTAGCCTTTTTAATAAATGTTCTGGCTTAACATCACTCTCAGAGCCTCTTCTGTTCTTTCACAAAGCTCCTGGGGAGAGGTGGGGGCCTGAATGTGTTTTAGTGTGCCTTACACTGCTCTGAGGCTGTGCGAGTTGGCGATGTGCTTGTGGTAGGCTGAGGCCTTAGTGTCTGTGTGGGTCAGATAATGCCATCAGTAATGAAGACCAGCAGCAGATGCCTAATGACAGACTAACTGTTAGAGGACCCCTGTTGGCCTTAAGTCCTGGTTATTGGGTCTATGCCAAAGTCCATGTCAACTGTTGATGACTCTTC
The DNA here is from genome assembly GCA_035221455.1 of Xenops minutus. Classification (NCBI taxonomy): domain Eukaryota; kingdom Metazoa; phylum Chordata; class Aves; order Passeriformes; family Furnariidae; genus Xenops; species Xenops minutus. The sequence continues at coordinate 54,575,165 of JAWWEE010000105.1, read as the reverse complement.
TGCTGTGCAGAAAATCCCTCATATGGTGAGAGGCATTGTAGGTCTTCATAAGCATCCGTCTAGTGCTCCTGTGCTTTCCAGAAGTGGGTGCAAAGATAAAATGCTCTTGCTGTCATGTATGTTTGATAGTTTTGACCAAAATACACATATATCATGTGGCAAGTTCTAAACTGAGAAGAATTCTGGGGCCATTACACTAAGCGCTAATGGATGCTGAAGAACAATTTCCAGATGAGCATCAGCATGAAGGAGTCATGTTCCATTGCTGTACTCTGGCACTCTAAATTCCTAGCTGCAGTGTGCAGCTATGTATGTGTGCGCGCATGACTCTCAAAATTACCTGCTGAGAGTTCATCCTGTATGGAATGAACAGGGTGGCCAGTGCTACAGCTGACGATGCTTGTGAGTAACACTCAGCAGCTGGCCCTGATGTCAACAGGGATTTCATTACAGCAAACCTGGAAAAATCATGTGCTTGTGCTGGAAAGAAGGAGCAAGAACTCGCCAAGAGCATGTTCCCTGCGTTTCCTTGGCAGCAGAGAAACAAGAGTTGGGGAGGGGGATGGCGGGGGGGCACCACACAGCACCGCACAGCCATTCACTGAGTGCATCTGTAACCAAACCCATCCGTCTCTGCTGGCGGGTGGCTGACTGAAGTGCTATTATTAGCAGGCAGGTGATGTCATGGAGCGTGTCATGAGGCCAGCCAGGGAATCCCCACTGATGATGGGGAGGGTTTGGGAGGGTGGATGGGGGGACAGGCAGAGGTGCCCCCGTGCCTTCATTCGTGCTTGCCCGGGGGGGGGCCCTGCAGTAGCCACCAGCCCCCAGCCCGGCCTGACTGGGGCACTGGGTTCATGCTGTGTAAATTATCTACCCAGCGTGGTGTCTGGCTGTTCGCTCTGAAGTATGTGAATGTACTTAACCTTCAGTAACCTTTCCATTGTTTACTTTAGAGTATACATTTGTAGCTTCTGGCAAAAGGTAGGGATATCCTAGAGAGCATGTCAGGCTTCATATTAATGGCGTTTCAAGAGGCTCCATTCTTTTTTCTTTTTTTTTTTTTCCTGAAGGGAAAAAATTCCTGGCAAGAGAAAGATTTTATATCTTTTTTTAGCTGCATATTTCTTTTCTGGTAAATAAGGGTATTCCTGAAAGCCATTCTTGATGCCTTGCAGGCTTTGTAAGGAAAAAGCCATGCTGATACTATAATTCCATGCTGCAGAGAATAACATGCACCATTGAGTGAACTGTGGAACAGTTTGTAGGACCTCACCTTCTCAATGACCAAAATGTCAATTGTGTTTAATTTTTTATGTATTTTCTATTGTTGAAAGCATATTCTTACAAATCTGTTATGATACTTGAAAGACAAGTGTTGCTTAGATGTGGATGTGAGATGAGGAATTCAGTTGTTATGTACACATAGGTTTTTTCCTGGACCAACCTCAAGACAGCCACAGAATCATGTAAACAGAGATTACCTTTCCTAAAAGAACATTGTTGTTTGTCTTCCTTCTCAGTTCTTTGTTTAATACTGAGGCTTATGAAGCACTTTAAAAGATACAGTTTCTATTTCAGAATGTCCACAATCAAAATTAAACATCTAACATAATAAAAGCTCTACAAAGATAGATGTAAAATTGCAGAGTGCAGCTTAGCAACTGTAAAATTTATGGTGAAATATGAAATTCAGGCTCTTCTTGGTAGACGGTGTCCTAATCCAGAGACTGAAACACTTGCACTCTCAATTCTATAGAAGTGTCCCTGACCCAGTGGAGGTCAAAGGCAAAATGTATTATAACAAAGAGGACCAGAAATCTTGCACTTCTTATGACAGCATTTGCCTTCCATACTTTCACTTCCTTATAACCAGTCATTTAGAAACATTGAGGAAAAATAATCAACCCTATAACTACCACCCAGAAGATAGAAATTTGACATGTAGCTTTTCAGTTGGATATTTTCCATTTTGCTTTTGAACCCTTCCTTTATATAGGATTTTATAAAACACATTATTCATAATAAAGATTCTGTTTTGCATCAGCCCATAAATATCAAAAAGATCTTTTCCTTATTTTCTTTAGGTTTACTTGGGGTATGAATTAAGCTCTTGCTCAGGTTGGGTAGGGAATAACTTAATTGCTGCTTAATAGCCCACCACAAGAGAAATATGCTGGGTTAGGCAATATGAGAATTTAAACTAAGTATATGGGTACACTGAGATGTTTACTTACATGTTTCTATTATAGCAAGATGGTATGTGTCAATGTGTGGCTTAACTCAGAAATGCTTTTAAGTTTTTTAGAAGAATCTAGAATTGTGTTTAAAGCCTAAGGGCAGGAGAATGATCCTGACTCATTCATGGGTCAGATAAACAAAGGGCTCATTTTTCTGTGAATATGATGAGGCTTTTTTATTATCAGAAGGATTTGTTATATTATAGCACTAAAGCCTTCAATTAACTCATTAACTGTATCACTAATTGTTGCAAATGTTCATGTTACTGTATTAAGAGAGCTTTTCTTTAACTGTTTTTTTGAACCTCATTACTACGTGAGCATAATCCAAACATGCCTCAGAAAGCTGAGGACAAGAACAATGTGGTCTACACAATGTGGATTTTACATATGTACTTGCTACTGAGACTGATTTTCAGATAGAGGAACATGTGTTACAGATATAAATGAAACACATATAAAAAAGGTGTTCTTCAGTTAAAAACAAGCTCTGCCTGTCAAGATGATGAGTGTTCTAGGATTCTGAGTCAATTATAAACTACTCTCTCTTTCACATGCAGAAGAAAAGCCCATACTGCTTTTTGCAATTTTCCCTCTAACAGTAATTTATAAAGTTTTGTTAATTGGTTGTGGAATGTAGATAGTCAGGCTTACATATAAAATGGTTACATGACAGTTCATAAAAATGAAGACCTCTCAAGCCAAATCTGTTTTTCTGAGTGGGAACTATTTCTGTTGGTAATTTTTTTCCCAACTGCATGTAAAAACTTGTATCTTACAAGTTCTCCTTGTGTAGAATTTGTGCTGCAAGGCCAGTCAAATTCAAGGCTTAGATGTTGTTACTAATCCGCACTTACTGCCTTCTAAATCATAAAACTACCACATCAGATCTTTAGAGTTGGGAGCTGTTTCTCCTCAATACTCGTATCAAAATAGTATCTTCAGTGTCTACTGTAAAAGACTGATCTGGATGTATTTTGTCTTTAGCTTATATGGTGTATTCATTTAATGCCCTTACTGCTGCTCAGTCTCATTGGAATACAAAAGTAAATGCCTTTCTACTCTTGTCATTTGAAGAATATGAAGCTATTTACAGTGGTTAAAGAGGGCACTAGTGCAGATACTCTATTGTTTTCTGAGGTCTCAACATGTAAGTTTTTGCAGATGAAATAGATGCTTTGCAGAATTGACCGGGTCTTGTTACATATGCTCTGCAATTATTGTCTCTAACTACATTTTGTTAAGGTGTCCATTGTTATTTTTACAATTATTTTAGGAGTGTTAGCTATCCTGTTCAAATTCTACTTTCACTGAGCGTTTTCTTCTGAACCCAGATTGTCATTTGCACTTCTTTAATACAAACTTTTGCCATGCTATCTCAAAGATGGCATAGGGCTGCAGCGTGCCATTAATCACTTTCACTATGGAAATGTCTGCTTTTTAGTGCTAAATGAAATTGTCAATTTATATTAATATAGTAGTTTAAATTTGTGATGAAAAGGTTCTGGCTGAAATTTGCCTTATAAACATGCGTTGTGATAGTGATTATATGAAGAAGCCATGTCAAAGAACCTTCATTTACTGTTCATTTACTGTTGTAAACTATAGACAATTAACTTTGTATCTCTGACCTCTGGTTTAAATGATCCTTCATCTAGATGATTTCTATTCGTGTTGCTTTAGGCAGCAGATTAAATTCATGGTTCTAGGAAAGATGATGGCTATCACTGCACAGCATAACCTGATCTCAGAGGATTTGGGGGAATTTATAAAGTACTGAGATGGAATAAGGTATACGCAGGCTTCTGGAGGAAGGAACCAGTTTCTTTCTTTGATGATTATTATTTCCACAGGAATTTGGCTGCTACCTTTTAATATTTCCTTTTTCTTTAATTTTCCAGCTAATTCTGGTTCCTTGCAAGGCCCACAGACTCCACAGTCCACTGGTAGTAATTCCATGACAGAAGTGCCAGGCGATTTGAAGCCCCCAACACCAGCATCCACACCTCATGGACAGATGACACCTATGCAGGGTGGCAGGTATGGAAAAGACTTCGCTTCATCTTCTGTTAGGCTCTAATTCTACAGCAGTTTAGTCCAGTATTTCCCGGCTGCTTAGGCTCTCATCTGATCCTTTGGTGAACCAGTCAGAGCCTGAAAAGTGGCAGAAAATTATTTATTTTTGGAGGAGAGAGAGGGAAAGGGAGGAAGGAGTAGGAGATGCATTAGTTTTCTAAACACCAGGTAAGGATCGGACAAGCACCAGTGCAAAGGGGTGCATGTGAATGTCAATAGCATGGAGGAAGGTGGAATCCAACAGCACCAACTTAGAACCACAACCTTACTTTCCTTGCTTATCCTGTACTCCTCTGGTATACAGGTCCAGACAGGCTCAGGAAGGAGAAATGTGTGGGTTTGAGGTGTTACTGAAATTCAAATTACGAGAAGCGTAGACAGTATGAGGTGGCAGTGGATTCAACTGGATGAACTGAGAGATCCTTTTTAGTTCTATGTCCTGTAAGTCACACAGACCAACTTAATCTGAAGTGAAGCCTTCTCACCATTGGTTAAGGATCCTTAGTCCACCGAAGTCTAGCAAAAAACTTCTTTATGACTTCAGCATAAAGGAACATAGCTGAGCTCTGAACTATGTACAGAGCCACTCCAAACTTAATGTACTTAGGTTCTTTTTTCCTCCATCTGTAATACTGCAGAAAGGATAGCAAGAACTTTTTTTAATCTCTTCAGTTCAGATTGAGTTTTCTTTCACTATATAAAAACCAGCAAAACAGCTTCGTGAAATTTCAGAAAGGTTTAGACTTTTATCTGAGTAATAGGAATGCACAAACAATGAAAATAGATGAAAAATCCTGATCTCTAAGTTTAGTAGACAAAGAAGCCGGGGGAAGAAGTAAGTAGATTCTTTTTAATGGTTGTCTGTTGTGAATGTCTCTTCATCTTCCTTGGATGTATCCTGCACTGATCACTGCCGCAACATCGTGGGCTTTTTGTATTGTAGTCCAGTCTGTTTTCACAATTCTTACGAATACATGATGATGTTAATGCCTCTTTTTTCTCATCTGCTAGAAACAGCGCAGTTAGTGTGCATGATCCCTTTTCTGATGTAAGTGATTCAGCATTCCCAAAGCGAAATTCCATGACGCCAAATGCACCATACCAGCAGGGAATAAACATGCCAGATATGATGGGAAGGATGCCATATGAGCCGAATAAAGATCCTTTCGGTGGAATGAGAAAAGGTATTTTCTTTGTGGGAGCTTAAGTGTTCTTCCCTGCGTCTATGTAATCATGATGTTCTAGTTGGAATGAGCTTTTTCACTTTGCTGATTTTGCTGTTGATATCCTTGTAGCAAAAAGAGATGTGCAGTGCAATTGTGTTTCACTCTGGACTGGTCGTGTTTTCCCCACTCAGCGTCACAGTGTCCTAAAACTGCTTGTAGTAATACATTTCAGGAAATGGTATAAATTCATAGGGTTAGGTTTTATATTTCTTGAAGTTGGTTAGCCACTCTGCAAATCAGATCCTGAACTTCACTGTTAGAATGTGAAGTGGTAAAGCAGCATGCCTGGTTGTAGTAGGACAGATCAGGGAATTCGCTGTGTGGAGCTGAGCAAGTGTCCTCATGCTGTCTCAGTTTACGTATTTTTTCAGAATAGCAAAGCTAATTTTTCTCTCATTTGGACAGCCCCTGACATGAGGTGATAAACATATTCAAAGTTTGTTTATTTTTAGAAAGCAAAATTTAAAATTAATGTCAAGAATTACTCTGGTCCTTTGGGGCACAACCTACCAATGGTTTTGTGGATATTGTAAAATGTGCTTAAAATGAATCAATCTTGCATGCCTCATATATGGGAAAGTGGGAGGAAAGAACGCAATCAGGGCTCATAATGACTGCAAAGAGAAGAGCAGGTGGAAGAGATGAAGTGTAAACTGAAAGGGAGAAAAAGGGAGGAATGGGAAGAAGAAGCCCCAGAAATCAGGGAAAGAGAGATGTGATGAAATGGGGAGATACTTTCACAGAGGTAGTTAATCCAGAGTGATTTTTTTAAAGTCATCCCTTTAAATCATTTTGCCTGGACTGTGGACACTAGCATACAACACAGTAGAAGGACGGAAAAACTCTTTCTGTCTTAGATTCACTTCAGATGTGGGATTAAGTGGGTGTATTGCACTTTGTCATACATTTCATTTTATCCTGTCAAAACAGAAATATCTCTGTTCGGTATCTACTACAAGGGACTAAAGGCTAGAGTCTCTTCTACTCACTTGGTGATTTATATTGAGTAATAGTCAATGAGCCTTTTCTTGGGCCCATAGACTACGCTCATCCTGCTTGAGAAGCTACATTAGGATACAGTATCCTTTCCATAATGAAATCATTGTGTATGTGTATGAGGGTTTTATGGGGGGAAATAAATGCCTGATTCTGACAGCTTTGTAATTCAAACTGGATTTGCTTTCATCTGTTTTGTAAGGCTTATGTTTGCATTCATATTTAGCATTGTTTGGGGTGAAAAGAACAAGAGCAAGTTCATCTTCAGCTGTGAGGACCAGAGGGAAGAAGCTGCCTGGTGCCTGATCAGCTCTAGTTTTGTAGGATGAGATTTCTTTACTCACTTGTAGCTCCTTAATATTATATCCATCATCTTGGTAGTGGTGCTGCTTCATGTGTTCTCATCAGACCCCGGAGAGCTTGTCAGACACCAGCTAATTCTCCCTGGCAGTGTTAGGGATTTGAACATTCTTTTAAAATACTTTGTTTAATAGAAAGAGACCTTCAAACACACAGAATAATAAATTGAATTTCCCTTCCTGTTGCAGTGCCTGGAAGCAATGAGCCTTTCATGACCCCTGGGCAAATGCCTAACAGTGGAATACAAGATATGTATAACCAGAGTCCATCTGGAGCAATGTCCAACATGAGCATGAGCCAGCGACAGCAGTTCTCTTATGGAAGTGGCTATGACAGGAGGTGAGTCAATCTTTAGGAAAAAGCAAAGCCCATTAGTGAAAATGATCCTCTCTCTCCCCTTCTCATTTTCCCATTGCACCTTGCAGAGAACACGGCAGCCTACAGTTCCTACAGCATCTTATTAAATCACTAGGAGTCAAACCACTGGTAATGACTGAGTCTAGCTGTTCACAGAAATTAATAAAGAGGAATTGTCACACCTTAGAACTCACTCAAGTTGCAGCAGATCAACTTGTGGGTGTGTTTGACAGCTGCCTTAAGCTGGCAACTGGGCTGGGCTATGATGCCATAAAGTAGTTCTTGAGTTAGTCTTCTGGCCATGTTTTCACCTAAATAGTTGCCAGTTGGCTTTTGCTGAAAAGCAAAATGCTCAGTCTAAATGTATGTGATTTGTGGTCTGTTCGTAAATTGCCTTTGGAGAGTCTGGAGTCTCTTGTCTGAGCTGTAGGGGCATCAGTCTTGCATCCATCAGGTTCATCAGGACCCTCATCAGTTTGTCTTTCAGTGAAGTACACAAAATTGGTCCCCTTTTGTTTATTTGGGGAAAGGCTTTAGGGGAAGAAAGCAATAAAATCACTGATGTCTAAGCATTGGTATAGCAAGCAGAATGGTTTAGGAATGTTTGGATTATATTAAGTATTCTAGTAGGTTTTGCAGCTTTGGCTGTATTTCTGCTTTTTCTTTCATTAGGCTGTGTAATTTAGCTTCACATTTTGTTTCCTGGTGGTAGACAGAGTGGTGCAGTGTGGGCAGAGTAGTTTTTGGTCAGAAGTTCTAAGTAGTACATATGTAGAGTAAAACAAATACAATCATGTTGTTCAACAGCTCACATTGCTGGGAAGATGCTGAGAGTAAGGGTTCCAGTGTAAGGTGATAGGTCAAGAGAATGTTTTCTTCAAGGGGAGTGATTTGTTTTATTTTGTTGACAACTTTGGAGAATAGGTATGTTTTACAGAATGAGGCTTCCTTTGTAATTTTTTAGGTAGGATTATGGGCTGGGTCCTGAAGGCAGTATGGCGCCACCTGGTCAAAGCAACATGGTGCCTTCAAACAGTGACCCAAGCATGTACCCTCCTAATCGTTACCCTGGCCAGCAAAGGTGAACGCTGATTTCTCTGTTCATAATACCCACAGCAACCAGCTAATGAGTGCTAGCAGCTTCTGTGGAAGCACATAGACAGAATATGTGGCCTCTTGGTGTGCTACTTCTGTTTTGCCAGTTCTTGTTTAGGCTTTTACTGTTGGTTCAGTTTCTTGGGAGTCAGAGGCTTAGGTGAATCAGGTGATTTTCTGCGGTTGTAGAATCAGAGATGTTAGAAAAGGAGTGTACATGCTCCTTTGTCTATCTGCCTGCCAACACCAAACTAGAACATAGCAGCATTAAATGACATCACTTCTGAAGCTTCCCACAACTTCACCTGGCTTGTGGTTATCCTGTGGCTAACAAACTGAACATTTAGAAAGTGTTCCCTTATGTATAACATATGTGTGCCTTTGCTCAGTTTTAGCTTATTGCATGTACCATCTTGGACAGCTGTAGACAACTCCCATCAGTTACATTGTTCTTTTAACCAGCATAAGATAATTTCTCTCCATCCACATAATTTTAGAAGGTACTGAACTGCTATTCCTTTCACTTTGGCCATCTCTCAAAAAAAAAGAAAAATAATTTTCTATGCTTTTGGAAAAATTAGGTTCCATTAGATCTTATAACATGACAGGTTCCCCAGTCCTCTGTTTCCATGACTCTCCCTTATATGTGACTTCCATAATTATCCTCTAATTGTAGATGTGTTCTCACTGGTAGTCTACAGAGATGAATTACTGACATATTGGCCTGCAATACAGTGTTATTTATCAATCTTAATACTTTCCAAGTACTTCAGCAACGTAAATTTCATTCAGATATGCTAAAAATATTGCAGTTACACTGTAGTGCTTCTCAGAGGTCTTAAAAGGCCACAGGTAAGTTTCCAAGTGCAATGCAACTCTGTCTCTTATATGTATGCTTCTTTATGTAGCTTTAATTAACAATGATGTGAACATTAGCAAAATTAGTAGTACTGTTTTTACTCACTTTAAATTGGAAGTTAACTATTGATTATATTCTTGAATAATCCAGAAAGCCGTTTGCTAGTAGACTGGCATGTTACATCACAGGAATTTTTACTTGCAACCTTTGAGCTGTACTTCAGATACTTTTCCACCGAAAATGGATTCTCAGACAGCTGCAGCTGCCTTTTTTCCCTCTTTGTTGACCATACCCTGTTCCCATCCTGACTGCTTCCTCTAAACCTCTCTGTTGTACGTCACTGCTCCTACTTTCTTGTACTTTATCTCCTTCCTCCCACTACCAGCTCCATCAGAGTTTACTACATCAGGCTCAGGACCTTGCCAGACTGTATCTTTGCCTTGTTTCCAAATGGCAGATACTTTCAAGGTGCAAGATTATCAGAGTACTTTACCTGATGGCTTGGAAATTCCAGCAGCTCTAAGTGTTCATTTGAATGCTTTATTTTAGGCATGAACCATATGGGCAGCAGTATCCAGGACAAGGACCTCCCTCAGGACAGCCACCATATGGAGGACATCAACCTGGAATGTATCCACAGCAGCAGGTAGGAGAGGGAAAAATGGCTGTATTCATAACATTTCTTTAATAAAATTCACCCCAAAATTCTGTACACATTCAAAAATTTGTTTATATCACGTATGTCTTTTGGGGCAGAGGAGCAGCTCTAGTTCTGGTCAAAACCACGGCCCATATAGATGAGCAATGTATGTGCAGCTATAGGAAAATGTGTTCATTACACTGGAAGAGTGTAAATTCTAACAGATGTTCTGTGGCTTTGGATGTGCATCGAGTGATCATCCCATGTTAATAACCAGCAGACTGGGAAATACAATGTGTAGACTTTATAATGTTGCCTCAATTCCAGAAACAACTAGGAGAGCTGCTTGACTTGCAGATTGAGGGGCCTTAACTTAATACCATACAGTCAAGTGAACCCAGCAGAAAACTGAAACAAAGTAAAATATGCAGCCCTCTCAATTATTTACAATGCTGTGGTGGGTCATACGAGATACCTATCTTTAATAGAGATCAGATGGCATATACCCACATGTTATCTCTACTAGTAATACGGTACAAATACATAAGAGAGAACATTACTGCGGTTAAAAACAGTTTCAACATTTGTACATTCCAGTCTCCCTAACTTTGTAATCACTTCAAAAATAAAAATTGTATTAATTAATAAGATTTTTTTTGTTATGTGTATGATTAATACCTTGTGAGCAAAACCCCATCTTGTAAGTCAATAGCAGAACTGCACTGACTTCAACAGGATAAGTTTCATTCTGCATGTTACTAATTTATTTTTAGTCATACAATAGTTGAAGTTGGCTTCCAAAATAGAAAGCATTTCCTTATTATAAAAAACCTAAATGTAAACTAGTTTTCAGCCAATTTCAGATAGTCCTTTTCAGTGCGGGATAGTTTTACTAGGAAATCAGGAGTGAGGATGGGAGTGTACTGTGGGGAGAACCCAAAACAGATCTTAGATTGTACTGTACTAAAAATGTATATACATTTTGGAATTTGTTGCTTATCTCTTTGGTTCATAACATCTCAAAAAAACATAATCGAAAAACTGTTTTGTTGTTCTTTATGACGAGCATATGCTAGCAGTCTAGGTGATTTAGCGGGGAAATTGCAAAGATACGTGATATTCCATGTTAAGGTATGCAGGGAATATATTAACAACATGTTCATTTAGGCAAGGAGAGAGCTAGAATTTGTAAAAATATATTTGGCCCTGTCCTTAGTGCTGTTTGTGTACTCTGTACAATGACTATTGGATGCAAAATGCATTAATGCAGAAAAACAGTGAAGAATGAAGGACAAGGATCCTGGCCGGCCTCGGCCTGTCCCTGCTATCCCCAGAGGATTCCACTTGTTCATTTAGCTAGAGATTCAGTTGCCACTAGTTTATTTACAATTTCCTAAATCTTATTCTGTAGTGGTACAGGACGAATGTGAAAAATGACCCTTTCAAAGCTTTATCTACAACCTGAAGGCTAGGGAATGACCTGCAAAGGAAGTGATTGGAGCATGAACTCCTGGGGCTAATGAAACACTTTGAGCCGGGTTTTTCAATTCCTGTATGAATGCTTATAGCCCAAGAGCTATTATGCAGCAGGTGACCTTAGTGTGTTTTTGTCTTCTGTGAGGTCTCAGAATTCCATGTTTCCCTGTGGAGAGAGACACACATTGTGCAGCCTTAGGCTCTTGCTGAACTTTTGCACAGGAGGGGAGAGCTCAGGTGCATCACTGTCCTCAGCACTGGGTACCATTAGGCCTGTTGCCACTACATATACAAGAGCACTGAAATGCTTTTAAAAAAGCACATGCTTCATTCCCAGGTGTCTGCTGTAAGCACTGAGTCACTGTGGCAAAACAGACACCACCTTTATAGGTGTGGCAACTTGCCAAGTCATTTCTTAATGTATAAATTGGTCCCAAGGGTGGACTTTAACAGTTCATGTAAGGGTGGAAATTGGTATTTCTCAGATAGCCAGTCAGCTCTATTGCAAGTTTAAAAAAAAATACTTTCATCCAATACAGTAGTTTTGAGTTTATGTGCACCAAAGTTGGAAGATGAGTTTATGAATCCCAGAGCTGTTTTAACTTCTCCATATTGAATACATTCAGAATTTTATCTCATCTTAACTCTAGTACATTAGTATACATTGTGCAATGTGACTGAGCTACAGTTTCTGGGGGAGCTGTAACTTGAATTTGCCATAGATCATATATTCGAAAATCACCCATTTAATTCACACTTTTTGCTTCAGAGCACTCAATACAGTTTGAACTATGGAACAAACTCCCACAGGAACTAAAACCTTACCACCTTCCCCTCGAACAGCAATATGTCTTTTTTTTTTAGTTTTGCCATCTTAAACATAAATACGTACAAGCTTATATGGTTTAAAAACCACTCAGCTCTTCCCAAGGTAAAACAGCTTACCTGACACAACATTTCCCACTTGAGAGGGTGAGAAACAAAGAGGGAATAAACCATAGGTGGCAGCTGTTAGTTACATTGCTTAATTCATTACTGAACAGCAGAATAAGAACCTGCATAAACTAGAACATTTAAATATGACGATTTGCTGTAATAATCTCACAGTAAATTAAATTGATTAAGATGATTTGGGGACAGTTGCCCAAATGGAGCAATATTCCTGGGAATTACACAGAGTATCAAACACAGCAGAATGTTTTATCCTACTAATAAATGTACTGTGTGTAGCCTATGTCCTATCATAAGATCCAGTGTTTCAGACATGCATGCCTGCAGCTTATCTTGTTACTTCAAGAATTTATTCAGTGCTTATCTCTTGAAAAGATTCATTGGGTGGTTCTGAATTTTTTTTAAAGATTTTTCTTCTTAGTAGACTAAGCATAAAAAAGAAGTGAAAATATTTTAGTTGGTGAGGACCATTGCCTTTTCATGCATGTCTGAAATGACCGGTGGAATTTAATCTGACAAATAGGAAAGGAAAGGGAAAGGGAGAAAATTAGAGCAAGCATAAGAAAATTTAGCCCAGGGATGAGTTTCCTTTTAGTATTTATTTATAAGCATAGCAAAACAGAGGCTTAAAAAGAAAGCCTAACCATAACACGGCATCCCTGACTCTGAAATCAGCACAATCCTTGTAGAACTAAGCGCCTTCAGCTGTTTTAATGAGCCTTCAGCCAGTGTATTTGTATTGTGTATGGAGTAAAAGTGACACATCTTTCCAAAATTCTTTTTCAGAACTACAAGCGCCACATGGATGGCATGTATGGGCCCCCAGCCAAACGCCACGAAGGGGATATGTACAACATGCAGTATGGCAACCAGCAACAGGAAATGTATAACCAGTACAGCAACGCTTACACAGGGCCTGACAGGAGGCCCATGCAGGGACAGTACCCGTATCCATATAACAGGGAGAGGATGCAGGGCCCAGGACAAATGCAGCAGCATGGAATACCTCCCCAGATGATTGGTGGCCCCATGCAGTCATCATCCTCCAGTGAAGGTCCTCAGCAGAACATGTGGCCAACACGAAATGATATGCCTTACCCTTACCAGAACAGGCAAGGTCCAGGAGGCCCCGCACAGGCCCCACCGTATCCAGGGATGAATCGCACTGATGATATGATGGTACCTGACCAGAGGATAAACCACGAGAGTCAGTGGCCTTCTCATGTCAACCAACGTCAGCCTTCTTATATGTCGTCCTCAGCCTCCATGCAGCCTATCACTAGACCTCCTCAGTCATCCTACCAGACACCACCCTCTATGCCAAACCACATCTCTAGAGCTCCAAGTCCAGCATCCTTCCAGCGCTCTTTGGAAAACCGTATGTCTCCAAGCAAGTCTCCTTTCCTACCTTCCATGAAGATGCAAAAGGTTATACCCACAGTTCCAGTGTCACAGGTCACAGGACCTCCACCTCAACCACCACCAATTAGGCGAGAAATTACCTTCCCCCCGGGCTCTGTAGAAGCATCCCAACCAGTCTTAAAACCAAGACGAAAGATTACCTCAAAAGATATTGGTAAGCATCAAAACAAAAGCTAGATAACCAAAAGAAGTTGTGAAAAAGGGACTCTGATTTTGATTTTTTTTTCTTCACATTTTAAGACTTTTGACAAGTAGGGAACTTTGGTAACTACAGTGTGATTGTTTCAATAAAAAATGTAATAACGTATGCATCCGTGAGGATGGTGGGTAAAACTCATCCCAGACAATCTGACATGAAATGAAAGCAGTATTTTATATGGAGACCTGAGCTCTCCAGAAATGCATTAAAAATGAAGCTTGCCTCAAGATTTCAAAATGAGATGTGTTGAAAGGTCTTGCAGAATGTCTGTTAATTCATCAATAGAACATTCAGCTGAGCAGAGCTTTCTGTGTTCTTGTTCCGTGGAAGCTCAGGCTGTTCTGCTGTGTAGTTACAGTCTCTGCCTCCCTTGAATGGTCCGTTTATTCATTTTGTATTATTTGTCCTGTTTGTTTCTCCCCTGTTCTTTCCCAAGTATCTTCTTACCTTATATTCCAGTTACATTTCATACATTCAAGTTCTAATACTTCATATTTCCATCCATGACAGTGTTCTACCTTTGTTTACCGATTATTTGGTTTAGTCCACTTTTGAAGTTTGTATGATCATTTCAGCTTCAGCAAAGTCAGGAAGAATGGCCCTGCTAGGATATTCTCCGATATTAAGGCTGAGCAGCAGTTAAGAGAAAACTGAACAGAACTAAGTGGTGAAAGTAGGGTTTTAAGTGGTGTTTCAGTAACTTTCATTTAAACTTGCATCCTCAGAATGTCACAGTTTAATCTTTCAGGAACTCATTAACAGTCTCCAAGGATGAACTAATTCTGTTTTACTTCTCCTTCTTTCTCCAGTAACTCCTGAGGCCTGGAGAGTGATGATGTCTCTTAAATCTGGTCTTTTGGCTGAAAGTACCTGGGCGCTAGACACTATTAATATTCTTCTGTATGATGACAGCACTGTTGCTACTTTCAACCTCTCTCAGGTAGGTGGGAAAGCAGTATACGTCTCAACTTTGCAAGGAAGGAAAACTGAAATAAGATACCTACAAAAATGCTGATAGCCTTTACAATTTATTCAGATTAAGAAAAATTTGAATATTGCAAAACTTTCACTTTTTTATGATTGCTAACAGTGAGTAACAAAATAGATACAGGTTGAAGAGGGGAAATTACAAGCCTGAAAGAAGGATGTTTCTTACAGAAATTTTAGCACTGCTGAAGGACTAATATGGAAATTCACACTTATGATAGAAGTTCAATCCTAGAAAACAGCAGTATGTTAGCAGTCTTGCTTAATTTGTGTTTCCATAAAAGGCTTTGCAAAACCATATTAAATTGATTTGAAGGCTGTCTTTTCGTGATGACTTGTGCTATTCAGTAGTTCCATATGAGGTTGTGGGAATTTTTTTAATTGCTTATTTTCTGTTTGGTTTCTTCTTCCAGTGAATTAAGTTTTCAGTGAAATAACAGATTGACAATATAAAGGCTGAAATCCATTGTCTGTCTGTAGGATGCAAGTAACACAGGATTTAAGCATGTGTGCTTTTGCCTGACTAACTCCCAGCATTTTTCAGCCCTGCTCTAAGCGTTGGCCTGTTAGGTGGTAGTAATAGATGGCATGCTGATAATGCACATTATCTAAAATTTGTACAAATTGAATATTCAGTTTCTCTCCTCCATTCATTCCTTGGTTACTAATAGTGTAACTCATCATTTTTTAAATATAATGACTTCTTTTTTTTTAAATACAGACACAAATGGTACATTTCTTCCCACCTAACTTTAGAACTATGGATATCTATAGCATGATTCATCTCTTGCAGAAGAGATCTAAAATAGGTCAGATGAATCATATCCTAGAAACGGCCTGTAAAAGACCATTGATTATAAAAGAAATCTAGACAATTTGGTTAGGTGTGTAACCAGTGCAGGTGTTTGAAGTTAAATGAGGTGAATTCTATTAGAAATTGTGTTAATGCACCCTATGCAAGTTGCACAGAATACCAGATGTATTGTAAATGTATATCTTCTTTTGAATATATAGTCTTTGCTTACTTTTGCCTTTCCAATGACAGTCAGGACTCCATATGATGACTCCTGCAGCTCATAAGCAGCAGTTTGTTACTAATTCTTCAAGGGTTTGGCAATCATAAGAGAATATAGAATGGACAGAAGGATACATTTTGCTGAAAACCTATTAGCCCACATTTTAAAAACAAACAAACATGTCATGAAAAAACCAGCCATGAAAAGCTGGACAATTGGGCTGAAGACATCACAACAGCAAAGAAACTTTAATAATAAAGTCAATGAGCATAAATTAATACCAAGTCCAGCTACCGCCTTTCCATAAGAAAGTGATTACAAGTTAATTAAGAAGATTAAACCTAAATGAAAATTGTTTCCGAAGGGTGACTTACAGCACCAGGCTCCCATAACAACTTTTAACTATTGCCAGGCAAAAATAGAACTATTCTATAGAGGTGGGATGTTCTTAATCTAGGATATCAGTACTTGGACCCTGAACTGCACATTCCTACATGGCAGTTTTAGAGACAAAGAAGAAGAGGGAGAATTGTAAACTCTAGATATCTAATAAAAGCAAAAATCAGAAAAACTGATTTAGGAATTTCAGTACTCTGTACAAAAAGCCAAGACTAAGAGGCACTTTGAAGGGGATAGAACAGCTAGGATAGATGTCTGCTAGGCTTAAAGGAGACACATGAATAAAGTTCTGTGCTTCTCATAACCATTACAGTTTAAGCAAATGGAGCCACAATAGTTTAACATTATACAGTGTTTGGACAGACCCTAGAAGAATTTCTTTTAACTTCTGCAATGCAGGACCTAGGCACAGGTCCACAGCAGGATGAGGGAAATAGACATGTATGCATCAGTGTTCCTAATTCCATGCAAACAAAAATATTTATCTCATTCTTATGTTCTTTCTTCTCTCCTCAGTTGTCTGGATTTCTTGAGCTTTTAGTAGAATATTTTAGAAAATGCCTGATTGACATTTTTGGAATCCTTATGGAATATGAAGTGGGCGATCCAGGCCACAAAGCACTTGATCACAAAGCAGCCAAGAAAGATGATAGTCAGTCCTTGGCAGAGGATACTGGAAAAGATGAGAATGACGAATGTATTGACTATTTTGATGAAGATGAGGAGGAGGGGGAGGATGAAAAGGTAGAAGGAGAAGAAAAGAGCATTGTTTTTTCCACTCCTGGTGCCATTGCTGATCCAAATGAGAGGCCAAAACAAGCCAGTAAATTTGACAAGCTGCCAATAAAGATTGTAAAGAAAAATAACCTATTTGTTGTTGACCGATCTGACAAACTTGGACGCGTTCAGGAATTTGATAGTGGACTTCTCCACTGGCAGCTTGGTGGTGGTGACACAACTGAGCATATCCAGACTCACTTTGAAAGCAAGATGGAGATTCCTCCACGTAGGAAAGCCCCTCCTCCCTTGAACTCTCCAAGCAAAAAGAAGGACCTCGAGGGGAAAGGTGAATTTGAGGAACAACAAGAAAAAAGTATAACAGCAACCATTGATGATGTCCTCTCAGCTCGGCCAGGAGCATTACCTGAAGACTCAAACTCTGGTTCCCAAACAGAGAGCAGTAAATTTCCCTTTGGGATCCATCAAGCCAAAAGCCACCGGAATATTAAACTGCTAGAGGATGAGCCAAGGAGCCGGGATGAGACTCCTCTATGCACCATAACTCACTGGCAAGACTCCTTGGCCAAACGCTGCATCTGTGTGTCAAATATCGTCCGTAGCTTGTCTTTTGTGCCTGGCAATGACACCGAAATGTCCAAACATCCAGGCTTGGTGCTGATCCTGGGAAAGCTGATCCTTCTTCACCACGAGCATCCAGAAAGAAAGCGAGCACCGCAAACTTATGAGAAAGAGGAAGAGGAGGACAAAGGGGTGGCCTGCAGCAAGGATGAGTGGTGGTGGGACTGCCTCGAGGTCTTGAGGGATAATACATTGGTCACATTAGCCAACATTTCTGGGCAGCTAGACTTGTCTGCTTACACAGAAAGCATCTGTTTGCCAATTTTGGATGGCTTGCTGCACTGGATGGTGTGCCCGTCTGCGGAGGCACAGGATCCTTTTCCAACCGTGGGGCCCAACTCAGTTCTTTCGCCTCAGAGACTTGTGCTGGAGACCCTGTGTAAGCTCAGTATCCAGGACAATAATGTGGACCTTATCTTGGCCACCCCCCCATTCAGTCGTCAGGAGAAACTCTACGCTACTTTAGTTAGGTACGTCGGGGACCGCAAAAACCCGGTCTGCCGAGAAATGTCCATGGCGCTCTTATCGAACCTTGCCCAGGGGGACACATTAGCAGCAAGGGCAATAGCTGTGCAGAAGGGAAGCATCGGAAACTTGATAAGCTTCCTGGAGGATGGGGTCACTATGGCCCAGTACCAGCAGAGCCAGCATAACCTCATGCACATGCAGCCTCCGCCTCTGGAGCCGCCTAGCGTAGACATGATGTGCAGGGCAGCCAAGGCCTTGCTGGCCATGGCTCGAGTGGACGAGAACCGCTCAGAGTTCCTTTTGCACGAGGGTCGTTTGCTGGATATCTCAATATCTGCTGTCCTGAACTCTCTGGTTGCATCTGTCATCTGTGATGTACTCTTTCAGATTGGGCAGTTATGACATAAGTGAGAAGCCAAGCATGTGTGAGTGGAGATTAGAGGGTCACATATAACTGGCTGTTTTCTGTTCTTGTTTATCCAACGTAGGAAGAAGGAAAAAAAAAGAATCTTTGCTCCTCTGCCCCATTCACTATTTACCAATTGGGAATTAAAGAAATTATTAATTTGAACAGTTATGAAATTAATATTTGCTGTCTATGTGTATAAGTACATCTTTTTATTTTATTTTTTTTAACCAAAGTTGCTGTCTAGTACATTCAAAGGTCACACTTTTTTTTTTTTCCATAGATTATCCTTTTCAATGTTCTTTTCCATGTTTGTATTGCATATTTTTTGGGAAGCGAACTAGTGACTTTTTAAAAAAAATGTTATGGCAAACCATTGTATGATGGAAAAAAATCTCACCACTTTGAAACAAAAAGGTGAAAAATAACCAACATACCAAGTTCCTGTGTGTTTTATTTTTTCAAATAAGGAAAAAATAAAAAAAAACTTGTATACCATCACCCAAAGCTCTGTGCAATAGAAGATTCTAGTGATGTAGGTGTAGGGGATCAAGGAGGGTGTCAGTCAGTAGTCAAAATCCAAAACAATACTGCTTTCTCCTCAGGAGAAATGGTTACATTAGGCTAGGAGCAAATAAAAAGTCAAGTTAAAAGATTTTTAAACAGAACCTGAAGTTAAACATCAATTGCTTCCTCACCAGAACTGTCTTGTCTACATCTGTTTGGTTTTTTTTGACCTTCCACAATGACAGTTCTTCACAATTCCTTTAATCATTTTTTAAAATATTTTTTTATTGCCTAAGGGCCGTGATGTATATAGAAGTTGTACATGAAACATACCCTCATTTTTTTTTTTTTTTTTTAGTAAAAAGTTTTTAGTTTCTTTTTCATGATGTGGTATCTACAAAGTGATCGTAGAATTATTTTTTTCTTTCATTTGGGCCATATCTCCAAAAAATAATAAAAAAAAAAAAGAAAAAAGAAAAAACCCAACACAGAAAACCAACAACTGAGGGTAATGTACAAGTTTCTGTATGTATAAAGTCATGCTCTATTTCGGGAGAGCAGCCGATCACAATTTGCTTTATAAATCAAGGTGTGGAAATGGTTACGTATGGATTGATTTAAGAAAATGGTTACCAGTCTACAGACAAAAAAAATATATACAGGAAAAAAAAGGAAGAAACACAACTTCAAAGATTTTTCAGTGACAAGAATCTGCATTTGTATTTCAAGATAATGTAGTTAAAAAAGAAAAAAACTTGATGTAAATTCCTCCTTTTCCTCTGGCTTAATGAATTTCATTTATTCAGTATAAAATCTTTATATGTTCCACATGTTAAGAATAAATGTACATTAAATCTTGTTAAGCACTGTGATGGGTGTTCTTGAATAATGTTCTAGTTACAGTGTGGGATATTGGAAAGCAAACTAATTACAAGAAACAGCAATAATGATTATTCTCTTTCCCCTTCTTTATTACTATGACCTTCAAAAATATTACGCTATTGTATTGCGGCAACTTGCTCTCCTTTTAGAAAAGCCTTCTCACATCACAGAGAAGTGTTTTTAATTATTATATATAAAACCACAGAGCCTCAAAGGGGAAGACATGGCTGACAAATGATAGTTCTGACTATGCAGGTATCCAGTCTCCATGCTGTGTTTTGAGGGACTGAAGATGGATGTTAGAAAAAGTGGCAAAAGATTTTGTTAAAAGCAATAACCAACTTGAAGAAATTGATCTGTATTCACTACCTGTAATTCTCTCTGTTGGTTAAAGGTGCAAATACCCCAGTGATGTGGGTATTTAGAATAAACACCCACCCACTTCTCGATACTGTATGTGTCATTGCATACTTACATGGCCTCTCATGCTGGGAGTCCCCCATTAAAGTGGATTGGGCTTTAATAGAGCACATCCATAGTTATAATTGGTGGGAGATGGCCATTTCCATTTCAGGAATTATCTGGTTTCAGATATATCCACTCTCACCTGGTGATACGTTGTTTCTGAATATTGTTCAAGCACTAATTTTTGCTATTTCATCTTGGATCATTGACTTTGTTAGTGTGAACATAAAAAGCTAATAATAATCAATTTCCCCGGAATTGCCATGTAATTACACTGTTAGTGGATATCCTCCTCCCCTCTCCAATAACAATATGGAGGTACTTGACAGTTACAACCCCCTTTGGCACACTGCCCATTTTGTTCATATAGATTGCTGTAACATTAATATATGTAAGAGAATTTCAGAGACAGGTAAAGTATATACAATTATAAGCCAAGTTTGAAATGTGCCTCCCTACTGTCATGGAAAGTAATTTCTCCTTCTAGCTTTTCTTATTCAGTAATCTCTCCACTCCCACATCACCTGCTGCAGTGGTCTGTCTTTCTCTTGCATATCACTGCTTTCAGAAATGCCTGGTGAATTACAACCACCTGTAACTCTTCAGCACAGAAGAAGGCATATTTCAGGGATGATTTTTACAGTTTATTATAGGGCAGTGGGACAGTAGTATCCTCTGCTAAATGTATTTCTTACTAACATTTTACTACTTGATATTACCCTGTGGATACAAGCAAGGTATTAAATAAAGCCTATGCACCCCTTTCTGATCAAGGACAAAAAAGGACATCTATTCTCTTTTCAGCATTCAGACTCTGGGATTCAGACCCAGCATTCCTCTGGGGGAAACTACACCTGTGGCAAAACACTCTGTGCTGTCAGAGGCAGTACTTTAATGTTATTCGTGACTGCTCTGCGCCTGGTTAACCAACATGGGGGGAAAAAACACACAGACAGCCACATATTAGCCATATGTATGTAACATTTGCTGCCACTTTCCCAGCTGGGCCAAGAACTGGCTGAGGAACCATGGCAGTGGAAGGGAAAGGTTAATAGTACAGACTCTGGCTGAACATGATTTTATGCTGTTACACTAAGAGTAAACAATCTAAATCACTGGTTAGTATTACAGCACATTTATTAGAAGAAAGATGATATATAAGAACTGTAATTCCCTCTGTTGTCTTTGTATGATTTCACCTCTTCCACAATGTTCTCTTAAGCCTTTGGAGAAGACCTGCTCATGAGACTTGTGAACTTACCATATTCTTACTGAACCCTGAACAAGCTTGATCTGCTGTGGGTATTGGTCCTACAAGAGGTATTTTAGTTTTCAATTCAAAAAGGAAATTCTCCAGTTTTATGCTGATATGATCACTCTAGTGAAGCTCTGAGTAGTACAAACAAGATGATGCAATATTTGAAATTCTAAAACTGCAATGATTTATTTAGGGGGAGACAGCCAATTAGTATTTTAGGCACTAATCAAACAAATATTTGGCTAAAATACACACACACACACACACATACACACATATATATCAATAACCTACCTGCTTCTTTGGCAGACCCAAGCAATTAACTACTTGCAGATTGAAAGAGCATTAGTGAATCTAACCTTAGAATCACTTGAGGAATTAAATGTGTATCCCCTTTGGCAGGAAAAAATGTTTTTGTTTCTAGTTAACGTAACTTCCTACACCTTTCAAAAAAACCCCCCCACAAAACAAAAACCAACACATGAAAACATCCTGCTCAGAAACTCCGCATTTGCAACTATCCAAGAGGAAGAATGAGGAAGAATGAAGAAGAAAAATTCAACTGTATTTAAAAGCCTATGCACTTTCTCTTCCATCTTCTTTTTCTGTTTCACACCACAATCTGTGCCACCACTACCATAAGACCATTGTCTTTTTGTCTTGGATACATCCATTAGAAAGATTTACTTAGAGAAATACTGTAGGAAAAGCATATGCTTGTGTTATACATTAATGATTCCTATATAACTTCTCAGTGCAATGCATGCTACACCTCTGATTTCACAAATAATAAGAAAGCATCTCTTAGTAATAAAGAAGTGTAACTGAAATATAAAAATTGCTATCATCTCCCCTATAGAAGAGGGAGGATTGTAAGCATTCATAGTGCAGATACCCAAGCTAACTTGAAACTGAACTGACAAGTGGGAACTGAGCCCAGGTGGCACGTAGCTAGTTCACCCTGCAAGCTGTGTGTAAGTTCCTTACTCTGCAGGTAATAGTACTAATGCACCTAAGAAATAATACAAACCTACTGCCCAAACACAGTAATGACACTATCACAGAAGTCAGTCTGTTTGGAATTTTAGCTAGGAGCAGTCTCAAATTTTGAGTCAAGAGTTCGCCAGAGACAAATGTATTCTATCACTATCAACCTGGTAATGTCAAATATGTGGAAACCAAGCTCACATACAAAACCACAAAGCAGTCCCTGATGCAAAAAGCTTATTTTACAAATCATGAACAAATAATTGCAGGTGGAGAAAGAGGAGAAAAATAGAAACAAAAAGCAACAGTAAACTGAAAAGGCAGGCAGCAGAGTGGAATTCAGGGATCTAAAACACGGCCCCACACCACCTACAAATCTAATTTTCCTCAGGAGAATTTTTGAAGTTTCAGGGGACTCCCCATTTCTGTTTTCTCATGAAATCTTACAGTTCCCATGGTAGATTCCTTTCCTCCATCCCTCACAAAGATTTTTCTTTTTAACAGTTACTGAGCCTGAAGAAAAGAGAGAAAAGTACTGACAGAGGAAAGGGTGGGAAAGGCATGGTCATTTGGAAGAAGGGAGGTAAAACACAGTTGAAAGAAAAGCATCATATGTCTCTGATGCATTGCTCTATTTTTATGTTTGGGTCATTCCAAAGAAATTAACAATTTAACTGAACTAGGGGAATTTGGCATTTCATTGGTGGTTGATACGAGTAAAATGGAAGTACCAAAAGATTTTGAGTAGTAGTGGGAGCAAGGGAAGGAAAATAAAAGCCTCCATGTGTAGTCTGATAAATCTTAAGTTTTTACTTAATTACATTTACCTTTCAAATTCCCAAGACAGCAGGAATGGGGAAGGATTAATACTGTCTACATTGTTAAATCCACCCTCAGTTTATTTGTGCATTGTCAGAAACGGGTTTGCAAAGTCTGGCCATCCTTTTTGTGATTGTCAGTAGCTGTGGATACAGGAGACAGCTGTTCTGGACTGCATTCTAAATGCAGCTATTCACATGTCTAAATGACTCCATTTGTACTTCTAATTGTAACACAAGTTAAAATGTATTCATTTCAATGCTGTTGTACAGTGTAAAAAAATACAGGTTCATACTTCACATTTGTTTTAACTGGCCTGAACTAATGCGATGAAGTAGCAAGATCCTGATCTGATGCCTTCAGCAGAGCTACATCATCTTCCCCTGCATTTGTTAATTTAGTTGGTCTGTCATTACTTAGTATATATTGCATTTCCATTAATTAAGGATGGTTATTTACATTGAAAGGGTGATGTGGTGGAATTGCCTAGCTAGCAGAGCAGATCCCTAGTGACTCAGGCATCTCTACAGTGTTTATTCAGGTCTGCAAAGAGACTCCTGAAGGACAAACATTCTGACTTTTGCTCCACTATAGAGTATTTTTAAAAGGCAAGTTGATACATTACCATGCCAGGAGAAAGATGTATGTTTATCTAACATGAAAAACACATGCTAGGAAAAGCTTACAGTATTCCATGATGCCATTCTGCTTTACATGTAGCAATTTGCTTACTAGTTCTATGTATGCATCTGCAACTGAGAAGAAGAAAAATAAGTCTAGTACATTTATAACACAAAACTGCAAAATCAAGTATTAAATTTCTTTCCCTCTAAGAGAATTTGGAAAGAAACAATGTTCCACTGGTTGTATCACCATCACTAAAGCTTAACAGTGGACTCTTTATAGAAGATTCTGTTTTTGTCTTTTAATAGGAAGGATGCAGCTCTGCACATAAGGAAACACAACAACTGAGAAATACTGAGATTTAAGCACAAGGCTTCACCCACAGAACTAGCACTATATATTTTATATGCAGTTATGGAAGACAGACTTCTAACAACAAGTTTATTTGTTATCAGTATCCTGAATCCACCTAAAAAACCCTGCATGTTTCACTGGCATGTGTTTCATAATATAGTGCAGGAGAAGTTGTTCTTCTCTTTTGTTCCTTTTTTTTTTTCCCCCTAATCTTTACTCCCTAAACCTCTCGTGTTGCTTTCTTCCTTTCCCCTGTGCATTAGTACCAAATACAGAGTTCTGATTTTTTAAATAACTGAATGTCCTAGGGTTTGTCTGTTACTGATACCTTCTACTATACTGAGGGATTTCTTCATTGTGCTGACTTGTGTCACCAGGTCTTGAGACTGTAGCATTTCCTAAAGGTTCTTACTCTGCAGGGAAAAGTGACTACAAGGGCTCCCAGCCTTAATAGTGTGGAGGTGGTTGAGATCTGCCATAGAGAGGTAAAGAAAAAAAAGCTTCAAGCTACACTTTGACATTCTACACCTTCAAAAGATGGGCATTTACTTACAGTAAGCATAAATATGACATTCTACACCTTCAAAAGATGGGCATTTACTTACAGTAAGCATAAATAACCAACCTTTCCAGCCAGCTACTATAACTTCCTCAGCTTTTCTATTACATAGGGTCTTTTGATTAAAGAGAGTTTTCTTTAAATATCAATAAAGTTGCCTGTTCAAAAGCACTTAGATGTATGACCAATGTACCCTGTGAAAATAACATTATGGTCTCTATAATGTCAGTTCATTCAGTACCTGAAGTGGCTCATGCATTTTTACTGGCCTAGAGCATGCCAGCCTTCCACAACATGCATTTTTTGTCCAGGAAAGGCAACTCACAAAACCACAACACTGACTAGTGAGCCAACAGCTGAGATATATTTTGTTCCTTATGGGGCATAAGGAAGAAAACGTACCAATATATAATGTGTATGTACAGATCATATCCATCAAACACCTTCTTTTAAGCAGGCGGCTTAAACTAATTTAATCAGCTGGTTTTTTCTTCAGCTGTAGCTACGTACATTCTTCTGGCTGTGGCCTTAGCTGAGGAGGTTACCATTCCTGGCCTGCACCTCCAAGAAGTCACTGGCTCCCTGCAAACACAGCAGCAGTCCTGCTGGGGTGTTGTTTCTAACCTAGTCCAGGCAACACAGGTTAAGCACTCAATGCATTCAGGTGTTTGGTTTGCTTGTTTTTCCTCCCGGGACATTTTGACAGCTGCTATGACCATACGCTCACAGAGTTATTCACCCATTACACTATGGATGATGATTTGTTGCTGGCTGCAAACTCTCCAGAAGCTGGTAGATTTGATTTACTTCCCGGAGCATCTCAAAACCTAGTGTAAGAGAGAACTGTCAGGCATTGGACCTTCAGCCTGACTGCACAAAGAGTGGCACAGCTTCTTGCCCCAGGTACAGGCAAAGGATGTCCTGCTGGACAGCTCATGCTGAGAGGGCACTACAAACTATACTCATAAATCATTATCCAAGGACATTTAACTACTATCAGATTTCTCCAATAGGAAATCTAATCCAGTTTCTACTTAGTTTTTAATGTCTGGGCCTGCTATTTATGAAACTATACATTCTATTATAGGAACACAAGAAAAGCTTCTCATTTCCTTCTGTCTTAGGCAGGGGGCAGCCAGCAGGCAATCAATCCATCAATCACCCAAAGGCCACACAGGCAGTTTTGGGCAGCAGTGCCATCTGACCAGGCATGGAAGAAAGCAAATAATCCCCTAATTTGTATGAATTTGACATTTACTCTCCATCAGCAGCACTCATTTACCTTGGGATAGAAAGTGGTCGTAGGGTTTGCAAGGAGGGTTGCTCTCAACTTCCCGTTTTTAATCATCTAGTAGTCACTTTGGTGGGAGGTGACAAGGATACACGGAGAGAAGCACTCATAACTCCTCCCAGCCTGATACACTGAACCTCATTCTCTATGGGACTGTGCCAAGAGCTCCTTTTGTCACTGCTTTCATAGAATGGTTTGGGTTGGAAGAAACCTCAAAGATCATCTAGTTCCAACCCCACTACCATGGGCAGAGACACCTTCCACTAGACAAAGTTGCTCAAAGCCCTGTCCAGAGCTTCTCTGAGCAACGTGTTCCAGTGCTTCACCACCCTCACAGGGAAGAATTTCTTCTTAATATCTAATCTAAACCCATCTCTCCCTCAGTTTAAAGCCATTCCCTCCTGTCCTACACACACTCTTGTAAAAAGTCCCTCTCCAGCTCTCTTGTACCACTCTCCAGTACCCTTTATGTATGGGAAGGCTTCTATAAGGTCTGCGCAGAGCCTTCTCTTCTCCAGGCTGAACAGCACCAACTCTAAATCTTTCTTCATAGGAGAGATGCTCCAGCCCCCAATCATATTTGTGTCCCTCCCCTGGACTCGCTCCAATAGGTCCTTGCCTTTCCTGTGCTGGGAACTCCAGAGCTGGATGCAGCATTCAAGGCAGGGTCTCACCAGGGTGGAGTAGAAAGGGATGACCATCTCCCTTGACCTGCTGGTCACGCTCCACCCCTCCTCCCATCACACACCTGCCTCTGGTGTCCAGCTAGTTTCTCTCCTACACACACACAACCAGCTAGGCAGGAGGCAGTCCATGTAGCTTGGCCTCCCTCAAATTACCACAGCTCCCATGGGGGTCTGCCCTCCTGCCACCTTCCACAAGTCTCGTCCCCTCAGCACTAGCCTCGCAGCTTTGTGTGGGAGAACCCAGGGTAGCTGAGGCACCATCTCACATGCAGCCCCTCTGCACCCAGGACAGCCTTTTACTTCAAGAATGCTTTCAAGAGAGCTCCCGTTTTCAGCAGCACAGGGTGTGTTTCTCCCCAGCCTACCCTTTCAGCTGCAAACACATAATTCAATTACCATAAGCTTAAATTTATTGTTTAAAATGGCACTTAGGTTTAATGCTTTTTCAATACTTCTTCATCACTTCAAATCAATTCATAAAACTCTTTACACATACTACTTAAATTAACTTTAACTCCAAGCCTTAGCAGAATCAATATTTAGCAGGTTCCTGCAATCCGTCCCAGTCTATTGACACAGGGGAAGCGCTGCCGTGGGTGAGGCAGGAGCAGCAGCCCTCCTCCTCCTCCATGGGCTCCCCAGTACACCCCGAGGCAAGACCTGCCCTCTTGCATTTTAAAGCCATTCCCCCTTGTCCTGTCACTACATGTCGCTGTAAATAGCCTCTCTCCATCTTTCTTGGAGACTGGGGAAGTGGGTATAGAAGGACATATATACATACATGGTGTTTTTTTTTTCTTTCACTAGGATGTGTTTGTGTGAGAGCTCCATTTATGACCAAAGCTTTTGTCATCAGTTTTTGGTAACCCAGAAATTACCATACTATATCAAACTTTAACACATGCAAGATCAGCAAGTCCTAATTTTAAAAATAAAAAAAAATTAGCTCGTATCAAAAAAATATGAGTAGTAATCATTCACTGAAAGAACCACTTTATCACCGTTAAACTATTAAGAAATGCAATCCTTGCCTTGTGTTTCTAAGTATCTAGTAATATGTAGTATTTTAAGACCCTTTCAGTGGCATGGTGATATATTAAAGACACAACTCTTCATTTTAATGAAAAATGAAGTTGAAAGAATATCTTCTATTCCAAAATTTTCTGGCTGATAAAGAAAAAGTAACTGATAACATTTATTACTCTGTACTCAAGATCAAACAATGATCTTGCTATAGTCAATTATGAAAAATGCAAGCAGAACAATCATCTAAGCATAAATTTTCATTTTCTAATTAGTTTGTAGGCAGTGGTGTTTACTAGTGTTGGTATCAGCACTATCAACTGTAGATAAGCGAAAGTTAAAAATGCAAGGCATTATATCTTCAGTTTTTGAAGCATCTTTTTGCAATTTCTGTGCTGTTTTGAAAATAATCAAATAAATAATGGCCCATTCCCCCATTAGCTATACAGCAGCAAACAAAATGTTGCAGTATTTTGACATTTGCAGAAGTAACTACACTGAGTTTCCAGTATGGAAATTTCAGTGACAGATTTTCATAACTTGAAGTGAGATTTCTATGATTCTTTATTTCCCAGATTACAGAGAGTATTTTCACATTTTGAAGCAAGTTTTGGGTAAAGGTACAGGAGTTGGTTTCATTAAGACACGGGTAGCAAGATGATTTGTACTATTGTTATACTGGTAAGTAAAAGCACATTGCTTCAGTGCTGAATAGGTAACTTGTCTATAACACAGTATTAACTGATGTTTAATATAATGTTAAATGGTGAGAAGTTAATCAAAATAATAACCTACAATAGTCTGTCAAAACTAAGTATTTCAAAGGTATTAGACATCATCAAAGCAAAACAGTAAATTCAAGTGGTTTGTTCTGAATGTTTCCCCTCGTAAAAATACGTTTGAAAGAAGCAACTTTTGTGCAAAACTTCACAACTGCAGTGAAAGTTCAGTCCCCATAGAGAAAACACAAACTTTAATCAAAAAGTGTGTTGACTAGCTGTCAGCAGGGAGAGGAATAACAGAGGGAGACAAAGGGCAGCATACTGAAGAAGCTTGCTAAACACCACTGCCACTGGTACCCCCTAAGCAATGACAAATGTTACTCCAAGGTAAGAAAAGGCAAACAATCCTTACAAAACTCTCAGTAGAACTAAGGACATTATTGCCAAGGCATCCCTGGTTTTTTAAGGACTTCTTCATGAGCTGTATGAATTGTATAAGTCATACTAGCATAAAAGCAGGTAGCCAACCATACCCTTGCCTCACCTAATGATACCCTTAGGGAATTCAGAGCTTTACATTTCCCTGCTGGCAAAGGCTCCTTGCCTTACTGGCACATTAACTCAGTTCTGGCCTGCCATACATTTCAGTCTAGCTGATAACATTTGCATGGCCTTAAAATCAACCAATAGCCCCTGATTCTACCGAAGCTACGCTAAAATATGCAACACGCCATTACAACCCTTCTGATTTGCTGCTGCCTTTTAGGTAGGCTGTAGGAACTCACCTTCACAGTCGGAGGTTGCATAGGAACTTCTGCTCCCCCGCTGGCCTGGCAGTTGCTGGCAGGTGTTTTGCTCTGGTGCTGCCCCAGGGCTGCAACCCAGGCTACAACCCAGGCTGCAGCCTCAGCACCTGCAGCAGGTGCAGCGCATTGGGGCAAAGCAGCAGAGCCCCTCAGGGGCTGAGCAGGATCAGCTGAGGGGCTGCTCTCATGGCCAGCACGGAGGGCTCAGAACAGCAGTGGGACTCGGTCCGTCCAGGTGTCCATGAACAGAGGGAAATGCTCCCGAAGGACCTAGGGGTGTCCTAGGGGCAGAACCTCTGGCTGTGCAGGATAGCACAGAAAGCTGATGGAGTGAGTACAGTGGTGGACATGCTTTTACTGCACCTGTCCCACAAAGGCCCAGGGGACACACGAGAGATGCTTACTAATGCTTTTTTTTAATTATTTTTAAAAAATCTGTTTCACCTGGCAGATCAGGTTTTTTGGAAGGTTAGCCTAATTAATTTGAATGAAACTTCTCCTTCAGAAAAATCTGTGATGCTAAAGAAACAGAAATTATTTGAAGGTACAGAATGAGGCCTGGAAATGATGAAGATCAGAAAAGTTATATTATGTTAGGTTGTTGAAGACTTTAAAGCCCCCTCAGGACAGTGTCAAGCACATAATAAAGTCATATAACATTAAGTGTAATTTAAGTATATCTTTAAAGTTAATAATATGCTTAAAGGGCTTCTTGGATTTTTGTATCCGACAGAAACTTAACAACAACAAAGAAATTGCCTAGCATTTTTGTGTCATCCCTCTGCCCACAGGTAACAGTCACTGAATGCCTTTAGGTGCCCTGGCTTTAGAAAGTAGTTTCCTATTTTCTGAAGTTCGTTTTAAATGATGCAACATAATGAAACAGCAAAGTTCTGTCAGTATGGGTTTTTTACGTATTTTTGATTGCTGCTTCTATTCTTTTTGCAGACTTTTTAGGGTAGTTGTATCAAGTGTAGAAAGTAGCACTCTTGATGTTGAATACTTGCTGCTGGCTTATTATTTCTGTTTTATTTTTCATTGAAATTCAAGCAAGCAGAGCCTTCATTTGATACTTACCATACAAAATAATACTAAAATGGAAGGGAGAAAATCCTTTGAAACTCAAAAGAGAGGTGAGATCTTGACATTATTTTTGTCTTTGGTTTGCAAAAAGTCTCTTTAAAAAGAGAAAGGAACGTCAAAGGGAACTTCAGTCCAATAGGCTTTATTCTTTTTACGGCATAAAAATTAAGTTTTCAAACTCTTTTTGTTCTCATCTGAGTAATACATTACATTTGTTTAAATAACTAAATGTATAAATAATAAACATTTTGTAAATCTTCATCTGAAATAGTGATATTGAAGGAAACTCTTTGAAGTGCAGATAATTCCCCCCATGGTCTCCTCCCCCCCGAATCTTCTTCAGATCTTGCAGAACGCTTAGCTGATTCCCCAGAGGCACTTTTGGTCCATTGAAGATTCTAGTTAAAGTAAAGAAAGATGTTTAAATGTTTTAACTGAGTTTTTGGGGTAGGACTAAATTAAAACTGTACATCTTTCATTTTCCCAGACTGTTACTGCTCTGTTATCTAAGCTTCAAAGTTCAATTCGCAGAAGAACTATTCATATTTCATACCTCGACTGAGGATCTCTTTCCCTTATTTGGTTTTTCATTCTCAGGCGAGTGGAGGAGACAGATGTTACGAGCAGAGTGTGTGTGTATGTATTGCTTGTGGAAAACACCCTGAGGCAGGGTATTCAGGCCTGACTGTTAGCTTGGTGGGCTTCTGCTTCTGAAAGCTCACCTGGAGACATATTATAGGTGCTCTACCCTTTGGAAGGTCAATGGCACTAAAACATTACATATTTAGTCTCTAAAAAGCTTCATTAAAATTTTCCCTTCGTGGGGGGTCTAGTCCCAGCATTTATCCACAGAACAGGGTTGAATTATAAATGTTTCAGGGTTTACCAATAAGCATATTTCAGGCACAGTGATGAGGACTCAGTCTATGGATTAAAAGCAAACTCTTGCATCTTTATTTTTCCTAAATTTTCTGAAACTGTTGGCAACATGACAACATGGGACTGGGGCATGGAGGAGGAAGGAGGTTATGAGATGCAAAATCCTGTTATTCAAGGACTGGGTTTCAATCATAAAGATCTTGACTCTTGTGAGTAAAGCAGGTATCTGCTTAAAACCTCATTTAAGTTAATGGGATTCTCTATTGGTCAATGAACCTGCGTTTGTACATCAATATCATGGGATCAGAGACATTAGTCCTGGAGAAAAGGAGTCAAGTCACTCTGTAATGCTAACACTTTCTAGTCACTGCTGTCTAAGCCTAATTTGATCAAACTAGTGGAAAAATTGACTCTGGACTATTAAACCTCCTCAGCGCCCCATGCCCAATGACCTATGATAACTAAAAAGAGCAAGAAAATAATTTTTATTTAAGAGTGTCAATTTAGAAAGCCTTTTAAAAATAGTGTTTATAGGAAATAGCAAATGCATAGCATGTTAGCATTACTGATTAGTTTAAAACAATGAGTACAATAATCCATTTTTTTAATTAGTTTTCCAAATTGCTGGTGAAAATAATGGAGAGATGTTGTCTGTGGAGAAGTAAATGCTCCCTTGTAATTGTTTTGGATTTTGCTCTAACCTTTAATAATTTATTCTTGTAATGACAAGAACATTCTTTTTATTCCTGCACTTATGTTAGGGAAGTTAACATGAAAGAACGAGGCATCTGGGAACTCAGCAGAGTTTTGTTTTGACAAATGACCTCGTTGACCACATTGACAAACACCAACTGTACTGACAAATGACCGAACCACAGATGTTCGTGTTTCATACAGCTCTGATTTAAGCCTTCACTACTTCCCAATTGCCTGTTGCTGCCCCTTTCCTGCAGCTCTGCTGGGCAGCTGCTTTTGTGTGAGCTCTTCAAATAAAATGAGCCAGGGAAATTCACACTGCATGTTTCAATAGGTCACACTAGCTTGGCTGATTTTGCCTGAGTCAGATGACCCAAACTCTCATATAAACTGCTGCAGCAGCAGCAGAACGGCAGTGACCCTTCTAGATCAGGCTGTTGACATACACTGCCAGCCTTGGTGACCAGGCATGTTATGAGAGAAAAATTCAGTCCCGCCTGCCTTCTGCCTTCCCCAGTAACATTTAAATACCACTCACATTGCCTGCTTCCTGAGGCAGAAATTCTCAAAATTGCACTCCTTTTGCAAAGCAGTTGTGATTTTCTCCCTCCTCTTTATTTCCAGTGAGTACCCTCAAAGTGCATACAACACTGTTAAATACTGTCCTAATGATCCCTGTAAGCATTTTCTAGTGGGCTAGAGCCCTCCTGAGAGCTGAGCATAAGAGCAGGTTGCCTCATGACTTCCCACAGACTCTGTGTGTGTTTACACTGTACAACCTGCAACCATATGTGATCAGGAGGATTTTTCTGAAGGGGACACAAGAGTCCAGGTAACAGAGAGGGAGGAGGCCTGAGTGACAGAAGTTTCTGCAAGGAGAAAGATGAGTAATGAAATGGGCAATGGGTCGGTCAAGGTGGGAAGTGGAAGCAACAGTGGGTGTGCACCAGTGTTTTGATCTGAGAAGATAGAATATTCCAATTCCTAAAAACATGACCTCAGTGTATCACCACATCACATGCATTTATAGAGCACCATACAGCACTCACACTTCCTCAGAATGTTGATCCTTGCATCTACCAAGCAGACTTACCCAATGTGTGGGGTAAGAGATGAGGAGAGAGATTGTGGCACTGTGCCAGTTCAAGCTCTCCAGCAGTGGTACACCACTTGCTTTCCTGTTCTGTGACTACAGGCACCAGATGCATCACTCTTATAAACCACAGTGCCTTCACACGTGTCTTGCAAGATGTGAGAAAAGAGACAGAACATGTGAAAGTGAGTGACTGAGGACACTCAATACCCAAAACTCCCATCTTGTGAAAATATGGGCTTCATTTTGAAAGAGTCCGTGAGCAAGGAGTACTTTGCTCTGAAAATAAACAAATTCTGGAATTGCCTTGTACTGTGCAAAATGATAGTGTAACTAACATTGCGTCTTAATGCAAATTCACTGAAATCTTCACTAAGTTTCCCAATGGCTGCTTTGCGATAAAGCAAATGGTACAGGAAAAAGTCTTTTGGTAGTCATTTGAGTATTCACACAAGCATGAAATAAAAGCCAGTTATTTCATGGACTCTCTCAGTTGAAATATAGTGTTGTAATTTTAGGGTTTGATTTTTTAATGTCTTCTCAAAAATTATGACTTTTCATTGATAAGTAGTCCTCTTGTATTAAAGAAAATGTTGGTTTTGATATAAATGTTACTCTGTAGGTTTCAGAGGCCTCTGAGTTTTCAGAACTGCTGTCTGGGGAAAGGGGAGAGTAGACATATGATACTAGAAAAGAGACACAGCTAATATGGCTAGGCAGAAATGAATAGGAAAATAACGTGTGCATGAGAGAGAAATCTGTGTAGTGTTGGTCCTGTTGGTTTTGTCCATGTTAAATCTCTGGAGGACTGACTTTTTCCTGTGCTGTTTAGTGCAAGGTCAATGATCATTAAAGCACTGTGTCTATCACTTTTCTGCAAGTCGCCCATTCTCACCTCAGTTGCTGCTCTCTGAACTCTGTTCTGCTCTCCA
This sequence comes from Xenops minutus, assembly GCA_035221455.1. NCBI lineage: Eukaryota > Metazoa > Chordata > Aves > Passeriformes > Furnariidae > Xenops > Xenops minutus. The sequence goes on along the minus strand of JAWWEE010000105.1, from coordinate 54,540,967 downwards.
GACTGCTGCCCGCTCTTTATCCAGCTCATATTTTAGGATCTGTAGGTGATTCCTGCCCTTCACAGTTGGCATGGAGACAGTAAATTTTTTCTTTGCTGTTCTTGCTTATTCATGACTTTGTTCTGACAATGCTTCAGAACAAACAGGAATAGTACACTTCATTATAAGTCTTGAAAACAAAACATGTCAGAAATTAAATCAATGCAAATAGTCTTTCTGTGGGAATAACTCTACTCACCTCAAAGCAATTTTCAACCTTTCTTTGTATTTATTGATTTTTTTTCCTTCCACCATTACTTTGCCCTGTCATAATATCCTGTTGTTCTTGTACTGTGTTTTGACCTGATTTAGGACCATATTCTGAGAGTCTGAATACAGATATTCAGGTGTGATATTAGAGAGTAGAGCTTACTTATTGAGAATACTTATTGAGAGAGAGCAGAGAGTACTTATTGCTGTGTGTTACAGAGTGCACAGCAAGAAAATAAATCTTGCTTTGCTGCTTACAAATTGTCAGTATTAGGGGTTTGCAATACCACAGTTACTTCAGTGCAGTGTGAATTTCTCTCCTACTCCAGGACCCACAGGATCAAGGGGTAAGGATCCGTATCTTATTACTGGATAATAAAATACCGTGCTTACGGTGGGTAGGTATAAATAGTAGATGACAACACTTCCATGACTTTTTCCCACACTAATTAAGACTGATCTGGACCTATAGTGATGTGTGCTTCTTCTCTGGTCTCCTTACAGTTGCAGAGTTCACCATTTTGGTTCACAAGCCTTAATAATATGCAAGGAGACACTTGGAAACATAAATGCATTTCTAAGCATATATCATTACTCTGAAACTGATTTCACAGAGCACCCATAATGTGTGGTATCACAAATGCCCCACGAATGCAGTGTTAGAAGAGAAAGAGGGTTTCGCATTGACGTTAATTTGAGGATAAATGGGATTCACAGGAATGGAAGAGCAGTAAGGAAACAAAACGTTGATCTCAGACTGCAAATAAGCAAGGCTTTTGAAAGGCTAGAGGGAGAATATAGTCCTTCTTTCTCATGTGAAGGAATAATCTTAAAGCAGCCTGTAGACCTTTAGGGGTCATCAAATGCACAGACAGTAGTCAGGAGGAAACCAGAATTTACTGATTAATGTTACACAAACTTGCTACTTTCTATTTGAAGAAACTCCAGAAAAGCTCTGATGGCAACCACTGTCTGTCTTAAGGCATTTAGCAAGGGAGGGACATGTCATTTCCAAACAGTTCCTGATTCAGTACTCCCTGAGCAGGAAGAAAAGAAACAGTGTCTGTAAGAACGTGTGGCTCCTGTTGCTTCATTTGCACACTGCTCAGGTCTCAAATCTATTAACACTGCTCCAGGAAATCTTGAATTCCAAATGTCTGACTGCATTGAGCTTTGCACTTGACTAATCAAGTCAAACGTCTGCTAATCAGATTTACAGGTGTGAACCTGTCAGTATGTGAGGACAGGCCACGTAAACGTGTGAAGAGATTCAGATAGCTGTCCAGCAATATCTGAAATTACAACGTGACCAAGAAAGCTGAATATTGGATTCTTAGGCTTCAAGAACACTGATAGAGGGATTGAGTGAATTACCCATATTTTCTTCCACATACCATACTTCTGATAACTGGTGTTTTAAAAATTCTGTTCCTCAGGAAAAGATATCTTCAAGTAGTCCATATGCTCAAATAATCTGTACTTTCAAGCAAAATTCCGAAATTCAGAAGCCAAAGGAGGAGGAAGAGAAGATAATGGCATTTTGGGATAAAACTCCCCTTTGTCTGTTTGCACACAGACATATTACCTACACAGATACTGACTAGTGTCCAGTATTGTTTCATTTGTCCATCAGTGACTTGGATGAAGGGACAGAGTCCCTCATCAGCAAGGTCACTGAGAGGGGTGGCCAATAACCCAGTGTGCTCTGTGGCCATTCAAAGCGTCTTGACAGATTGGAGGGATGGTCAGAACTGAACACTTTGAAATTCAACAAAGGCAAACACAAGGCCCTGCACCTGGAAAGGAATAACCCCCTGCAGTAGTACAGGCTGCAGGCTGACCTGCTGAGAAGCAGCTCTGTGGAGAAGGCATGGGGGTCCTGGTGGACAGCAAATTGCCCATGAGGCAGCAGTGTGCCCTTGTGACCCAGAAGGCCAATGGTATCCTGGGGTGCATTGGGCCACTTCTGGAGTTCTGTATCCAGTTCTGGGCTCCTCAGTACATGAGAGACAGGGAGCTCCTGGAGTGGAGGGCTACAGAGTTGATTAGCAGTCTGGAGCATCTCTCTTCTTAGGAAAGACTGAAGGAGCTGGGCCTCTTCAGCCTGGAGAAGAGTCAAGTGAGAGGGTATCTTATCAATAAACACAAATATCTTAAGGGTGGATGTCAAGAGGATGGGGCCAGGCTCTTTTCAGTGGAGCCCAGTGACAAGACAGATGCAACAGGCACAAACAATGTATGACTACAACAATGGTATTTTTTTGTATGATTGCAAATTTACCATAAAATTTTTGAAAGGAAATCAAGGCATATTTAACTTAAAATAATTATGAAGTCATCCATAAATGGTGTATATCATAGTACACCAATTCAGACTCCATCTATAGTTGTTTTGACCATCCTGTATGATCAAACATATATGTTTTAATAACTGCAAATTGCTAAATGTCTCAGGTGTCATCTGGAGAAAAATGTTGCCTTTCTGCTCCACATGTGTCACAAGTTAATGTTTTATGATGCTGAACTAAGGGGAGTAACAGACATGTAATTGAATCTGTAATATCCTGAAAAGTGCCCCATCTATGAACAAAATTATTAGATATGGTTTTGGGTGAAATGCATTTCTAAAATATGTTCCTGAATATAGTTGTGATTCTGTTAGACAGACAAACCTTACAGATAAGATAGAATAAAAGACACCTCCTCCACATTTATCAAAGCTGTGGCAGATTTAGCTATTCTATGGGCTCGTGGAATAGCACAGCCCATAGTTTACCATGGTTTACTGTATTTTTTCATTCACTATAAAGTCGCTTTTCCTGCAGTAAAAAAGGAATTCTTACTCTTAGAACTGATGGCAACATATAAATAGTGAGTTCTTCCAACACAGACTATCAGCAGTCCAGGAAGTTAACTACATGTAGGGACAAGTGCTCACCAGAATAGAGGTCAAGGGACAGAGATGCACACGGGTGAAAATACATTCCTTTTGCACTCCCTCTTCAAGTCTAAGGTATCACTGGTAGACACTGAAGTAGAACCCTAGCACATGATCTCTAGGAAAGTTATTCTACTGCAAACTGCAAAATCTGAACAGTACTGCGGTTATTACTATGACTATTACTCAGTTTAAACAGTCCATGCTTTGTTCTGTGACAACCTCTTATGGAGCTTTTTTACATACAGAATTTAGCCCGCTGAGATCTGAGACATTTCAGTGTCTCTCCCAGTAATTATAGATTGCAAGTTTAATTGAGAAAGACTGACGATAAACTGATCTCAAGAATTATTATTGTTAATTGTATTTCTCCTTTAGTAATTAACAAACTCTGAAAAATTTTATACATCAGGTGTTTGCTCTTAGTTCCAATGAAAGTACTATATGTCTTCTGGGGACAAGAATAAGTATTATATTTAAAGGCAATAACACAGTCTGATATCATGGTTAATATTATTTATTGTATAATTATTTTACAGACTTTTGTAAGTATAGTTTTTTTATGTTTGGGGAAGTTTGAGAAAACTGGAGGTTGAGACTTCCCACTTCATACTTCTTCATAGCATTGGGGAAGGTGGGAATTAAGCAAACCTTATTTCTTTTCCATACATAAATCATACAGTGTGCAGACTCACTGCTCTTTCCAGTTTCTGACATGATGGAGGAGAGATCTATACAAAGGTCTAGATAATATTGAGTTCTGATTTTAAAGCAAATATACTCTTGTCTAATACAAAATGTGACTCATTTTGAATATTCATGACAAATCACATCCTGTCTTCTAGATTGTGCATCTTTATTAATTTAGAAATGTTACAATAGTGGCAAGTAAGGGCTTACTTTGACCTGTGATGGCCAAGCAATTCCTACTAAAATATCTCAGTTATAAGATATGGCTAATTTATGATCGGGAATCACTAGGAACACTGTTAAAATAATGCTTTGGAGAAATGTTTAGCTTGGCTGTATTAAATGTAATTGCAGCTGGCTAGAGTTTTTGAGGGCTAAAATTTCCTTACAGTATCTTTCAGTTGTATTTTTTTGATTTTGGGGGGTTTTGGGTTTTTGTTTGGAGTTTTTCTTTTTTTCTTTTTTTTTTTCAGTTGGTTGTTTGTTTATTTTGTTTCATTATCAGTAAAGAAATTGCTTTGCACTCTTTTCCAGTGACCACTCACAGTCTGTACACACTCAAATTTCTTTTTCTGAAAAGAGAATTTACTAGATACAAATTCCCCACCAGCTACAGTTTCCTCTTGAAGCTGTGAAGACGAAGGTATACTCCCAGAATATGTGTTGCCAGTCTCAAAAAGTATTTTCTCCCTGTTTGGAAGGGGATATAGAAAATAAGACACATGAAATATATTGAAGGTGAGTATAAAATCTAGAGTATCTGTTACCTGAACTAATAGAAGACACTGAACATTGGTCCTTGTTTCACAAATTTACTGTAAAGAGCTGAAACTTTTAGTTTTAACTGCACAAACTGAAAATGCTAAGCCGAGTGAAATCCCATGTGACTTGGACCTTGGCTAAAATCACGGTCTCATCATCTAGAACTCCTTTGCTGGTTTTATGATTTTTTTTATGTGGTGGTTTTGTTTGGTTTTTTTTTGGTTGGTTGGGTTTTTTTTTTCAAGCTGCGGTTTTTGGCATCAGATAGACAACTTTCTTTTTAGAAGTCACCTTTTTCATCTTGCAATTGCTGAAAGAACATGAAAACAGAATCCCTACTTGAGTAAAATATTTATCCCAGATTATTTTTTTTTAACCTCATAATCTGTAATTAAGTCTCATAGTCCCTTAGAACCCAATTTATTGCTTCTGTATTTTATTGGGGTTATTGTTTGCTCTTTTGATTTGGTTTTTAGGTTTGTTTGTTTGTAGTTGTTTGCTGTTTGATAGTTCAATTGAGTGGAAATAATCTTGTTAATGTAGTGAATTTAACCAAATGGATTGAGCAGCAGAAGAGCAGAATGAGTACTTGTAGCTGTTTCTTAGAATTTTTCTAACTATTAATACATCTGATCCCAGCACAAACTTACAATTTAACTTGAGCAATGTTATTTGCTGAGAGTCTCCATCTCTGCAAGATTCCTTCATCTCTTTGCAAAAGGTAAGAGGTGGAGAGGCCTGAGAGGAGTAGAAAACCCTTCACGAACCCACAGTCTAGGGTATATGATTGTAAGTGAGTGGGGAGCATGGAGGTGCACATCACAGGTGGAAGTGCTGCTAAGCCCATGGCCATCCCCTGTGCTGGGCAGTGAACCATGATTTAGGCTGTGTCTCGTGTTTCTGGACCAATACCACAAGCCACTCTGACTCCTGTGACAAAAGGGAGTGCTACCCCTACCTAGCTAGCGGAGTGAGAAAGATGGAGAAAAACTTGAGAGTGTGAGCAAAGGTAGGGAATGACTTCCAGATGAGAAATACACTAGCATGGTTCTGTCTGGGGAAGCAATGACCAAAGATGTTGACAACTAAGATCTGTGAACCTGTGAGATACACGGGGAAGTGAGCAAGAAGTTATTGCTTTTTCCAACCCAAGAAATAGGTGCTGCTACTGGAACCATCAAGTGGTTGGTTGAAAGTAACAATAAGAGATGCTTTTTAACAAAATGTTGTAATTTGGATCTCCTCATGTAAAAGTCAGAAGTACATATGAGTTTCAAAAGCAATTAGCTAGATTCCTACGAGAGGAGCTTGTGATGCAACCTCTGGCTTTAAAAGTACCCATGTTCTTCTATTGTGCTCCAGGCATCTGCTGTTAAGAGATAGCATTGCATGCTAGACAGATTTCTGCTATGTTCTCTCAGTGCAGCTTCTCTTAAGGTGCAATTGTAGCCCGCAGTTCAGATAGATGATTGCAGCGTGATGGTAACTACAACCTCACAGGGTTTGACATAGGCTGCTGAGCCCATCAGGGATCCTGCATAGTGTTTGGCAGCTGAAAGCTCTTATCTACAGGGGTTGCAGTTTTGCCTCTGAATTGTAGTGCACCCCAGTGAACTCAACGGGCAAGTTGAGGCAGATTGAGCCAAGGAGGGCATAGCTGGCCTACTCCTCTGCCAGGGGTTGTAGCCACTGCCCCAGGGGCAGCAGAACAGTGTGCCCACCTGCACCTCAGCCAGCTCAGTTCACAGCTTGCCACTGTAGCACAAACCTGCGGTAACAATGCTGAGATGGGTTGAAGTGCCTGCGTGCATTGTGTTCTGTGGTAATCCTTGGCAAAGAGGTGAATCCAGGCAAACACTGGGAATAACATCCTAAATTGCTGCAGCTGGATTTGTCAGACTTCATCTCTTAGCTCCCTTAAATGGATGACCTTGGAAAAGCGCTTGTTATACGAAAAGATTATTACTGATGCAGAGTTTCTCTATTCCTTCTGCTGTGGCTTATAAAGTTTTCACTGCTCCAGGAAGGAGGCTAAATCTTCAGATTGTGCAGTCTCATTTTTGTTTTTTCTCATAGGATGCTGCCTTACCTTTAAGTAACATGCTGCTTCGCTTTGTGCCTTCCTATCCTCCATAGTGAAGAATGTGGAATGGCTTTTTTCAAAAACTAGGTCATTTTAAACTACTCTTGTCCTTACAGATCAGCCATGATACCACAGGATACCTGTGAGCAGGCTATTAATGACTAGATTGTACTATAAGCAGCGTATGTGCTTTCAGTTCTCCTGCACATCCCCAGTTTTCATCTGATTCTTGTGAGAGTCTATAATGTAAAAATTCACTTGGTTGATTTTTAGCCTCATGAGCTGATATCTCATTTGAGAGATAAACAGTGCCAGAATCTCACAGAAACTACTCTACATCTTTCTTTCCAGAATATCAGTTTGCTGTGAGACAGATTTCTGAAGAGTCTCAAAGTTAATAAACCTTTTAAATACATTTTAGTAGCCATATTACAGGCTCAACATCTGTGAGAAGACAGGTTATTAAGGAAAAGACTTACCTGGCTGAGCACCAAAACATTGTTAGACATGTACAATGCAAACAGAGACTGCTTCACTTTTATCCAAGAAAGGCAGTCATTGCTCAGCTGATCATATTTGTGATTCCTATTCTGTAGGAGGGGCATGGAGGAGCTCTGGTCATCTCTGCACAAAGCCAAACATCCTCAATTCTTGAACTGTCAGTCTCCCTGTGTCAGAATTCAAACCATCAGTTCTGTGCATCGCCTTGGGCAACTTCTTCAGTCCCATCTCCATGTACCCCAAACGAGTACAACAGTAACCTACCCACAGGTTACTCAGTTGATCCATTCAAGTGCATATGGATTTGAACAATACCTGCTCAGTACTTTTTTTTTTCTTATTGTAAAAGAGATGACATTAAATTTATGGTGCTTGGTGATAATTTGTGCAACTAATTAAAATCTGGGGTGGGTTGTACTGCTTTTTTAAACGCTTAATCAGTCACACAAATGCTACCTCCATTCATGAAAGCAAATGCTAAAATAAATAGCTTCTGATAATTTATTCTTTAAAATAATAAAAAGCCCAAGGAAGTTGTGTCAACCTAATGTTAACTTTGAATATAAAACAGTTTGCTGAAACCAGGAAGCAATTAAAACATACTGTTTTATAGAGTCCTTTATAGTAAGACAGTTTTTATAGGTCTATGCCTGCTTTTATTTTGGAGGGTGAGCCACAGTTCAGTTTTGCCCTGGAAATAACAAATGGGACTAAGAACACATCAAAAATGCAGCTGTTTTTGGGAGGTGTGTGGTGGGGTTTTTTGTGGGGAAGAGGGAGTGAATAAATCCAGCATGCAAACCTTGCCTCTGCTAATTCTTTAAGGAAAGGACTACTCTCAGGGTCTCAAATGTTCTCCAGTATATACATACTTTCATGGATACTGGTTCATCCAAAGTGTCCTCACACAGAGGGTACAGTTCTCTTGCCCTTGTCACATAGTGCTTAAGAGATGTGTTTTTCCTTACTACTAAAAAATTTAATAATTGACCACTGTGCTTCTCAAGAGATACATAAGAATAAAGATAAATGTGATTATGGTAATAAATGTGAAAATCACACAGAAGCAGCAGGCTAGACATAATTCCTTTTTATTTTTCCCCTTTTAACACATATCTCTTATCCACATAGGAAGCCAGTGTTTTCTATGAATTTATACTTTGAGTGTATGCTTTGCTTGACGGGACCCCTGCAGGAACAAAAGGGATTTGAAATTAAATCATACTTGGTATTGTAGTTGGATACAGTATTGCTGTGTTAGAAAGTGCTAGTGGCTGCTGTCAAGCAAGCCTGTGATCTCCAGGCCATTGCAACTCTAGCTAGGGGTGCTAAACACCCCTAAATCTGCCTAAAGGGAAGGCTTGATTAAGGCCCTTTATACAAATTAAAGAGTTGGAAAGATTAGGAGTTTCCTTCACTAGCAAAGACTTCATGTTAGAGACTGATTAAAAGTTTGAGTTCACCAGGTAGAGATACAAGGTGCTTGTTTGGTTTTAATAGGGAACAGAGGAAAGAAAAAGACTCTGGGACACAGAACAGATTGGGAAGGCAAACTTGGCAATTGGGAGTGTGAATATCATCTAGATTTTTTGTGTGTTTGGAGATACAGGGCTGCCTGTGTTTTCCAGAAGTCAGTAAAACTACATCAGAGAGCAGACCTGATTGCATCATTCCTTTCTCCTTTTAACAAAAGTGCTTCCTGGTTTCCTTTCAGTGCCAGCACTAACATGTCCCTTGGGCCAAACAGCATATGCAAATAGCAGAGCTTACTTACATATTTTCAGACAATGAAAGATAGTATCTGAATAATTTGTGTTATAATTAATTAGAAATATGTCTGCTCCTAGCAATTAGTCACTCAACATGAGATTTTTAGGGAACCCCTAACAATCTTCATACAAAGTACTGTGGGCTTTCAACACTTTCCACGCAATCAAAGCTTACTGAGTACAGTGCATTGTTTGTCTTTGAGACCCTTAGCAGAGAAAATATGGAAGGTAAAGTGTCTTGTTTGTTGGTATAGACATCTGAAGTTTTCTCCTCCAGAAGCTGATACATCAGATCCATTAAAAAAGTGGATCCTCTCAAAATCATTGCCATATCCTAGTTTTTCAATGGGATAGAGACATCTGCCCTAACATTCAGAATGTCTTTTCCAAAATAACTGTCATCACCCACTTTCCTCCATGGGATGTGGATAACAGTCCTTACTAACAAAGACTAGTCCCTGTCCCCATTTGCTCTTTGTTGACTTTTCTCTCAGGCATGTAGTGTCAAAAGCTTCTGTTTTTGTTCCTGGAGGCAACTTTACTTTGCTACCATTGATCTGGAAAAAAATAAACATCAAATAGGATGGCCAGAAAGAAAAATAGGAGACAGTAGTCATTTTGATAACATCTTTTGAAAAGAAAGCAATTATTCGTGTGCTTTCCTGTGTAGAAAAACTTAAAAAGATGAAACCCCAAAACTAGAACAGCAAAATTGTATGCAGTTTTCTTCCTCAGTGACAACCTAAATAAGGAAAAAAAGAAACAACTGTTTAAAAATATTTTTTAAAAAAAATCATAAACTGTTGATTTATTTCTATTGATATGTACTACACTTTATCAGCAGTATGTACTGTCAGGCTTGATTCTTTCTTACTACATTGATTAGGAATTATTTTATATTTTTTGTTTAAAAGTGCTATTAGATACTACTATTTACCTTTGTTCCTTATGTCCATTAAATCACAGAGATGCTGTATTTTCATTTATACCACCATTACTTCCTAATTCCTTTCTTAGCAAATTGTTTTCATACCCAGACCTGCAAAGAATGGGGTCATGCATGGACCTTAGTCAAGGCTACTAGGAACTTCTGTAGAGACATTCAGATAAAATTAACAGTAGAGAAAATTATGAAGTAAATTTTACTGAGAAACTGAACTTTTCCGCTATATTTATTCTCAAATGTAGCCCAATTGTTATAGAACAGAATACATAAAAACTTCTATATAATAAACATTTTTGTCCATTACTTTGTTTCACACTTGAGATAAGTAGATCTAACTTAAACTGTTTTATGATGATGCACCTCTTCACTTCAGTTCCCAGACTGAAACACTGGCTCCATCCATTATTGACATGACATTTTTAAGTAATTCCAAATTCAAAATTCCACACATCCATTATTTAAAGCTGTAAGCATGGAAAAAGACCATTAATTTCAGTTTCCTTACTTTCCGGAATACAATTTTTGCAGCCAGTTTGGGTGGATGAAAGCAGAATCTAAATACATGTTTTTAAATGGCCACCCCTATCCTGCCCCAATAAATTCTCCAAGCAGGAGTCAGTGAGGCTGACAAAACCTGTCAGAAGACTTGTCCCCTCTAATTTCCATAATTCATATTCTATGGTAACCTTATTTTGCCAAGATAATAATGTAAACTAAATCTTACCAACTGACTTGTAAATGAAACAGGTGCTACTGTTGTCCAGCTCAGTTACATGGACTACCCTTTAGCCCATAGCAAAAGGAAGGCAAAGGACTGTAAGGGCAAATGGGAGTCTGCCTGTTTGCAATGAATCAGCACAGGACACGAAGGCTGAAGGGATGTCCGCATAGCCAGATATCCCCATAAGCTCCCTTCAATTATGCATAAAAAATTCACTCTCGAGTAAGAATGAAGGGCAAAAATCAAGGCAAGATGAAGATTCAGGACAACTGAAAGGATCGGAAAGAGTATTAGAAAGAAAAGGACTATAATGGAAATGTCCAAGTATATGGATCAAAGCAGGTATGGTAGAATATCACTTTCTAACAGTGTAAGGTATTCAGAGCTAGCTAAGTACAACCAATTAACATTTTTCTACTATTAAATATAAAAATTCATTCTTAATATTATAATTTTTACACCTTTATGTGGACGGACAACATTTTTCGAACAGGAAAGAAAAGCATGGTACAACATTACCAAGGACTGGCTTGTTCTGTTTCCCATTGATTTTAATGGCACTCCTCAGATACACAGGTTTATACAAATGAATGCAAGTTTGCATATCTGAGTCTTAAATTCAAAAACAACATGAGACAAACAATGAGGCAAGTTAAATGAACATTATAAAATATTTCAAGTTAATATTTTTCCCCTAATCTCATAATATCAGGATAAGAGAGGAATCATCTACTCTGCTAGAAATTTCAAACATAATTTTCTTTAAACAAGTATGCTGCTATTTAGATAAGAGACTTTTCATACAAGCCAGAAGATTCAATGATCCATTTATCTCGAGAATTTTGGAAAATATTTGTTTCCTTCTCACATTTTGTATTCCAACTTTTATTCAAATTGTCTTTCTATTTTAATTCCCAACCTAGTTAAATAAATTAATTAAAATACATTTGTATATATTTTAATAACAGCTAGGAACACTTTTTTTTGTGTGTAAGAAAATATTGTCCCTGACATCCTTCTTATGGGAACAAAAAGCAAAGGGGAAATTACAGCAGCTATAAATCAGTTTTGTGGCTTTGATAATTTAATAAATTTTTCACGGGTTGCTCTCTCTGTCTGGCATCCTCATAACAACACAGTTGGCATGCAGCTTTGCAATATCATCTCCTTCCTCCACTCTCTTTTCTTTCCCAGTATCATATACTTCAAAGGAGTTTAGATTCCAAGTGTTTTGCCAGGTGTATAAGCCAAAGACTCATCTTTTAATCCCTTACATTTGCATGATCCAATTCTGCAGATTAAAAATTATTTCATTCTTGTATTGTATGGGCAGAGCAATGAATATTACTGTAGAGTTAGTAACTCTAAGTGGCTATGCTGATGAGCTAACTTAATCCTTTGGAAGGGGATAATAGGGTAATAAAGCACGAAGGAATAATCTTAGTCATGTCTCTCTGGTATTCTCTCAATTGCACCCTGTTCTAACATAGCCTCATGCAAAGCCACCAACGAAAAAATGACTAGTCGTCGACTGCACAGAAGAGGGAAACGTCCATGGCTGTGTCAGTCATTTTAATGAGTCACAGGAGAAGGGAAAGTGGAGGAACAAATTAAAAACAACAGTATTTTTCTCCCTTCCCCCCCAACAGAAGAAAGTGAGAATAGTTACAATTTCATTTGCTTTTAAAGCACAGCACTTGAGTAATAAACGTCCCCTGCAAATGTGCTGAGCAAACACCTCCGCATTCATCAATATGCGGAAGCTGTTTATTGCCTCATAAACTTGGAAGTAAGTGATATTGTCTCTTAAATCAATGGTTGCATGGACATCCTAGGCACTGTAACAGAACAGTACATCCAGACAATGCTGATACTTAAATTAATGGTTCTAGTAATGACTGAAAGGTGCTTTGTCACTACTAAAAAAGTCAGACATAGATTAAAACTATGCCTAGGACACAATGTATATATGTTGTGACAGGAACGTGTGTATCTATGTGTCTCATTATAGTTTTTATTACTTTGGCATAAAAGCAGTAAGTCTACTACTCCATGCAGTTTTGATTTAAATGTGGATTGGGCTGCCAGTACTAATAGGGTCAAACTTGGTTTAAGCCTAGTTTACACACAAACCCAGTTTGTAAATCTGTGGGAAAGACAGCTTGGCTTGTGAAACTGTGTTAGCTTTATCAATTTCAAACCAGATTAAAGAACCAATAATAATCTGAATTCCACAGGACCCATTATCTGAAAATTATTTATAAACACTCTGTAATTAGCTGGCATTGCACTGTAAGTTTCTGATCTGCAGTGTCTCAAGCTGATCTTATCTTCTTTGTCTGAAAGGAAGAGAACACACAGCTCAAAGGCACTTCTCCTGCCATGCAACTCTTAGTGTTCAAGGTATAGTGTAGGAGAAGAAGCTGTGACAAGAATCAAGGAAGAACTGACTGATCAAGGACTGTGTTTTGCTTTCTGCTACTTGCAGTGCCTATATTGCAACAGGGAGGACTAATTGCTTCCTGAGTCACCAGAACTTTAACAAGAGCAGTGAAATGCAGCTGAATGTGAATTTGACTTCCATGTAAACTAGCCATCTTACTATAGGCAATGGGTCCCTGCAAACATGAGTAGCTTATGTTTTTCACACTGTTGGGGAAAAATAATTTAGCAGTAGAATAGGTACATTTTCCCTTGTTGCTGTCACATCTTCTCAAGGCAGTCAACCATGCTGCTAGAGCATCCCCTGTTTTGCAGAACAGCAGCACCAAAGTACTGAAAGAAAAAATTTTCCTTTTCAGCTCTTTCTCATCTTTTACTCTAGAATGATTTACAATTATCAGTGAAATACTAATGCTGCACTATAGTGGAGGTTTCCCATCTGCAGATTGTTCCAGGCAGACCCTACTTTGTGAATCTAAAGGGACAACAGTACTCTATTTGAAACAATTTATACTTATTTATTTATGGATTATTTTCTCCTGATAAATTGTATTTCTGAAGATCTTATGTAGACATCTAATACCACAAGTTTCACTTCTGCAAGCAACGATGTACTGCTGATGATGTCCCAGGAGAGATCAGCACAGACTCCTTAGCAAGACTACATACTGCTCGGATTTTAAACTTTAACTTTCAATCTTTAACAAATCCTCTGAATTAGCCATTTCCATTGGAGCATTAGAATGGTTTTTTAATTAGCAAAACTTCCATTTTTTGGGTAGCTAAAGTTCTGAGTGGGCTTTCTTCAAACTTTGTAAAGCAAAATCTTGTTTCATTAAGTGAAAAGGCTACAAAAGGCAAATATTTTGCTAAACATCAGATCTCTTGTAATATAACAGCTTAAAATGAAAATAAAACTGTAATTTCTGGGTAAAGTAGCCCAATTCAGATTTTTTGTTTTGTTTTTGTTGATGGCATCATTACTAGCATTCAAGCAGTCCTCAGAAAGAGTGTAAACCATCTGAATAGCCTTATGTCATTGTCTTGCATATTGTTAGCGGGTAATAGTAAACAGAAAATTAAACATGCATATGTAACGTGACACAATCACAATGAAGCATAGCAAAATTTCAGGCTGCCTTGCAAAAGCTGTGCATCACTGAGTCCTGTCTTAATAGCCCTCTCTCTGTAGTTCTGTTGTAGTCTGGCTAGAATACTAGGTATGTTTTTGATTTATCATGTCACTAGAATGCTGCTGATAAACTAAAGCAAATCTAGAGAATGAGAACAGGAAGATGAAATCACATGAAAAAAAATAATGCTCAAGTATAGGCAACTTAGGGAAAGAGTAACCGAGATGAAATATAGCAAGGTTTAAATTTTTATAGGATGTAAATGCTAAGGAGAAAGAAAAATTACCTTTTATAAAGCTAAGACAAAATCAAGAAAAGGACATTAGGAGTAATGGAGGATTATCCCAAAAGGAGTAGCAGAGGACCTATCCATTGGGAATTTAAACTAGTTTTGACAAGACAATAGAAAATAAATATCAAATACTGTTCTCTGTTATCGGGATTTGGTTTTGGTCATGCAACTGCTTCTCCCTCTTGCTGCCTCTCAGGGAATGAAACAAGTGCTTTATTAGGGCTTTCTCATTACAGAGAAGAAAATAATACATTTCTATTGCCTAGTGAAGCAGCAGTCAAATATTTGTATTTCTGCTTGGAGAAGCATTGCAAGATTTTTAACAGGTGAAATACTGCTTTTCACATGAGAAGAGCTGCCCCTGGTGTTGCCTTCTCATTCTGGAGAAGGCAGTCTCCAGGCAGAGTTCAGATGTGGCACCCTTGAAATACAGAAGATGAGTGCTATGAACCCTGAATATTTAAGTATGTATGTTTGATACTTTCTGGAAGCAAAATATATACCTACAAAATAAAGAGATGCAAAGCTATGGTAATATTATGCCAGATTCCCAACCACAGCTGCAGAATAGCTCTCTTTCCAGACATCCTGAGCCTCACTCTTTCCCATCATTGCCCTTAGTTCAGCCCACTTGGTAACAACAAATTCTGCTTTGCCTAGAACAGCTCTGAGTTCTCATTGACTCTATCCTCCTTGTCACTTCATCTGCAGGGCATTACAATTTTCATCCTCATCTGTTCCTTTTACAGTCCTGTAAGCATATGCTCTCTCATCCGCCCTTTCAGCCCTAGTCCTTTCCCAGTCTGGCTCTACCTGTAGTTTGTCTGCCACTCCTTCCTTAATATTTGTCAGTTTTCTGTGTTTCCTCCTCTGGGGCCTTTTAAAACCATCTAAATTAGATACATTCACACAGGCAACATTCGGTCAGCACCCTTCTAGTTGGAAAGTGCTTGCACTACTAGAATTTAAGTGGATATATTGCCTTAGACTTCAGTGAGACCAGGACTTCAATTTTAAACTTCTCACGTTTCTTGACTGTCTCAAATGCAGGAAATTACGAAGTCCCCTAGGCAGTACAAATACAGTTATTTGTGCCATGCAAAATGTTGCCTGGCTATAAGACTATTACTTGCCTGGCTTTTCAATACTACCAGAACACTTTGGCAGGCTTCCTGCAAAGGTTAACAAAAGTTAGATAAACAAGGGCTTGGTGCACTTAGGCACTTTATCATTCCATATTGTGTCTCTCTATATCTGTGTATTCAGCCAGAAGAATGTTGGCCATGTTCCTGTCTCGTTTCTAAATTCTGGCAAGCTAACTGTAATCAAGGTGTAACTTTTAACAGGATTAAGGCTAAATGGAGCTTTCAACTCCTTGCAGCTTTGGGTCCTTCAAAAACCAGGGTACACTGAACTTGCAAATAAAAATAGTAACACTATAATTTTCCCCTCACTACCCTTGTTTTCAGTCCTTTTTCCATGTTCTTTTAAACTTTACTTTGCCTCCTCTTCTTTTAATATTTGTTATTCTACCTTGTTCTTCCTTGTACTTGAAGGATCTGTGACATTGATCCCTTTTTACCCCTGATGCATGATTTCCGCTTTCTCTGGCCTTAGCTACCATCATCTTATCTCTTTCTCTAACCTTGAAGGACAGATTAAGGGAGAGGAATAGAGCCAGTAGATATTCAGTGTAAATTAATCAGAGAAAGAGAAGAATGAGAAAGCATTAAAAAAGGTGGTTGAGAACATCCAAAGAAAGAAGAATGAAAATGGCACCTAAAGGAAGAAAGCAAAGAGAAAAAGAAACAAAGGAAAAAAGAGTAAAAAAAGGAAAGATATGTAACGTCAGTGGAGATTATCAGAATTTATATAGAAGAATTGGTCAAACTTTATGCAGAAGGAAAACAAACCCCCAGAAAATGTAGGAAAATCATGGAGACCTCTTATTGGGCAAAAGAAATAGGAGGGCAGGAGGGCAGAAAGAAAGAGAAAGAGAGGAAGAGAGGAAGAGAGGAAGAAAGAGAGAAAGAGAGAAAGAGA